>JAMPIT010000624.1:26310625-26937812 GCA_026261815.1 Monarcha castaneiventris obscurior | reverse complement strand
ATTTGCGGGCGGCACAGCCTGAGATGCGGAGTGTCCCCGCACGCTGCAGAGGGAAGTAATTTGTTTTCCGTGTTATGCCCCAGAGTAGTTGTCCGGCTCTATCAGGCTCAGTTCTGCCCGAGTTAAAGGCAGAGGGCAATGGGAAGCCAGGCCAGCTCCCAGTGTAACTCCAAAGCACAGCTGCGACAGCCTTCCACGATTAAACACTTTGTCTGTTTCAGTGGTGTCCTTTTGAAAACTGCCGAGACTGAACGTGCAGGTTTATTCCTTCACTACAAATTTTGACACAATGTATTTTCTGCGCTTTTGCCAAACTTTTCAAAACTTTTCACTAAGAAAAAATACTCTAAAACGTCATCATCATCATAACCAACTGCAGGATTAGGGGGGAAAAAAATCTGTTTTCTAACTATTTCTTCCAATTTTTTTCCTAATCAATTTTACCTTGAAAAAATCTTGCACAAATATTGCATAAAATTCTCCTCTGTTTTGGGGGCAGACTTATTTGTGGTGGGTGTTTCTAGAATTCATTACATATTTTAAGAAGTAGAATTCAACAACCTCTTGTTTTTGAGGCAACACAAATACTATGCTGTTGTGCTCTTGGTATTAATTTCTTAGTCTTATAAGGGTTGTCAGTTTTGAAGACTGAGGAGAGAGAGGATCCTAAGAGAATACATTTCTCTCTCATTTTGTTTACTGTTGTTCCCTTAAGATAATATTGCTGTGCAGAAAGAATTATTTTTATTACGTGCTATGGTGTATAATAGCATTAATAAATTAATTTTATCACATTTCTCTTTCATTAATCACAGAAGTTTTAATCACTGCAGAATATGTCTTGTCCAGGTATTACATCAACCGTTCAATGTTGTGCACAGCAATATGCATTTAAGCTACACATCTTTTTCAAAAACCATAATTAACCAGGAGTACAGAATGACATTTAGTTATAGAAAGTTTGTGAGAAAGCCATGCACTGAGTGCAAAGTGAGTTCCTCAGAACTGTTCAAATAAAAGAATGTGAACAGAATACTTCCTGAAGACAAATGAGGTCATGTTAGTGGGTCATTTGGAGATTTCAGCATAAAATTTGAAAGATCCTGCAGAAATATTGTTACTAACTTTTGGAAATGATACTGCAGCACAGCAGCCCATCAGATGGTTACACAACCTCAGTCATCACAGGCAAGAATATGGGATGCTGAAAATTGCCCGGGAAGGTGAGCTGCAGCTGCCTGGGCAGCAAGGACACACACACATTTCTGTAACACACAGTGGCATCTGTAGTGACAGAGGGGGAAATTGTAGGCTTATTGCCTATGTCAACATGCCTGGTGACACTGGTGACTGTCCTCAGTGCCTGCTGTGGGCACTGGATATGTCCCATGGTGCTGCTCTGAGTGGTAGGGAGGGCAGAAACATGCTGTCTTGGCTTCTCATCAAGGCTGTCGAGCTGCAATCTGCATTATCATAACTTAGAGCTCCTTACATCAGCATGATCTTGCATTGCTCTTTTCTAAACAACAGACCCAGTCCCCTGAGGGCAGCACATTTAGAAAAGCCAGTTCTCTCCTCCCAGTGTTCTGCAGACCCAGGCATCTTCTCTATTTTATCTGCATCAAGAAATATCACAAGATGTAGGAATTGCATTTATTTTTGTATTTGATGCATCATGGTTTCTTTTCACATAAGCAGTGTCTGAGCACCGAGATGTCTGAAGAAACATCTTCCCTTCTCAAAGCAGTTTTTCACATGCTTCCTCTAAAACACAGCAACTCCCTTGAGCCATGATCATGCTTTTACATGGAGGGCTGACTTGTGGTTTTTTGGCAGGTTTTAGCAACTTCATTCTATAACATGCCCTGGAATTTGCTCGACTCAATCATCTGGAAAAGGAAAGAGGTCATTTCTATCTTCCTGATGCAGAAAAACTTATTGGCAGCTGTTTATGGTGGGCATGAGCCTAGTTCCTGGCAGTGAGTAAAAGAGTTGAAATCTAAGCTATAACAGTATCATCTTCATTGCACTGCAGTGGTTTAAAATATTGCAAAAGGGTTTTAACTGTTGCTGACCAGCTTAAAAGGATTGTGAGACAAAGACTGTTAGGGAAAGTGGCATACACAAGGCTGGCTAGCAATATCTTGTGCTCTAGCCAGGGGTCAACTAGGAATGTTTGTGTTTGGGAACAAATCATTACAAAGTGTCCAGATTAGTCTTTAAAAATATTAACTCCTTCAAAGTTACTGGTAATCAGTTAACTTGAGACAAAACTGTTGTTTTAAATTCCTCTTTAGATAAGATTTTCACCAATGGAATGAATGGAGTGAGAAGTTTGAAGGAGTGAACATATGGCTACTTCAGAAGGGATTGTGACCCCCCATAAAATGGCTTACATCCTTTTTATGGCTCTTTAAAGCACGCAGTGGGCCTATCCAAAATCAAGCTGCCACTGGCTAATCTAAACTGGAAACAACAATGCCCTGCCTGAGCACTGTTGTGCATGTGTTTGTCGTGTTTGTGTAACGTTTCCATCCCTAGGGGCTGGCCATTATCCCCCCTATTTGTTTTCTTCCCTGAATTGCTTTCATCCAACCAAATTCTGTCAGCAGTTACACCAGGGGGACCCTATTAAAGGCAAATGGACTGAGTGTTCTTCCTGAAGAAACGCTCATAATTTAAGCTGGGACAAATTTAAGTGGGACAAATTTAGAATAACTGTGCCTCAGGTACTTTCTTGAGGAAAAAAAAAAAAAAAGGTGACAAGGATGGCAATTCTCCTGTCAGTGAGAGCTGAATCTGCTCTAACTCTGTCTGATGCAATCCCACCCATTCCAGCCTGCAAGAGGGCACATGGGTCAGGGACTGCAGCACCACTTGCAGCCCCTGCAGTGCTTGCTGGTGACCATCCACGGCCACCACAGCAGCCAGCACAGGGGTTTCCACTTGGTGCACAAAACACATACGGACCACAGTTTTTCACACTCCCACTGACTTACATGTGCCTCAGTGCAGGACTCTGAGTGTCATTTGCAGCCTGGCTGGATGAAAACTGTCTCATTCAATTGAGTTTTACGTGGGGTTTGCACTACCTCCAGACTAAAGGGTTAGTCTTGCCTCTCATGCAAATCAGAGGAACTACTATTGCAGTATAATGTTTTTGCATTGTCATGGGTGAGAGGCAGATTGGAAACTGAGCCCTCTTGTGCTTGCTTTTGTATTCCAGACGTGGGGATTGTCTTATGCTCTTGGGATTTAAGAAAGTCAGGGGGAATTTTCAATTCTTTTTATTCAGTTCACGATGATGAACTTTTTCTGTGAATGGCAGGGCCTCTCCTTAATTATCCTGAGAAAATAACTTCATATAATGCAGCATAGTGCCTTCAATTCTCTAAATAGAACATTTCTAATAATAAAAATTATTACCAAAAGAAAGTCAAAGGGTTTTAAAGGGTTTGTGAGGCAGCATAATCCAGTAACTTCAGGAAACACTGCATCTGGTGCAGAGCCAGGAACATAACTTAGAGCTCTGGAGATTTTTTACTATTTTTTAATGCTGAGTTTGGTAGTAAAGTATGAATAGTCAGAGGAGAATACTGCATTTGAATTTAAAAGCATCTGCAAATGTTGTTGGGAATATGTGAACCATAACAGATCTTCAATTAAGCAGAAGGTAAGAAATTTATCAGTGTCAGCTCCCTGGTTACCAGGCTATTGACACAGTTCTTAGAAAGAGAAGTCAAATGTACATGTGCATTAAGCATATTGCATTTCTGAAAATGATGTTTTCCATTAATTATGAAAACATATTAACACAGAACCTTGTTAACAGAAGATGGACACTAAATTACTGAATCACTCAGTGAGGTAGGTAGGGAATTCCCAGTACCTTGTCTAACTCAAACCAATCTGCAATTACAATGTGACCTATAGCAGGATGTGTCTAAAGTAGGGCCTTGTAAGCAAAATATATAAACGGCAACTCCTGCAGAAATGCAGCAGCTGTCATTACACAGGCTACCAACACAGTAATTACACTTTGGATATGTAACCTGGCTTGGCCATCACAGCTGAATTCTTGTTTACAACAAATACACTGGGGTTTACAGAGCTGTGCCATTTTAAAAAAGTAATGGGAAAACATAGTTCCTAAGGTAAAAGATGACAAGGTCTTTCAGTAAGGAAAAGATGTCTACAAAGAATGGTGAAAATGGCTTATATGTAATTTTTAATTTCTCCTACAAGTTTATGGCAGGGGAAGGACTGGGTGTGTGTGCTTAGGAAGCTACAGCAGAAAGTGGGGATTTTTTTCTTCAACCTTTTTTTATCTTTATTTTTTCATTTCTCCTTTGCTGTCTTTCTTCTCAATTTTCAACTCCATTACTATTCAGCATTACTAAGGTAATCCCTGAGGAACCTCAGTCCAGGCACATAATTTCATTTTGGTAGTTGGGATACAGTCGAGTACAAAGGAAGAAATTCTGAAGATTGAATAAGACAGGGCTATAGAAGGAACTGAAGGCAAGGGTTATAGAAGGTTTTGGAAGGCAAGATAATGCTAAAATGAATAGAACAATATTAAAGCTATAACAGTGTTTCAGTTTTCCTTAATTCTTTTCCTCTATTTCTCTTCAAATCTATAGTACTTTTTCTTCTAGTTTATTTTCATTCCTTTTGGGGATTTTTCATTATTTTACATTTCTTTTCAGCTACAAAGTCTTTGACGTGTCCATTTCTCAGACTTTCTATCACCACCTGTGTGGGTGAAAAATAGAATTGCAAAGATTTTCTTCAGTACTTCAGAGAAAAATGGACCAGGAATCAATATTGCTATGCTAGAATAAAGCAATGATTATTGAGATGGAGGGGTATTTACATCTGAAAGCATTCTACCTTGCTCTTCTCATGAATAATGAAAGAAATCATGACATTCTTGTTGGGCTGGGTTAGCAAAAAAAAAATCTTTGGAGCACATGAAGGGACAACTACATTTTCATTTCCATCTTTTGTTTACTTATTGTGTTCTGGGGGAAAAAAATGACCACTGAAAAGAAAGATTTTTGTCCCCATTTTTGAAAGTTTCTATTCTGAAGAATCTATGGATGCATTGACACCACTACTATATAAGTTCCAAAGAGGTTCGATACACAAATCTTTCCATTCTAGAGACACTGCATTTTAGCAAAATGAGAAGAAGTTCACCTATTTGCATCCCTTCAAAGTCTAGGTCTTCAGCCTAAGATAAACAGAAATATTTTTTTTATCAGTGACAAGTGTTTTGATGCATTCTGTGTATCTTAAACATGCAGCTGATAAGAAGAATTGTTTTTCTGGGGGAGTGCTCATCTTCATGTGATTGAGTACAAGGCAAGCTTAAGCCTAATGGCTTGGGCTAGGAACCTAAAATCAAAGGATTAAAAGTAATGTAAAGGGAATCACATTCTACGTGATTAAAGAACAGGGAAATCTATTTCTGGTTAAGACAAAGGATATTTATATGACTGGGGTTTTTTTTGTGATTTAGCAGTTATGCAAGAAGCAGTCTCCAAAAAAGGCAACATCAACAAAATGACTACACAGCTCATTGCAGATGAGACACTAACATGTTCTTGATGACAAGAGAAGAAACACTGTCATTCAAGAAGGAATGCTTGTTCTGCCCTCAAAAGAATTGATAACCATCCTCATCACCATATCTACAAACAGGGTAAAAATGCAGATGTCAAGTGGAGAAATTGGATTAAATGGGATGTCTTACTCTGCTTTGCCAAAGTCTTATTTGGCTGCTCTCTAATTTTCCATCCAACAGCAATATAATCTGTTGCATTATGCTCTAGAGTCTCCCCAGAAATCTCCCTGAACCCAGAACTTTAACATCTCTGAAACCCCAGTTTAAACTCATGTCAGGTCAAATTCCCAGCAAAGAATGACTAAGCAGGACACAGGCTGTACTGGTGCTTAATAGTGCTTATGATTGGCTTACTTTTCACAGTGCACATGATGTTTTTGTGGAGCCTGTCTGTCCCTTTTTAAATGTAATCAAGCTACATTTAATATATAGTTTTATTAGCAGGGCATATAACATAATACAGTTTTGTGCTGCTTGAAGGTGGGAGCTATTTCACATCCAGCAGTCCAAATCCAGCAGTAAGCAGTGAGGCCTTTTAGGGAGCCCATCTGCTCAGGATTTAGACTGGAAAGAAAAGGTGTCATTAAGGTACCTGGTCACCACATGGCTATGAGCCACCAACAGAACAAGGCCATAAAAACTCCAAGGTATCTTCAGCAGAGATTAACCTTCATATCAGTTTGCACAGCTCTGGTGAAATATCATCTGTGTTCTAGTCATCTGTATCACAGAAAAATATGCTACTAGGATGTTCAAACAAATGGAGACTCTAGTGTAAAATAGGATGAGAAAGACTAGGGTGCTTCAGTCCACAAAATGAAGAGTAGCAGTATGAGTTCTCCTTTTGAAAGTGAGACAAAAACCAGAAGGTGAATAAGAGTAAGTTGGACTCATAAGTTGTACAAGAAAAAAATTATTATAAAATGCTCAAGAACCCAGTCTGGATAAAAACTAGAACATTTCCAAATGCCAATGAAATAAAGGTCTGGAACATTCTTTCATTAGAGAGTTTGGGGGAGCAAAAAATTATAATGTTTTTTTGAGTGGGTTTTTTGGAGCTGGTGAAAATGATTGTCTAAAGGATTGCCTACAATATTGGGGTACTAAGTACAGAGATTTATGGGCTCATAAACTTCTGAGATTTTTAAGAATACCCCCACAAGTAAATGTGGAAAACCTCCAATTTAAAGTAGCACCATTTAACATTTGCACAAAGGAAGCTGTGATTTGTTAACATGATCAAAAGCACTTTTAATGCTATAACCAATTTCTTATATTGATTAGAATCAGGTGCTTTAAGAACTGCTTCCTTCAACAACAAACATCTATTTATATGCCCAGTTTGAGTGTGGAAGCACTAGATAAACATAGATGCAAGCAATGCATCTGATGAGACTGGCCTTACCAAAGTCAAAACAGGGAGGCCAACAATAAATCTATGGAGCAACCTGATTCCTTAATGGAAAGATAGATGAATCCCACTGTGAGTTTAGGTTTAATGGCACTGTAGCACCCCCTTGTACAAATGCAATAAATAGTACAGAACCCAGTAAAATATTTATCTGCATGAATTATGAGGGTTCTACCACAGTATCAAAACATGAGCTTTCATGCCCTACAAGTGTGTGAAAAATATTTGGATGATCCCTATAACACTTGGATTTTTCCAGGTATCTGAGTTAAAGTAGTTGCAGCAGAATCTGTTATTTTTATTGATACTTATTTGAACACCAGACACTGCTCATTGACTTAACGAGATAAAAAAAAAAAACGCTTCCACTTCTCACCTTAAGGAGATGAAGACATTCAATGCATATTGAAAGAAAGTAAACATCAGTGTTTCTTCCCAATGCTGAGCTATAAAGAGACTGCAAAGGAGTTTAAAGCAAACTGTTTTGCAAACACAGGATTCAGTTGCTACACACAGAAGGTCTAAAATCTGTCCTGGGACATCATCTGGATTAACATGCAGTATTATCAGGCTGATGGATAGTTTTGAAAGCTCCATCATTATTCCGATACTGATGCCAGAGTGCTACTCTTTAATTTAACCACAGTATTGAATGGGGATACCTTCACCTTGTGTAAAATTAAGCCACATCATCAACTATAACATGATTTTATTTTACTGTAGTAGTCTTGTCTCTAATATGTATGAAATCCAGAATAGCATATTTGTATGTCGTTTAGGGCACAGCAATGCTACCACAAAAAGTCAAGGCAGAGGTCCCCAGCTGGAGCCCTTCCTGGGCTGGCAGGTGGCCAGGGCATTGTTGCTCTTTCAGCTCAGCTGTACAGGGCAGGCTGGACCTCCAGTGGGAGCTTGAGCTTGAGCTGAATGTGACATGAATGAGTCCATGATGGAGCAGAGATCCACCTGCAGTCCATGGAGAGGCCCCCGCCAGAGCAGGTGGATGCCTGAAGGAGGCTGTGACACTCCAAGGTTGAGATGGGGCGTGGGTAATGAAGTTGTGTGTGTGAACAGTGTGGGACCTGGGCATGATGAAAATGGTATGGAATAAGGGGTGGAATGTGCTGGTTTGGGCTGAGTTTAATGATTCTAGCACCTGATTCTAATCAGTTAGAGTTAACTTTCTTCACGGTGGCTGGTATAAGGCTGTTTTGGATTCGTGCTGAAGACAGGGTTGATAATATAAAGATGTTTTTGTTATTACTGAGCAAGGCTTACACAGACCCAAGGCCTTTCCTGCTTTTTGTACTGCCATGCTGTCAAGGGGGCCAGGGGTACATGGGAGGGTGTGAGGAGACACAGCCAGGACAGGTGACCCTGACTAAAGGGATATTCCAGAACACCCATATGGCATCGTGCTCAGTATATAAAGTGGAGAAAGAAGGAGGAAAGGGGGGGAAGTTTGTAGTGATGGGGTTTGTCTTCCCAAGTCACCATTATCATGATGGGGCCTTGCTCTCCTGGAGATGGCTGAACACTGGCTTGCCCTTGGGAAGCAGTGAATTAATTCCTTGTTTTGCTTTGTTTGTGCACGTGGCTTTTGCTTTCCCTATTAAACTCGTTTTATCTCAATCCACGAGTTTTTCAGCTTTTACCCTTCTGATTCTCTCCCAGTCTCACTGATGGAGGAGTGAGCAAGCAGCTGCAAGGGGCTTGGCTTCTGGATGGGGTGAAACCACAGCAGGGCTACTGCATGAATCTCCTGTTTAATTTGTTCAAAAGCTTACTGTTGTTCAGGACCCCATTATAAATTGTTCTCCCATTTCACATGATAGAGAGGGTTTACAATCTGACACTGGAATATGCATCCTCCAAAAACCCTCAGCACACAGGAGAGCTTATATTTCCTATTTGCTGGTTGGTGAGGACATAGCTGCTATTTCATTAACCACATCTTTTGGAATCTGGCGACATCCATCTTGCCATTTTACTCCTAAAAACTGAATTTCCTGGGGAGATTCCTTGACCTTACTTTGTTTTATGGCAAAACTGGCCTTCAGGAGAAAATGGATTATCTTCTCCCCTTTCTTAAAAACTTCCTTTGTAGTGTTGCCCCATATGATGATATCATCAATGTACTGCACATGTTCTGGAGCCTTCCCCTTTCCCAGTGCAGTCTGACTTGACTGCAGCCACGCTACCCCAGCTGCTCCTTCCACCATGAAACCAGCATTACCCCACAGCTCCCCCCACCACATTTTCTTGACCAGAAGAGACTGGGAAGAGACTCCCTTTCGTTACTCCCAGCAATGATGTGAAATGAATAACCCCCAAGTCTTGGCTGTTCTCCCTCCTGGCTATGGCAAAAATTAGCTCTGTCCTTGCCAGAACCAGGACACTGCCAAA
Organism: Monarcha castaneiventris obscurior; assembly: GCA_026261815.1. Lineage (NCBI taxonomy): Eukaryota > Metazoa > Chordata > Aves > Passeriformes > Monarchidae > Monarcha > Monarcha castaneiventris. The sequence continues at coordinate 26,928,366 of JAMPIT010000624.1, read as the reverse complement.
CTACAAAGCATCCATGGAATTCCGAAATGTTTGGTGTTGGCATTCTGTCATCAGCTACCATGGTACCCTGTGGGAGCTGTGGTTCAGTTATGGAATGTCGCTGTTCTCACTGCAGCAGAGTAGAGAAACGACACGAAGTCCAGGTTCAGGGATAAATGGAAGTGCTTTAATGAATTCTCAGAAGACTTCATATGTTAGTTCGCCAAGTGCATTAAGTGGCATAAGGTAATTGGGTTTTGCCATCCACCCCCTAAGGGGATTGATCAAGTTCTAAGACACCCATCTCTGAATGCTTTTTTTTAGTTAGAACCATAACAATTCTGCCAAACAACCCACAGGTACAAGAAGTTTACAGTAGCGTAATCTTGTTTAAAATAATCTGCATGGAAAAGACAGAACTCGCACAAACTACTGCAAAGAGCTGAAGAAATTCTCTGCTGAGACTTTTTCAGCATCCATAATGGAATATCTTCAATTTCTCTCTATGGGGAGAGAAATGGCATGTGCCATGCCACAACTTCCACACTGCAGGACAGACTGTTACCCATCAAGACACCAGAGAGCATTGCAGCTGGGGAAGTCTGGCAAGGGAATTTGGCCTACTGTGGAAAGAGATGAGATCACAGAATCACAGAATCATTTAGATTGGAAAAGATCAGCAAGTCCAATCCTAAAGATTGGAATCCTATAGATTCCATCTATAATCTCGAAGTGACATCCACAATCTCAAGAGATTTTGGCCCAGCATGACAGAAACCTGAAGAAAAGCCCCTAGATTCTTCTAGATCGAATTCCTTCTGAATTCTTTTTCTTTCCAGACTAAAGTTCAGTTCTTTTGAACTTTCTCTTCTGCTATGTATTTCATTATTTCTGCTCTTTATCTCTATTTTGGAGTAAAACAAATGTCAACCAGGACATAATGCCATTTTTTGACTAAAAGTAATGAATGTTCAATGATATTTGTTGTGGAATCAATAGAGTATGTGAAACACAGAACAGATATGACCAGTATCTCATTAGGCCACAAACATTTCTCTTTCTTGTAAAATATGTAATCTAGAGCAAATTTTCCCTGTACCACCCAAAGGCGATGTAAACATGGATTGATTTAATTTAAAATAATTACCTTACTGTAGATCGCAAATTATCTTCCATTCTTACCTGGCCATTTTGGTGCATGTATTTTGTAGTGTATGAGCAGTTCACAAACTTTTTTTGTATCTTGCTTTACAGTACTGTGAAACATTATTAACCTTGTCTTATAAATGCAGATGCTGGTGTCTAATGAGACTTCCAAGACCACTTAGAAAACCTGAAGAATGCCCAATTCTCAGTATAATGTTCTAATTCAGTGCAATGATTCCTGGTTTGTCTTATTGCTCAAGATGAAGGTGGGGGAAAAAATGGAAGAAGAGTTTGGAAGACCCAACACAGCTTTTCATTAGCAAAGTCTTTCCCATATTCTGTGGGGTTCAGTTGGGGGTTAAGACCATTCTGCCATTCTGGCCTTATTCATAGGGTAGTCTCCATATATAAGACTGGTTCCCTTCATTATCTATTGGACAAGATGGGGATATTCCCAGACCTTATCCATGTGTTTCATAGTCCTGCATAAAGGTCATTCATCATTTGGCTTTTATTATTAGAATGTTTTCACAGAAGAAGAAGAAGATAGAATTGTTTCCTAACCATCATGAGAAAATGCTGTGAAACCTTTAACTTAACCCTGAACAGCTGCCAGTTCCACGGACAGGAGATGCATCATCTGAATTTAAACTTCTGTTCTCCCCACAAGCAATATGGAGTTCTATAAGCACTGCAATACAGACAAACACTGATGAAATTGAATACAGTTATTCAAATTATTCAAATTTTCAAAATCAATCATTAAAACCAAGTTTTTCACTGATTGCAGTGTGCTGGGAACACATCCTCCAAACTTTGAGAGCCTAATCCGAAACTCACAAAAATCAAAGAGGATCAGATTGTTGTTCATTCAAGACTGCAGCATTAAACATTTGACTTCAATAAATAAGCATAAAAGTGTATTTAAATAAATTACAGTTAGACTTACAAGTTAAATTTTATGGAGATGCTCTGGGAAGACTACTCTCCTCTTGCTTATGTATTGCTTCATTTGAACTGCTAAGAAGAAATGGGATTACTCGAACAGATGGAACAAATCTCTTTATTTGTAAGTGATTACACACTATTTCACTTGCTATCTCTGTTGCTACAAAGTCTAATTTGTACTGGTATATGGTTGCACACCAGAGAAAATTTCCTACCTTCTTGCAGCACCAAAGACTTACTCACTAGAGAAGTAAATGATATTGCAAGGTCTCCAAGACTCTACATAAATAAAGACAAGATTCCAAATCAGTGAAATATGAGTATAAATCCAGAGAAGTATTGATAGTCACCAAGGGAAAGAAATGTGTTTGAAGAGAAGGAGGATTGAAGATGAGCTAAAAATACGAAAATATTGTCTTTGTGTGACCCACCTTCATGACGGGAGCTACTTTATGTGTCCATTACTTTGAGGGATATAAATGCGCAATAGCATCTTTAAATATAGACAAAGAGAGAGAATGGGAGAGAAGAGTAAAATGTGTTTGTCTATATTTGAAATAGAACTAGATCATAGATTGCATTTTCAATTTAAGAACGAGTCATTCTTTCCTTGTTTATTACAGTCATCAAGTAACCATATATAACTGCATATAGACAAAGAGAGGGTTGTATGGGGGCAGCAATTATTAATGGACATTACTGAATGATAAATAAAGAGCTAGCTCAGAACTGGTATTCATTGCACACAGATGTCTGGACCATGGGCAGATGTCTTAAATCGTCTACACAAAGCGCTTTTGTGCTATCACAGTAATCTAAATTGCTTTGCATTTGGTTCCAGGCATTTCCACACACTGCTCTCCACTGCACATAAATTCCTATTCTCGAATCCCATCTAGGCTTGAAGGACCAAATTACTTCCTGGTGAAACCTTTCAGCTTAATTTGCCTCAGTTTTATCGAGGCAGACAAACTTTGAGACTGGTGTTTTCAGTCACAGGAGAATTCATGCATAACTCCTTAGGTTATGGTGCTGGTTCTGGGGAGGGCATCCACTGCTCCTGGAGCACCAAGTGGAAGGAGATGAAAGCACGAGGAGGAAGAAGGAGGGATTTTGCCATGTCTTCATGCACGCTCTATGTGCAAACCACCATGTGCTTCACAGGACAATATGGTTGTGACCAACACTCTTGAGGGGAGGCTTGCTTCAGACATCCTGCTGTTCCCTGTTCAGAGAAGAAAGGACTGCCACAGCCTGCTTTCTAAAGCTTTAACTCAGCACTTCTGTCCTTTTAAATGCTGTCAATCATCATACCTACTGCTCTGGGCTACAGGGGAGCTCAAAGAAAACCACCCGTAACTCTGAGACAGGCACTTTCCTGACTCTCTGAGGTCTTAGAACTACTGCACTGCCACAGCAGGACTGTGCTTCCCTGCAAATCAAGTCAGTGATGATTTAGGAAATAATTCATATCCCCAGAGGAGGCATATCTTGCAGCAGAGACAGCCCAGCATAAGTTGCTGAGTTTTAGTTAATGGCCTCATTCTATCTAATGTGTCTGTTCTTGCAGATATCACTTACAGATGAACTGAGTGTTTTCTGTCTCCCTTTTTTTTTTTTTTTAACACGGAAAATATTTGAATTAGGCTAGCACATAAACACACTGTCTAGGAACGGATTCATGGGAGGAGGAGTTACCAGAGAGAGACAGATGGAGTAGTAGTTTGTATATCTTATTTTGCATTGCAACCCTGTGAAGACAATGAGTGATGCATTTCCTAGTGAGCATTTTACAAGGGTCACTTTATAAGGGTGAGATTGCAAAATCTCTCTCACTTTTACTCTTCCTATTAGCATAGAATTATCTTTGATGTTAATTTAGTATGCATTTTTGCATGTAGTAAAAATAGCTTTCAAGGTATATTTAATAGCCATATTAGATTGTATGGACCTCCTTTTTTCCTTCTTGCTCACCTGCTTGCTGTGGGAGAGTTGTCAGTTATCAGCTGAAAGGCTGGGAGCATTAAGATACCCTGTACACAGTTGTTAGCACTGAGAGTGTACATAACACTACATCTTTCTTCCTCTTCTTGCCCTGATACTGATTGGAAGGCCAAAAGGAATTCTTTTTCTCTTACTGGACATTTTGGCCATATAGTTTGAGTAAAACCTTTTAGATTTCACTTAATCTTTAGAAATTAAAACTGTGACAGACAAGACTTCTTTCTTTCTTCCACAACCCAGCAACCTAAAAGTGTATAGAAATTAATCTACAATTGATGGGTAAAAAAAAACAAAAATAAGGAAGCAAAGCGTCACTGAGAGGGACTGTGTGGGTAAACTGGATGGGTGATGATTTCTATAACACTGTGATAAGGCTGTGCTGTAGAACTGCTACTCCTTCCATTCCAGTAAACAGTTTTTAATTATTGCAATACTGTTTAACTCCAAGGAGTAACTAAAACACCTCTAGAATTCCATTTTGCCCTATAACCTCAGCCTGCATGCGAGTAGTGGCAGATTGAAGAATTAAGAGAAACATGGCTGGAATCTGTTTGAGATGGAAAAGCATAAGCAACGTTGACACTGCCATGGGCCAAGATTACCATTACTTGTGATGTGCTTGTCAACAGTGCAGATCTTCAAATGTTAAGTGGAGTTGACACAAACTAGAGGAAAGCTCAGGCAGTTCTTTGGTGGTACCTAAAATCAAGTTCTGGAAAAATTGAATAACCTTTCTGTAATATTGTAAAATCACACTGCACACTGAAATAAATCCATAACTCAAATGGTCTCAGCTCCAACAATAATAAACAGGGTCATGATATCCAATATTTAAGCCCTGACTGCCTGATCATGGGCTTATTTATTATTAGAACCCATTATTTATATAATATCCTTGGTGGATAGTGCTTCTCAGGCAAACTCCCTCTAAAGTTAAAACGGTATCATATAGGGAATTTCGGAAGGAAACAACTCCAACACAAACCAGTTGGGAATAACACTTGTTTCTGCAGTAAAATCTGACATTTTGAAGCATGACAAACTTTGAATTTCACATGCAATTATTTGGTACTCTTGAAGATGTGGGTCAGTACGGGTCAGGAGGTGACCCGTGACAGCAGCACAAAATACAGGCCAGTTTAAAACGATCCTGTGCAATCTTTGCTGGGTTTAAGAGCGAACCCTGAAGGGCAGCCTCCGCCCGGGCTGCACTCCCGGGAAGGCGCCGGGAGCGGAGCGAGCAGCTGGGTGATCCTCCGGCTCCCTCTCCAGGACATCGGCCTTAATTACAAATAAATCCTCCAGCTCTGCGGCTCCTGCAGCCTTCTCATGGGCAAAGGGAGGAGCAAACTCCAAAAGTCACAGGCACAAGCCTAGGACAGAAGAATCCCCAACATAAGGTTAGTTTCAATATTAAACGCAGCGAGAGAGGGATGCGGGCAGCTCTGAGCACTCCTTAGGAAGCACCGCCAAGCACCAGTAGTGCTCAGTACTTAGAGACAATGTGAACAGACTCCACAATAACCCCTTTGCTCACTATGTGACCTGGCCACATTCTGAGCATCAGCAGCTCAGCTCAGCAGCCCCAGGAACATCCCGCTCCTACACATCACTCACGGTGACCAGAGTGCACCCCTGCTCATGTGGTGGGAAACTGTCACTGACCCAGACTCAGGGCCCAGGGTCTAACTTCTCTGCCTTCAGCATGCAGCAGAGGCAGTGTCCTTTTCTCAGATCTATTTGTAGTCAGATTTACTCCTCCACAGTTTTTTGGGTTAATTTTCTTCAAATTTGAGCATAATTTCTGCTCTAGATGTCCTACAGGTCACCCAATTAGATAGTTCTTCATTTAATTTGTGATGCTCATCAGTCTCCAGTATTTTCCTTTATACAGTTAGTTTTGACCGCTTATCTTAAAGGTTAACAGTTCCTTTCTATTTTGTTAATCCAATTGCCTTAAAACTGTATTTTAATCCTCCACAGAGGAGGCAGGGTGAATTGGCTTTGGGTAGCAAAATTTTCATAGCAGGGGGACTACAGGGGTGGCTTCTGCGAGAAGTTGCCAGAAGCTTCCCCCATCTCCAACGCCCAACACCAGCCAGCTCCAGGACAGACGGACAGACCCACCACTGGCCAAGGCTGAGCCCATCAGAGATGATGACAGAATCTCTGAGATAACAGAGTTAGGAAGGGGGGAAAAAAAGCCCTATACAACTGCAGCCAGGAGAGAGGAGAGAGAATGTTAGAGCAACAGACCTGCAGACCCAGGGTCAGTGCAGAAGGAGGGGCAGGAGATGCTCCAAGCACCAGAGCAGAGGTTCCCCTGCAGCCCGTGGTGCAGACCATGGTGAGGCAGGTGTGCCCCTGGAGGTCCATGGGATCACAGAGATCCAGCTGCAGGAAGATCCTTCACCAGAGCAGGTGGATGCCCAAAGGAGGCTGTGACCCTGTGGGAAGCCTACACTGGAGCAGGCTTCTGGCAGGATATGTGGCCTATGGAGAGAAGAGCCCACAGAGGAGCAGGTTTGCTGGCAGGACCTGTGACCCTGTGGGGGACCCACACTGGAGCAGGCTGTTCCTGAGGGACTGCATCCTGAGGGAGGGATCACATTGGAACCGTTTGTGAAGAACTGTGGCCTGTAGGAAGGACTCACGTTGGAAATGTTTGTGGAGGGCAGTTTTCTATGGGAGAGACTCCACACAGGAGCAGGGGAAGAGTGTGAGGAGTTCTCCCCTGAGGAGGAAGGAATGGCTGCAGCCACCATTCTCCGTCCCCTTATGCTGCTGGTGGGGAGTAAGTGGAGTGCAGGAAGAAGGAATGGGTAGGGGCAAAGTGCTTTTAAGATCTAGAGTTATTTTTCATTATCCTACATTGATTTGATTGGAAGTAAACTAGACTAATTTCCCCAAGTCAAGTGTTTTTCCCATGACTGTCACTGGTAACTGGTCTCTCCCTGCCATTGTCTTGACCCATGAGCCTTTCCTTATATTTTGTCTCCCTTATCCAGCTGAGGAGGGCACTTGGCATCCAGCCAGGGTCAACCCAGCACACAAGAGCAGAGGCGCTGCAAAACAATGGATTACCTCATGCTTTACCAGAACAGCACCAGTTTCACAAAATCACAGAACACTCTGAGTTGGAAGGGACCCACAAGGGTCATCAAGTCCAACTGTTTGGTGAATGGCCCATAGAGGGATCAAACCTACAACCCTGGCATTACTAGCATCCTGCTCTAACCAAATGAGCCTTGAGAAGCTGATAGTAAGGAGCTGACAGACATAGACAGACCTAGGAACCAAAGTGGGAGCAGATTTAATCAGTAAAACAAATAATCAGGTGATGTGAATTACAGGTTCATAATTAGGAGGATAAACAGCTGCAAAAGGGTCTCATCAGTATAAAGGTGGCAGCCTTTCTATTTAACTCAATGCTAGAAAGGCTTTGATTTCTATGCAAATCTGAGAAAGGAGATTTTTCTGTGGTGCTGTAAAGGAAAAAGCACCACACAGAGGCTGAGCAATGGAGCTGAGCCTGGTACAGAGGTGAGAACTCTTTGGCTGCTAAACATAAATGATCTTACTTAAGACATTAAATATGTTGACTTTTCTGGTTTACCTTCCCTAGCTCTCTAGTGATGACTAAGGAAATCCCATTTTCTAATTTCCTAATCTAGAACAATTGCTCTAAACTTAAGGCTAGTTTAATATTCAGATAAGAACTTTCTGAGCAAGAAATTTGCTATTATGTTTTTCACAGCTGAAACTGCTCCTAATTCCTGTCTTCTCTTACAGGTTGTTACTAATAGGAATATTATTCTCTAGAGGATGGACTCAAGAGAGACCAGGTAATGCTGCTATAAACTGATTTCACATCAGTTTCCAGGCTTTTCCATGGGTGGTATCTAGGCTTGTGTGTGTATTTCAGAAGAGTTTGGAACTCTTGTAGCAGCCTTATTGCATGTTTTTTCTGAGAAACTTTAAACATTCAGGGAGTTGTTAGAAACTGCACTCTTTAGTTTTATGTGTCACTATATTAAGCGAGTGTTTCTACCTTTCCTCACTCTGGTGACAAGTACTGATAAATCAATAAGGACTTTATTCTTATTTTCTTGAGTGTAGTTGTTGTTAGTCACCATACCGTATGTAACATCTTTTATCATAGTTTAACTTAGCTGGCAGCTAAGTACCAGGCAGCTGTTTGCTTATTCCTCATTCCCAGTGGAATGGGGAGGAGACTTGGGAAAAGCCTTGTGGATTGAGAACAATATTTTAATAATGTGAGCCAAGTAAAATATTATGATAATAATTATAATCACAATTTTAATTTTTAAAATTATAAAATGCAAAAAAAATTTGTGGCGTACAGTACAGTTGCTCATCAAGACTGATTCCCAGTCTGTCTCTGAGCAGGGATTGGTGTCTCCCAGCCAACTCCCCCCAGTTTACATGTAGGCCATGACACTCTATTGTATGGAATGTGCATTTGGCCAGTTCAATTCAGGTGTCCCCACTGTGCTACGTCCTGGCTTCTTGTGCACCTCCTCCCAGACACAGCATGAGCCACTTGAAAAGTCTTTGACTTGGTGCTAAACACTGCTCAGTAACAACCAAAACTTCAGTGTGTTATCAACATAATTCTTGCCCTGAATCCAAAATGGAGCTCTGTACCAGCTATTAGGAGGCAAATGAGCTCTATCCCAGCCAAAACCAGGACAAAATACTATAAAGATATCAGTGACTTGCCTCAGAGGAAACCATTTTCTCAGCCAAAAGTGCTCCCTTACAAAACAGAGCTGGTCCTGGAGCAGCAGGTGCAGAGAGCTGTTTCTGGGACTGTCTGCCCTCCTCACGGCGGGTCCTGTATAAAACATTGGCAATTCCCAAAGCTCAAAGTAAATAGATACTAGAGAAGGTTTTATCCAGCTTGGAGCAATTATACAGCTTCTGCACTGAATCCAGTTGGTAGCTTGGTGTATGGGTGGAACAGGGTCGTGTTCCCCACCATCTGTCTGATGCTCCTTAGTGTGTGACCATCTCTGATGTGGGAATTGCATCACTAGTTAAATTCAGGCTATAGTGCTGAACCCTCTAGGAAAAAAAATCCTCTCAGCTCTTAAAATACACCATAATTGTAAAAGGTCTAGGTGGTGTTAGCTCATGATGCCATACAATCTCCTGTTTGAAGCAACAAATCCCTATTTATTAGAAGTGCATGTCAAATGAGAAGCCTTCTCTGGTCTCTAGTCCTACACATAGGACAGTTTGTACCTGCTTCCTGCCTGTAAGAGGTTTGGGAGCCATGGCCTGGTGAATGCTGTGGTGAGATCTTGGGGCTGGAGCTTCTCAAGCCATCGCCTTTGCTACTGTGTGGTCCTTTCCCAGCATGAGCCAGCTGCCTTCTGGTACTGGTACTTGGGCAAGTGACCAGGGTAGGCTAATGGACAGCTCATGTGGCTGCTCCCCACCCAAACTGGCTTTGGGCTCTTCTGGTGAATAGAGGGGTAAAGACAAAGGTTTCTGGTTATTTTGTGGTCTCTTTGTGGGGTTTTGTTGGTTGGGATTTTTTGGTTTACAGGGTTAGGTTTTTTTCTCTTTTCAGGAGTGTGTGGGACTTTCATACTGTGTTTTATTTCATCTAAGGTGTTCAGATTGGGGCAGCCAATGTAGTACCATTTTAACCCTGTTCCAAAATTCTATTTCCATGACTGGCTGTTTCAGGTAGCATTTCCAAATCATCAGACACTGTTACTACTAGGATACTAATTTGGGGGCTAGGTTTTTCCCCTGGAATTACTGCAAATATAACCACAGCCTCCCACCCCTCATGACCAGAGATGAATGACTGTCACAACACTGACTTTATAAAGCAATCTGGGAAGTAGCACATTTGTTTGTATTTTATTTTCAGTCCCCTACTTACCAGCCTTTCATTACATCCAACACAGGACCCATGAGTTCAGAGTGCTTGGGGAACCGTCTGAGGATAATGCTGAGTGCAGAATACTTTGAGAACAAATACTTATTTCTTTCTGTTGTTGGTAAGTTGATGTAGAACTTGGTGAGAGAATTACACATGGTGAAGTGTTTAAAATTCTCTGAGGTGCTTCTGCACTAGAATTCTCTGGATTGTTCTACTATTATAGAGCTTAGTAGGTTGGCTTTCATAGTAAGTAAAGCCAGCTGATACCTTGATTTCTGTATAACCTATACTATAGACTTACTTTTTGATAACTTAGCCATGATTAGACTTGATTTTGCTATCTTTGGGCTCAAATTGAAGTGCACATGGTAGTTTCTAGGCATGTTAAAGCTGGTGGATTTTCTTTGTGATAAGAATGTTTTCTAGTAACAGTACATACTACTCTGAAAATTCAGTATGCTAGCTGAAGCTGGCACTACATTACTTAATTTTGAACTAGTGGCTTTTCACCTTCTTGGCTTCAGCTTAATGGAGGCATATACTTAAAGAAGTTTAAGAAAAATTAGCTGGGCCCTCTAGCTATGGACTTAGAAGTCAGCAAGTGGTGTGTTTCTGTGAAAAACATCACAGAATGCCCTGGAAGGGCATAGTGATATTGCTTTTGGTCTATAAACATCTACTGTAAGATTATATGTATAAATGTAAATTTGGCCTTGAAAAAGCTCTCCATGCCATCCATTTTTCTAGAAGGTTAAACTTGTGTCAAAACCTACTGAAAATGTGTTCTTTGTTCAGGCATCCTCATTCATACACAAAGACACTCTGCAGCTGAGATTCATATATCTTACACCATAAAGCAATTATATTTGGAAGGAAAAAGCCCAAAACAACTAAAACACAACACAATAGAAAGCTCAAAACCAAAAAAATGATTTTGTATACTGAAAATATCAAGCTAATCTTTAGTGTGTTCATCATCCTGGTTGATTGTCTCCTGAAGAGACTCTGCTGGGCAGGCATCAGAGAAACCTGAACCTGTGCCAGCCACAGGTCACGAATGTTGCTGCTGTCATTTGTCAATCCTGACGACTTTGACACTGATGGCCCATCTGACTGTTTTGTGCTTACTGGGGGTTTGCCCCTTTAGTATTTAATATCTTTCCATGTTGGTGGTTTTAGGGTTTTTTTCTGTCTTCAGTCCTTCAGCTGCAAGTGTTCCCTGTCCCAGTGTGCTGGTAATCTTACCTTTCTTTCTGTAGACTCTGTCACAGCTCTTTCCCTGCTCTGCAATTCTTTGAGCCCAGGGGATGCAGCTGGGCTGTATCAGAGCAGGTTTCTCAAGGAGTTTTCAGAGCAGGAGTTACACTTGTTAATACAGCTCTTTGATGTTTATTTGTCTGTAGATCAGTCTGGCACAGCCTGGGAGCTCGATGAGGCCATGGCAGCACAGTGTGGCTATACAGTAACTTACAGCACCTGGGGTAGCATCGAGTTCCGTGCTTCTGCACTGAGCTGCCATTCTCACTTAGAGGTAAGTCTGTTGCAGGCACTTTGGCTACAGTGCTCTTGTATACTAACTTTATGTGAGAAATGACCAAATTATTGACAGGTATTAATGAGGTGTCAAAATGTCTAAAGTATCTATTAGCAGAAAAGAATTTCTTTCTCTTCAGATGTATCCAGAGGTCTGAGAATATTCCATGGTGCTGCCACTTGGATGGCCTACAGATGAACACATTAAGTATATCACATGTGTCCTTGAAGGGCAACTACTTTCTTGTGGACAGCAATAGGAAATTCTATCTGGCAGCCATGTTGCACTCTGCCCTAACAATATTTAGTGTCTTGAGACACATCAGGGTAAAAACTCAAGCTTTGGTATGTGGCTCACTGCTGCTATGTCATCAAGCACAAAATCACCTATAGTTTAGGTTTGTTTGGTCTGGTTTTTTGTGCACTTCTGGGGGTGTGCAAAAGGAACAAACCTGCTGCCCAAAGTATTTATGTTGCTGTGTATCTATACACTTACATGCACATATCTTGTACAGTTAATGAAGTTGAAAGTGATAATGCTTCAGCATGGAGTTTCTCTTCTGTGAAGAGGCTGGTGGGTGTGTTTTGTAATTTACTTCTGGGTCACAAGGATAGGTGATGCCCAGCTAGGGAAAAATCAGTCTAACGAGCAAATACTCCCTTTGTCCATGCAGAAAGATGTGTTCACAGTAACTGTACAAATCAAAGCATCTCCTACTTCTGATATGAGCAATGCTACAACTCATCTGAAAAGTGCAAGTTGCCGTTATGGTCCGTGGAGTCCCAGAGAGTTAATATGTGGAAGCAACTACATGGAGGTGAGTACTTATGGGACAGTGCTAAAAGTAAGGAGGTAAGTACTGCAAGGTACTCTTAGATTCTGTTTTCAATACATATTCCTAGAATCTAAGCAGCTTCAGACTGCTTGAGTGAGTGCACAGTATGCATCTTGAGTGATACATTTATATTATGACTGTAAATCTATATTAGCACTAACAGCTAATAAAGCTGTGAAATGGTAATCAAAGGGTTAAGCTCATGGATTAAACCCACTGAATGCTGCCCCAACAAATCTTATTTGAGACAACAGAGATGTATACTTCCTAAAGGAATTTTCCCTGCTGAATTTGCTGGGGAGGAGTGCAGAAGGGGAAATGGACTCCTTTTAGAAGAGGACATGGGTGTCAATAATAAACTTCTAGTCTTAACTGGAAATAGAGATTAGAAAGGTGGAAAATAAAAAGAAACTGAAATCAAACAGACTATAGGTAAAGCACCAGGTATGTTGACATCTCTGTTTGGGAAATGCTGGTTTCCCTTGAAAAAGGCCTGTAGGGTGTTGAAGACAAGGAAACAAGTGCCATCTGCAAACCCCTTACAGATGCTTTTTCCCTTCAGGTTTCTCTCAGGAGAGAGGTTCCACAGACTATAAAAGACTTTGTTCAAGATGAACCTGAGGACTGGACTCTTGTCTTTCCAGAGGTAAAACTATAGCTTTTCTTCCTAATAAAAGCTAGTGCTACCTCTGGCCCAACCATCCTTCCAGTCTCTAACCACACAGCACTTTCAAAAAGGGGCTAAGTAAGAATAGGAGAACTTCTGTACCAAGTGGTTTTAGTATGTTTTTGTAGATTAGGAGTATGAACAGCTGTCTGTAGGCTGTGTCTCCAAGGAAGAAATCAAGTCTTCCCCAGGCAAGAAACTGTGCAAAAAAAAAGAAAAAAAAATAGTCTTTAAGACCCTATGGCCCTAGTAAAGAACTGTGAAGGGGCTTTTTTCTACTTGAACTCTTTATGTCCAAGAGTCTGCAGCAGTGCAGTTAGTGCCATTAGTTATTCTCTGATGCCCTTAATATGGAAAGTTTTCTGTATGCATGAGGTGGAGAAAGCTGGAAGGGTAGTCCACTAGCAAAATTTAAAGAAAGGCAACAAAACTGCTGGGCAATTCAGTACAGTAAATCATTCAATGTAGTAAACCTGTTGCTTTTAACATCATATTTAAACTATAGATTAATTTCTCTGAGCAGGCAAAAGCAGAAGAAACCTCAATATGGCAAATAGTGTTTCATCAGCCAGAAGAAAAAAGGGCTCTGCTTGTGAGCAATGCTTGGAGTGCAGGCTATGGACTCAACACCACAGACTCCAGGGTTCTGCTGCGAGTGCCATACACTGCTGCCCAAGTTCAGCTGGTCAAGGTTGGTGTGCTACTTCTGGCCCAGCTACCTGCCAGGCTGTGCAGGTGTAACCATGTGTCTTCCTATAGGATCAGGGAATCACCTTTTCTGTGCTGAGATCAAGTACATTTTACAAATACCAGTGGGTGATCCTGATGGTGGATACTGCTGTGGCATGTCCTGTAGGTAAGGAGGATAGTACCCTGCCCCAATGTCAAAATGTACAGGGACAGACTCATGACTAATGAGCTGACAGCTTTCATGTCTTGTCCCTAAGATGGTGTGGACTATGCAAACAAAACCATCACCTGGACTGTCCCAAAGTATGTTCCACCACTCTCTGCTGGAGGGACTAGCTTTAAGGATGTGCTTGTGGAAGCTGGTGTGGATCTACACAAACTCTCTGCCAAGGAAATGGCTTCCAGGAAATATATGTTGTTGAATGAATTAAATGTGATTATGATGAAGATTCCAATAGGTGCCGAAGGTGGTTTTTACAAGGTTGGTGACTTATATTAGGTGTGAGGCAAGCAATATTCTGGGGTTTTTGTTTGTTTTCTGATGAATATTTCTTCATCTTGTTCCTTTCAAATGAAAGATGGGAGTGAGGGAGAGCAAAGGGTGTGTTAAAAACTCCAGAAGCCTTGACTAAAGATAGCTTTTGAAATTACAACTTTATGAAGAATTTCTTTTCTTGCAAGCACAGATAGAATCCTACACAGAGCTATTGATTTGTGATTTCCTCAGGTTAACATAGAGCTTTCATCAATTAGTCCTGATGTCATGCTCCTTAGAGACAGTCCTAACTGGATTGTAAAGCTTGCATGGGTTCTGTTGCATTTTACAGAGGCCACTTAAGAGAATGGGAATAACCCACTAGTCCAGCAGACCACGTGCTATCGGGATGGGCTAAGACTACACATGTAAATCTAGTGGCTTGGTGTGAACTGAGTCCTGGGCAAATGTAGCAACTGCACTTCTACTGAAGTCACAGAAGCAGCCCTTTCACAGTGAAATAGTCCCTTGCTGCTTTGAAACTTAGGGAATGGGAGATAATTTTCCAAAGGAAGTTTTCTGTGTACTTTGAGATAAACTAAACAAGGATACAAGAGCTCAGAATTCCTTAGCAGAAGGGGCAATTGGTTGGCACTGTAGTTCTAGCTGACCTTGAAATGATCCAACATAACTTTAATGCAAAATCATGCTATACTAAAGGGTGCTGACTTGAAATTCTAGACTTCTGTGAGCAATGGACAGCTTGGGGCGAAATACAGCATCAACTTGTTCTTGGAACACGAGTGGGAAGACAACAAATGGGGACTAACCAAACATACTATCATCAAGGAAATAGAAACACCATTTGAAAAAGCAGAAGTTGCTATCACCAATAGTAAGTAGCTGAACATTGAATTTACCAAGGGTTTTGGTACTGTTAAGAGCTTAATGTAATTTTTCCTTTTCAGATTTAAATCTGAGTGCGAGGTTAATGAATGTGACAGTGGGAACATTCCTCCCAGATGTTGAACTTGTGAACTTAACCATTGAGGGGGTTGCTGTGGCTGTACCTGAAGCTGTTCAGCATGGCTACCTAATACACAGGGCCAGATACACTAATGGAAGCAAAGCATACATAATGCAAGTCCCACTTGATGTGCCAAGTGTTAAAAAAGAGGTGTGTACTAAGACACTGCAGCATCACTTGGTATAAAAAATTATGATATCACTTGGTGATTTTTCCTGTCTAATTATGATTTTCCTAGTACATGAGAGAGGCCATGAGAGCATACACCCTGAATGTCACACTCACATTCATCACCCATCCGTCAAGTGAGACCTTTGTCATCCCAGTCATTGCACTGTCAGCCGTGAAAGATGCAGGTAAACTTTGTGGAACTTGAGTAAAACTGTACCAAGCTGGCTGTGAACTCTGCTGTGAACTGGGCTAATTTCAGCCAGGGATACTGCCAGTCCCAAGGAGCTGTATTAAACTGATGGCAGCTGGCTGACTCTTGGCTGTTTTGCAGTACTGCCCAGTGCAAGAGGGTTTTGTGATGGGAGGAACCTTCATCTCATTATCAGTCATGGGAATGTGGACCAAAACTGGCTACCTTTCATCTCAGACTGGCACCTGACCCCAGAGGGTGCACAGAAGTACAACTACAGTCTGAGGGACAATGGCACTCACCTGGCAATCTCTGTCCCTTTCCTTTCTTCCCATGTGAACTATGAGGTAAGGCTGCCAACATGTAGCAATTGAAAGGTATGTTCTAGCTGTGAGATGTCAATGTGACACAGTATATTCTTGAAAGCAAAACTTCTCTTTGAGACAGTCTTCAAAGGTATGATGGAGGATTGTTTTCTGCCCTTGAAAGAACATTTATTTTTCTTTGGTTAATTTTGGCAGAAATAGGCAAGGAAAAAAGAAACATATTCTGCATTTACTTAAAGGCTGAGAATCTTTAATGATAACTATATGTGCAATGGAGTTCATATTGCATTCTATTGCAAAACAACTGTAAAAGCTCACTGTGTGAGCTTCTGGATCAAAAAGATACATCCTGTGGATTTGACTTTGCTCAAGCACCATTACCTTTGGTTTGTGATAACCTGCCCTCTTAGTTTTTGAATGCTTTAGTTGAACAGGTTGTCTTTATTCTCTTGTTTAATGTGTGATTGTCATCTCTAGGGCTTTCATACCTCTGCAATAAAGGCTTCATTCTACTTAACCTTGAAGGATGGCGTCACCTTGGCTCGGAGGAGGGATTTCTCAGTTTCCTGCATATTTTCACCTTCAGAGCTAATACGTAATAGCATGTTGGGGATTAGCTGTTAATGCTATTTGAGTTGCAAAACTAAGTCATGCAGTCTGAAATGTTTCTAGGTTTTAGAGTTGTGTGGCACTCTATTTGCTTGTCAGATTTTCTGCCAGTTAGTATGCCACAAGGAAAGCCAAATTAAATATTGAAGTGACTATCCTGCCTAGTATGGGAACAGGGGAAGGAGGTGGTAAAGTCTACTTCCCCTCACACCTCCAAAATCAAGAAGCTTTTTAAAAGGGTTTTTGTGGTTGTTTTGAGAGGTGAATGAGGTGGGGGTTTTTGGTGGAACATGGGGAGAATCAACATATAAATTAGTCATTCTAAAACTATTCATCAGTATTAAGTCTACTGAATATCTTGGCTAGAAAAATCCCCTTGAAGAGGGTGAGAGCCCCTTGTGAGCTGCTAAAAGAACTTGCCAACAGAGAACATCTTTGTTGTTAGGCTACAAAAGGAGTTTGAATCCTGATTTGTCTGAAAATACATATTTCTCTTTCAGAGTGTTTGCCCAATGGTACTGTGATAATCACTGCAATAAAACTGGTAGGTGATGAAGACCTGGACACTGCTCTGCTTGTCTTGAGGGACAAACACTGCAAACCCAGTCTGGTGACAGAGAAGACTGCAACCTTCAAGTTCAATGTGAACACTTGTGGAACAAGTAGAAAGGTAAGGACTTAGTCACATGAATTTTACTCTGCATTGGAGTAGGGTTATTGCTAGACCTGGCAGAGGTTCAGAGGTGAGCAGAAGCTGCATGGAAGTCACAGCTGAAACCAACACAGTAGTACATCTATGCACTTTTTCTGAGCTTACTAAATTTGGTTTAGCAGAAGTTCTTATTTTATAAAAATGCTTTTTTCAAGGTCAGAGATGCCTTCTGAAGCTAGCCTTCTGTTTGACACTTGTGAATTGTTCAGTAGTGGGCTTGAATGCAAGTTAATGCTGGTGAGATATACTTGTATGCCTTGCAGAAGCTGGTTGTGTGTTGCTAATGACCGTGTGGCCAAAGACTGGTGTGGGTACTATTCCTACTACCAAATACTGTACAAATAGAAAACAGACAAAATAACAAAGAATCAGAACATGCCTAAATTCAGTTCATCATAAATACAGCTTGCTTCTGCATTGTTGCATCTTGTTCTACTCACTGATTCAGTAAACAGACACAGCTGTTTTCTCAGGACCCATGCACTCCCTTTCTAGGGTGTTCTGTTGTAGTCAAGCTAATAAACTTTTTTCTTGACCATGGTATAGCTGTCAACTGTGATCAGCTTTAGTTCAGTGGGCATTGGGCTGCTGGCTGGTAATTTCTGGCCATTTCTAAGCATACTCTGCTCAGTGCAATCTTCCAGTCAAGTGGAGGGACATAGACATTGTGCCAAACACAAACCAGACTCTAATGGGACTGTCCTGTTTGTAATGATGTACATTTTTCAGTTCAACGGCACAACTATGACATATGAAAATGAGGTACTCTATTTCAGACCTGGAAATGATACACCCATATACCAGTAAGTGTCATTTCCTATAAAAATGTTGTACATGTTATTTTGGTTGTAAAAAATCTAATGCTAAACCTCTTCTCTCAGACTGAAATTTCTCTGCTCGTATGCAGTCGAGCAGACAGTTGATGTCAGATATGAATCTAAGAAGAACCCACCACCCAGTATGAAGCCAGAGTTTGGCTGTCTTGCTCTTTCATTGAAGCTTTTCAAAGGTAACATTTATGAGTTACTACTGTAAGATGATACCTCTGCCAGCAGAAAGGGCTGACTGAAGCCTGAACCAAAAGCTCACCCTGACTGGAGTGGCCTTGATTTTTCCCTTCTCAGTATCTTTATTGAGAAAATTTTGAATTAAAATCTTACTCTAATGCATTTTTGCAGGAGTGTCTCCCTTCTGGGTCCTCAGAGCCAAAGAATACAGTTGATATTTTTGCTTTCATTGCTGATCTTGCTTCCTTGCCATTCTATCCCCACTTCTTGACATTCATATGCTGTCCCAAGTTTTACTATTACAATGCCAGAGTAAATGGTAGTGGACAAAGGAGTGAAGCAGAAAGTTCATGAATACTTACTCCATAAAGAGGAAGCTCTAATATCAATACTCTCTTGCAGAGAAATCCTATTCAGAGGCCTACCAGGAATCAGAATATCCTGTGGTAAAATACCTGAGGGAGGCCCTGTATTTTGAAGTTGAGCTGCTCCAGCCTAAAGATGCAAGACTGGACCTAAACCTGGATGACTGCTGGGCTACAAACTCCCAAAGCCAGGACAGCCTTCCACAGTGGCACATCCTTACACATGGGTGAGCAGGGCTGCCCTCCTGTTTGGTAACTGTTCAGCACAAGCTGCTGTACCTCAGGCAGGAGGAAAGGGGAAGAGGTAGAAGTACCTTGGATGCAATTGCTGCTGGGCTGTGGGGCACATGTTGGTGTCAGCACAGTGGCTGTGCCTTCTGGGGGCAGCAGGTCACGTGAGTGGCCAGAAGTGCTTCTAGCTAACAGTTCTGGCTGGAAAGAAAAAACAAGCAACTCTGACTGTGGCTAAAGGCAGGGATCATGAAGTGAGGAGACTCTATTCATTCCCCTATGTCCCAAGGAAAATGGACAGGGAAGCTCCTCTGTATTTCACATTTTGCTGTGTTTGAAGATCTGGTTGAAGTTTTCGATTAAATACATTTTTTCTCTCACTTTACCAAACAGGTGTGAAAACAACAAAGACTCCTACAGGACTGTCTTCCACAAAGTTAATTACAGCCTCAGAGTAAAATTTCCTCAGCACCTAAAGAGATTTGAAGTGAGGATGTTTGCCTTTGTCCAGGGCACGTCTCTGTTACAAGAGCAGGTGAGATGTCTCTGCTCTATCTTGAGCTGTTAGCAGTGAGCCCGGGGTGGTGCATGCAGCCAATGCTGTGCAAGGGCTCAGCCAACCACGTGCTGCCTGGGGCTATTGGGCACCTCCTTGGAGGCATAACATACTGGGAGGGGTAATAAAGACACCAGGCACTTGTGTTTGGTTCATAGAACAAAATTATAGACTCATTCAGCTTGGGACAGACCTCCAAGATCCCCAAGTCCAATCTTTGGTCACCATAATGCTCACCAAAATAATATTGTCAAGTGCCACATCTACTCATTATTTGAACCCTTCCAAGGATAGTGACTCCACCACTTTCCTTGGGAGGTTGTTCCAATGCTTTACCACACTTTCAGTGAAAAAGCTTTTACCTAATAGCCAAGCTGGTGCAATTTGAGGCCATTTTCCCCTTGTCCTGTCACTAGTTGCCTGGGAGAAGAGGCCACCCCCCACCTTGCTACAACCTTCATATCCCTTGAGGTCAGTATACATGGGATTCCAAATAAGACTTCCCTAAACATAATTTAAGTATTCTTGTCTTGTAGCTGTATTTCCACTGCAGTGTGGTGATCTGCAACACTAAGCAACAGCCTTTAGACATCTTTTGTCCAAGGAGATGCAATCCTGGGAAACACAGACTTGGTAAGAGAAGAGGCATGTCTCAAGTCTCTCCTC
This sequence comes from Monarcha castaneiventris obscurior, assembly GCA_026261815.1. Classification (NCBI taxonomy): domain Eukaryota; kingdom Metazoa; phylum Chordata; class Aves; order Passeriformes; family Monarchidae; genus Monarcha; species Monarcha castaneiventris. Next base: position 26,908,308 of record JAMPIT010000624.1, on the reverse strand, counting down.
AGTCATGCTCAGCAATTTGGCATGTGCTCTCATGAGTTGTGTCAGGTCTCAGACTTCTAGTCCTAGAATATGCTGTACAGGGAATTAAAAGCTGAAATGTCTTACAGCCCACAGTGCACATCCACATGGGCAAGTGTCATCTGGACCAGTGCTTCTTAGGAAGAAAAACAATCAGGAGAGGTTGGTGTCAATCTTAAATTACAGTGCTGGAACACCAAGTGTACTTGCTGCTGAAACATAACAGACTTGTGTGTCCCTCTCTTCTCCCTGCAGATGAATGCACTGACTTCTGACAGACTAAACAAGAACTACTTTGTTTTATGAAGTCACAGTTGGGTGGCCTAAGCAAGCATAGCCTGCAGCCCAGATTCACAAGTAAATCTGTTTCTGCAGTATCTTCTGGAAAAATAGATTGGCAGTGTCTACTGAGAAAAGTGTCAGCTAACCACTATTGGGTGTAACTCTAAGTTAAATTAGTGTTGTTCTTCTCTGTTCCTCTACAGAATTAAACTCCTAGTTCATCTGACCTAGTCTGCTCAGCTAGCATATCTGAAACTTTGCAGTTGGAAGCATCTGTTTTGGAGTAGGGGAGGAAGGTGGCAACAGGTGTGAACTTAATTGTAAATCACTTTAAGTTTGTTTTTTTTTTTTTAAGCTTCAGTATGAACAAAGGAGCTTAAAGTCACTAAAAGAAAGTGGGTTTTTTTGAAGTAAGATGGGGATGAACATCCTTGATCCTGTAATGGCTGTTGGCAGGAAAGTTGTAAACTGTGATTCTTGCAGGAGTGTTGTGGCCCTGCAATGTCAAGTTGCCTTCCCTAGGTGGGTGAAACCACTTGGAGGTAGCATCAGTGACTGCTTAGCTGAGTATGCTGTCAGCCTAAATGGAAACAATCTTTTAGTGAAGACCTGTACTGTCATTATTACTATTACATGGACTCTATCTGCAAAGTGTTAAGGATTCTTCCTTACTAGAGAATGTGGTGCTTAGGGGCTCCTGTCAGATTTTCCTGTGTGTTTAGTCTTGGATTTTTTTTAATGAGTAAAAAATTTCTTGATTTCTTCTTTGCATCTGAACAGTGGTGTGAAAACAGTTTGGATTCAATATTGTATTTTCCTGTTCTAATGAAAGCTACTGCTTAGCATGAATCATGATCCCTTAGGGGTAAAAACACTATAATGTGTGCCTGCTTTTAACTTTAGATTAAAGAGAATTATACAACAGGAAATTTCTGTGAAGGCTAACTTGAGCAAGAAAGTATTTTGTGAATCTATTTGCACTTTGTGAGACAGCTGGAATTGAAAAGATTGTATCTCTGTTGTTACCTGTACAGAGATCCCACTAAACAGTTTGTGCTGCAATTCCAGCTCATGTTTGCAAGTCTCGTTTGTCTTCCAGTTGCCTGCTAAGCATATCTGTAGTAGTTGTTGTACTGTCATTTCTGGAAAAATCTGTGTGGGCTTCATGATGAGGAACATATCAAGACTGTTTTCCAGTAGAGAATGTTGTTGTGATGAAGGATTCATTTTGCTACTCCTGTTGGAAATAGCAGGAAAATGCAGAACACCTGACAGCAGATTTGACAAGTCAGTGACTTGGTGCCCAGTGCTTTCCCCTGCATTAACCCTGTGGGCTGAGGACTGGGTAATGCTCAGTCTGCAAGCAAAACCTATTAAGAAATCAAGGGAGATACCTCTAATGTGCTGCTGGGGTTTTACACCTACGAGAACACAACCATGGGCACTTTAGGCAGTGTGGTGACTTCCCTGTGTCTTACATCATGCTGACTGTCTCCCCAAGAAATGGGGAGTTCTCTCCATCTGAGTGAGTAGCAATCTTCATCTGCCATGGCAGTGCTCTACCAGCACAGCACAGGCTGCCTTGAGCAGCCTGAGCCACCTTCTTCCTTACATTTGTGTGGGGGAAAAGTGTGACAATTAGCGACTGCTGCGAGAACCAAGCCTGAAGTTGGGCAGCCTATTTCAGTGCCATTAACTGTCTTAGTTGTGGCTTCCTGGGTTTTCAGTTTTTTCTTCAAACCAAGACTCAAGGACATCATCAGGCATAGAAATTTGGTATTTACAGTTTTGTCTAAGACACCTTCATTTATTTTCATAAGCTTAGTCAACACCTTGAGATACTTTATCTATTGAAAGGCTCTTAAGAGTTGTAGAAAAGCAAGGTGATGTCCAGGTACACTGTGGCTCTACCCTTCAGCTCTTCTAAAAGCTTTGTTTAGTGCCATTTTGAAGGATGAGATATGTAAAGAATCATCTTATCTATTAACCTTTCTGATACGTGGGGAAAATTCAAGGACATTTTGCTCCATGGCTGGACAAGGATTTATATAAAGCTTCTTGTCAGATGTTCAGCCTGTGAGATACACAAAATCCATTTGAATATCAGTAAAATCTCTTAAAGACATGACAGTAGTGCTCTCTCTACCTTAGAGGTGTCTGTTTATACTAAAATTCAGGAACTGCCTTCCTGGTTATATATATAAAAAAGAGAAAAAAAATCTTCAAGTGTTTTATCAACACCTCTTTGCCTTTTAAGTGGATATTTTATGACCACATGCTTTCCCCCTGGTATTTGGGATGTTATTTTTATATCCCTGTTAACACAAGTTGAAAGCAGATCAATCTTCTTTGTTTATGCTTAACGTCTTCTGCAATTTCAACAGGTGAATGACAAAAGTGTAAGGGAAAAGAGAAGTCTGGTGTGATTTGTTTTTATAGGAAAATAGTAACAATAACAGAAATATACTGCAGATAGTTATTTACATTTCAAATAAATGTTAAGTCACTGCTAATAAATAACCTCATTATATTTGGTCACTGATAGGCAGAAATCACTTTTTTTCCCATAGTCTATATTCAATGACAAGCTAGTATTTTAAAATTCTACTGTTTTCGTGACTTAAAGCAACAATAACTTACTATTAATACTGAAAAACTAAGAAAACTGACATTTACTTTTTTGTCCCAATTAATTTTCTCTCCTTGGCATGTTCCTTTGTTTTTTCTTTCAAATGTCAATGTCTTCAGTAAATGCTATGCACCTAAATCCAGAGCAAACCATGTTCTGACAATGCTCTAATGATGTGGAAAACTTAAAGAAGTTCAAGCCTTGGCTTCTGCCACAAGTCTGTTTGAGTCTTTAGATGGCCACTTCCATATCATTTGCTATTGCATTGCTTTTATTTGTGCCTGTGAGTCCAGAAACACCTAAAGACAGTGTTAGCTAGAATGTTAAAAGGCCACGTGCTTGGAAAGGATTGTTTTAAAGCATAAATAAGGTGGTATTTCTCCTTATCATGATATCAAGTACTGTAAGAGAGCAAGCCTGGGCTGATGTTGGTGTATAAAGAAGCAAAAAGTCAGGGGCTTGATCAGGGGAAGGGGGTTTAGAAGGACCCAGCTTCTATAACTCATTAGAAACAGACAGCTTTATTGGGATCTGTGAATTTTCTTTCCAGTTTCCTGCCTGTTAAATGCAGCAAGAGGATTTGTGGTTGCATGGCAGGTAAGTTGGGGAGAAAACGTCAGCCAGACACTGGCTCCTTAGAAGCTGGGGGTGTATTTATGTTCCTGTGGGATATTTTTTAGTTACTGTTAGGCAGAGTTGGAAGGATAGCTCCTGGCTTCCCTAGTCAGAGGGGACATGGCAGCTCCCAGATAAGCAGCTCTCCCAAGGAACTGGCTGAAGCCCATTTGCAGGAGGTTTTCTTTGTCCCTAGCACACCTATGTGCAGCCCAAATGTGTTACCATAAAACCTCTTGGCACCTACATGGTGCTCCTCAGCATAGAATTTCAAAGCACTGTGTGTGTGCGGGCGGCCCCAGGCTCCCCTCTGCTTTGGGGGTGGGGGGTGTGAGCTCTGTGAATTAGAGCTGGGGCTTGCCTAGAGAGTTCCTTCTACGTGTGAGCCTTTAACCACTGGGGAATATTCTCTCCAAGGTACTTATCCTTACCCTCAAGAGGGGATTTGGCCTCCCTGCCCTCCTCAGGGTCTATGTCTAGGTATTGCTGCTGCTGGCAGACATCACTGCTACATCCTTTGCATAGAGTAGGCAGAGAAGTAGTCATGCTCCTGGATTCAGGTGGAAAGCCTGCGGTGCTGTGTGAGGCTGTGCAAGCCCCCTGAATCCTGGGCTAATGCCCTACCTCCTCCTTTGCTTTGCTGTGCCTCCTAGAGCAGTATCATATCCTTCCAGCTGCCTCAGAACAGCCTCTGGTGCCTGAGGTAGAAAAAGAAACCCAGAGTTTATTCTCATATCGTTGGTACCAGCAACTGCTCCCTCCAGCAGCACCAAGCGCCTGGCTCATGGCACCAATGGAGTTAACTGGTATAAACCCCATTATATGTAACTGCCTCCTCTGCTCTGCCCTTTCCTTCCATAATAAAAGAGTTAAGGTGGGTGTGGTGCTGAAATCCCTCTTTTCCCTGGCTTCTGAAACTTTTAGCACTCTGTGGTTACACCTGGTTCCCCTTCAGCAATTCACCCAGAGAGGAGGCAAGGGCACAACTCTGAGCAAGAAGAACAGCTCAGGACACAACTGGTGGGGTCCAGTCATCTCACTGGATTTGGTGCCACTTGCTCATTTCTCTTGCCCTCAGCCTGCTTCTGGGCTGTTTCTCTCTGGCTCAGTGAAAAGCATATGTCTTAAAGTCCAGAAATACTTGTTTAAAAGGCAAAAAATGTACTTATGTGCAGCAACTGATTGTAATCACCTCATCAGTAAGGGAGTGAAGGAGTGGTAGTTCAACCAAATTGCCAGGCTTCTGTATCTCAAGGCTTTTCCTGAAGTTGTAAAATCCATTTCAATTAACTAATTTCTTTAGAAGGAATTTCAGTGATGTGGTAACCTGCAAAAGGGTGAGTTCTTGGGGACAGAAGAGTTAATTTAACTGTGTAGGACTAACCCCGGTTCCCTTTCCTGTATCTTTTTAGAATGGTAAACAGCTCTATCCCCTAGAGCATAGCTTATTTTTTCATCCATGGCCATTCTCCTGTTTTAGCTTTATTTACATGTGTATTATCAATATATTGTGTTGAGAGAAGGTGCTTGTATGTGAGATATGTTCTCTACTTCTGTGACTTGTGCAACTTGTTCAGATTAAGGTTCAAATTTTTGCCTCTCTTCTTCAGACTATTGTGGTGTTGCTGTTAGAATTCACTACAGCTTTATGGACCTTACAGTCCTGAAAGTTAGATCTCCTAACCCTAAGTGGGGAACTTGATCTCTTTCACGTTGCTTGGATAGCCTGAACTCCTGGGCCTAAAGGAAAAAGAAGAGGAACCTTAACTGTATTCAATTTTATTGAGAATAATGAAATTCAACAATTCAACATTTAATAGAAGCAGGTCTTGTACTGTGAATACTGTAGTTCAGATTATTTTCTCTGGATCAGTGAAATATGTATGCCAAGAGGAAGAATTTCAAAAGGTGGAGCTTACAGAGATGTTTTATGTTAGGCAGAGCAAGAATTCATTCCTTTCTGGGGGGTGTGGGGGGAACAAACCTGATGTATCCTGGGAAATCTCAGTCACAGGCAGGTATTAAACCTACTTCTTCCTCCTATTCTCACACCTAAGTTGCCCCCACCCCCACACAGGTGAAAGGAGAGATCCCCTGAAAGGGGATCAAACAAATGGTGCATGAGTACAACCTATTCGAATAAACTATCTGCATTGTGGGTGTGGGCTTTGGCTCCACTGTGGCACAGGGAGTGATTTAGTGTAGCTCCTTCCCCAAGGTCAGCTTTTGAGGCAGCCCTGTCTTTCTGCAGCCTGGGGCAGTGGAATAGGCGCAGCCAAGGTCTGGTTCACTGACATGAAGGCAGTACAACGTTCTTCTGAGACTCACAGCCTTGCCTTGGTGATTACCTAGAGCTGTTGCTCCACCTTGGACTTGCAAGGAGACAGAGGAAGTCCCCAGGCACCTAAAAAGTCACAGCCCAGCTAGTTCAGGGCCTTTACCTCCCTCTTTCATGGGGGTGGTGGGAAATTCTGACTGAGCCACTCCTCAAAGGTGCAGGTTACCTCCTCCTGGGACACTTTCCCCATACAGCATCACTCAGCTTTGTGAGCAGAAGATCAGTTAATCAGTCTTTGTTTGCAGATGGTTAAACTGAGGCAGCAGTGCTGGATGACCAGCCAAGGTCATAAATAAAATAACAATGAAAGGCAGATCCTTTTAACTCCTTGTTTCTCTGCTTTAACCATGCAGCTGTGGGCTTCCACAGCTGGAGAGCATAGTCTCTACCTATAGTTTCAGGTGTGGAACATTTAAAGGACAAGGTTAAAAGTCTTCCCACAAATAGACTTTTGGGTCTTTGAGAAAGAATGCAGGATCAAGCTTTCAGTTATGGTTCTGTGCAAGGTCTCATGGGTATTGTGCAGTTTCAGTCATTTGCAAAATAGATCCAGATTGACTTTCCCTATGTGGCAAATCTGCTCAAATCTGAATCAGCTGCACAGACTGACACTGAGGAATGCTCTGCTGATGTTAGCATTGCCACCTCATATGTCTAATTTGACAATTTTACAGGTCTTTAAAAATTTTTTCTGCTTCTATTCTCGCTGAAACACTAAAGCCTGTAACAAATCTAACATGGGTTAAGTACAAACAGAAGCATATAGGATAGGCTTAAATGTGGTTACATCTGAGTGACAGTGCTAGCTGCATAAATTTGAGGGTAGTTGCTTTTTTGGGACAGTGCTGGATTTCATTCTGATTGTCCCAACATGCACATACCATGTGAGAGAACACTGAATCAGCTTAGGCTGATCCTTGGAAGAAAAAATGTACAAAGAGGATTGTATTTCTTTACAACAAACAGAGGGAAGAAAAAAAAAAGGATGCGATAAAGTTTTAGCTTTGCGATGTTCTGCTACAGGATTTATCCACAAACTTAAACCATCTGCCCCACACAGACATGGTGATCTGTGGGCAGACAAATCTGTTACCTTCTAGCTGCTGTGCTCTTTATGCCTTACATCTCCCCCAGCAGAAAAAGTTAATATGATTTAATTAGCTCCCCACAACTGAGGTTTGGTCTTCTCTGGTTTGCTTCATAGGCCAAGTCTTATGAATCAGTCAGGCAATGAGCTTTACAAAGCAGTCCATGCTTTTGGTGGTGTGGTGCCCATCAGCTGAAAGTCAAAGTAATTAAAGATCAAAACTACATCCTCAGTTGTTTTGGTTTTTTTTGTTTTGGAAGTGTTTTGTGTGCATGTGTTACAGGACCGTGACTGGCTGCAGGAAACAGCTGCTCTGACGGCTTTTAATAAAATGACATGATTACCAGAGCCCTCCTAGATTTCAGTACACCTTGAGAATAAAACTTTGCATCTTTGTGAAACCTGAATCAATTTATTTCATGTCAGAGAGCAGGATATCTCAACCTAACCTTATCTGTTCAAGAAGTTTGATGTACAAATGTCTTCCATCATTTATCAGCATAGAAGAAGGGGTTTTTTACACATTAAATACAGAAAAATTATATACTTCTGTATATATTAATAAAGAGAGGACTTAACAGCAATTTATCTATACAAAATGTCAGTTTGTTTATATTTCCTTTTCAATATTTAGCAGTCATCACTAGATTTTACTTATCAATCAGATTTATAATACAGGATCCAGACTATGACACTGATATTTATTTGTTTACATGCAAAGATGTTCTCACTATTGCTTATTTTCTTGATTTTTAGGTACAGTGGAAACATGGATAAATAGACAATACTTGAACTAAATACATGTTCTGCCTTATCCTATTATTAAAGTGCCTACAACTCAATACACTTAGTATTCTTACAAAGTTGTTGTCATCTTTTAAAACTCAGTTTAACACCTATGGATTTACTATTGTCCTTATAAAACAAGACCAGTCAGAACAGTGATATGTAAATCCTAGGAAGATCAGCTGGCTTTTTTTTTACTTTTGTATCAGACTAGGTTTAACATTTCTCAAAAGCTTATTTTAAAAAAAATGTAAAATAAAAAAAGACATATAGCAAGGCTTCTGTCTCAGCAACCTGCAGCTCAGATTTTCAGGCAATCCTACATCACCTTCCAGCATTGCGTCCCACGTACAGCGGTGGCTCCCCGTTCCTCACTCCATCCTCCTCTCACACCATGTCCCACTGTACGACGAGGAAGAAATTTTGATGGTTTTTTTGTTTGTAAAGACCCTGAGCGTGCCAGGGCAGGTGCTCCCAGCGGGCTCTACACCCGCTTGACGCTGTTGAGGAGCTCGGTCAGTTCGCTGATGTACTTGATGGTGTACTTCAGGGTCTGTATTTTGGTGAGGGGCTGGCCCCGCTGGCTGTAGATGGGGGGCAGGTAAGTGCGCAGCGTGTGCAGCGCGTCGGCCAAGGTCCTCATCCGCAGCTTCTCCCTCTCGCTGGCCTTCCTCCGGCGCTGGGCAGACATCCGCACCTTGGTGCCCTTGGGCAGCCGGGCCTGCCCAGGGCTGGGCAGGTAGGCGGGGGGGAAGTCCACCAGGCCGTACCCCACCAGGCCGCTGCCGCCGCTGCCGTAGGGGGCCTCTGCTGCCGCCGGGCAAGGGGACGAGGAGTAGGACTCGAAGGAGGGTGTCGGGGACAAGCTGTGCGGGGGCGAGATGGGGTGCAGCTCGAAAGGCCCAGCGGAGCTTTTCCAGTCCCAGGATGATAAGCAGGCGGAGTGTTCCGAACCCAAGGCATCTTCCATGTTTATCAATGTCTCGTGCAATTTGTCCATGCTGGAGGAGCGCTGGGGAGAAGCAATGCCCTCTGCCCACCAGCAAAGGCTGGAGCCGCCGGCTGCCGAGACCTTTTTATGATGGAGGGAGGAAAGTGACAGAGTGGGAACACGGGTTTGGTGCGAGGAGTTCAAAGGAGCGCCAGAAGTGCTAAGATAGAAAATGAACTCCTGATGTGCTAGTTTCTTCTCAGTGATAATTATCAACCTTCAGCTAAAAAGCCTTTAAGCTAACAGGCAACAGCAAGAAAGGGAGAAAAAAAGATTATCTTCTTGCAGCTAAACCAATTAAGGCTGCGCATCTACATCGAGCGTTGCACTGGGGGGAAAACTAGTGAGAGAGGAAAAAGAAAATTAACCATTTTACAAAACCATTTACAGATCTAGAATTTATTGGGTGCTGAGACAAACCCTAAATTTAAGCCGTCAAGCCCTGATTTCTGGGTAACTGAAGGTGATTGCACTACAGCAGTGAATATGTGATCCATACTCACTGCTGCTGAGGTAGTCTCTTAGCTGCATCTTAATTGTGAAAGTCAAAGACAGTTTGTTTGGATTTGTGTGTGTTATGGCTCTGTGGATTTCCCGTCTCATGAGAACGCAACTGGATCATTTTGGTTTTCAACACAAGAAAGGAGGAAAGAACTGCAATGCATCCCCTGCAGTTTGTAGCTTTATTTGCTATTTTAAAACATCACTGGGAAATCAAAAGGAATCTGTAATTGTAACCAAAGTCAAAGTCCCATTAAAAAATAAGAAAACGTAATTAAAAAGAAAGATTCAAGAAATCAAATATACAGTGTATAAACTTCGGGTCTAGACAAATGTTTTACACAGAAATTTAATTCAAAGTAATATACAGATTTTATATGTGTTAGAGAAGACTAGAAGCTACTTATGTTAAATTTTCTACCTCTAGGAATCTGTTCTTCTGGCAAAAAAGTCCCTTTTCCAGCCTGACTCAATGCAGCAGTGGTTATATATTACACAGTTCAAGTGAAAATGTATAACTTATAAATTAATATCATTAATAACAAGCACTTTTCATCTCTAGACTTCAGTACATCTTACAGTGATGATTAATGTTCTCTATTACTCTGGGGAAATTGATAAGTGGAGGCAAGGAGGAACTTTCCCCAAATCACGCAGCAAAGCATTAGGAGAGCCAGGAAAACTGTCCAAAACTCCTGAGCTCTGCAGCTGTTGAGCAGCTTGGCTGCCAGCCGTGACTTTGTGTTGGCACATAATGGAAGCAAAATGTAATATATAATGAAAAGAAGGTGAGAAAGTGTCAACCTGGAGGAAAAATCAAAGTAGGATTTATTTTAGAGTTTCCTTCTGTGTAATGATCTCTGTGTGCTCCATAATCCACTCCAAATAAAGGCAGGGAATGCCTCTGAATGGCACAGAGCCAAAGCATGCTGAGATTTTCTGGAACATGCCACTTCTTTCTGTGAAATCCTCACAACAACCACACAGAACAAACCCAATCCCATACTCAGCACAGCCACAGGAAGGCTTTTGTGAGGTTTTTATAAGTTTGGTATCAAAATGTTAGGAGGAAGCTTATGGGACACTTACTCATTTTATGCTGAGATGAATGAAAAAGTACCAAAAAGTAAATGATTTTTTTGCATTTCATTTCAGCATGGGCTGAGATAGTTTGACTGTCATGACATCTACCCCACACAAGAACTCAGGGCACAACTCCCACGGACATGATTGCTTTCTGTTTTATGGTTACCCCATCATTTTCTTTGGTCCTTCTTTAAGGAAAACGAGCTGAAATAGTCCTAAGAAGCAGAAATGTCTGCTAAAAACTAAAATTAAGAAATATGAAGGACAGGTATTTTCTGTGACTTCAGTGATCTGAATGGTTCCATTGAGTACCAAGACAACAGTCACAATGTCATAAGTTAGACACAGGGTCTAATTTTGCATAGATAGGGAACTTGTTCTGTCTCACTCTTTTTCCTTTTTCCTGCCCATATTTCTGTTTATAGTGTCTTTTCCATTTGTCAGGTCCCCTGCTTTTATTTCATGTCTGTCTTTTTTCTTTTTTTCCTGTTAACACAGCAATTAAAAGACTACAAATAGAAAAATAACAGGAGGGGGTGTTGGAAGACGAGGAACTTTTGTCAGGATGTGAAAAGAAAAAGAAGCTTCCAAATATATGTCTGTATATATGTATACATACATGTCTACATGTACATAATATATGTATTTGTAATATGTAAATAAAAATACGCATAGTGAGCACATATAAAAACTGTTCTGCACAGCAACTTTCAGTTTGGAACAAAATGGTAATTTAATGCAGTCAAATTTAGAAGCAAAAACTTCAACAAGTTACTTGTTTGCTGACTGTAAATAATGTACTTCACCAGTTAATTTACGGGTAAATCATAAAAAGTGTTGCTCAGACACCAAGGGAGGAAAAGATGTAGTGCATGTCCAAGGTTTTGTACAGATTTTTGCTGTGAGTGAAAGATGAACACTTTCTGATTTCTTCTCTGTGTTCTTTTATATATTGGGATTCAGATGAGTGCAGGAAGGGAAGAGGAATGCAAATTATAGCAATAGCTATATCTTTTCTTATATCTTATGAGTAAATGTTTAGAGCAACCAAGGCAGGATATGAGAGTATGTAGACGACTGCTCTGGTTGCATGAAAAATCACTGAATCTTACAAGCTTATGCTCTTGTAAACTGTTCCACAAGCAAGAAAAAATTACAGGCTTTTCTATAATAATAGATAATATAGGGCTAATGCCTTGCAGTTGTTGTGCATCCTTTTTACGACCATCGTACTCCCTGGCACTGTTTTAGCCTGGACACACCTATTTATGTCCCAAACGCTGCCTGACTGTGGTCCAGGAGAGGCCACTGAGGGCACAGGGGTGGGCAAAGGGTTTCCCCAGACTAAAGCAAGAGTTGCCACAGCACATCTTCAGAGCCAAAGAAGTGGCTGTGGCCCTGTTTGCTCTGCTGGTGGAGATGCAGACAGAGGTCCTGTTTGGAAAACTCACCACCCATTTCTAGCCACAGCCCCTAGGTTCCCTAAATGAACTCAAATGAAGTGTGCCTCAGTTTTGGCTGAATTGGGAAGCTGTAATACCTCTCCATGATCCTGGTGTTATGCACAGCCTGCGACAGTCAGCAGAATCTCATGGTACGTAGCTGTTCTTGGATGAGTTAGATTTGGACATTTGCACCCACAAATATGAGAATTCTCACTTAGGAAGTCATCTTGCAAAGTAGAGACAATTATAACAGGTAAAAATCAATGAGAACAGTTCTCAGTGTTATAACACTTTAAAAAGTATCATACAGAGGAAGGCAAGGCTACAGGCTGGATACCAGGTTTATTTTTCTATACCCTATGACAATTGGATGCTCTCATTAAGGTGCTAAGAAAGCCTAGTATTTCAGGTGGCCTGTTCCTAGACAGTAAACTCACAGCAAAAGAAAAAAAAAGTTTTGCAATCTTTATTTTATTCTGCATCCTGCAAAGTTTAGGAATTTCCTTTTTGTCCATTAATAATGTCACAACATTGAAGGAAAGTGAGATGCAAGGCTAACACCAATGAAATATGAACTGACAAAAAAGGATAAGGCATTTTCTTCCTGACTGGTAGTTTGGATTTTCATTTCAATAATCTATTCTGCAGTACAAAGGCTAACATCTCAGTCTTCATCTCCTTTAAAATGAAATGTTCTCTGCTCATATTTTTGAATCCATTACAGGAACAAAAAAAATTCCAAAAAAACCTCAAACAACCCAAGGCATAGAAAATTTTTAAATTTTTAAAATAAGAAGTCCAGATAATACACCACGATTATGTATGGTAAAAAATGCATTTTTGTGTAAAGTAATTTACAACTGATCTAATCTTTTTTTCTGTATAAGAATGTGTTTCTACCAGAGTGTGATTTTGGTAGGAGAAACAGACAGCGAGTAAAAAATTATGTTAGCTGGCAAGAATGTGGGCTGAAACTGAGTAAACATGGATAGATGTGTTTAAATAACACTAATACCATCACAGTCAGCCTCCTTTATAATTAGGACAGAAGTCTAGGCTTATTTTTTACAAGAAGCAGATCATACTAATATCCTTGTAGAGCGCAGATGATAGTCTCACAGCTTGTAACGTGAAAAAAAAAATACATCTCCCAAAAGCTTTTAAAGTCACTTCACCTCCTATTTCACAAGAGGTTTCCCAAGTATTGGCTGCAAAGCCACCCCTCACTGTGGCAGAGGTGGCTGTGGCCATCCTGGACGAGGAGCCAATGGCCACATATAAAATGTGGGGCAAGCAGCTGCAGGTCTCACTAACTTCAGCAGGCACAGCAGGTGTTCGACACTTCTGAAAACAGCGTTGAACACCTCTGTTTACACCCAAGCCAGCAATAAAGGAAGGAAAGGATCCACCCCATTTGTTATCCAGAGTCACATTAACCACCAGACAATGCTTCTCTCCTTTTTTAAGGCTTTGCCTCAATTTGGATAGAAAAAAATTTTTTTAGCATTTTTAGACTTTGAAGCTTCCTTCCTACTTGTGCAAGAAGGTTTAATCTGGGTCTAACCTCAACTGAAACAAATAAGACTTCTAAATAAGCAAACTAGTCAACAAATCCATATATTTTGGGGGTTTTGAGGTCAATATGCCAAAGAATGCAGATGCATAGCCACTTACAATTCCCAGACAGAAAGAAGGCAGTAAGAGAACAAGGACCAATTCTTAGTCCAGCCCTAAGAGAGGGAGCCCAAAACCCTTACTATTAATAATTGAAAATAAAGTGTAAATTGGATGTCTAATTGTTGTTAGACAATTAGATCATCTTCAGCCAAGCAAACCTGTGGCTAGAACATGACATAATGTTGTTATTAATTTATAGTAAAACCAGAATAAGGCTAGTCTTAAAAACTCCTGCGATAAACATTTAAAACCTTTAATGTTCTCAACTCCAAAATGTCCAGACTGGACCCTGCTCATGAAGAAGAAACAGTCAAGTGAGTATCACTGCTTTCTTCAGAGCTTTGCATAGTGAACAAGGATATCTCTGGTGTTAGCCTGACAGGACCAGGACTTATCTATTTGCTTTACATCCTCAAATGTAAGTATTTGATCCTCCAAATAGTGTCAGCCTCCTTCGACTGACAAGTGACATCAGCTCTGCAATTTATTTAAAACATCTGATCTCCAAGCAACTGGCTTCCCAGATGAAAAGCCCTACATGTGGAATTTACACCTACCCACCTTTTAAGTAGAGAGTTTATTACCTAGTGGTTTTCAGCTGATATTTAGGAATGCCTTTTTAATACCCCTGTTAACAGAAGTTGAAAGGAGGTTTGACTGTGTGGTTGGTCTTTAATGTCCATTGGCTACTTCAGCCAGAAGGAAAGGGCAAAGCTGGGGGGGAAGGAGAGCCTAATAAGATTAATTTTGCTCAGAAATGAGAAGTAACAGATATTATCAAAATAATAGAAGCTGTTTCTGCAGGAGAACTCTATCATCACTTAGTGCAGCTTAATTATATCAGCTTTCACTTTCAGTTTTATAAACTGTTGTCTGCTGTAATGGAGTGGCTATATCTCAGTTTTCCATGGCAGATTTGGAGGGTTACCTCCTGCAAATATTTCAAGATCAGCAATGCCTCCTTTCCTACCCAAAAGCATACATTCAAATTGAATAAATTGTGAAGTACAATATATTTTATCCCCAAGTGTTTCTTCTACTGTCCCATGGACAGTGGGATGAACCATGTGTAACAGTGGTTTCACAGGCCTTATTAAAAAACTGCAATAGCACCTAAGGGTTTGTACTCTTGCTTTCCAGGTATTAAAACGGGCTTTCAAGCATTCATTTTGCAACATCATGAGTTTTCCAAAACTAGGTAATTCTTACACAAAATTCCAATAGCCAGGAAAATTGCATTAAAAGCTCAGTTGTGACTATTTGTAGTCGAGTTGTGGAGCTGAAGCTGGCTGTTTGTGAAAGGAGCTATTTTTCAATTGCTGTGATTATACTTCAGCCCAGGCTGTTCCTTTTTGTCCACTGAACCTCCTCATCAGTAACTTCTCATTTCTTCCTCCCCCACATCCTAGCACTGATATGCTGAATTGCTGTGTGCTGCTGACAGAAACCATGTTTCATCTCCTTGCTAAATGAAGTTATGCTCTGGGCACAGCCTGCAGTTCAGTTTAATAATTATAAAATGGATCAATAGTCTAGATAAGAGACAACATTCAAGTGTTAGATTACAAATTTTATTTAGTACTTACGTATTTCACATTCTGAAATAAAATGCTGCGTGTCTGTTCGAGCACCTTTCAGGGCACATGGTTAGCCAGTGGGTGAGGACCATTGACTTCAAACTGCGATCATAAATTTCTTGGCAAGTTGCTAAATCTTAATTTTAATCACATTCAATCCCACCAGAAAACCCAAGTCTGTCCTTCAGGCAGAATCTGAATGGGGTGTTAATCTGGGAATTTTTTTTGCATTTGCTCAGAATGCTTCCATGAATTTTGCCTACTGAATTACACTCAGTCTTAAAACAGACCCAGGAATATATCTGAGTAAAATTGTTCACATTTTTTATAGGCAATGCTGCATATGCAGAGGTTTTCAAACGGTATTGAAATGTGTGTAGGGGTTAATGTCTTGGAGAGCAGAGCTTTCATTAGAGGGACTGGAGAAAATTATCTGGGAGTAGCCTTGGGATGTGCAAAGAAAGCAAAGGCAAACCCCTGTGCTGTGGGGATAACCCCATGCAGCAGCACAGGCTCAGGGAGATAAGCCAGGAGGCAGCTTCTCAGAAGACCTGGGAAGTCTGGTGGGTTGAAACACTGGAGCAAGTCCAGAGAAAGGTCACCAAGCTGGCCAGGGGACCAGTGAATGTGGTGTGTGGGCAGAGGGCAAGGGAGCTGGGTCTGCCCAGGGGGCTCAGGGCAGGCCTTATCACTGCCTGCAACTGCCTGATAGGTGAAAAGAAGAGCAACCAAGCTCTTTGCAGGAGTTCACACTGGAAGAAAGAGGCAGCAAACTCAATTTCTGAGTCTTAAAATCCTTTGACCTTTCAGTGATGCATTATAGGTTTTCTGCTGGTGATAGAAGACAAATACTTTTCCTGCCTGATTAGGTTTTTAGACAGTTGTGTTTGGGTTACAAAGCCATAGTGCAGAGGTTAGTGTTCTCTACCAGTAAAGACCCTGCTCCTTCTCTCTACCTCATGATCAACTTTTATTTTCCACCTCTTCTCAATTTTTCTACCCCTATCTTGTCCCATCTATCACTAAATATTATTCCTTTTCCTCTTTTCTTTATCATTTAATTTCTCTCTCTCTTTCTTTAAGGTTTCATCTACTTGATTTTCTGTGTCTCACTCTTTTTTGATGCTTCTTGGTATTGACAGTAGAAAATTATGCCTTTTCTTGACATCCCCTGCTCATAATAAATCATACATCTCTCTTTATCTACTCAGTTGCATGGATATAGTTAACATTAGAAGAAGGAAACTATTATCCCCTCGAAATAGGCTTTGCAGGCAAGTTCTAAGCACAGCTTATCAAATAGTTATATTGTTACAGTATATACTTATAGATAGGGACTCAGTTAAGGTTGTAAAGTTGAAAAACATAATTTACTTTAGGTCACTGCCATTCAGAAAACTATTATATTATTTTATTTCTATTTTTAAATAGAAAAGGGAGTAAAAAAACCTAAACTCCTATGAGGAATACTTATGTATGGGCCATTAAGTCAAACTTATGAATCTATCAGGTCAAACAAACAGAAGGTAAAATGTAGAACTAGAGGGAAAAAAGGATTACCAATCAAACCCTTAGCCTGCCTTCATTCTGAGAGCCCATTTAGCTGTGTGCTGCTGTCCCCATCGCTCTGAAGAGACACAGACATCTGTTTTGCACCCTGCCTGAGTTCCTGCTTAGTTAATGGTAATTGGGATGTGTAAAAGCGGCGCATGCATGAATAAGCAGGTAGATCTCACAACAGCAGGTATGCAAATCCAGGAGGCAGCTGGTCCTGGCTGCAACTCCACTCTCTTAGGATCCAGTTTGCTGCAATCCAGGGGAAACAGTAAAGCACGGTGTGTAGAGGCAGCACAATCAGGTCACAATCAGGACAGGAAATCAGGTGACCAGTGTCCCGTTCTAGCCCCGCCACGGACCTGCATGATCACAAAGAGACCCTGTCTTCTGCTCTTGCTTCCCCAAATCTCTCCCTCCCTTGGATCCAGGCTGTGTCAGGGGAGGGATTACCCCTCTGCAGAGATCTCTATAGTGCCCACCACAGCGGTCAGCTTAAGACTGTATAAAATAGAGACGGAAATAGCAAGCAATTAAATCCGAATTCTCCAGCTGATAACTGCTTTAAGCCAGTTGAGCTTC
This sequence comes from Monarcha castaneiventris obscurior, assembly GCA_026261815.1. Classification (NCBI taxonomy): domain Eukaryota; kingdom Metazoa; phylum Chordata; class Aves; order Passeriformes; family Monarchidae; genus Monarcha; species Monarcha castaneiventris. The sequence goes on along the minus strand of JAMPIT010000624.1, from coordinate 26,891,140 downwards.
CAGAGAAGTGATTCTCTATAGGAAATAGTGGCAAATGGGTTGTAGCAGAAATAAAAACAAAGAAGAAAAAAAGTCAAAAAAAGTCAAAAAAAGGGAAAAAGCAATAGCAAAACGTTGATTTCCCTGACATTGACCTGCCCTGTCAGGCTGGGACGCACATTCATCAGTCTCTCGGCTCTTATCTGGTATCTGACATTCTGTGATGAGTTGAAAGCAAAGTAACACAGATGGATGGCGTTCTCTTTTGAAGAACAAAATGTACCGGGAACTGAATTTTCAAGTACATTCAACGTGAAGTTAACTCTTAGATTGAAGGAGCATCTTTTAAAGGAGAAGGAGGAAAAAAATCCCTAGGGACCCAGAAGGGCTATTGGGATTTCCCCACTGATGTGCATCCAAAGTAAGCTAACATTTACATAGTCCCTGCTACTTCCAGTGTACTCCAGACAATGGCTAATCAATACTCATTACACAGCTTTAAAAAGGCCGAGTATTCTGGGGTGGTGAGCAGCATCCTCGCAAATAAAACCCAGAGCCTGAGGCTATTTGGCCAGACACCTCCATCCTCAGAGTTTTCCTGAGATCAGACTGGCTGTCCTCATCTAAGGAACCTACCAAGCCTTATATTCTTTCAGAGGAAAACTTCAGTCTGTAGAAATATCATTTGCTAATGGCACAGGAAGGAATTTCATACAGGGAATTTTTAATTAGTGAACTCAGACCACTTGAGGAATCAAATCTGAGATGAGAATGAAATGAGGCACTGACTCACACACCTGGAATTCATCATTATGATCCAGCAGAAGAATCAGCTATTTATGTGGAATTTTAAAGAATCATGAGGGATACAATAGTTCTGTTTCAAATACTCAGCTGTATTTCTATTGAATCCTTAGACTCCCTATTTATTTTCGGGTCAGATAGTAATTATTAAGGGCACTTTTTATATATCCTAGAGTTGTGTGTTTGATTGTGTTTGCACATGCTCATGGTGCCAGTAACACTCTGATATTTTGTTTTCAAGGCTTCCTCTTTCAGCACAAAGATAGCTCTCTTGACAAGGGAATTAATTTTTTGGGATTTTTTCAGCAAAACAAAAATATAAATAACATTTAATAAGTGGATACATGGCTGCCACAGTCTTTTCTCGAGTTTACTTGGCATCAAAATTGTTCAAGGGTCCTGCAGCAAGAAGTTCCTTTCAACAATAAACTCAAACCAATAGAAGAAGCCAATCTTTATAGCTAGTGGGCCATCAGACTGTATTCTTTAAAATTTTCCACGAGGACTTTCTCTAATTTAAAATAAACTCTAATAAAAGAAGTCTCAATGTATTTATTTCTAGTGTTATCTAAAGGTCAGTCAAATTCAGCAATAAAATATTTTCTGGACACAAATAGTTTAATAATTTTTTTCTAGTGTACATCTTCAGGGTGACTCTCAGAGCCGCTTTTGCTCCTAGATCTTCCACCTGGTAAAACGTGCATGTAGGTGTCTGGCCAGGGGCACAAGCACTGAGGGGAAAAGATCAAAGGCCTATAAATGTGTCAAACTTTCAAATGCAAATCACCTTCCATAACACTACTGAGAACAAATCCTTCATTATCACTATTCTGTGAAAGGCTTAAATTAACCTGAATTAGCTGAAAAGAACAAGAAAAAGCAAGCCATCTATCTTCCTGTGAGTTTTATTACCTTTAGATTTATTTGGCTAATGGTTTGATAGCCAACTAATCCGAATATCTGCATAACAGATTCTTCAAATGATCCACAAATAAAATATGTGATCATATAATGTTGTTATTAAAGAGAGATCTGTGACAATAGATTAATAAAAGAGCACTTACAATAAGCCACTTCTTTTCATTGCCAAACTATGAGCTACTGTGATTGATATAATAGCAATTATCAACTGGCTTCTCAGCTTGAATCACATTTAGAGGAATTTTTTAATGTGCACTTCCTAAACTGTGTGTTCTCCAGACTGGTGCCATACCCATCTTTACTTTTGGCTGTCATTCTGCAAACACAATTACTTTCCTAAGAGATGCTATGTCTTGGGGGTTCTTTCATGGAGAGTCTCAGTGATGTAATAGAATATTTGAACAATCTAATTGACTAGAAGAGCAAGAGTTATAAACCCCCACAATCACACTATACTTTATTTATAAGGGGAAATCCTAGCACTCTATTTTGTTAAAGGAGCATCTGCAGAGAGGTTTTGTTAAGTGAACTTTATTTCGAACTTGAAAGATGATAGGCTGCCTTCAGAAAGCTTTTGGTAGGGTTGGACAAGGCAGCGTCTGAGAGGAGCTGGCTGGGGACCCTGAGCTCTGTAAGTGTTTTCAGAAGGTGTCCTCCTGTGGGCCTGGTGAGACTTCCCAGAACATCTGTGCTGGTTACTTCTATCTCCACCACGGATTCTTTGTACCTCACTGGCTCTCCTGCTGGTCAGATTTTTAATATATTCTCCCTCTGATACATTCTTCCTGCCACAGTCACTTACACGAGTTACATTCCAAGTTACACCACCAGTAAATCACAAGATACAAAGTCAGGTCTTTTCCCTAGGAGTGAGTAACGAGGTTGTAAGATTTCCATACAAGAGGGCTATACAAGGTCATATGGACACCCACATGGATTGTGGCATATGAATGCAAGGCTCACAGGCTGAGAGCAAAATGAATCTGTTTATTGCAGAGTTAAGACAGTACTTAAACACTTAGTGTGAGAATCTCTGTTCAGTCCTCCGTACACAACCTGGTTGCAGGCCTGTAATAAATCCAGCTGACAGTTTGTTAGTTTCCTCAAGGTTTGCAGCTTCGAAGAAATGGGATGCCTTTCCTGTTCTTAGATAGTGTGTAATCTACTTTCTTCCGTGCTTCCCAGGTGTTTTCTGCAGTGTCAGACTTGTTTCTTTCTCACAATGGATAAGGACCCTACAACTTTGAAATCGCCCTGTTCACTGACATGTCAATGCAGCTCCAAATCTTTGGCTTCTATGGTGAGAGTGGCCTGGGCATTGTAAGACACTAATGATTGTTGATAGCATTTTTTTTTTGAATCTGTAACTTATGGCACAAATTTTTGGGTTTGTAATAGAAAAGAAAAAAAATCCCACACTTAAATTGCTGGTATCTTACAAGGTAAGTATATTACCACAAAGAAGTTTTTGCAAGATACACACCACTATTATTTGAAGAAATATAATATTCTTGATGGATTTGTTCAGTTCTCTGTAGAAATTCAAACATTTTCAATGCCAGAGCCACATGCCCATTTTAGTTTTATTCTTCAGCTTATCACTGTGGGGAGAGGAACATTCTTTCTGTAAGACCTCAGTGGTGAGTTGTAGATAACAGAACAAGCAAAGAATTAGTGGCCTTTTAAATTTTTTTTATTAAATATACTAGGCTGCTATACAAAAATCAATAGATTATTACAAGATAGTTTTCAGTTCACTTTCCAAACCACTAATACCAGAGATTGCAATGTGGAAGGTGCTGGAATAGAAGGTTCTGGATAAAGGTTTCTTTGGTAAATAGAAACTTGGCCTTTGAAGCTGAAAAAGCCCACCAACCCCAAATAGAAAATGTCACTGCTCATCCTCCTTGCTTTCATTATTATTTCTCAGAACCTCTTATCTATGTGATCATTGTAGTGTTTTCTTCTGGTATTGCTAAAAAGAATATTCTTAAAACAGAACAGCAGAATAACATATTCTATGAGTTTTTACCATTACCATACCAAAAACCTTAACAGGTAGCAACTGACTGTAATACTGGGGGAAAATAACAATATGCCATCAACAGAAAACAGAATTTCTTTAGAAATCACAAACAAAAATCATGAGGCTACAACTTTTCCCAAATATCTTTCTTGCAAATTCCAAGGAATCTGCAAGAAGATTAGGGATTTTTAGAAATGGAGACAAAGCGACATCCTCTTTGATGGTGGTATTTCAGTAGACATCAGAACAAAGGGGCATTTCTGCTTGGAGATGTGTGAGCACAAACCCATCACCTTCCCTTGGACTTGATAGGAAGGACAACTACAAATCCCACACATCTCATGATAAATAATAAACACAGAGAACACAAATCACTACCTGAAACCTGTAAGCTGTAAAAGCTCGTATTTTTCAGGTTAAAAGGCAATAGAAAAGAAGGAGTAGATGTTAGGCTGGGCATGTCTCACTAAAAATTGTTGTAGGAGGCATACACAGGCAGAACAACAGTTTGGCTGGGTTTGCACAAAGGCAGAGCTGCTGATCTGCATGCCTTGGGCTTTCCCAGGGAGTTGTACCAAATCTGGCAACACAAGTGCTTGGGAATTCAGGATTTGTATATGCCCTATGCCACCCCACTGTAGTGTTTCCTGCTCTTCTGCTGTATTTCCTAAATTTCCCTGTAATATCAGCATCACCTTTCTCAGCTTTTTGAGAAGGCAAAGCTTTTACATACTCATGTACCCCTCCTGCACCCTCTGTATATTTTGGTGTGACTGACAGCCAAAGACAGCCCGCATCACAACTCAGGGAAGCCCATGTGAGCCCAACAGACTGTCAGCAGAGCCACTGCCGATTTCTTTCCATCAGAAGGGCATGGCACTGATTAGCAGAAATCAGACTATATTCCACATTTCTAACTGGCAAGTCTGATTTGGTAAAGAAGACATTCAATATTTAGAAAAACTAGCAATACATTAGTCTGGAGATAAAGTCCTATACCGCCCCTGTACAGTAGGTACGCATGTGACTGTCACTCTTGAAGCCCTTTGTTCCATTAAACCCCAGGTTTTGGGGATTCTGAGACTAAGTTCAGGGCTCTTTCCCACCCAGGTGCAGACCAAGCAGCAAATTTAACACTCCAGTGCAGAAGGTTCAAAGAAAATGTTTACAACACATTGCAGTGGGCTGAGAGACAGAGAGGCTTAAAGGCTAAGGCTGCTCTGGGACCTGGCATTCCTGTTGGACTGGAAGACAGCCTGAACTCAACCTCAAATGGGGCTTGACCACAAATTTCATGTTCTTGCAGCAGATAAAACTTGGACTGTCTCTAGGGTTGGGCTTGTCTTGTCTGTCTGTTATTATGTGGTGTCACTGCCAGGGCAACACTGGGAGGTCGGGATGGGGGAAGAAGACAGCAGGTAAGGGTTAGTCGAGTTTGCCCATGAAATTATCCAAAACAGACCACACTCACAGTTCCTTCTACCATGTGCCAAAGAATTCCCAAAACTTACCACATTGTTAAAAATATTTGGTGAGACAACTAACTGGGCTCCAAGCTTGGCTGCGGAGGTGCTCTAGCAGAGCAAATTGTATTTTAAAATAAGATATTAAAATAACAAATACTAATGTAGAGTTAGTTCTACACTATGTTGGCATTAAAAATATTCCTCATTAACTTCTTTTCCTCAATTGATTTTTATTCAGGCAGCTAATGAAAATTAAATATCCATTAGGAATTTTAGTAGGGGTAGCTGTTTTTAATGAGTAAGATTTTCAAAGGTATGTCCCTTTCTCCAGTTGTGCTCAGTCTCTGAGTGACAAAACCTCTACAACTTGGTCAAGGGAAATTGGGGCAGGGGTGGAGACAAGGATTTAAGAACTTTTAAAGTTCATACTTGATTAATCTTAAATTCAGTATTGATAGTAGCTACAGCGCAGGGATGTATGAGCAGAACTGTGCAGAGTGGTTCTGTCACCCAAAGTAATTTTGTTTTCTTGAAACAGTTAAAGTGTTTTGTTTCCTGAAGGAAGAAGCGCTAAATCTAGCACTGAGTTTATGGTTTCGTCAGTAGCACTTGGGTTTACAACAACTCCCAGTAATATTCGAACTGCAGTTTCCTTTTATCTGCTGCTATAATATGGCAGGGCCTGACACCTTTTTAGACATGAAAAGACTATCTTGTCTCAAGTAACAGCTGCCATTAGTCTCTTTTGCCATTCCACTTCCAAGCATCCTCCTTGACATCAGAGCACAGAGCCAAGGCTGAGCAGATCCTAAAAGTTAAATAATCCCATTCTCAAATTAGGAAATTTCTTGGTTAACTAGCAAAAGATTTATTGCATTCATCAAATTTTTGTGTTTGTTAAGCAGGTTCACACGTGGACAAGTATTTCAATACTCTCTACCAATGGGAAAATGTCAGTGGGATATAGAGACATTGAGAGATGGTCTTTTTTTTTTCTTCTAGCTCTCTACGTATATATTCCATGTAAACAGCATTTATTTTGCTTTCTTGTTGATTGTGGACCTGAAATAGTGAGTTACAATCCTAAAGAAGGCCAAGTAAATGCTTCCCTTTGTCAAGCTATGCTAAACAAATGAGCTGCATTTAATGTTTAATACTGTTTATAAGTGGAAATAATGATATTTGTACTGCTAAGATAGAACCTATGGCTCTGCACTGTATCTCTGTGAGCATCATTCAAGCTAGAGGGATGCCAGCATGTGGAGTGACAGGTAAAGTACTCGGGCTGGGACAGTAGTTGTGCAGAAAACCTTCCAGAAAACTACTTTAAGAACGATGAGCCCCTTACCTGCCCCACCTCCATGGTAGGTACATTTTTATTACTTTGTATGAACCACCCTGGTAAAGCCTATTTGGACAGATCAGGACAGATGATAGATGAAAATCTATTCAGGCTCATGAGGTTGATGCATCAATTGATTTATTCTTACAGGCAGTTTAATATACTCCCTGTAGAAGAAAGTTACCTTACACGCCCTCAATTTATTTAAACATCATTTTCACAAATGTGAGATGTTGCAAAGCAGTCAGCAGAGTAAAAAGCTCCAAAGAAAAATCATCCCTAATCCTTAGACTGAGTAAATTACATAAAGATGAGAAACCAAAACACTTTAAAAACTTTAATTACCCTTCTGTAATGAATCACAAGTTTAATTCAAGCAATAGTCACCCCCAATGATAAATGTTTTTATTTGCTGCAATGAGCAGCAACAGGCTAAATAGAGGGAGCATCCTACACAGTTGTTTTTTCACATTTGTTGCCACTTATCAAGTAGTGGCAGAAAACTGGCACAAAATTTGGATGCATTACGTATGAAAAAAATTGAAAATTTTCTGCTTTTTATGCTTGAACTGGACTTGTGAAACCAGATTAATTAGTAGGAAAAATTAGCAGCATAACGTTTTTTCCTCTGCAGTTCTTAATATCTTATATCTCATTTCTGACTTTCATCATCCACAAAATATGAACTTGTCATAATTCTGACACAGTATTTTCATCTCCTCATCCATTAAAGCAGTCATCCCAAGCGGATTTGGAAAACAAACAAAATTCCCTCCAAAAATCACTCTGGCTCCCCAATTCTAAAGAAAGCTCTAAACCACAGAAATCCACACATTGTGGGCAAAATTGAATGATCCCCCCAACAAAAGAGCACACTCCCATACCCTGGGAGGGAACAAAGTTTGTTTATGTGATGTTGGCATTTTTATTAATGAAAATTTAAACTCTTGATTTCAACTTTCAGTATTTAAAATCATCAGCAAGAAAAAAAAAATTATACATAACTGAGAACAATGTTTTTCCACAAAAAAACCCCCAGTCAGATCTCTCCATTACTGTCCACTGAATGAGGAATAGTTCCCTGCCCATGGCACAGGGGTTGGAACTAGATGATTTTAAAGTCCCTTTCAACCTAAACCATTCCGTCATGCTATGAATCTCTCCATTTACAGTTCCCAGGTGACTCTTACTCTCCTTCACAATACTATTCTTCCAGCTGGGTGCTTAAGAGTCTCCACAAGAGAAAGATCATCTTCAAAACTGAAAATAAGTTTCCAATATTTTTGATTTTTTTCTTTTTTCTAGAATACATTTCTCATTTGGAAAAACAAATATAAATAAAATTTTCCATCTACCCACAGAGTAAACTAAGAAACTCCCATTTTGGCTAATTATAGACTGTATTATCTATAAGCTACCTATGTCTTCCTTAAACCCATCTGGAATTCAGCTTCCGAACTTGGTCTTTCACCATTATAAAGAATTGACATTTTCACTAAGGCACAGATATTCTAAATTTCTCTTGTTAACAATGTATCTTGGCAAGAGTTGTCTTCCTTCTGGCTAGTGCACAGAAAGAGTTACAAACACTTGTACAAGGAGGCATTCCTCCAACAGGCAACTGTTGAAGACAACTTTTTTTTTTGGTGTATGAACAGAGATTGCTTCTATAATAAAGAGGTAGGAAGAGCACCTTCAAAACTATAATTGTACTCAAGTCTCCCCTTTTAGAAAAGCCCCAAACATTTACATGATATTATTCAAAGAATTTGCAATATGATAATTAGATTTTTCTGTAACTTAACTTTCACTCTATTATGAAGCAAATGTTAGATGGGATTTCAACCTTCTTTAAGAAAAAATGCCCTAAGCTATAACTGATTAATTAAAACAGTCATCAAATTTACTTAAACATTAGATATGACACCTCCAAAACCAGAATATCTTTACATGGCTTATTCCACCCTTTGGAAGATGCACACCCTCAAAGAACAGCTTATTATTGGGTATGGTAGATGTAAATTTAGCTATGCTGCAAGGCACATCTGCTGTGCATCTCTATTTGGTCCTTCAGAGACTGTCAACACAACCAGAAACACAGGATTTCAAAACCCATTTCAAAACTTGCAAAAGTTAAGTTAGTGGAGCAGAATGCAGACTTTCAGTTTAAAAATGCTGCATCACTTTGTCTTATTTAGAGTGCCCAACAGCACTGCAGGCACTATTCTAGCAAGTGTGTTTATAAGCAAGACTAACAGCTGTACACAAAATCTTGAAAACTGGTTGGGAAAAAACCCCTTATTTCTCAAATCTTCCTCATCTTTGTATATTGTATCCTGATGCTTATGTATCAAGTTCAGAATGTAAACATGGCCAGAATGACTGGTACTTGCCCACAATCAACTGTCTGGTACTTTTGTTAACATTTTAGTTTCAAACTTCAGCTCCAGTGACAGCACTTCCTATTCATCAAAACTGTGTCCACATAAACTTGATAGAGGATACTGCAGAAACTTTAGGAAAGAGCTCTTCAAGAACTGACAGTTAACCGATAGTTAACTGATATTTAATTGTTATCATAATCTATTTTATGGAGAGCCTAATTGATTTTGATTCTTCCTTTCAGTCTTTCAGAGAGGGGAAGGGGACTGTCTGCCCATGCATAAGTCAGAACAGCCCCTTTGTCTTGCTGCGTGGGATCAGAACCCAATCTCTCAACTGGCTGCTCTGGACTTTGGGAACAATTAACTTCCTCTACAGAGGATGGTTTTGGAGATACCTGCACTGAGAAACTAACATCTTTCTTTAAATTGGTCGTTTTCTTCTTCTCCTTAATTGTAAGGGCTGAGTCACTGTTTGTCCTTTTGCTAGTAACAACACTACTCCTTTTCTTTGCAAAAGATTTTTTGAACTGGCCAGAGTTCAGTTGCCTTTTCTGCTGCTCATAAATCAGGATTTTATCCACATGCCCATCATCACTGTCTTCGCTAGAAGAGCATCTGTTCTGACAGACACTCTTTTTAGAAGAAGCTTTCCAAGTAGTTTCAATACAAGCTTCTTTAATGTGACAGCCAGTTGCACCTGCTGGCTTTTGAGATGCTGGAAGCATGTCACACCCAGGATGAAGTGTCTCTGTTGCTTGCCCACTGAAGGTTAGAGATGTTGAACTGCTTATATAAGGGCCTTTTTGCACCATTTCAGCCAGGACGTCAGCTTTTTTGTAGTTATCTGGATAGATATGCACGCTGGATTCACTTGCAGAGTTTTCTGAGGGAATCTCTTTACTTTCCTCCACTGGTTTATTTAACTGACATGACGAAGAGACATAATTCCTATCAGGATACAAAGTTTCTTTTGTTTGTTTAAAACATTTCAAGGACTCCAGCTGCATTACATGTTCAGACAAAGGCTGTGAGGGAATGGGAGCCTTCTTCAGTATCCGTTCACTTAAAGACCACTCCTGAAGTTGTCCCACAGCATCATTTGAAAACAAATCATCTTCACTACCTGAATGTGTATCAGACTGTGTAACATCAGAATATTCTGAGCTATTTCTTACTGTTTTGTGACCTAGCGGATGTGAGCGTTTTACGCATGTGGTTAAGTCAGCTGCTGGATCATGGTCATCACCTCCATGGGCTGCTGAAGTGCTGAAAGGGGTTCCTTTCCCGTCAGTACTGCTCAGCTGCAGACCAGCTGGTACAGAGGAAGAGGATGATATCCCTGAATACTTAGTGCTTTGTGAGGGCACAGACAAGTCAGCAAGAGCAGCTGCTGATGCTGGCATGTGAACGGTTGTTAGGCAGGAAGCTGCAGCTAAAGCTGCATCTTTTGATCCAGTACTTCTCTGCTGGGTCTGATCTTCTGGGGGAGCTTTTGTATCTGACATGGAGTGTTGCACAGGAAGAATTCTGTTTGTTGGCTTTAAATTAATTTGAGACAGAAGATTGGTAACTTCATCATAAGCATTTGGTAATTCCTTTCCTTCTGGTCCGTCTTTCCTTTCTGAAAAAAAAATAATAAAAAAGTGCACTTCAAATAGCATATAAATCACAGTTCTTTCTTAGTGCTAAAGTATAGAATACTAAGATTAAAGCGCAGTCCCTGCAAGGTATCATGACCTCATCTTGTTTTGACATGATATTGTTTAAGAGTGGAAGAAATGTTTTTTGCTTTTTTGCATTCTGGCAAGACCCATAAATTCATAAGAAATAAGCTTCTGGACTTACTTTTCTGTTTCTTCTGAAGAACTTCCGACTTTTCGTCTTGATGCAAGGCAACAACATCAGGATAAGCAGCCTGAAACAAAGACTCTTCTTCTACTGTGACTACAAACAACTCCACAGGCTCATCTTCTGGATCAACATAATGTTCTGAAAAAATAATGAATGTACTTTTGATATGAATATACACACATCAAAGCAGGGAATAAAAAACCAAACAGCACAGATTTGAGTACAAAGAATAGTATGATAATTGAGATTTACCTACAAGTGAAGTCTTTTTCTTCCTGCCAGTCTCCTGGTACAAACAGGCACACTACAAGGAGGAGTCTGGCAGCATAGAAAATCTCCTAGCTAGTAAACAGTGACAGCTTCAGGTACATAGTGAAATAAGGTATGAAACCACACAGTTCAGATCTTAACATGTATCAGAAAAAATAGATGAAGACTGAGTCTCTTGCTTTCTAGGTAAATTTTTTTCTCTTTAAAGCATTGCTATTACTTTCAGGGTATGTGAAATTCGATGCACATTTTCTGTTGTTTCCAGAGAACAGTTTCCAATCTCACCCACATTTCATTGCCTCAGAGTGTTGCCAAACTTTTGTCCTCTTTAAAGCTTGATTTTATCTTTCTCTATGAACTGTTTTGTTCCATACTGTACACAGAAACCAGACCCACCTGGTTTTTGCCATTCAACTTCAAAACAAGGAATTCCATTTTTAATACGTGTCTTAACAATTCTGTAATAAGAGAAAGTCCATTAAATGACTTAAATCTAGACTTAAATATAAACATATTTCAATATTCTAATTTAGAATGATTCAGAGAAAAAAAATCTTCTCGTAAAACTGAAATTACTACACCTTTTAAAAAAATACACTACTCTGTACACAGTGAAATTTGGAGTACAGATTTGAGAACTGAAACATTTTTATTTCTTTTAACACTTGGAAGACCCTTTACACAAAATAAAAAAGCTCTTCTGTAACAGACAAACATAATGCAGACTTCTACAAACATCAGGTTTGGTATCTTCAGCTGACCTGCCTGAAAGGCAGATCCTGCTTGACCAACCTGATCTTTTTTGACAGGGTGACCCACTCAAGGGGATGAGGGAAAGGCTGTGGATGTTGTCTGCCTAGACTTTAGTAAAATATTTGATGCCATTTCCCACAGCTTTCTCCTGAGGAAACTGGCTGCTCATGGCTGGGATAGGTGCACTGGGTTAAGAACTGTTTGGATGGTCAAGCCCAGAGAGGGGTGGTGAGTGGAGTTACATCCAGCTGGAGGCCAATCACTGATGGGGCTCTGCAGGGCTCATTACTGGGGCCAGTCTTGTTTAATATCTTATCAGTGATCTGGATGAGGGGATCAAGTGCACCCTCAGTCAGTTCACAGATGACACCAAATTGACTGGGAGTGTTGATCTGCTGGAGGGAAGGAAGGCTCTGCAGAGGGACCTGGACAGGCTGGATTGATGCTGAGGCCAATGGTGTGAGGTTCAACAAGGCCAAGTGCCAGGTCCTGCTCTTGGGTCACAACAACCCCTGCAGTGCTACAGGCTGGGGAAGAGCGGCTGGAAAGTGGACAAGAGCAAAAGGACCAGGGGGTGCTGATCAACAGCAGCTGAACATGAGCCAGGTGTGCCCACGTGGCCAAGAAGGCCAATGGCACCTGGCCTGTATCAGGAATACTGTGGCCAGCAGGACCAGGGCAGTGACTGTCCCCCTGTACTCGGTGGCACTGGTGAGGCCACACCTCAAATCCTGCGTCCATTTCTGGGCCCCTCACCACAAGAAAGGGGGGTACTGGAGGGGCTGAAGTGTGTGCAGGGAAGGGCAATGGAGCTGATGAAGGCTCTGGAGCACAGATGTGAAAAGAGCAGCTGAAGAAGTTGGAGGTGTTTAGTCCAGGGGGGACCTTATGGCTCTCTGTAACTGCCTGAAAGGAGGCTGCAGCCAGGTGGGGTCAGTCTCTTCTCTCAAGTAACAAGTGATAAGACAAAGCAAATGGCCTCAAGCTGTACCAGGGGAGGACTGGATTGGATAGTAGGAAAAATTTCTTCATGGAAAGGGTTGTCAAACATTGGAACAAACTGCCCAGGGAAATGGCTGAACCACCATCCCCAGAGATATTTAATTTAAAAGATGTGTAGATGTGCCACTGAGGGACATGGTTTAGTGATGGACTTGTCAGTGTCAGGTGAATGGCTGGACTTCTCCAAATTAAACAATTCTTTGATTTTAAGACACTAATGGTAGAGAAAGCTGTGGTCTTGGACAGCAATTTTTTGAATGACCAGACAGGGTCATTTATATCTTTGGCATGAGAGCATGAGGAGAGAGAGAACTTGAACTGACCAGGGCCAGTCAGTCACTATGAGACTTTTCTAAAGACTATCTACACCCCAGTTTAGTAGGTTCCTATGTGTGAAGATCACGCTGATCCTGCTGAACCTTTACTGCATTTTTAAACACTTGTTAACAAAAAAAAAATCTTCGAGAGCACGCACTGTCTTTTAAACTCTTGAGACACTAGAAAGTGTTATAAACAGAGAATGTCAATGAATTCATTCATCAAGGTAAATGCTGGTAATTTATCTTGCCAATCTATTTAAAAAGCATCCCCCAACCAGTCTCCCCATTCTTTTGAAAGATAATGCTGAAAAGAACAGCATCTCTGGACGTAATAATTCAAGACTATGACACATCAACCCAGAAGAGATATTATCACACTGCTATTGACTGTCCTCCTCTGACCTAAAATTAATGTCTAAAAACCTTGACCAGCATGGAAAAACTACTAACCTTGTTCCAATAAAAGAATTAGGGTGCAGAGGGAATTTGGGTTTCATATGGGAAATGAAACTTTCAGATAAAGTCACAATTCCCTCACACAGTGAAATTCAGATCTGCTAACAGACACTATAGATTCTAGAAGTTTACTTAAGTTTAAGAAAATATTAGATCATTAAAAAAAAAAAATTACATTGAAGGCTGATAGAATAAGAAAATATGAATTCTGGCTCAGAAAATTTCTGAGTAACAGAAACCTGATGGTAAGAATTATTCTGGGAGAAAGTAATTACATGCTTATCCTGCTATTTTCCCCTGCGTGTCCATTCTTAGTAACAGTATACTTGGCCATTTTTACATTCCTAAATGCAGCAGTCCTGAATGAAATGTAGTTTTGACACATAATACAATGACAGCTGGTAGGTCTGATAAGCAATCAGAGACTATGACTGCAGATGCTCATTTCCAAGCCTGAGCTCTTACTTTGAGACACAGAATTGAATTAAACTTCTGCTAAGAACCTGAGCAGAGCACCTAGGCAAAACCAAGGAAAAGGAGCAAGGAGCAAGCATAGGAGAACACAAGCACTGCCAGTTAGAATGAAAGGAAACTTCTCTATGTATTTATTACTTTGTGCAGCAGTAGTAGAATTAGTGCACTAATGTGAATTTTTACCTCTATTCAAAACAAGCAGAAAGCTTGAAACAAAGATGGAAGAAAACAGTATTTCCTTTTTTTACAGGAAAAACCTTGTGGCTGAGCTCTGTCAGCAGAAGTAAACATATTAAGTTCAAGTAACCAAGCTACATTACCTAATTGCCTGCAGCTGTCTTGAGTCAATGTATCCGGATTTTCTCTGGATCATATCATAACGTGTCAACAGCGCTAACAGCTTCTTACAAGCGTAATGTTTGGTCCATTCCATTTTCTCTGAAGCAAATATCTGTTAATATAAAAAAAAACAACCAAAAACAAACTTTAAAACCTTCTTTATTCTGTTAGATACCATGCTCAGACAGTTATGTAGTTGGGACACTGGAATGAATAATTAAAATACCTAGGGTGCTTTTATACATTAGTGTAATGCCCAATGATACCTCACTGCCAAGGGAGGGAACAGCCATCCCTACCAGGGCACATTCATCAGCTGTCAGTGACAAGCCAAGGGAACAGTTGTGTGGTGACAGCAGAAGGGATAAGAGTTGTTAAACACCTTGTCAGACTCACATCAGCCCTGCAAGGAGCTGTGAAAGTTACAGATTTCACATGGGAGAGAATGAACATGGATTCTCATTAAAGCCACATTGTTTAACTGTGGTCTGCTATACTATCCAAAACTCTTACACCGACATCAATCCCAAAAAATGAAACATTGTAAGGGATCCAATTTTGACAATAAAACCAAGTAAAAAGCCTTCTTAGAAAACAATGCTAATGTGCATATAGTAACACCCTCACCCCCCTATAGTAATACTGGACAATGAAAAACAAACACAAATGAGCTTTCTCTTTATTCCACTTTTCTATCCACCTATTTACAGCAACTGATTTTTTCCAAAGTCTTCAATTTTAGGCTTTCAGAACAGTGAGGTATACTAAGATGTTACAGCAAGATTCCTTAATTCTTTATTTCCAGTAAAATGACCAATGAATATCACAATTATCACAGACGCCTTCCTTAGTAATAAACAAGACTACAAAACTGAAAATCCAATATTTTGTTATATACCTGAAAGGACAACAAATTTGGCCTTCGACATTCCTTTATGCTGATCAATTTGTTCTTGTTTACAAGAAACTCCTGGATAACCTTGAGATAACACATAAAAGAGACAGTTTAGGAGAGGGAAGAAAACTGAAATTTCAACTAATCAATTAAAAAAATTAATAATTAAGTAGGCTTGTTTGTTACCTCAGAGAATGGAAAGCCCTCACAACTCTTGGCTTTTCTGCAGGTAAAACACATGTGTTAGGAACTAAAGGCAAATGGGAAAAATGCAGAATCTAAATTCTCACCCTGCACACAAATGCAGGGAAAAGCAGTTAAATTTTCAGGCCATTCCTACTTTCTGATACTGTCCTCCACTGCATTTGCTTGTTTCACTCTCTCCAACTGATGCCATGCACAAGGGCAGCAGTGTTTGGAGTCACTGGATTTGCAGCATCTCACAGTTTCACAGAATTTGCATCCATTGTGCTCATGTTCCTTGTAAGATCCTGTAACAACAGACACACAAAGTGAGGAGAAAAGGGGTTTCCAAAATTTCCAAACTTGTAAAGCCAATAGCACAAATCTAAAGCTCAGAACATGTATGAATCTGATGTGAATAGCAGTTGTAAGCAGATCTGAGTGCATTCGCTGCATTTATGATCTACAATAAAAACTGATAAAGACATGCAGACTTCTATTTTCCTGAAGACTTTTCCCCTCAACAGTTTCAGATCAAGCTGAAAAGTTATTATCTAAAAACTACAGAAGTAACGTGTGACAACCTGGAAAACACATATAAATAATATATTTGAATCACGTTTTTCCTTCGCTAAATGATGGGTTTGAATGAGTTCACTGATCAAAGATGATACAAAAATGAAGGTCCTTGGGATTAATTTCTTTTTAAGAAAACACTGCTGCAAACCTCATCAATGCTAATGAGATTAGGTCCCCTTGTTGTAGGACCAGTTCAGGCAACAAAAGAAAGAGCTGCTGGGCAGTATACAGTATAACATGCTTTCTTTACTGATCATATTAAAAAGGCAAATATCTGGGATCCCACAACAGCATTGTGATAACGTTCCATCTGCTGCCAACTAGTTTCACATTTGAAGAAAAGTAGACCCGAGCCTTAAAAGTGTTTATATAGATATATATAAATGTATATATGTATATTCAGCTTCCATCTTCACATTTTCAATATTGTATATATGTATATACATTGTATATATGTATATACATATATACAATATTGAAAATGTGAAGATGGAAGCTTAAAAGCATTTTTAACTCTAGTAGTAAAAAACCCCACAACCCCAATAAAACAAAGAAAAAACACTACCCCTCACCCTATAACAAAAAGTAAACAATTAGGCTAAAAGTACAACTCAGCTCTTTTCACACTGACCTGGATGACAGCACTCTGAACAGTGAATTACCCTTTTAACAACCAAAGGTGGATTATCATCATACTGAAATTGTTCCTTCCACTGCTCAAACCTAAAAGGATGATGTTAAAAGGATCAAGAAATATTTTTAACTTTCACACCTAAAACACTGAAAAATAATCTCTTTGTACTTCTCAAGCATCTATCCAAGAGTTTTCCAACCCATGAAAAAGGGTTCTTTTACAGTACCTTATGTTGGATTTCTAGTATTGGCACACACATCATGATAACAAACATAGAAAGCACTTGGTATCTCAAATCCTTATCCACAACCCAGTTAAAAGTCTCTCATCAGTCCCTACAACTTTCACTCCAATATATCAACATATACCTGCTAGCTCAAGAGCTAGGAGCCAGTTAATGTTTAAAACGAATAAGAGACTTGCCTAGCAAAACACCCAACTCCTTTAGCAAACACAAGGTAAGGAATGTGGTAATATCCTCCTTAAATTAAAGTATTACAAATATTGTCTTGGAGCTGAAGTGCATACTATTAAGTCTTTGAATAAAAAAGTACTTACGTAAATTTCCATTTTACCTTTGCAATAAGTTTTGACCTTGAAGAGCCTCAATTAACTTTAAGGCTTGTTCCTTCCCAACTCCTGGAACCCCCTATAGAGAAATACGAAACATTATTTAATTACAAACAAAATACTCATATTCTCACAAAAAACACCTTTATAACATTATGTGAAGAAATGACAAAAAATTATTCCAGATGTTGAGAATGAATTGAGAAAAGTATTTTGACCAAGTTCTAAGGGCAGAGAAGGTGACAGATTAGAGTTGTAATGCCAGTGTAACATACAAGCTGTTCCTATGCTCAACAGCACCCTAGACAAAACAAGGCAAAGAAAGAAGGAGAAAGTAGTAATAAAATAAAAGATTCAGAATAGAGAAGTTACAATGAAGTGGTGAAACACTGGCACAGGTTACCCAGAGAGGTGGTGGATGCCCCATTCTGGAAACATTCAAAGGTCAGGTTGGAATGAGGTGACCTGGTTTAACTGAAGATGTCCCTGCTCAGTACAGGGGAGTTGGACTAAGTGAATTTCAGAGGTGCCTTCTGACCTCAATTATTGTATTAGTCTATGATTTAAAACACACATATTGCTTTCCAGTTCTTCTTTCCATCTTTACCCTATTTTGCCAAAAATCAGTACAGCCAAATATGAAGATTGTATTGAGTGTACTTTCTACAGCATTTTCAACAAAATAAGTGTAATTATAGCGTGATATTCTCATTTATCTGTTCTGCCAATCTCCATTCCCAAAGCACTCCTGTAATTCAGCTTTCCTTACAAGTTTCTGTCTTCATCTACTTTGCTGAGCTGCAATAACTCAAAGGACCTATCTGACATAATAGGTGACACTTTAGGACTATGTAAGGACCTGGCATTCCAGAAGCTGCTTTGGTACAATAACCACTGATTATCCACTGGTGTTTTTTTACTCCCTCTCTCTACACAGTAGTAACAAACTATTTAAAGATTCCTGTAACAGAAGCAAAATTTAAAAAAAACTCCAAAACAAACACCCCCACAAAAATAATGAAAGGTTTGTTTTTTCAGCAGTGTCAGTTGTTTAAAGGACAGTTTTATCAAACTCGGACAATTATTTAAGAATAACTAGATATCCACTGTAAGCCTGAATGGGAGCAACCATTGCCTGAAGTCACTACATGATAAACTGTATGGAAAGCAAGTTTCATCCCACTTCTTTTCCCTTTCAAATAGCCATTACTACAGCTTCAGTTCAAAGTCTCAAAAAAGAATTCAAGAGCTTACAGGAAAGAAAAAAAGAAAAAAGTGAAGTAGTAATGAGTGAGGTTCCTCTCAATTAATTAGATAAACTTCCAAAGATCACTTCTAATTGTTTGTAAATTATATATTTACAAACAATGGAACAGGAATACCTCCAAATTGCATCCAGAACTGCCTTTACTAATAACTATAGCTCAAAACCATCACTACTAAGTCTTCCAAACAGCACAGACAAAGCCATTTTTTCTCATTTTCCGTGGCTACTCTGCCAGGGACGCACTTGTATATGACTTGTTACAAAGCATCCTCACAAACAATGGAGTTCTCACACCTGGGCTCAATGTAATCAGCATCTGAACTTTTGCCTTCACCTCCATTATAGGAAAGGTTTGGAACAATACAAAACACTCTTAGAAAGACTGATGCTCATAAACGATTTTGAATATCTTTAGCCTTTCACAAATAGAATTTACAGCAACTTACTAAGCATATTCTACTGGATCTCAGTAATCAGGCATTGCATACAGCTTTGCCAGCATGAACATCCCCTCAATACACTTTGTTGTTTTTCAAGACAGTGTAAGCACCTAAAAAAAATAATTATATTGCTTACCTTTGGAAGATAATCACAGCCCAGAAGAACTGCTAGCCCAATCAAAGACTCTCTTTCACAACCAAGTTTCTCTTTAATAGAGGACATTGTATAACAGTCAAGATGTGGATCCTGCAAGAGAAATTTATTGCACATTATTTCTGTTACATCAGGGATGGAACTGCCCTGAGTCACGTTCAGTTGTGATTGCTTACTCAGCCCTATTCACCCATGCCAAAGGAATCTTTGAAGGGTAAAGGGACTCAAAACCAAAAGGAAAACTTGATTAACATGAACCAAAACATAGGCCACTGCCTTTTCCCTCAAAAATGACAAAAAAAAAAAATCCCCACACAAACCAACAACCCAAAGTGATCCATTTTTCTAGAACAAATGACCCTGACAGACACACACTCAAAAATTATTTTTTTATGCTTATTTATATATGTAACTAAGTACACCAGAAAGACTGAGCTTGCCTTCATTGTTGGTGATAAATTGCAAGGAAGCTGAATGAAAGAACCAGGTCCAGGAAGAACTCAAACATGGTGTCACCAAAGCAAATAACCTTCCATCAACTTTAATTTTTTTAAAAGAGTTAACTGTTTGTAGCGCACTTCTTTTGTTCTATTGATTTTCTTGTATCTCTGAAGTATTTTCTCAACAAGTCTTTTAGAGGAACATTATAAATTACAGAAATTTGGGCTAGCTTTTCACCAGCTCTGGAAAATTGTATTCTTAACAAATGAGCACTTCAGTTAAAGGCCATAAATTATTTAGGTTTTTGAATGATCAGAACAACTGATTAAGATAAAGATGTACAATCCCTACCCTATTCACGTTCAATGGGGATGAACAGCATTAATTACAAGTATATTCATATTAAAATGAACCTGTAAGATGCAAGTATGCGAACACTTATTAGACCCCGGAGGTTGACCACTCCCATATGACCTAAGGGTAAAATTTCTAAGAAGCAATTACTTCACTCAACTTCTCCACTGTAAAGAAGGGAACAGGAAAAGTTTGCTATTTAGCTTTATGAGAGACACCACAGGGTACTACAAACACAGGCAATATTACCCTGTTCTCAGTAGTTTGCTCTCCTAGCCAATACAAGAATTAGCAATGAATCAAATAAAATGTGCCTGTCTTATTTTAAACAAACCCTGCTACTGCAAGGTAAGTTCAATAACATCTCAGTATTTTTTTCAAGTCCCCTTCCTTCTGTTTATGTTTCTATAAAGAGTCTATAGCAAGGATGAGAACAGGGTGAGGTACATTACCTTAGCATTCATGGCAAAGTTCCTATAAACTGTTTGAGCTCCATACAAGAAAACATCCCCATCATTGGTAATGCAGCCATCAACATGTCCTTTTGCATTGAGGTAGGCGCACATTGCCTCTGCTTCTCCAGCTGCTTGAACCCAAGGAACACCTAAACACTCCAGCAGTTCAAGACACTAAAAAAAAGAACACAAAAGGAAAGAGATTGAACACTGAGCTATTAAATTCAGTTAGTAGCATGCATTTCCTCAGACACAAGTGCATATAAAAACTGCTACTGTTGCACTACCTATGTAACACTACATGAATGAAAGCACTACTTTAGCAAAACCAGTTTCATTTCGTGCAACAGAGAAAAGTCAACATGCACAAAGAGCTAAGTACTAAAAACAGGACTTGAACATAGCATGATTAATGGGCACCCCTTCACAAAAACCTTTTCATTTTAAATAGATATTCAGGATGTTTTCAGAAGAAGAGTAGCAAAGGAGTATTTATCTTTGGGAGACAATGCTGTTCAGTCAAGCAGTAATGCTGAGCCAGAACAGATGTCTTCCAACAGGTGCCAAACTCCCCGAGAATATCAGGCACCTAAGTACGATGCTGTCATCCTACCAAGACTGGACCACTGTGTAAGATGCATCGATATATACTTACACATTTCAGAGAAAATAATTTATTTTAGAATTTAAGAATAAACATGAATTGGTATATACAAGGTAGTGAAACCCTCAGTGTCCATAAATTCCACTTCATAAAATTTTGACTAGACAAAAATGGTTAATGGGAGTGGGAGGATACAAAGAAGTATGGATACTAACACCATAAAAGAACAGCAAAGTTAAATTTTGCAATAAATGCTCAATTATGGTTGTCAATCACAACAGCACATGCACGGGAACATATCAAATGAGAAAATTATTATGACACTGTTTCTCTTCTACAACACTTAATAGATGCTGTAAGGTCTGCCTTCAAAGGTGCACATTCCTTCAAACCTCAAAATATTGTTTACATTTGTTGTGAATAAAGCTGTGAGGCCGAATGTTAGGGGTTAATGACTCAAACAATTGGCCATTTGCAAAAGCAGCAGGTGCTGTGCTGAGGCCAGGTTTGCACCCCCCAGCTGCAGAGGAAGAGAGCTTTTGGGTGTGTGCTGGTGAAATGTCTGATCCGGTATGACAGAGGGGGTGCACACCCACCATGGGAGGATGACCACAACAAATCAGCCTTTGTTTAGCAATAATCTGGTTTTTGAGCTGGGTGAGGCCAAAAATAAACAGATCCTGTGAGGTGGGATAATGCTTTTTCAGCTTTCCAATTTCCTCCCTTACACAACTAGCTCGAGTGCAAAAGAAGTACAGACCAGTCTTTTAGTCTCATTTCACCCTAATCTGCCCCAAGGGATCTACTAAGAAGAACCTCAGTTACCTGGCCTTTGGGGGTGGGTTGTAACAAATGCCATTAATAATTTCAGGTTCCTGTATTTAATTTGGTTAAGATTTCATTCTACCACATTAAAAATACTTAAACACTCAGTTACTCACCTCTTTTAACATGGCTTTAAATAAAGATCTCCCTGTTCTTGCAGCTCCAACTTTCTTTGAAGGTCCATAGCGCACCTCATTCCTCTTGCTCATGGTGTCTGCTTTCAACCTGGGGGCCTCTCCTTCCATGACAAACACCAGTTTAATTCCCATTGATGTAAAGCAAGAGAACCGAAAAAATAGGTTTCTGCAATAAAGCAAAGTGTTCCATAAGCTGTACTATTCGTGAAGCCTGATTTCTTCAGACATTTTCCTTATATCCCCTTTATTTTCCTGATTCTACATCTGGAAAAATCCTAGCATTGTCTTCACCTCTTATGATTCTCTCGCCCCCAAGTGAAAAAAAGCTTTGATCTATATTCCTGTCTTTGGTTGAAGTTGCCATACTACGAAATTGTAGAAGCTTTACAAAATTCCCAAGAAAACACCACATAAGGACAAGAAAGATCTTTTTTGGCTGTAAAGATGCAAGCAAACTTAAAAGGCTTAATAAAAAAACATTCAATATCCAAAATCTGCTTCCAAACACATATTTACATTGATTCTTTTATATCAAATTTTAATCCTAAATCTATCAATACAGGTACATCTGAAGTGACTGAATGCTGTGGTATTGGACAGACTTACAGATACCATCACCATGCCAATTTATTTCATATGCAAAACAGCACCACTGATGGGTGGGATTTTACAAGGCTGCAGTAATAAATATTTGGACTACAACCATAAAATAGCAGTCATATCAAACAGCATATGCTTTTACCAGTAATTCCAGTATCAACCTTCCAAAAGGAGTAGATCAAACATTTGTATCTCTTTGATTGACATGGAGAGACCATTACTCTAGATTTAATTTTGTACAGTTACTACCAGCAAAAAACAGTAAGCTGGTCTTTTGAGGTTAGTTCTATTTTTACAAATGATGTAAAATACCAATCCATACAGTAAGTTACTTGAAAACACAAATTCTCAAAAAAAATGCGCTGATTAAAATTGATGCATATTTTCATTTTTGTCAGCACTGTATGCAGAACACAGTGGTTGAAGTTATAGATGCTTAGATATGCTCATTCCTTGGGTGAGTCATTTAAATTAAAAATATGCATATTCTTCAATATTGTTCAAATGCCTGAAGAAGGATTTAAAGATATTTAATTCAACATGGCAGTCTACTCAGAATTAACTTCAAACCCTTTACATATGTAGCATAAGTGACAACTGAATCAAAACAGCAGTCATCTGAATTTCAGAGCTACTCTTAAAAGTCTTTTGAATAATTACCATATTTAAATTATACAGCTCCAAAACTTTTGGCTTGAATAATTTATATGGATACCATACCTGAGATGTGGCTTGGTAACTACTCCAACCATCTTTTTAACGGTCTGTGCTTCACAAACCCACAAACTTAAATCAACAGCAAGTGTTTTCCCTCTGAGACTACTTAGGCTGACGGGCTGCCTCACAGGCTCAAGGATTTGCCACAGATGAGTCACTCCCATAGTTTTAGCTTCCTTGTTGTCAGAATGTAGATTTCAGCTGTGAAGACCAAACAAAACAAAACAGTTTCAGAATATGACATGAAGTATTATGAATGTGAGGTTCTGAAAATAAATGTTTGCCATTATCAGTTCTACTTTTATGATCCAAGAACACTTGCAACCAAGTCTTCTAAGTGTAGTGACTCCAGTTCACAGATGGTTTATTACTAAATTCCTTCTTTGGATTGAACAGTTGCATTACTAGTAAGCCGAACATAAATAAAAACCAACTCAATAGAGGAAAAGAAAATAAATAAACAATGAAAAAAATACTTGGAATTTTCAAGTCTCAGTGTCCCTTACATACACACAATCCAAGTTTAATTTAAAAAACACTAGATTCTTGAAGGAATTACTTCCCGATTTGAGGTAGGATTCACGCTAAAATTTTCTGTTCAAATAGAAGTAGCTTAAAGCTATTTGAGGACTATTTACAATGACAACAGAATTTAAACTTTTCTTGTGTTCCAAGATGATACAAGAAGGGTCAAGACCCAGAGATTCCGGCTTGGGGAATTCAAGCTGGAGTTCAGGAAAGAAAGATGGTATTGCAGTGGTTGCCCACAGGTTGCAGACATTTTTAACATCCAGCTAGCATGATGTCCTACTACTTTAATCCAATGCTGGTGGAAGCCTCTCTGACCAGGGAATCAGCACTGACTGGCACTGAAATTTGGGAAGAGAACTCCAGTGTACTACTAATAAGAAAGCATTACTTTATTCTGGCCCTGGATGCCTGGGGAATAGCTCCGCCCAACACACGCCTGGCTCAGGGTGGTGCACCTCTTTCTTATCCAGGGATAACAACATTCATCAGAAAATTGTTACGTTTCTGAACAAATTGTTACTTAAGGCAGGCACAGAACCCTAATTTACTACTTCAGGCAATCACAGAGCCCTTAAACAGGATTGGGCCAACTTGACTTATTACTAAGCTCTCAACACGACATGATGGCCTCTGACTGTGCCTTCCAACAAATGTTTTGACATTTCTAACACTAATTGGAGAGAAACACCAGTATGTATGTTTTATTGTGTCAATTTTGGTATTGTGTGACTAGCACGACCTATAACGCATGCTAGTTGAAAACATACACCCATTAGGTGGTATATTTCTTTACCTTATTTAACTTCACTTATACAGCTCCACTCTCCACGGTACCCCATAACTGCACTCAATTTCTTCTGTTTTCATTAGGCTTCTGGTTTTCACACCTTGCCAGTTTTACACAAGGCCTTAAGCATATACTCTGCTTTCTCCCTTCACAATACCAATTTATTCCTGCACTGTCTCATTGTACAAAGTTTGTCTCACGCGTATTTATTTTCTCTCTTCTCCCCCAAAATAAGAATATAAAACCCAAATAAAATCTGGAATGTTTTGTTTTTCTTTATGATTTTGACACTATACTCAGATAAATCAAAATGCTCCTTTGAATAAATCAGACTAGATGACCCACCTGCTCTCAGAGATCTGCTTAAGACATGTGAGGAGCTAAGCCACTGTGTGATCTCTCATATTTAACACCACAGCCTGTCACAACAGCCAGCCTTTGGAGGGTGCATTCTTTTATACTCTAATTTGGCTTTAAAGCAAGGCAGCTATTCAATTCCAGGTTGTTTTTAAGTCAAGTCCTCATGTTAAGATTTACTTACAACAGAATTTAGGCCTCTAATCCATTTCTTTAACTACTACAATCACTCAACCTCATTTTAGTTGTATGCATACAGAGCATAGTGGATTAATTTTGTTGTTTTATGTCAAGCCATAAAATTACTTAAAAATTACTTAAAAATTAAGCAAACAAATTCAATTTCTTGAAGTCCAGGATGAACAATTTCCCTGATGCACAGGGGAGGTATCCAAACCTTCCCAAAAGAAAAGCACAATAATTCAGCTTCACTGAGAGAACACCTGACAAAGAAGGAAGTTGCCTTTTTGGTGTTATCATTTGGTTCCTGCCAGTCTGCATCAATACAATTTCTTAAAAAACAACCGTGTTAGTTTCTAAATATTGTTATGGAGTGTCACATGGTACTTAAATAATGGGAAAGACAAATACACTGCAAACACCCTACATTCCATTAGATTACCAATTAAAAAAAAAAAAATGTAACTTGAAAACAAAAAAAAAAGGCTGACTTTTTCATTGTAATAAAGTACAGCTATTTGAGGACTTTAAGTTTTTCATATCCCATTGAATATATATCTAAGGGTGAGTTATGAAAGCCTGCCAAGACCTACCAGTCTTTGCTATTTTTGAGTCTATTTTGTAAAATATTTAAGTTTGGATTCTGCATACAAATAGCTCAACTACTCTTAATATGAATGATCTGTCTACTCGGATTTTATTTAAGAGCTGCCAACTTCCACAGAAGCAAGACTGACCTTGATTTATTTTCATATACTTAGAAATCACTGAAGATCACTAACAGTAAACATTAACACCCCCCTACAAAACCTTCTCAATGTCTCCTTAGGCCAGAATGTGCTAAAGCTATAAAGCTTTTATGCTTTCTATCGTGTTTTAAGACTACATTCTCCTCTACTAAGTTTTTTACACAGACAGAAAAGCCAGTTACTTAAAATTAACTACAGAAAGCATTTAACGCTGAAATTCAATTCATACAGGGATACTTTCACACATTACCAAGGTAATTTGCAAAGAGCGCCAAGCATATGCTTTATGTCTGGCCCGGAGGCCTTTAAAAAAGAGGAAAAACAGGCGGAGGAAAAGAGAGGAGAAGGAAAAACACGGCTGAGGAAACACGAAAACCCAGACATTTTTACCAACTCTCCCCCTCTCTCTCTGCGCTACCCCAGCACAGCTTTGCCAGTAAACCTGCGCACCCGAAGGACAGCAGCGGCGTGCTCCAGCATCTGCAGCTTCCTCCGCAAAGGCCTGGGGATTTTTCCCGCTGGACGAACACAACCCCGAGCAGCCGCCCGAGAGCGAAGCGCCCGGACGCGCGGGCTCCCGCGGGCAGCGTTTGAAACTCCCGCCACACCGCGCCTGCGCTGCCGCGCACCGCGCCCACAGGAACAGGCGCGCCCACAGGAACAGGCGTGCCCGCGCTGCCCGCGGCGCTCCCGGCCCGGCTCGGGTCCGCCCCGCGGGGACGAGCGCGGCTCCCGGCCCGGTGCGCGCCCGCCGGGCCCGGTCTGACCTGCTCCGAGCGGCGCAGGCCCCGCCCCCCCACACCCGAAAATGGCGCGCGCACGGAAACGGGCCCCGCGGGGCCGGAGCGCGCAGGCGCCGCGCTCGCGGCGGCCGCTCTTCCGCCCGTTCCGGCCCGTCCCGCCCCGCTCGCCCCGCCGTGCCGGGATCGGGAGCTGTCCCAGGTAACGCGGCGCGGAGCCGGCGAGGGCCGAAGGGAGGGCGGAGGAGGGATGGGTGGCCCGTGCCGGGCGAGCGTCCCGGCGGGCGCTGTCCGGGCGCGCACCCGCTGTCCGGGCAGCGGGGAGGGAGAGAGGGCGGCCTGGCGGGCGCAAGGCGCAGCAACGGCTGGCACCGGCCGCTGCCGCTGCTGCCGGCCCGGCGCCGGGGAGCTGTCGCAGGTGGCTCGGGGGCCCGTTAGCGGTCGGGGCTGGCGTTTGTCACCCGCTGCCTGTGAGCGCTCCCCCGGGTGCCCACCTCTGCCGGCGGAGGGCAGGAGCGGCGGCCGCCCGGGCGTTCCAGCCGCCAAGGGACCCGTGTCTCTCTTCTAGGGGGTGGGGGATCCTTCCGGGTCGTGCGGTGTTGGTAAAAGCAACAGGTAATCATGGACTCGGGGGATTTCTGCCCCTCTTTCGTTTTCGCTGTCCGTAGAGGAGGCGGAGCTGCCCTCCGTGCCGCAGTGCAGTTCTGGGCTCTATAGTACAAGGGAGAGATGGAGCTCCTGGAGCGGGTCCAGTGGAGGGCTGTGAAAGATGATTAAGGGACTGAATCATCTCTGTTATGAGGAAAAGGCTGAGGGAGTTAGGCCTCTTCAGCTTCGAGCAAAGACTACTGAGAGGGAACCTCCATCTCTATAAATAAAGGGAGGGTGTCAGGAGGGTGGACCAGGCTCTCCTTGGTGGTGCCAAGCAATAAGACAAGAGGCAAGGGACAGAAACTGATGTACAGAAAGTTCCACCTGAACATGAGGAGGAATATCTTTACTGTGCAGGTGACCACGAACAGATTGCCCAGAGAGCCTGTGGAGTCTCCCTTACTGGAGATACTCAAGAACGGCCTGGATACAATGCCATGTGCTCTGGGATGACCCTGCTTGAGCAGGGAGGTTGGACCAGATGACCCACTGTATTTCCTTCCAGCCGTACCCATTCTGTGATTCTGTGGGTCAGGCAGTGCTTTTCCACTGTTTAGATGGGATTGTATAGGCTTCTTATGCACTGGCTGCAAATATATTAGGAGAGGAGTTGTGAATGTCGGACTTGTAGCCTCACATGGAACATCTGGCTTGGATAGTCCCAAAAAATGTAGAGCACTCCACTGCTGTGTGTGAGGTTGAGCTTCTGACTTCAGCCCTCTGGAATACCTCTCTTTAAGTACAACAGATAGTGCTGTACTTCATTATTATTAACTGCTAGTGTCAATTTGTAATTTTATTGCTATTTTTGTGACTGTTAAAGGTAGGGTGCTATATATCAGCTAAAGATCTCAGGTATTTTCATCCTGTTCTGCCCTTTGCTTCTTCCCATATCTTGTGTTTAGCCCGCCATAGGTCTGTTCTGGTGTCTTTGCTTTACCTCTGTTTTGTCAGCTGAATAAAAGGCAGGGTTATAGCTGGGCAGGGTCCAGGGTGTTTAAAATGGATGTCCCACAAGACAGATGGGGACACCTTCCAACCTTATGTGGACACCAGGCCAGTGAGGGCTGCTAGAAAGCCATTGGTATGGATTTGGTGACAGCAGGTTGGTTGTGTCAGCTCTGGATGAGGCCAGCTGTGACCAGCCAGGTAGGGAAAAGGGAAACAATTTTGGAACTCCATTGCAGTGAATACTGTGGAAAGATAGGCCATTGATTAAGTTGGGACATGGGTGAACATCAATGGATGCAGCCTCTGCCTTCCTATCCTTTCATGTGTACAGGGTAAGTACTTCTCTATTATAACATGTAGCAGTCTTTGTAGTTTTATACAGGACATTTGGGGCTTGCATTTTTCTTTCCTGCTCTCATTATATGCATAATTTGTCATAATTTGTAGGGATCCTTGGATTGTTTTAGTAATTGAATCTGTCTTGACTTTATTTGTTCCCAATTATAGGTCCAGTTTTTATTCCTAACTGTATACTCTTACGTTCCATGATAGCGAAGTTTATTTTCTTTATTAAATCAGTACTCTTGATTTCTCTTCCTGAGTGACTGTTGGATTCTAGTTTGAATTATTTACTCTGTCATCACAAATTTCCATTAACATAGTCTTACTTTTTATTGTAATATATTGAAGTATATTTTATACTTCAGCTTTTAAGTATGATGCCTGGTCCATTAAAAAAAATCTTTTGTTAACATTTGTCAATAATGTCCATTGTTGACTTCCCAGTAGTCTGTTACATGTTTCAATATGTATTGATGTATGTTTTTGCCAGTTTAATTGTTTCCAGTATAGTATTGCATACTTTAATAACCTTCAGATAAGTTGGATCAGCTGCTTTTCCTTTGCCTTGAATAGTTATTCCCAAACTGTTAAAGTTAGGGTGAGTAGTGCTGAGACTGAAAGCAATGATTTCTCCAGTTAAAAACTTAATGAAGAAAATTAGGGGTGTCTTGGTGCAAGAGTTGCTGGAGCAGTTAATGTAAAAAAAGGACTTTTCTTGTCAAAAATATAAAGATGATTCGAAAATAAAATTCAAATATGTGTAATTTTCTGTGTATTTATTTCTTAAAGGTTGATTATTTCTTCCTGTGCCTTTTAAACCCTTGGTTCTTGTAAAATATTATTAATGGGTTCTTTGTGGCTGTGGTCAGTTTCTCGCTCCTTTTGGCTTTTTTGTACTCAGGGAAGGTGCTGCATCCACTGATACTTGTCAAAATTTCTGAGGCTACTTAATACAGTTTTCTTGTAGTTCCAGTTAAGTCTTGTTTGCAATACTAGCTCTTCAGCAGTTTTGAGGTGCAGACTGTTCTGTCTTTTGCCTTCCTCACAGTTAGATTACCTGAGATTATTTCGTTCTGTTTTCCACTCTTATACTCTCTTTTCCTTAAATATTCAAATAGCCCTTATCTTGTGTTTGGATGTTATTAATTACAACATTTAAAGCTTATGTTTTCCCTTCTTTTTAGAGAAAGATTTTAATGGAACAGCAGATTCAATGAATGCTTGTCTTCATATTTGCGTGATGGATGCCAAGAGCTTGCAAGTGACTGTTTGCTGGTCTGAGTAACTTGGGCATGAAGGCATGTTTTTATAATAAACCAAGAGTAACTTAGCAAAAGGTATGTAAGCTGAATCATGAAGTGTATTTGCTCCTTGATTTCTGTGTGTGATATTGAACTACATAACATAAAGTGGATATGACAGTTTTGCTGTAAGTACTTTATGGGCATCATCATTGTAATAGAAATAGTAATAAGAATCATCAGTAATAATCATCATTGTCCTCCTCCTCTTCCTCCTCTAATATTTGATAAAGAAATCCCTACCATACAAAATTATTGTGACAGTGTCAGATGGGAAGTTTATTACATTTCTGCATTTCCTTTGAATTTTGTTCATTGCGCGTAATAGAAAGAGATTAATACCGATTTTTCTTTATCTTTTAGATGCTGTGTCATAGAAAATTAATGAGAGGATCATAAGACACTGTATTTTATAAAGCAGTCACCAAATATATAGAATAGAAATTAGATATTCTTTATAATGATGTAGGAAATTTTAATGTCTTTTGTGTCTCTTATAATAAATACTCTTCTCCATGACTCTTGGTAGTATGAGCTGTCTGACCTCCCATCAGTTGAAATCAGGCAATAGATTGACCAGAACATCAGGCTGACACAAGGAAACTTCTCAGAGAACCATCTCTTTCTCTACAATGACCCAAGCATACAGATCTGCATGGTGAAGTGGTTAGGGAGCTCACCTAACATTAAAAGAAAAAAAAGTTTTTTCCTGCATTACTTTTTGGTAGAATCAGAGCCTTGAGATGATTTATTATTTTGTTGTGTAAAGAGCTGCTTGGACTCAGGGGGATGAGACAGAGGGAAGAAGCACTGCTCCTCTCCATTGCAGCATGAGTTCTTATGACTAAAGTTGTATTTTAGCAGTCTTCATTTAACTGAGTTCTCTGTAGATTCTCCAAGTAACTAATTTTAAAACATTTACAGAAAGAATGTGGTGCAAGACCCACTCAGAAGCTCTGGGAGGGCCTGAGGGCTTTAACAAGGGGGCCCCATGAGGTCCTGAGGCTGTGAACTGCAGAGCTGGACCCGCTGTGCTGGCCCACCCAGCTCTCTCACAGACTGTGTCACCTCCCTCTGGGATCCAGCAGACTGTGTTAGGAGCTGTTAGGCTGACCTGTATGTCTTCTCTCCTGGATCATCCCATCTGTCCTGTGGGACAAGGAATTGCTTGCTTGTTATCATCACTTGTATCCATGATTAGGAGTGTTCTGGCCTCCAAACCCCCAGTGTATTTAGATGTGTTACGAACTTCGGGCATGATATGTCTCTAGTGCTGGTCATTCTTTCCTGCACCCCACACACTTTTTTATTAATTTATTTTTTAAAATAAGCAACCTATTCTTAGGCCATGTGTCATGCAGTGATCTTTCTATAGCAGTGAGCGTTAAGTACCTTTAATGCCTCCGAATTTTGCTCAAACTGGTGATGTGCATTAAAGTTGGTTGCCATTTTTCTTAGAAAGGAGATCTAGATTAAATTCCAGTAAACAAAGTTGAGTAGGAGAACATAATCCATTTCAGAGAAGTTTTGATGTTGGAAAACTGTGCAACAGATGTCAGTTTTAGCCTGTTTTGGATACTTACCAGTAGCTGACTTAACTACTAACAAATACAGGGATTGTGTATTGCATTTGTATAAATAGCACCTTCCTTCTGCTTTGGGTAAGTATGTCACCCTCTGTGTTTTGTGTAGGGCTTTGAGCCTCTAGGTATGAAGAATGTAGTATGTACATTCTAGGGAATAAAAACCATGCCATAAGCTTATGATTACAGAAAATATGAGATTTTTATATGTTTTTAGTAAAGCTTGTTACTTCCGCAAGATTTGTTTCAGACCAGTCCTGTTAGTGCTGGAAATCTGTGTGCTATTTATTGATTTGTAGAGAAAATTTATATGTATGTCCTCTATATAGAGAGAATAGTTATCCTTTATTAGGAGCATTTTGTTTACTGTGATCACATTATACTACCTTGTGTGTAAGAAACAGCACAGTGCTATGAATCTGAATTTTCCTTTATTCTACTTTTATGTGTTCTGCATATTAATTTTCTCAGTTTTCGTCAACCACAAATAATTAATACACTTTCTTTTTGCCCATGCAGCTGACTTCAATGAAACTTGTATTGATGCTTCTGATCATACTATATTAGTTATGTAATTTTACCACTAATCTTCAACTCCATTGCTAACCGAAAACAATTCTAGCAAGTATTCCAAAGTCTAATGTACTAAGAAGAACATCATCAAGGCTGATTTTATTTTTAATCAACAAATTCAACTAGATTAGAATAATGAAGCTGTGTTTCTTTTGTTTTGATGCAACTCCTTCATAGTAAGCATAGCCTTAAATTACCGAGATTTCAGGTCTGGAAAAGTATTTGTTGCTGTGATTTTAATAATTGTTTTACCAAAGTAAGTATTTTGGTATGTCTATGCTGTTACCTTTAAGTATGTTGTCACCTAGAAGACTGAAACCTATAATATTTCATTACTTTCATTTTTCAGTACTCATGGGCAAGAGAAAGGAAGAAAGTGTTTCAAATCCTGGATCCCAGAAAAGGCAGAGAAAAGAACACACAGATATACATAATGATGAGTCTAATGAAGAAGAAACTTTAGAGCTCTCAGCTAATAGTAGTGCCCCTTCGCAGTCAGTAAGTAGTTTACAAAGTTGCAGGGATGAAGATATAACAAAAGTTCTATGCTTATTGAAATAAATGTCTTGGATGTAGGCTTCAGTAGAACAAAGATAAAAGGAACTAGGAATACTATCTGTGATGAGGACTTCTGCATGAGGTTATTCTTAACTTATTTCTTCTGGGTCATCTAGTTGTAATAGTCAATAACAATATTCTGGTTTTGTAGAGGGAATACTGAAGTTGTCAAGTAAAGGAAGGAAATGGATTTTGATAGGATTATGGTATATTTCATTTATGTTTGTAGTAAAAGCTGAGAAAATATTTAGAAACTAATTATTTACTAAAAGACGTGGCAAATACTTGTTTGTTTTGCATAGCTGACTTTCAGATGTCTAAAAAAATCTAGTGTTTGAAATGCAAATTTTGATGGAAAATAAACTTGAAAACAGGAATATTATTTTTTTCTGCTTTTCTTTTAGTAGTTGAATTTTAATTTGATGGAGGATTTTTAAAAAATAATTTTTGAGATTGCAAATACTGTCCTGTGTATTTAAACTGGACATTAGGAAACATTTCTTTACCAGTGGTAAAGACACTGGCCCAGGCTTCTCTGGAGGCTTGAACCTGTCTGGATGCCATGTGTTCACCAAAACCACTTTGTCACTGCCCTCCTCGCCTGGGCAGGGGAGAGAAAATATAACAAAAAGCTCATAGCTAAGGGCAGGGAGACATCACTTCCCAGTGATTGTCATGGACCAAACAGACTCAGCTTGGGGAAATTAGGTGAATTTATTAACAATCAAATCAGGATTTGAGAAATGATGAGAAATAAACCCAAATCTTAAAACACGTTCCTTCCACCTCTCCTTGGCTCATCTTCACTCCCAATTTTCTCTACCTCCTCCCTGCAGCAGCACAGGAGGATTGGGGATGGGGGCTGCAGTCAGTTCATTGCATGTTGACTCTGCCACTCCTTCCTCTTCAGAGGGAGGACTCCCACCCCTTCTGTGCTCCAGTGTGGATCCCTCCCTCAGGATGCAGTCCCTCAGGAACAGCCTGCTCCAGTGTGGGTCCCCCACGGGGTCACAGGTCCTGCCAGCAAATCTGATCCACTGTGGGCTCTTCTCTCCATAGGCCACAAATCCTGCCAGAATCCTGCTCCAGTGTAGGCTTCCCACAGAGTCACAGCCTCCTTTGGGAATCCACCTGCTCCAGCATAGTGCTCTCCACAGGCTGCAGGTGGATCTCTGCTCTGATGCCTGGAGCACCTGCCCCTCCTTCTTTACTGACCTTGGTGTCTGCAGAGCTGTTTCTCTCACATATTCTCACTCCTCTCTTCCCTGGCTGCACTTGCTACAATTGCAATTTCCATTTCCTAACTCTTAGCCCAGAGGCACTACCACTGTTGCTGATGGGCTCAACCTTGGACAGCAGTGGGTCTGTCTTGGGGGTGGCTGGGATTGGCTCTGTCAGACAGAGGGAAGCTTCTGGCAGGTTATAATAGTCGATAATAAAATAACAGAAGCCACCCCTGTAGTTTCCTGCCCCTGCTACCACAACCTTGCCACCCAAAGGTGGTACAGCTTCCTAGAGAGGTGATTGGTGCCCCAAGCCTGTCAGTATTTACAAGACATTTGGACAATGCCCTTAATAATAAGGAATTTAAGGAATGCCCTCAAAGCATTCCTTCAATAATGCTTTAACTTGATCAGCCAACTGTATAGATCTATTGTCTTAATATTTTATATTGGATTGATGATAAGTTAGTAATAGGGAGAACTGAAAGTTACTGTGTGTGAGGGATGAGCTTTAGTAACTTCCATTTTTCTGCAAAACTGCTCTATAACAAGCAACTTTACAGTGTCATGAAACCCTTCTGCTTCCTTGTGGCTTGTAACAACTGATGTTTTCTATCATACTGTCATTTTAATGCTCATTGCATTTAAAATATATAAATTTAATCTCATTAAAATGCGTACATAACTTGAGTTTTAATTGCTCATTCTTTAGCCTGACGGTGAAGTTGGGATAATTGAAAGTATCCAGCTGAAGAACTTCATGTGCCATTCAAATTTGGGGCCTTTTCAGTTTGGATCAAATCTCAATTTCGTTATTGGAACCAATGGAAGTAAGTATTAATTGCATAGTGTCAAAGCGTCAAAGAACGCTTCTGTTAATAATATAGAAGATGTTATTTTTATTTGAAAAAGAATTGCTAGCCATCTTTTGGGCATGGACAAGGATTCACTTTTGAAATGAGGTACCACACAGGTCTATCCCAGTAGTTAAAGGCTGATGAGTTAGGTCTTAAATTTGGAAATTTTTGCAAAAGATAATGTGACTATAAATATTTTCATAGCTAAATAATACATACATTTTTATTGACCTAAATGTACTTCTGTGTTCATTATTAAATGCACAGGAATTATCCCAGTGCCTGCAGTTCCTATCACTGAGTTTGGAGGAACCACAGTGCTTGTAATGGGGGGTTGAAGTACTGCTAATAGTTGCTTAATGCTAAACGACATCTGAACCACATTCAGCAACATCCTACTTCCTGATGGCTTCAGCTTTCCAAGGATATTCACAATTTTGAAAAGCCGTTGTAATTAACCTGGAGAAGAAGGGGAAGACGTCTCCCCTGTAGGTTGTTTCCCTCAGGAGGAAGGGTAAAAGGTGTAATTGTAAGGTGTAAGCCGCCAGATGGCTCCCGCAGCCCAGCGGTGAGGGCGGTGCCGAGGGCACGGACCCGGCGAGTTTCACGACCAGCAGTTCTGTCATGTCGTGTCATATCATGTCATGTATCATATCAGCCAGCATTACAGAGTA
Source organism: Monarcha castaneiventris obscurior (assembly GCA_026261815.1). Taxonomy (NCBI): domain Eukaryota; kingdom Metazoa; phylum Chordata; class Aves; order Passeriformes; family Monarchidae; genus Monarcha; species Monarcha castaneiventris. The sequence continues at coordinate 26,855,841 of JAMPIT010000624.1, read as the reverse complement.
CTTCAAAATTATAACCTTAGCCCAGGCCCCAAGGTGATAAACACCAAAACAGGGAGCGTGTGCTACAAGGAAGGTGTTACATAATGCAGCTCAGAGAACCAGCACAACTCTGAGAGCAAATAAATCAGCATTGTGATCAGCAGCTATTAAACTAATATCATGAATGCTTATAGCAAATTTGTTTTAATGTACTCTGGTCAGTTATCTCAAGCCTTCGAGCCCCACATTGGGTGCTGGAAAGGACTGTTGTCCTTTAATCCCTTTTGGCAACTAAATACTGTGCAGCCACTCGCTTCCCCATGTCCCCCAGTGGGATGGGAAGGAGAATCAGAAAAAGGTAAAATCCATGGTTTGAGGTAAGAACAGTTTAATAATTGAAATAAAATAAAATATAATAATAATTATAATGAAAAGTACAAAGAGAGGAGTAAAACCCAGGAGAAACAAGTTATGCATAATAAAGTTATGCTCACAACCAGCCCATCCCTGGGCAGCAATCAGTGGCTCCTGGACAACATCCCCCAGTTTATGTGCTGGGCATAACATGCTATTGTATGGAATACCCTTTGGCCAGTTTGGGTCAGCTCTCCTGGCCATGCTCCATCCTGTGTTCTTGTGCACCTCACTGGCAGAGCATGAGACACTGAAAAGTCCTACTTAGCAACAACCAGAACATATGCATGTTATCAGCATTATTCTTGTGCTGAACCCAAAACACAGACCTGTACAAGCTACTAGGAAGAAAAGGAACTCTATCCCAGCTAACCCAGGACAGTATGGCACATAGAAACTATTATAGAAAAAGGAAGTGATACCTATTTATATGAGCTTATTTCCTCTGGAGAAAAATAAAAAAATTAAACATAAATTTTGAAAGAGAGCTTAAAATTTCTCAGATAGAAAAATGGTGATGTGTGTTCGATTTCTTTTGTTGTATACATATTTTCAGTGTGCTTATAAACAAGAGGAGATTCCTTCCTTCTGACCTAGGACATGTTGAAGGCAAATTTCTAAATAGAAATAACAGAAGTTTGGCTCAGCATGTTCGGGTTTTTTCAGGGAGAACCTTGAAAATGGCAGATACTTTTCTAGTGTTATTGTTAATTTATATGTTCAGTAAGGACAGAATTTGGACTTCTAATGCATGAATGTATAACAAGTCAAAAAACTGTAATGCAGGCGAACTGGAGTAGAAGTTACAATAGCTTCTCTTTAAACAAGTTCAATGCTTCAATTACAGGTGGAAAAAGTTCTGTATTAACTGCACTAATTGTTGGACTTGGTGGAAAAGCCACTGCAACTAACAGAGGCTCCTCATTAAAAATGTTTATTCAAAAAGGAGAGACGTAAGTAAAACTTTAAAGTTGCGTTTGTAGTTCAGTGATTGTCATTCAGGTTAGCTTAGTTTTCTGTTTACCCTAATTTTCTGTGTCTTCTTATGGCATCCACCGGACTTGAATAAAAAGCATAACACTGAAGAGACCATATTTAAACAACATCCTCCCCCCAAAAGAAACCCCCCAAACCCTGAAAACAAAATCCTTAGAAGTTTTACCAGTAGTATACCATTATTTCTGAAGGTTGTGGTTTGAAACAAACTGGAAATTAAACTCCAAACAGCTGCTCTCTTTCCCCTCCAGTGAGAGAAGGATAACGGTAGAGATTATGGGTTGAGATAAAAATTTGCTGAAAAAAGTCAGCAGTGAGATAAGGAAAACTAATACTAACAGCAACAATACTGATAACAACAATGTGTAAAAGAGGGTGATTGCATGCAAAAATGCTCACTGAGTCTGACTCAAGGTGGCTGCACCACACAGCCTGATCCATGCAGCTCCTGAAACAAAGAAGAAAATGGCAAACAGAAGTGTCCATGCCCGTGTTGTGAAAAGAAGAAACAATGGTGGACAAATCGACCACCCCCACACTCCCTCCCCAAGCCCGACACAAGAAAAACCATGGAGCCCAAAGCCCATGGTAGGACTGGAGCCACCCCACTGCTTCACTCGCTGCCTGCTTTCCCTGGACAAAAGGAACAAAATGGTGGCAGATCCACTTTGTGTTCCCCTTCTCTTCCAGCTTAAGCCATGCCCCCAGTGATTATGTGTGGGACATAGAATAACAACACTCACATGGCTCCCAGGCTCTGCCCCTCACAGTCATGGCAAGAAAATTAATTCTGTCCTACTTGAAACTGGCACATTGAACTAGCTAACACAGTTGTATGTCCTCTGTATTGCCTGCTCTCGTGTCATACTTCCACTCTGTCATTGAATATCCTACAGAAGGATGGAGTGCACTAGAATAAAATTATAGGGAACTGGTTATCATTGTTTTGCAAGCAGTGAGATTAATTACTTTTCAGTCTTTCTGGTGTCATGAGTGAGTATACAATATAAAGACCTTGACCTATGGCTGGGTCTTTAAACATGCAAGAAATTGATTCATGTCTGCTCTGAGAGTAGGGATAACATGTTTAGAGAAACAAATAAAAAGATAGGAGGTTTAGGAGTTTGCATTTACATAAAGCTGTTATTCAGAGTCCCAGGCTTTTACTTTCAGAGGTGCTTAGAGTAAAATTGTTGGCAGTACTTGCCTTATGTGTATTAAGTTAACGTTTCAGCACTCACTTGAGAAACAGGAAGTTGGAATTTGGAACTGAAATCACGTATCATCTTTTCTAACAGAATGCCTTAAGGATTCTGCTGTAGATTACTTTGCTTAGGCTGTAAAAGCCAGGCAACTGTTTTATACAGAACCCCGTTTGAAAAAAGGAGACCTACCATGAAGCAGCTTGATTCTGCAGTGTAAAATGGGGGCACTCAGATGGGAAGGGAAGGTGGAGGAAATCTTCTCACACAAATATTTGCTTTTGGCTCATGATATAGCTGAAGCATAGGAGGTGCAAGCAGTCAGTGTATGGCAGCAGTGTGTCTGTCATGGGTGTGAGAGAAAAGAGCTGGAATTTCTGGCAATGTCTGATTCCATACCACCCACGTCGTGGCAGTGCCGTGGTGTCAGCACGAGGAAGCTGGGGCCAAAAGCGGAAGGGTCAGCAGCTTTTGTGTTTGCTGGGCTTGAGGGAGGGGGTGTGTAGGTTTCAGGGTCAGCCTGGCAGACTTTGCCCCTCCCTGCCACTGGCAGTCTGTATTAGTTTAGAGACAGATTTAGGAGAAAACACTCTAGAATGAGTGTCTCCTCTGAAGAGAAGGGCTTCAGTAATCCCTTCTTATAAATTTAATAAAAGGTTGTGGGGGTTATAGGGCGGTCGGAGGTGGCTGCTATGTTCCCCAAACTGCTTTGTGAGAGAAGCACCTCGGGTACAGTCTTAAGGTGTTAGCACCTCTCGTTCTGCCCTGCACAGCTGGAAGTGCTGGTGGTACGCCCCCACACCTTATGCTGGATTAGCTCAATATTACCAGAGACAAGGAGTCAAGGAGGGCTCAACGCCGCCCAGGAATTCCACAGAGCAGGTTTATTTCATCCGCAGGCATGGGCAGGCGAAGAGCGCGAGCACATGGCCGAGCGGCTGCTTTTACAGAGTGCTCTGAGGGCACGGGGGCGGTACAAAGGCAGGGACCGAGGAACAGAGCCAATGGACAGAGGGAAGGGGCAGGGAGAGGACCAGGGCAGGAAGCAGCCACAAAGGCTGCCGGCAGAGGTGTTTTATATTCACAGGGTCTGGGGGTTAGATTACATTCCAACCGCAGGGGTTTGTGGGAGAGTATTTTCTTTCAGAGGTCAGAAGATACCTTGTCAAATGCCTAGGTTTTTCCACTGGCCGGTCTCAGCCCTTTTCCTTGGCTCACCAGCTGGCCCAGTGACCCCAACACCTTTTGCCAGTGAGAAAAATGAATACCAGTGGGTGAAAGTGAAAAAAACCCTGTTTATTAGCAAAGTGCCCGCACGGCACTAAAAAAAGTTGAATAAATACTAGATACTGAACTTTTAGAAACTTAACTCACACACACCCCCACCCACAGCAGAACGAAAAACCCTCAAAATGCCAGGGGAAAAAATAAACAGGCTGGCCACATGGCAAAGGGGGGACAAAATGGCGTCCGGCTTTTGTCTCAGGGCAGGGGAAGAAAGATTTCACACAGCAGCTCAGGCAGAACAGGTGGGAACCTGTTGAACCTCTGGCATTAGTCTGCTCCTCACAGCAGATGAAGCTGATGGATTTTGGTGTCATTTCTCTTGTTGGTTCAGCTTTTCTTGAGGTCTCGGGCTGGCCGGAGTGGTCCCTGCTGGTCTCCATGATTATCTGATGTTGTACCAAAACCAAGCCAAAACAGTGGAAGAATAAAAACCAAAAAAAAAAAAAAAACTACCAAAGGATTGCTGCTTCAGTCCAGGGAATGGTGGAGGGGGAGAAAAAAGGAAACTTCTTGCTTAATCTACTAAAAAATCGAGTTAGCTAAGCAGCAAAGTAACCGCCGATCTCCCCGCACTGAGCACGCTGGGAGTGAGAGTTTGAACAAGCCCGTGTAGGAGGCCGCAAGGCTCCCGCACCCACACTAAAGCTGCAGCAGCCATTTCTGGGTGTAAAGCAGACAATCAGGAATAGTGTCGTCATAAAATCATCCCAAGACAGAGTCCCTTTCCCCTTCCTCCAAGCCACGGCTTTTCTGGTTTGGTGCTGAAAGACAGCGCCAGCAAGCCTGAGATGCCACTTGGAGAAAAAGAAAAGGGAGGGAACAGCAGCGGCACGGAGTGGAGCCCAGCCAAGCTGTGTGGGGCCCCAGCCACAGCCGCCATGACCGCGGCAGCCGTTGCAGCCGCTGCAGCAGCAGTGCAGCACCACCGCTGCAGGAACTGCCGGGCACTCCCGTCCTGCTCTCGCACAGTTGGGCTCTGGAAAAGGGCCCCCTGACCTGTTTCAGAGACCTGTCAGGTCTCACCAGCTTTTGTCTTGTCCCTGTTTTTCCGTTGTTTTTGGGCTGGGGAAGGGGAATGTTAAGCCATGAGCATCCCAGACATAGTGCCTTTGTTTTCTCATGCACCACATGGCCCAGCATGGGACCAGTTGCCATTTTGTTTGTCGGGAAACCATGCCAGGCACTGTCTTGGGGCAACATTTTTGTTTGTTTGGTGGTGAATACCCTTCTGTGGGTAAAACAGTCTGTTTTGTACATTCTTATTAATATTGTTGTGGTTTTGAGATTTTGCAGTAAATTGTGATTCCATTTTATAATCTCTTCTATTGATTCCTCCACTATGGGAAGGGTGTAGAGAAAAGGAGGCAGCTTGAGTGGGTTTACTTTTCCTGCTGGGTTTTAAACCATCAAAGAGTCTAATGCTGTTTTGGCTCAAACCGGATAAATACATATTCTTCTGATTGGTACTATGACTGACTTGCATTTGTGACCTTTAGGACACATGACAATTCATATGGAAAATTAAAATGTTCTGATTTTTTTTGTTGTTTATAAATTTGAAATTAATTTCAGTTGTCTTTTTTATTATTTTTGGGTTTTTTTAGTTCTGCAGATATTTCCATAACTTTGCGGAACCAAGGTAGAGATGCATTTAAACCAGAATTGTATGGCACCTCTATTACTGTGAATCAGCGCATTAATCAGGATGGAAGCAGAACTTACAAACTGAAAAACAAATCTGGTTGGTGGTAGTTTGCTTTGTTCTTAGTCTTAGAAGTTCTCTAAACGTGTTCGTGGCTTTGAACACCTTGGTGTTAGTAAAGGATGATTCTCATTTCATAAAATCATTCAAGGATGATGATGATGTCCATTTTTTTTGTATTTATCCCAGACTAATAATATTTTAGTATGTCAAAAAGCATTATGTATTTATTGATATGTATTATTTAGTATGTCAGGTTTTACATTATGTATTTGTTTTTACAAAAATCTGCTTGTGTGATGAGGCTGAACATAGTTTTTAGTCTTTTTTGAGGTTTATTGAATTCGTTGATACATCTAAATTCTGCCACAGGGGGTTTATGAGTCAAAGAAGGACTTCAATTAGAAGTCTTCCTGTTCAACTGCAAATACACTGAAAAAATGATGAAAAAAAAGGGTGTTTCTTATTTACGACTAAGTCTGTGTTACAAAAATATTCATCTCATTTTTTACATTTTCTACATTGAACAAAGGACTGGGGCATTGTATGTGTCTTTACTTTCAACCTACTGATATTTTCCCTTTCTTTTTTTACCACTAGGGACCATAGTTTCTTCAAAGAAAGAGGAACTCATCGGAATACTGGATCACTTTAATATACAGGTAGTTGCTGTAGTGTTTAAATTCTGTGCAATTTAAGAAGACATTGGCATATGATACTATAATTCTTCAATTGAAAAGAAATGTGCCATTCCTTAAAGGAGAGAGTTTTACCTCTTCTATGTTATTTAAAGATCAAATGCATCAGCAAAAGGAAGATTGAAATTTATACCTCATACAATGCAGAATAGGATTCTGTCCCAGACACATAAGTGTTTGCTGTCATCTGTGAGCTGTGAGTTGTGTCCTGTTGACAAAAGTCTTGACATATGTAGGTTTCTTTTGTACCTGGACAGTTTTTTCTGCTCATTATTTCAGGTCTTGCTGTTTCAGAAATTTGCATGTGATTTTACTGCTAAGTGGTTGATAAAAGCTCAGGTAGTGCATGTGAAGTTTAAAATATTCAGCACACTTAGAATGTCAAATAGTATGAACTTTGGTTAGTATGTATTGATTTTATTTTGTGACAGTGTCTGTAAGAATATATGGGTCAATTCATTGCATTTATTGCAATACTTTGATACAACAATTTCTAATGCTGTTTTTTTAAATAAATGGAACTCCCAGGTACTCTTTTTATAGAAGTCACGTATCCTCTTGGAAGCAGTTCTTTAGTTGTCCTTGCTGTGGTTCTATTTTGTAGTTTGTATAGTTTGATTTTTAAGTTTTCTGTTTGTTATTGGTTTTGTTTGTTATGTTTTGGGTTTTTTGAAGATGTGGGAGAATTAGAAAGTTTGAATTCTGAACTTTAGCTTATTACTAAGTTGCAAGACTGGAACAGGGTGCTCACTTTCATGGATTTGCAGTTACATGGTAAGTTGTAATTAAAATAAAATTAAAATTACTTATTTTTGCAGGTAGATAATCCTGTGTCTGTTTTAACACAAGAGATGAGTAAACAGTTTTTACAGACTAAAAATGAAGGCGACAAGTACAAGGTAAGAAAAACAATTTAACATAGTCATAAAACATGGAAGTACTGATTGCAAATTTTTAGAGTATTTGGGAAAAAAATCAAATTCCTTAATTTTAATAACCTGTTTTAGGCTAACTCAGGTAAGCAGCTAAATACTGCACAATCACACACTCACTTCCCTTCTGTGCTGCCCCCAAGCTTGGGATGGGCAAATGGGAAATGAAGAGTAAAAGTAAAAAAAAAATTAGAGGGATGGGATAAAAATTGTTTAAAATCTGAAGGGAAAGCTGGAAGGAGGGAGAAAGAAAGTGAAACTAAATAAGGGATGCAAAAGCAATCACTCACCACCTCCTATTGGTAGACTGATGCCCAACCAGTTCCCAAGGAAAAGATGACTAATTCCCCCTTAACCCTCTCTTACCTATCTTTATTTCTGAGCATGACTCTGCTGGTTTGAGCTGGGTTAGATTAAATTTTCTTCATGGTAGCTCATATAGGGCTATGTTGTGGATTTGTGCTGAAAACAGTATTGATAATGTGGAGATATTTTCATTACTGCTAGTTTTGTAACTGCTGAACAGGGCTTACACAGAGTCAAGTCTTTTTCTGCTTCTTTTTTCATCCCACCAGCAAGGAGACTGGGGGTGCACAGGGAGCTGGGAGGGATCACATCCAGGACAGATGACCCCAACTGACAGAAGGGATATCCCAGTCCATATGGCATCATGCTCAGCATATAGAGCTGGGGGAAAAAGAAGGAATTTGGGGACTTTTTGAGAGATGCATTTGTCTTCCTAAGTCACTGTTAGGCATGATGGGGCCCTGCTTTCCTGGGGATGGCTGAACACCTGCCTGCCCCTGGGAAGTGATGAATGAATTCCTTGTTTTCTTGGCTTGTGTGTGCTGCTTTTGCTTTATTAAATTGTTTTTATCTCAACCCGTGTGTTTTCTTGCTTTAACTTTCCTGATTCTCTTCCCCATCACACCCCAAGGGAAAGTGAGTGAGTGGCTGGGGCTAAACCGCAGCAATGATGTTTTATGGGGTGGCATATCTCTTTGGCTACTTGGGATCATCTCCCTGGTTGTATCCCTCCCAACTTCTTGCACACCCTGCCAGTCTATTCACTGGGAGGGCAGAATGAGAAACAGGAGGCCTCAGTGCAACAGTTAAATTATTTGTGTGTAGTCAGTATTGTTTTGATCACACATCTAAAATACAGCACCCTAACAGTTGCTGTGAAGAAACTTAACTCCGTCCCAACTAGAGCTGGTGCAGTGTCTGATTGCACCAGTCATCCACTTGCACAAGCAATTTTTTTTTGAGTTTTTCTCTCTAAAGTGATTGATAAATTTAAGTTTTAGGACACTGCTGAGTTTGTTCATTACTCAGAAATATACCTGTCACAAATGGGTGTTCTAAGTTACTCAAAGAACCACTGGCACAGGTACCAGCAAAAGCAGGTTTAATATTAAAGTAAAAGTGCAGCTAAGTTTTTTGGCAAGGTTCGCTCTCCTACTTATATAGATGGTTTAAGCACACAGAGGAAAACTGGACTAAAACCTGAAATCAATCAATGTAAAACCGAAATCAACCTAAAATGGTCTACATGGAGGTTGGGATGGGAAAAAGGTAAGGATAAAAAGGAGTGAGGGAGACTTTTCCATTAAGTCACAAGGTTCAGAATGGACCTCCTTGCCAAACTCAGCTCCAGACTTGACTAAAGTTGAGGCCTAAAGGTTTTGGCAGTGCTTTAACCTAATAGTACTTAATCAGTAGCCTGATTTAAACAATTTAACAGACGATTCTTACAGAGTTTACGATAGCAGAATGGTAACTCACTTGCAGGCCTAATTTTCTTACTAATCTAAGTACTTAAGAATCTTAAGAAACATTCATAATACAGTTGCTATACCATATGCACACTTGTGTGTAAACAGACCTAAAGAGTATATTCAAGTTGTATACCTGTGAAAAATTCCCCTTGAGCTCAGAGAAGTACTCATATCAAATGCCTTTGGATCTTCTCAGGAGGTGAAGGGCTGATTCTTGAGGAGTGGGGGTATCAGCCCAGGCTCTGGCAGCTTTTGGCAGCGGTCCTCCAAGTAAACTTGAGAGTTCTGTGGCTCACAGTGGTGTCTCACTCAGAGGGAGATGCTGTCACAGCCTGCTCTGGTCCAGGACAGCTCAGTGGGTCTCACTTGGGACCATTGTTTATAGGGTCACAAGAGAGTGGGCTTTAGTCATAGCAATTTTCCATCCTGACCGCAGTTCGAGTCAGTAACTTTCTTTGAAAATTCAGTAATAAAAATGTTGTTCCATTTGGGTTGTTATTCAGGCAAGAAAAACAACTTTCTAAGGCTGTTCATTAGAAAGAGGAACTTGTCAGACAACGTAAGTTCCTGGGAGCAGAGTGTTTCTGATAAACTCAAGAGGAGCAGAGCCCAGCTTCTGTTCATCAAGGCTGGGGCCTAACATTTCAAATATCACATTGTGGCCCAAGGAGGAGGTGGAAGTTGTACCACCACAACCTGACCAGTTTTTCACATTGGGTATAATTCAGCATGCAAGAGGTGTTGGGATGAATGGTCTTTTTGTCATAATTATTGAAAGTCCACATAGATTAGGTGCTAATTTCACATCTGCATCTTTTTATTCCTTTTTAGTTTTTTATGAAGGCAACTCAGCTGGAACAAATGAAAGAAGATTATTCATTTATTGGGAAAACTAAAAAAAATACCCGCGTTCAGATAGAACAAGGGGAAGAGGTATGTAAAAGTTTAAGTAATTCTTAGAACAGGTCTGAGCACTGAAGGAAGTATAGGAGTTAAACTGCATAGTTTTGGTTTTATTAGGTCTCAGTGGCATTAAATTTCAAAAAACCCAAATCTTTCCAAAATTTCATATTTTATCACAGCTTTTTGCATTAATGATTGAACCCCTGTTTTCTTTTTTAAGCGTCTTGAAGAACTTAAGCAGCTTTATTTGGAAAAGAAGGAAATTTTCAAAAGCATTTCATATGTGAATGACTTGCAAAGTCGTCTCAAAGATTTGAAACATCAAATGGCGTGGGCAGTGGTAAATGTCTTGCTAAAATACATTTGTTCGTATGAAATGTATTTCATTCCCAGTCTGCTGTGGACATGCTAATATAGGCTTCTCTTTAGGTGAGTGAGATGGAAAAAGAAATAGTGCTGCTCGAAGAAGGCGTTGAAGCTGAAGAAGGAAATACAGAGTTCCTTCGGAAGGTGGAAGAATGGCAGGTACATATATGGGCTAAACTATGTATCACTCTAGTCACCCCCCAAGTCAGAGATCTGTCATGTAGATTTTCTTGGGTATCATTGCCTTTAGAAAAGATCAGTGATTTCACCAGATCTCTGGAAGTTTTTTGATAGTTCTTAAGACTTCTGTAGGTAGCAAGAAAGAATAATTTTATCATACATTCAGAGTTGCATATGAAATACATTTTTTGCAGAGAAACGGGCATCATTATTTTGAATCTAGAATCATAGAACAGTTTGGGTTGGAAGAGGCCTTAAAGATCATCCAGTTCCAATCCCCCTGCCATGGGCAGGGACACCTTGCAGTAGCCCAGGTTGTTTAAATTCCCATCCCACCTGGCACTGAACACTTTGAGGGATTAGGCATCCACAGCTTCTCTGGACAGCCTGTGCCAGTGCCTCAGCATCCTCACAGGAAAGAGTTCATTCCGTATATCTAACCTAAATTTCCCCTCTTTCAGTTTAAACCCATTATTCCTTGTCCTATCAGTACAGATAATGAAGAGTCCCTCTCCAGCTTCCTTGTAGGCTCCCCTTCAGATACTGGAAAGCTGCTGTGAGGTCTTCGTGCAACCATCACTTCTCCAGGCTGAACAGCCCTAAAACTTATCAGTCTATTAAAACTCCTCCAAACTTTCTTTGTTAGCACTCATTTTCCTTTTTTAAAAAATGTTCTTACGGCTTTTTTCTTTCTTTTAAGAAATACTTGTTTTGTAATTGAGGCATTTTTGCTTTATGGTCAACATGTCTATGTAGAGATGAAGGGACATTGTCCAGATGCTGATTTCACTTCTTTTGATAACATGGTACTTGGCCTTATTGTATTAAGAGTCCTGTGTTTGAGTAAACCTAGAGATAGAAAAAAAGGTTGCTGTCTAATTCACAGGTTTGGTAGTCTGTTGATTTCCTGGGAATGAACATTTATGAGTTTTCATCTTAGCATATCCATAGTGGCAGTGACTTGCTTTATTTTTTTAAACCCAACAAAACTCAAAACAATTGAGACATGTCGAATGGATGCTTTTGAGAGATATTTGTCCTGTAACATTAAGAGGTTTTGGAGAAAAGTTTGCTCCATTACTACTTGTGTGTCATTCTGTTTTTTCACCAAAGGTAAAAGTGAATGAAGCAGAAAAAAAGTACAAAGCAATACAAGACAAATTGATAACTGTAAGTGAAGAAGCACAAGCCCTTCATCCTCAGTGTATTTCTTTGAAGGCTGAAGTGCAGGCAAAAAGAAAAGCAGTCAATGAAACTGAGGTAGGCAAAAAAAACTTTTGTTCAAAGTTCATACCAATTTAAAGCTTTAAACTTGTCCATACTCTACCCATCTGTACTTCTGTACCTGTATCTTGGCTTTTTGAGTCCATAGTGGAGTTCAAAACAAGTGCAATTCCCTGCCTGTCTGGAAGTAGTGTCTGTCTGGGGGCCTGGCATTTATATCTTTACTTAGTTACTAAACAGTTTTAAGCTTAGATTAAAATAAATAAATTTATGTAATTTTTGCAAATCAAGTTATGTTTCTCTGGTTTGGTGCAGTTCAATATTTACTAAAAACTGTAGTTCTTTTGGAAATTATTTCTTCTATTTTTTAAACTAATGTATCCTATTTTCTTCATAGATCATTTATAATCGTTCCAAAACTGAGTTAAAACGTCTGGGAAAAGACAATGAACAGCTATGTAAACGAATTGAAGAACTGAAAAGCTGGTAAATACCCATACAGTGATTATGGTGTATGTTTATTAAGGTGCAGGTAAAAAAGAAGTGAGCTTTTCTGATTAATGAAAAAACCTGAAGTAATAGAAAATATTTATTTAGTCTTTAGTAGGGTCCAGTTAAATATTTGAATATTTCTGATCTGCTTCTTTGCGTACCAAGATTTTGACTAGAATGTAAAAAGACAATTGGGTAGCAAAATTGCTTTTTATTTTTTTTTGTGATAATAGACATTCTCTATCTTCTATGATAGTGCAAACCAAATACGTCTTAAACTAAATGCAATAGGACTGCAACTGGGGAGAGTTACATGTGATTAGAAATTTTAAAAGAGAAATTAAAATGGGCATTATTGTTATGTAGATCTTGCAAGTTAACAAGAACCTTAAATGTAAATGATGCGTAAATCTTCTGTACGCTGCAAATAATAAAGTTCATGTCACTTGTAAATCATCAGTATGATTTTAAAATACGAAGTATGTTCTTTTCTAGTGCTAATCAGGTTTCAGAGCCTGAAAAATTGGAAAGACAAAGGAGAATTGCATACTTAAGGGAACAGTTAAAGGCATTCCATGATGAAGAAATAATGATTGATCAGCAGGTGGATCAGTTTCAGCAGGCTATATCTAAGTGTAGGGAAGAACAGTCTAGACTCAGGTAAGTTATGCTCTTTGAATGTAATTGTTTACCTCTGTTTCAGGTTAGAGAGAATCCCTTCTTGTATGTATCCCTTCTTATGTACCTGTGATCCCCGAGGTATTAGGCTCCAGTTTCTTTTTCACATTACAGAGAATAGATACCCTTAGGAGTAATTATTGCTTCTGTAGTTGAGGCAAATTCACAGAGGCTGTGAGGCAAAGTGGTTCAAATACCAATTTAGCCCATACCCAAGATAGAAAAACAAAGCACTCTGACTATGATTTGGAAACCTGAACAATGATTACCTGAGGAGATTATGGCAATGTCATTTATTGTCTTAAAGGATTTGAGAATTCTTCCTTATTGCACCTGATTTTATTAGTTTAAGTGCCTTTTATCAATTATTGTAACTAATGCTTACTGTATGTTTTCTTGAAGATCTTTGAAGACAGTGAAATTGAAGCACATAATTAGAAATAAAATAAATTTATTATAATTTGTTAGAAATAAAGAAGTCTTGTAAAATTGTTGCAAAGTAGTATTTTTCTCTCTTGGTTTTTTGTCTCACGTTTCTTGAAACTATACAAATACTACATGTGTGTACCTAGCTTTTTATTGAGCTACTGACATGTTGATACACTCTGCTGTTAGTAACTGAAAAACAAGGCTTTATAATTGTTTTTAGTGTACTTGAGGCTCTATAACTACTGAAAAAAAATCTGTTGTCTTAGGAGAGAAAACAGTGATGTGCAGCAAGCACTGGATGCCAAGCAGAAACAGCTGAGAGACCTGAAAGACAGTAAAACAAATACTCTGAAAAGATTCGGACCCCATATACCAGCATTTCTTGAAGCAATTGAAATGGCCCATAAGCAGGGACACTTTAAAAAGAAACCTCTTGGACCTTTAGGTAGGAATAACTGCTGAAACATACTTTCTCATGGGATTTTTTTGTATGGCTGCTAATGTAAATAGTGATCTTTTAGGAAAACTTTGTTCTTTAAGGAGCTTCAGATGTACTTTTTTCTTCTGTACTTCCTGGACTACAGGTTTTATCCTGGTAGGTTATCTTTGTCATGCTTCTGTCATGCACTCACTAACAGCTACTTGCTTTCCCCTTTTTCCAGCTGTTTTTGTTGAGGCATTTTACAATGGTAAACTTTCAGTGCATCCCTCCGACTTCCCCACACCCTCAAAGCATCAGACTACTGTGCTTTGACTGCTTGTTCCTCAGTGGATAGCACTGTCCAGGTCATGGACAGATTTTGCTCAAAATGTCCAGTGGCTGACTTGTAGGTTTGTCACACTTGAGATGTTCTGCATGGAGCAACTCAGATAGATCCAACTGAGATTTTCTTGGAAAGCTGGCTTTTATTTGTCTTTTGTCCAGCTCTGACAGTGGCTGCTATTTTCAGTTTGTGAGTGGAAGGAAAGGTTTCAGCATATTCTGGATGTAAAGTACATGGCATTTACTGCAAGGTGAGAATGTGCCAACACGTGCTACTGAAGACAGGCGATATAATGGAAATCTTCATGTCTGTTTTATTTTCAGTATAGTAATTCCACTGCCTTCATCCTTAAAGCACTAAATTGTTGATAAGCTATCTTTGCCCTGATACACTTCTGCTAAGCTGCCATAAAATTGGTACCCTAATGGAAGAAAATATAGGCCTCCAACTATGTGTAGGTGTCTCTAGGCAGAGAAATTATATGTGTTCTCAGGTCCGTTGTAGTCTTTTAACTTATAGTCAACTTCCTAATTTTTTTTCTACCTGTGAGAAGGGTTTATTTTAGACTCTTAGAAAAACCTGCAATACAACAAAACAAGAACCTTGAGTGGTAAAAGTGCTCTACTTAATGTTTTGTCATGGAACAGAGCACCTAAAGCCTTGCCTCTTTTGTTTATTCAGGTGCTTTGATTCATCCAAAGGATCCTGAACTGATCTTGGCTATCGAATCCTGTTTAAAAGGCCTACTTCAAGCATTTTGCTGTGATAATCATAGCGATGAAAGAACTCTTCAGTTTCTGATGTCAAAATATTTTACCCGTGGACATAGACCTCAAATAATTGTAAATAAATTTCAGAATAAAATTTATGATACTAGTCAGAGGTAAGTTGTGTTTTGAATTGTATTGTGTAGCCTTGATGGTTGAAAACAACTATTTGTAAATTTTTTTGTTTTGAAGAATCTCATGTGAGTTTTATGAATGGTGGTTTTTTTCTTTTCTTCAGAGCTGTTCATCATCCAGAATTCCCATCAGTTCTGACAGCATTGGAAATAGATAATCCAGTGGTTGCCAATTGTTTGATCGATATGAGGGGTATAGAAACAATCCTGCTGATTAAAGTAAGGCTTTATGCTCCCTGTTGATCTTTAAAGAAACATGTGGAGCATATATGGCACCTTCAATGGTAGTGTCTGTAATGGATAAAAGAGGTAGAGTAAGTTTTGCTCCCCTCTGTGCCCCATGTGTTTCAGGACCTTTCCTGTTTGTTTCTGGGTTGTTTGCCACTACCTTTCTGGGCCTCTAAGTGGTGTAGTTTCCCAGTCTAAAATAGTCCGTGTGTGTGTTATCAGCCTCCTAACTGCTGGCTCTGTCTCATGTCTCTGTTAATTGGTGGGTTCAGGATGTGCCAGTTTTGAGTAGTCTGGGTGTTAGCAAAATTTGCAACCAGCCCCTACCAGTTGAACCTAGCAGCTGGTAGCTAAGTTTTCTGACACTATATGATTACTGATCTTAATTGATTTTTGATTTTCTGTTAGTACTGGAGATACCAACTCCTGCAGATAAGATTACAGGTAAAATGTTCAAAGATAAAAATAAGGTGTATATGTTTTTATACAGAGACGGCAGGGTATTCTCTAAACAAGAAGCAAGCAGAACTACTGATGCTTACTTTTTGTGAATTTTATTTTTCTCCAAAATCTCTTGTCCCAGTTTATCCTCTGACATTCCTGCTGGAAAGAGGCTGTTCATGCTTTGTCTAATGCAGAGCTGACTGTTTATCAAGCGTGGCTGTCACTGAATGGGTTACATAACAGCTGGACTTCCTAGGCTTTTCTCATGGCAGAAATGTTGGGATCATTCTTCCCCCTCTGCCTGAACTAACCAGTGATTTTCATAATGTTATTATCTTTGAGCCCTACCTGAACAATTTCAGCTGAATCTGAAAGAAGTATTCTGTGGAAAAATGCATACTTTGGAATGGATAACATGGTTGCCTTGGACAAAGCCGCTTGTGACCACTTAGTCTGGCACTGTCAGTGTTGGCGTTTTCTACCAATGTTTCCCTGAACTTTAGTTGAATATTGTTTGATGTACTTCATACCTTGCTTTGGAAGCTTGTTTCCTGTATGTTTATTCTGATTTTGACAGTTGAATATACCTGTGCATAGTAACCTTCTGGTTAGTGATTTTTTTTCCCCAAGACAAATTATAAGGGACTGATTAGACTACAGAATTCACAAATAAATGACCAACTAAACTTAGTGGGTTCTTGAGAACATAAATGTCTTACTCAACTGAGACAAGTAGATTCTTGACATTATAGATAATTTACACATTCTTTCATTACTGTATTTCTTTTTGCTTAGAAATGGAATTATTTCTGGGTGAAAACATCTAGACAACTTCTAAATTCTTATCTTTAATTATGGTTGCTTTTCTGCTGGTATTATAAGGCCATTGTGTTTTTCAGAATAGCCGTAAGGCTCGTGAAGTCATGCAGTGCAATCGGCCCCCAAAAAACTGCAAAGAAGCTTTCACTGCTGAAGGTGATCAAGTGTTTGAAAGACGGTATTACTCTTCCAGTTTTGTCAGACCCAGGTTCCTAAGTCAAGATGTTGAAGCAGAAATCAGGTTAGCATCTTGCAATGTTGTGTTTATAAAAAGTTCACTTGTTGGCATGAAGAGCGTAACTGCATATTTGTCTATTGGCACGAACACTACTCTCTAGTCTCTCAGTTTTCTTTCTGAGATTTACACTTTCTTTTTTGAGAACTCTAGAAAATCTCTTCATTTCAGCGCCTTTCTGTGATAGGGACAAACTTGCATTGTATCTAGTTAGCTTGTGGCATGTAGATTTTATCCACCAAGTAGGGATTTTCTGTGCTCAATACTCGAGGAAATCTAGCTACCTTCTTTTTTAGTTTATGCTTGGTGAAAAAGAGTATGGAGTCAAAGCTGTTTCTTTAAAAATGCAGTACTTGAACAGTGATGTTATAGTTTACTGCAAGGGAAGCCTGACTGTTCAAACCAAAGTTATTAGCACACATCCTCCTCCTACTGGTTTCAAACTTTGCATCTCTATTTCCTCAGGCTTTTGACTTCATTCATGGTAGGTATCTCTGAGAATTCCCTCACCTTTTATAATTTTAGGGTTTTTTTCTCTTTCAAAATGGCAGATAAAAAGCAAAATGCACTTCAAAGATTACAAACTCGAACTGTCACCAAGGAAATTCATGACAATAGAATACATTTATTTTGAGGCTCAGATTATATTAGAGACATATTAAGTAGCTTTAGTGTTAATAGCTGATGGTATAAACTGAATTGAATGTTAAAATTTATTTCTATAAGCTCAAAAGTTTTAAATATGTCAGTTAATTGTACTTTGTTCATGTCGGTATATAATGAACTTCACTCAAAGATTATTTCAACTTTCAAAGTGTTACAGGCATTCCATTACCAATTTTGCTATGGGGGAATGATGTAGGCTAGTTAAAAAGGAGTGCATTTTTACCCTTTGTCTTGTCACACATGTAATTTTTATTTGTGTATTTCTGTATGTGTGTGTCACAAATAATATCTGTGTAGTATGTAATATTTCAATATCACTTTGTTTATAAAGTCACTTGGATAAAGAAATTGAGAACAAAAGGGCACAGTTGACAGCATCTCAGCATCGTTTATATTCCATTGAAAATGAGATTAGGCAAAATGAAGATCATCTCTATGGTCATCGACGACACCAAAAACAGCTACAGGTAAAAATAGGTACAGTGTTAGTTCGTAGAAATTCCTCAGTCTTTCCCTGTTTCATTTTGACTTCTGCAATCTCTTTGGAATGCCTGGTAGTTTTTAATGTTCATCCTTACTTTTGTTGTTTGCTTTCATGTTTTTTATTTTTGTAGTATGCTCTTAAAATTGAGGACAGAATGCTAGAGGCCACATCAATTCTAGCATATGCTGTTGTTTCTGTGTGGTATCTTTCCCCTGCCTTGTGCTAAATCTTACTAATTTCTATTGCTTTTTTTGACACTAGTACTAAGTTGTTGCACAGAAGAGACACTTGGATCATATAATGCTTCTCCCTCTATTATTTCTGTTGAGTCTTGCCACTTCATTCCCAGAATCTTATCTTCATCCTGTAAATTCTTAACCCATCCTGATATGTTGAATATTTCTTCTTTAAGTTTTCTCAATTTTGATTTGTTTATAAACCACTTTACAACTGTTAGCCTCCTTTCTGTGGTCTCTAGTACTTCTCGGTAGGACATATATTTTTGGTGGGCAGTGGTGCTCCAGGTAGACAGTGTTAGCTAATACGTACTATATAAGGTTATATTCAATAAATTACAAGTAAGAAGCAGCAAAAAAACCTGTCATGTGGTCTGAAATGCAGAAGATAAATATGAGAAGAAAAAATAAAATGTATTTTATTCAATTGACATTTCAAATGGAAATGCAGTAACTTAATTCATTAAAGTGCATGACTTTCAGAGCAAGTTATAGCTTATGAAAATGAATTCCATAGGTGGGTGTGGAGAGCTGTGTCTCGTTAGTCATTAACAAAACTAAAAAATACAAGGATCTTCTTTCCTGTGATGACCTAAATGAACAAATGTGAACTTTTCTCTTTAGTTAAGCTTCAGAACATGTATTTTCTTCTCCTTCTCAGATAAAAGTAAGAACAGCAAATGCAGAAATAGCTGATCTTGAAAACATGGAAGAACACCAGTCAGCGGACGTCCATATATTAGTAAGAATAGATTATCCAATTATGTCTAATCAGCATATGAAATAATGTCTTTTAATGTTAGCAATGTTTGAAATAAGCAAAGTTGAATAGTGAAGAATGTAACACTTGCTATAATTCTAAATATTTCTGTAAATTGAATGATTTTATTTATTTTTGGTGATTTTAAAATTTTTTTCCCCAGGTTTTGCAGTATTTTCTTTTTTGAATCAGAAAGTATTTATGATGGTAATTCATTAGGAATGGTGTCATTTTCTAGGAGACAACAACAATCCACTTATTCTACCTGAATTCCATTGTATATTGGATGTATATGGGCCACAGATGCAGAGGGAAGTTACCTTGTTCTTTTTCAGTCTTTTCATCACAACTCCCAAATAAAATCCTCTTAATTTTCAGTCACATAAATATGAAGTTTCACTTTTATTTTGCAGTTTGATTTAGATCCTACAAGATCTGTCAGTCTCTTCCTTTGGGCTTTAGTGGCAATTACATTGAGCTACTCGTATTCTTACTAGAGTTATAGAGTACTTCATGTAATACCGTACCCTAATAGTGATAATAAAATAAAAATCTGGTACAGTAGTTTACGAATGTGTCTCCTTTTATTATTCTTAACTTTAATACATTTTGACAGCAAGAGGAAGCTGAAGAAAACAAGGGTAGGATGGAATCTGTAAAACAAGACATGCAGCTACAAAGAAGAAAAATGGAAGAACTGAAAAATAGTCTCCAAGCAGCTGAAAAACAATTAGAAGAAGTGAAAGAAAAAATTCATCAAGTAGAAGAAATTGCTGGCCCGATTAAGGTAACAATAATTTTATATTGTATTTTTGACTTGTTTCATAGGTTAAAACGAGGTGAGGCAGGAGAAAGGAACTTGCTGTTTCCTGATATACTTAAGGTCTATCTATAAAATGGAAATGGAGAATTCCATCTAATGCATATTGGAAAATAAGCTTGGCAATATTTTGAGGGTGATATTGATTGTTGAGTGTAGTCACTGTAGACTGTTATGTTTAAAGAGAGTTCATCTCCAGGTATCTTTAGTCATGGACTGAAAAGGAAGGAAAAACAGTTTACTTTACTTTACTTTTTCGTGTATCACATTTGTTGTTTTTGGTTGTTTGTTTCTAAGAAATCTTGGCTAAGAATGTTCATTTGGCTAATAACTGTTCATTTCTCAAAATAGCATTTGAAGTTTTATATGAAGTGGTTGTTATTCTATGAAGTTGCATAATCACAGAAGGTACCAGTACATAGTTTTAATTATTCAAGACTACAGATGGCACCTGGAAATGGCAGAGAAATAGCAAGACTTAAGATAGATAGCAGAATGGTGACATGCAAAATTTGGTATTGGCCAAAGGAAGGCAGTCACATTGGCAAGAACTCATGGTTTGAAAATAGAAAACAGAAATAAGAGTCCAGGATGTTTATAGTATAGTAAACTTCTAGAAGGATGAAATGAAGAAAACTTAAAATATCATGGGAATCTCTTACATGTCTCACTTAAACCGTAATATTGCTATGTAGTCAGCCCAAACTAAAAGAGCAAACAAAAAGAGTAGGGAAACAGGTCAGGAAAGCAACAGATAAATGTGTTAGTTCTAATGTATCTAATATGGAAGTTCTGGACATACGATCTATTTTAAAAGAAGCACTGTGTAAGGAAAGAGAATAGATTATTCAGAATATGAAAACATTATTGCTTGTTATTTAGAGTACTGAACACGATCGGGGTCAGCACTGAAATTTCTGAAGAGCTTTTAAATCAGATGTGTTAAGTGTTCTACAGTTGTTTAATGAGCTGTTGATACACATCAATTTGTGGTTTTAATATGGGATTAGAAAAAAGTGAGAGCGTCTGTTATTGCTGGTGATGGTTAGTTTTCTGGTTTGTTGTTTGGGGGTTTTTGAGGGTTTTTTCATTGTTTTTTTTCTGTTTGATTTGATGGTTTTTATATTCCTTTGTTGAGATAAGCCATCTAGCTGACAGGGATGAGGAAGAAAATTATGTCCTAATTTATGTAATTCTTTATACCTCTTCACTTCTCTGGAAAGATACATTACTTCAACAGTATCAATACTTACATAGTATAGAGGTTGGTGGTGAAGGGTCTGGAGCACAATTCCTGTGAGGAGCAGCTGAGGGAGCTGGGGCTGTTTAGCCTGGAGAAAAGGAGGCTCAAGGGGGACCTTACCAGTCTCTACTAGTCTCTTCTCCCAGATGACAAGTGACAGGAGGAGAGGAAAGGGCTTCAAATTGCACCAGAGGAGGTTTAGTTTAGATACTGGGGAAAAAAAAATTCATGGAAAGGGTTGTAAACCATTGGAACAAACTTCCCAGGCAAGTGGTTTTATCACCATCCCTGGAAGCGTTCAAAAAATGTGTCGGTGTTGTACTGGAGGACATGATTTAGTGGTGTATATGGTGGTGGTGTTGGGTTGATGGTTGGACTTAATGTTCTTAAAGGTCTATTCCTACTTATGATTTTATGTTACAGGTATAGCAGGACACTGAATTTTCACACAGAAATGCAGTTCTGGCTGATGGCATACAGGCATCAGAAGTTCCAGACAGAATGTAGTGTAAGAAGTAAATGCAGTTTTCTGAGCTTTAGGAGAAAGCATAGCTTTTTTTAAAAATGAAAACGTCACCTCAGGATATAATTCCTAAAATCATTGCATGTATTTATTTCTTGTCAGAATTGAGCATGGACTTTCTCATAAGCTGCTGTTAAAGCTCCCAGACTCTAGGAGGAGTAGTGTTACTGAAAGGAAAATAAGTTAGGACAACCTGTGATAAGTCACTAGCACTAGAAAGATTCTCAGGAATCTACCCCAAACAGCTCACATCATGATTTGTTCCAAACAGGCTGAATTAAGCCAGGCTGAGACAGAAGTGGAAAACAATAAACACTGTTTGCAGCACTATCAAGACAAACAGAGAGAACATGTGGCTTGCATAAATAAGCACAGAGATTTACTAGTTGCCAAAGGAAAGGAATTAGAGGTACGTGTGGTGGAGTTTTTTTTAGCTATTGAAGTCAGATGGTCCTGATTCTTCTAATATTTAATAATAAATCATTCCACTTGTATAACATACAGACTGTATTAATATAGTCAGCTACAGTGAGTATTCTCTCAGCTGTGTCCTACTCTGACTATGTAAAGCAAGTAAAGTAATTTTGTGTTAGTGAATTGAGGCCTCTTTTTTTGACAGGACACCATTTCTGTCTTGACAGATGAATCAGGGTTCATCCATCTAGGACCATTTCTTCTGTCTTTTGCAAAGAGAAGATTAAAATTACTTAAAATTTTGGGTTTAAGTTAAATTGAACAATATTGTTTTGGTTTCTTGGATGGTAGGTTTTTCCTTGTACAGACCCCATATCTGATCTTTTGAAGATTTACCTAATCAAGCTTTATTAACTAACTCTGAAATCACATCTGCAAAGACTTTTGGAAGACGGCCATATTCAAATATGGTGATTTTGGTTCCTTATTAATCTGCATTGGCTAAATAACTGTGATTGTATTAAAAACCTTGGATA
The DNA here is from genome assembly GCA_026261815.1 of Monarcha castaneiventris obscurior. Taxonomy (NCBI): domain Eukaryota; kingdom Metazoa; phylum Chordata; class Aves; order Passeriformes; family Monarchidae; genus Monarcha; species Monarcha castaneiventris. Next base: position 26,833,508 of record JAMPIT010000624.1, on the reverse strand, counting down.
TTTCAGTTCTTGGCACTGAAATAACTACCCATGTATAAATGTTGTCAATAAAACTGTTAGCTGGGTTTGCTGTAATGAAAACAGAAAGAACAACACAAAAATACTGTTCTTGCATGGAGTCCTGTGTTTTTCTGTAGCATAAAATATTTCTTGTGGAGACTAAGCAGATTTTTGAAAAATATGACAATTGAGTTTCAAACATTCCTTTAGGAAAAAATAGCAAAAGCAAGGCAAATCTTCTCGGAGCGCATCAATGTCACCAGAACCGTTAAAAGTCTCGATGCAGAAATGAATCGCTTGAGAGAGAAGATAAGTTCAGGAAGCAGTCACCGTGGAAGCAGAGAAGAAATAATACAGTAAGTCATCTTTACTGTCTCAAACAGTTCAGGTAGGTTGGGAAAGAGAGGGGAAAGAAGAGTTTTATTACTGACTCACTATGTATTTATGTGTGTATTTAGTACTTAAGCTATGTATGAAGGTGTGGAAATGTGTTGTACTAATTCTCAGCCAACCAGTAGTGAACAGATTTAGGAGTCCTGAAACACCTTCCAGTGATGTTAAGCAGCATCTGTGCTATATATATATGATGTTACCAATAATCAGATACTCTCTTGAAGTATCCCAGTTATGACTACACAAATTTAACTTGCTATTTTTTGTGATGCATTGAGTATTAAGCATAATTCTAGTTTGAATAACTAATGCACAAGTTAGGGAGTTCCTTGAGGTTTTGACTTCAGTGGATTTCAAGGAAGCTTGAAATCAGATATTTGTGAGCATGGGGAATCCAGTCATTAATTCTCCTTGGTGAAAGTTTGTTTTCAAAACAATTAAAAATAGAATTAAGATTTAATTTTTGTCCACATTTCATTTGTCAGCAGTGTCTTACTGGACTCATCAAAGCTTTTAGCTTTAATATAAATCATCACAAGAAAGTTTTCATTGGAATATTTTGATTATCAAAATTATTTTCAGCATGTACAACAATAGCTCAGTTTTAATATAATGCTTATGGCTCCTAACCTTTGTGTTAATTAAAACAGGCAGTTTTATTATGCAAAGGAAAGATACGAGGATGCAAGCAATAAAGTAAAGAATTTAAGGAGATTTATTGCAGTGCTGGACGAAGTAATGACAGAGAGGCTCAAAGTGTATCGGCAATTCTTAAGGTGAGTTTAAGGCTGTGTTCACAACAATCTTTTTAACCTACGCTTGCTCCCAGTTTCAATCCTACTATGCCTGGCAGTTTAGAGGCAGCCTGGATGGACAGCTGGAAAAGCAGTGTGATTGTGGAACCTGTATTTTGCTTCATCTAAAAGGCCTCAGTTGTGCTGCCTTCATCCAAGGCAGTTGTGTTTGAGTGCTGGTTTTGATCAGTAAAATACCAGCAACATACTTGGACTTGAGAAAAACTGGGCCACTCAATTGATTATCATTAGTGGTGCTGAGCTCCTATAATTTCATTGTGGGCCAAACACTTTTCCTCTGCCCTGTGCTGAAAAAATTTGAAGATCTTGATTCAGATTCTGTAATTTGACAGCTTCTTCTCCATTACTGGGTGTGCACCCCTTCAGTCCCTTAGTATCCTGTACCTATCCATGAAGATTTTGTTGTTGCCTTCCTTCAGAAGGACTGGTCTGTCTTCTGCTGCAGCACTTTATCATTCCCTCTAAGAAAAATTGAGGGATATTTTGATTGGCTCTGCTTTTTGTAGTTTTTGATCTGCATTTGGGGGAGGTGCCAGTATGGTCCTGACAAATGCTGATGATGAGGAGAATCCCAACCTTTGCAGGGGAAAGTATAGATATAATAGTGGGCAAGATTTACCTTCCAAATCTGATGCTTGCCTTTTGGTTCCCACATATGTCACACTGGCCTAGTGGCCAAGTTTAATTCCACCTTAGGACATGTTAAAGAACCGTAGTTCTTTCTTGAAGGAACTGTCATGTATGGTCTAGGATGTGCTAGAATATAGGGGGAAGGGGGTGGACAGAGAAATTAATACACAACAGTCTTTAATTCCCAGAGTCTAGTAAAGGCCATGCCAGTTTGTTACTGTGCATTCCTAGTACTGAATAGGGAAGCTGTGGAATGTGGTCATTTTCTGTTGAGGCTCTCTAAAAAGCTCCCAATTGTTACAACCCACCCCAGAAGTTGAGGGTAACTTAGGTTCTTGTTGATAGATCCCTTGGGGCAGATTGGAGCGAGACAACACTGAATTGGTGTTTGTCTATATCTATCTACATATATATATATATATATATGTAGCATTTATTTTTAGAAAAATTTGGTTGCATGGCAAAAAACAGGTATATAGCCATTTTGGTTGTTGCTATCCATAGTACTATGACAGCATAAAAGCATAAAAATATCGCTTAAGAAAATGTATAATAAAGAGAAGGAAAGGATAAGAATAGGAAGATCACCCAACCCATAGGCCTTACAACAAGATTTGGTTTTTGCAACTTCAGTGTCTGTTGGCTGAAGCTGCTGTTACAGACTGGGTCTGTCCAGAGAGTGAAAGAAATGCCCAGAACATAAACTGTCTTGGTTTTATATTCACCCAGGCTCATCTTGGAATGTCCAGATACCTCCCCTGGGATGGGGAGTTTCACACTGGATGATGTAGTGTTGTGGATCACAGGACACTTTGGGAGTCTTTTGACACCTTCTAGGATGATGCAGCTGTCTATGATGTCAATGCAGTTGAGTCCAGTATGGCCCATTAACAGAGATTAACCACCTTCAGGCTACTGTGAATGGCCCAGTACTTCTGGCAGGGAAGTGGTCACAGCTGAGTTCACCTGAGTAAGGACAAAGAGACAGGACCCGCCTCCAGGATTTGTCTCTTTCTGTATCTCCTTCAACCCCAGCTGTAGCCTGAGGTGGGCTGTGCTTGCCCTCTGGGTACTTTGCACACCAGCAGCTTGGCCCCTGAATGTTTGAACCTTCAGCACCCCAGTCTCTCTTCCAGTATCACTTGTGGATACATTCTTCTCCCCAGACCTGGGCTGACTGGACAATATTATCCCCTTTATTTTATCTCAAGGTTCCCATCACAGTTCAAATTCCCATTAGTTGGTATATTTGGGGAGGGGTGGGCTTTGGTGGTCACACATGAACATCTGTTTCTCTGCAATTTGCTACAGTGGGCAAAAGTCCTTCAGTGATTTTAGGAACATTTAAACCATTGACCATTTCAGTCTCTCACACCAATATGTTAAAATAAAATTTTAGAAAATGCAAAACTGTATGTCTGGATTTCTTACATTCTTACTTTGTGTCAGTGATTCTCTCCAGTATGTTTAATGTCAACCACTTGAGAGCATAATTGATTTTGGTAATGTCATTAGTGGAGCAGGGCTTAATACTTAATGATGTGGGACTGTTGATGAAAACCTGTTGTTACTTTTTCATGTATTTTAAATCCTTCTGCCCTAATGTTTATTTGCTTGATTTAAGGAGCCTTTCTATGCAATGCAAACTCCATTTTGAGCACTTATTACGTGTTCGAGGTTGCTCTGGAAATATAATTTTTGATCACAAGAATGAGACACTTTCCATAACAGTAAGTTATTTTATATTACTTCAATTACCATAATACATAATGAATTATTATTTGTTTTAGTCTCAGGTGCTAGAAATGCATTGCAAATGATAGAATAAATTGTCTTTCCCTCCCCAAAATGTGATAGCTTAATTGTAGTGTTACAAATATCCTGATCAAGTAATCAATCATGTAAAAGAGTTAGTTACGATTACAAGTAGAAAATTGTGAAGTGTAGAAAATTGTGAAGTATAAGGTATAGAAATGTTAGGAGTGTTGTGTTTGAAATATGCAACCATCGGAACCTCACCAAGAAGTAACTGGACTTCCTATGTTTTGGTCAAGACATTATGGAGACCATCATGTGCACCAGTTATGCTGCTTGGAAACCCCCCTACCATTCCCATCTTGGTTTGAATATCAAGGATTCCAGTCAGTGAACCACAGTAGAGACAACCAATGATTGTTTTAGGATAAGAATATTGATGAAGTTGTATGACTAACAAAACCAGTCATTGTAAAGGTTAAATTTAAGGAGCAGGCATATGATGCATAGTATGTAAAAGAACTTATGTAACAATGATTCAGCAGAAAAAGTATATAAAAATGGCTGGATTTCATCTGTTGAGCAGAACACATTGGAAGAGTTTCCAAAAGCCTGAATGAAGAAGAGTCTGCTTATTCACATCAAATCAGTGTTGGATAAGTTTCTTTTGTCCTGTTTGGTGACAGTAGGATGTTGTTGAAAACAAGGAAGAACAGAAAACATTGCCATTTTAAATGGGCAGGTTGCTAGATTACAAAGAAAAAATGTGGATTGTTGTTTTATGCCAATGATAAGAATTAAGTAGTGAGTCATCCTAGTCAGGCTTTCAAAATAATTCATTCTTGTTTCATTGATAGGAAGTTCACCAGTATTTGTGTGATTGTATAATGGCTCTGGTTGTTATTTAAACAACTTTATGCATGAAAGCTTCTATAGGGTTTTTTTTCTGTGTACCTTTTAACACACATCCCAAAAAGTTTTGTCATGGATTTATTAGCTATTTTTTCTGTGGGAGACTTCAGTTTCAGGGATTAAGGGGAAAAATGTGCAGTGACAACATAAATACACATCGCAGTCCTAACTAGACAGGTGAAGCACATGCATCTGAAGAACTAAACTCAGTCCATAAAATACCAAGTCATTACTCGACTTTATCAGAATATATTTTTTAACAGCTGATGTCTCTTCTATCTCACAAAAGAGATCTGTATTTAGTCAAGGAATGTAAGTTGCAAAAAGAAAACAGTTCCCTGCAAAAAAAGATCCCACTTCAAAATAATCCTTGTTTGCCTGCTTAAGTTGTTAAAGGTAACGCAATTAGCAGGGCAAGAAAATGCCCAAGTTTCATGTTAGAGAAGGAGTGCCACAAGATGTCATCACAATCAATGTAACCAAGTGGCTGTTCAAAATGTTTCATGTATTCCACATAAAAAAGTCTCTTCCTCCTTTAAAATTTTGCTGTAAATGAATTACCTGCTTTTCTATTGTAGCTGGTAACCACTGCATTTTACTGTAATGTAGCTGCACTGGTTGACATTTATTAAACATTGTTTAACAGCTATTAAAAATAGAGATTTGAATAACAAAACACTGACAGAGTAATTCAATCTGTTCAGTGTGTATGACTGTGATAGAGGAAGTTGCAGTGATCCTAGAAATGTGTTACTAAATGGTTAGGAGCCATCCCATTCTGGAATGGCAGTTGCAGTGAAATGCGGAAAATTGTTTTCAAGTGGTCTCTATCTGTTCATGTATAATGTGTTTGCTGTTAGAATTATGATTCTGTTAGTATGTCTTCATCTCAGATTTAAAAATTGCCCCAATATTTTTATTTCAAGGTTCAGCCTCGAGAGGAAGAAAAAGCTTGCCGTAGCGATCTGAGATCCCTATCAGGAGGTGAACGTTCCTTCTCCACAGTTTGTTTCATTCTTTCTCTGTGGAACATTTCTGAATCTCCTTTCAGATGCATGGATGAATTTGATGTCTACATGGTATAGTTTAAACTTAAAACTACATCTCCCATTCTGATTTGTAGAAATTAGTGAAATAGTTGGGTTGTTGTATTTGGTTAGATTTAAAATCACTATAGTTGACTGTAAATTATAAAAAGCCCCCAAACCAAAATCAAAATCCCCAAAACAAAATTTGTTAGGGATGTTGTTGACTTTGTTTGGTGACATTTGAAGCTTATTTTGTTTCTGAAGTTGGTATTGAAAAATATGAGCATTTCTGTTAATTTATGTGCTCAAACCTTTGTTCAGCACAAAAATTATAAATCAGCTGTTACTGTGTTTGTCAGAGTTTGACTCTGCATAGTGCTGTGACATTCTGGGCTTGGCATTTGCTTTGATTTCTGCTAATTTTGAGATCATTGTGGGGTTTTTTCAGAGCAAAAATAGCAGTTGAGTTCACTGTTGCTACTCATTTTATAGAAACAGACTTCAGGTAGTAGCGTGTTTCCAAGATGCTGAAATGCAGAATAATGAACAGTAAATACTAAGGTTATCTAAAACTGATAAATAATATCTTTGTGTACAGCTTCCCTGGACAGACCACTAATCCATTTTGACATTTATTTTCTTTTTTTTAAGATTTATTTCCTACTTATTAATATGCAGGGTGGTACAAGTTTGAGAAAATATTTATTTCTATGAGACAAAGATTTGATACTGGCTTATTTAATTCTGCCTCAGTGTTCCTTCCTCATCAATCATTTATTTGATAGGAATCACCTAGAGGCAACAAAGATAATATCGTTTATATTAAAGAATTGCAAAAAGGACAATATGCATCTAAGGTAGTGAAGCAGTTATTTTTCAGCCAACTTGCAAATCTTAGATTCTCTTTTAAAAGTTAGTTGTGCAGAAGTTTATCCATCTTTCCAGAAAAGGGTGGATACTCAGAACTGTAGGCCTTGCAGAGAACTCAAATGTCATCTATTCCATAAATAATTCCACATAATTTGTCTGTCCACCACAGTGCCAGTAAATGCAGCCTTACTGTCCACACGTTCTGTAGTTACTCTTGGTGTAATCACAGAGCCCCACCACATGAGGACTCCATGGTGTATTTTTGTGGGAGATTTCTTGTTTCATGAGGAACAGTGCACAGCAGCAGAGCTTTGTTAATAACTGCTTCCTGTTGCACATCCTTTTCAGTAAGCCTAATGCATAAGGTTGCATTCAAAATAGCAATAATGATAATAATAATAATAATCCTAATAAAAACAAGCTCCATAATATCATAATATCACAGCTTTCATGGAGCCCTTAAATTCTTCAGGTGATTTTTGAGTCAGGATTTTATAGGAAACATTATTCTGCTAAAATACAGTTCATTTCAGCATACTCAGTAAGAAGTACTGTATGTACATCAAAGCTGATAAAAAAACACTATGGAGTAGATGAATATATGATTGTTCTGATAGAAGCTTTCCATTGCCCATGTACACTAAAAAGTACAGTTTAAGAATGTTCCAGACTATAATTTTTAGCTTTTAGAATTTAACCCTTATGTTTATCCAGTTTTTCTTAGCTTTTATTAGTAGTATTTAGATATTTTTTTCAGCTAACCTTGACTGTATAGCAATTAATTCTGGTAGGTTTTCTAGAATCGTATTTTCTAATGTATTTATTACTGTCAGTATCACTACCTGACAAATCTTTTGTCTTTAGGACATGGTTAACAGAAGAATTGCCATTGATATGGTTCTGGAGAGGGCTGACTTTCAGAGGCATCGACAGTTCATTTTGTTCACCCCCCTGAGCATGAGGTAATACTGTTGTGTTTTATTTCAGGATGCAAGAATTGCAAGGGAGTTCTCTTGCAAGGAGTGTAACTTGAAAAAGTTAAGTATGAGGAGAAAGAAATTCTGCTGTTTGTAGCAGTAGAATGTAAACAATTAAGCTATTAATTACTGATGGTTCTGTGAATTTAAAGGATTTTTTAAATAGTTTTCTTTTTTACCCTTGCTTACATAATTGTAATTCAGTGGGACTTGAATCAGTTTATCTGAAATAAAACAACGTTTTGAAATGTTTTATTTTGTCAAATTTTAAGGTGCTTCTTAGCTTAGAGCCCTGTATGTCCCTTTCCCCTTCCAAATATAAAAAAAGACTTAGAATTTTTTCTATTAATGCTACAATATTTTCAAGGTATTTGTCATTTGAATTGATTTTATTTTACTGGTTTTAATATTGCTGATCTAAAGACTCATAACTTGCACCATTTTTTGAATTTTTGATGTAGTGGTTCAAAATTCTTTCAAAACCTCCATATAAATCCCTGGTAGAGCCATTCCCAGCTTGAGGGGACAGTCCTGTCTAACCTTGTGCAGCCAACTCCTCTATTACCCTCTATTAACCCAGTGTAACCAGTGAAGCCTGAAGAGGGTAATTAAAGCAGTCTTCAAAATGGAGTTGATTGATTTATTCCTAATTGTCTTCCCTCACTAAAGTATATAAAAGTAGAGTAGTGGTATCTGTTGTTACTTCAGTGGAAATGGTTTTGTGGAGATTTTCTGAAACTGATAAACATACAGGACTTTTTGTATGGTTACTGTTGAAAAATTTAATAATTCAAGTTCAGTTTGGTTTTGTTTATTGTTACATGTTTCATGTTCAGCAAAGATTAAATTTAACAAAAATATGAGGGCAACTTCAGGAAAAATCCATTTAGGATAATCAGTGGAGAAGCCTGACTAAATGTGTGCTTATAACTTTGCTCATTCTTAGTATGATGTAATTGATTACATGTGTGTATAGTGTGTGCTACTTCAAGATCTGTAAGGCAAGTCCTTATTTGTATTCTATCATTTGTTCATTTGGAGGTTTTTGTAAAAGACCATTTTCTCTGATTAAGGGTGTCTAATTGTTAGAAATCACATAAATGAAATGAGTGCTTGTCTTTACCTCAAGCTTTTACTGAAGTTGGGGTCCAGGATCAGTTCAGTGAAGCCCAAACTTCACCTCACGTTACTGTTTTTTAAGACTGTCAAAGAAAAAAGATGGAGCTATTTAAAGGAAAATATGTAATGTAAAGAATCAAATGGAAATACTAAAATTTGTGGAGAAGAAACACTGTTTAAATGATGCATCCTTTATTTTTAGTTCTCTGCCTACGAGTCCTCATATTCGAATCCTCCGCATGCCAGACCCTCCAAGAGACCAAAGACCATTGAATTTCCAAAATAGGAATGACAGAGATGAAGATCAATAAGTATCTCTGTATGAATATGGTATAATATTGAAGACAAATGTGGAATAATATTTGTAAAATTATTGCTTCCTGATGCTGAAAGAGATGATGATTTGTTAGATACTCTCAGGAAGATATTTCTGTATTGTTATTAATAATTTTTAAAGAATGACTGTGTGTGCACAGAACAAGAATAAGCACAGTTTGGATGAGGAGAAAATTTTGAATGTTCTGTTGATATTTTTAGCTACCAACTATAGAATTTTTTATCTGTTATTCTGTTTTTTCTTCTGGAAAAGTTGAAATATATTTTGTATAACTATGAAGTAATATTTTAATAAACCGTTTGAACTGATAGTTGTGGTAATGTTTTAGTGTCTCTACACACTTAAATTAGCATTAAGTTAAAGTATTTTCTTCCTAGCTATGCTTTATTTCTTAAATGTGTGCCAATTAATATATGCGGTAAAATGTGTTTCATTTATTTTCCAGTGAAACCACAGTAGCTGAACATGAGATACTATTAGAACTTATACTTTCATATTTAGAAAAGGGAAAAATTTATTTGTAGTATGTTATCTTGGTGGGAAAAAAAAGTATTTTCATTCCTTTGCTAAAGAGTTTGAGTGTCTTTGGACATGAGCTTAAAAGACCTAGCAAGCTGTGTCTTTATAAACCTAGATTCTTAATTCTAGTAAACTAGTTCTTGCACAGTCTTGAGTTTGAAGGTATAGAATAAGTCTCTAAATGTTCATTTATTATGATAAACTAAATAGACACAAGTCTTTCCAATATATAGGAATGAAGTAGAGTAAGAATTTTGGGAAATAATACAGTAACTTTTGTACAGCATTGTAGCCCTATGTTTTGTTGGGTCTCCCTGCCCTTCCTCCCCTCCCACATCTCCCTGGGATTAGAGCACTTAAACTTGATTTATTTAGATATTGCAAGCATTTATTGGGGATAAGAGGGAGAAAGAAGAAACAGATTTTTCAAACTCCCTCAAATTAACCTTTTTTTCTCTCCTTTTTTTCTCCAGGAACATGAAATTGTTGGCAGCTCTTAGAGTTCAGCTGCTTTTCTTTTTTTTGTTGTTGTTGTTGTTTGGGGGGGGGTTTATTGTTGTTTGATGTTACGCAGCTACAAAAGCCACTGAGACTACTCAGAGAACAACATTCAGCAGTTTCTGCACTTTTTTAGTGAATAGCAGTTCCTCAATAAAACCTTATTACAGTGTAAGTTTTAACTTGACTTTGTAGCGTAATTTGTTTTCAGTAGCAGCACAGTATTAAACTTGTAGGTTTCTTTAAAATATGGAAGCTAGGTAAGACTTGAAGGAAATACACTTCATAGAATCATAGAACCATAAAAAATGGAAGGGACCCATCAGCTATACGATGTTCCCAGTTGATCTCTGGCAAGTTGAAGTCCCTCATAAGGAGACCAGCAGTTGAGCTGGAAGTGTCCCTTAGTTCCTCAGAGAACCATTCGTCAGTGTCATCGTCCTGGCCAGGAGGTCTGTAGCAGACTCCTAAGATGACATCTGCATTATTTGTATGCCCTTTGATTCTTACTTAGAGGCCCTCAACGGTGACATTGCCAGCTGTGGGCTCCATACCTTACATCCCTTCCCTGATGTGCAATGCCATCCCTTCCACATCTGCCCTGCCCATCCCTCTGAACATGTAACTATCCAACAGGGCTCTCCAATCATAGAACTTACCCCACAGAGTTTCATTTATGCCAATGAGATCAAACCTCTGGGACTGGGCCAAAGGCTTGATTGAGATGGTCTTGTTTGTTCCTCATGCTGTGTGCATGGTGTAGAAACATTTCGGGTGTGGTGTTTTGCAACCAACAAACCTGAAGGCAATAGAGGGATCCCGTTAGTGCTCATTTTCTCAACTTCTGGCACACCATCCCATCGCTCCCCACTGGTGAGCCTGGTTTTGTCCCTTTCCCCCTTCCCAGCTGGTTTAAAGTTCTGTCAATGAGCCCTGCTGGCTCCTGTGTTAGAGCTCTTTTTCCTCTCTGAGATAGGTGCATCTCATCAGGTGTCAGTAGAGCAGGTGTTGAATAGATCATCCCATGGGAAAAAAAGACAATTTTTGTTTTGCTTACACGAGCCTTGTAGCCATGTGTTGACCTGGTGGATCTGCCTATTCCTGTCAGTATTATTCCTTGTTACCAAAAGGATTGTGGAAATCACTGCATGTGCTTCTGATCCTTCAACCTTCAACCCAAGGCCCTCAAGTCTCTTGACTGCCCTCAGAATTCTTTGTTGTTTTGTCACTGCCACTTAGAACAAATAGTGGATGGTAATCAGAGGGCCTCACTAGACTGGAGAGTTTTCCAATAATGTCTCTTATCTGTGCCCCTGGGAGCCATCAGAATTCCCTGTGAGGTGGGTCTGATCTGTGTATCAGGCCCTCCAGTCCCCTTAAAAGGGAGTTTCCTATTACAGCTACCCTTTTTCTGTTAACAGCGGAAGTCTTCATGTGCTGTGCAGGAGGTGTTTCTTTAGGAGGCCACTCTGTCCCAGAAGGACCTTAGCCCACCTCATTAATTGTCTGGCCTTGTTCCAGAACCTCATACCTGTTGTAGAAGGTTCCAGTCCTACTTGTTTTCAGGAGGAGGAAACTCCTCCTGGTATGTGGAGTGACCTGCTTCCGGCCTTCATCTTGAACGGACCCTTGACTAAAAGTCCCTTAACTAATTACTGTTCAGGGTTCTGAGTCCACCTGCTTTTCCACTACAATGGAGGCTTGACACTCCTGAGAGTCTTGATACTGTGGCATCTCTGTAAATGACCTATCTCTTGCTTTTTCACTCGAATACTACACAGCCTGTTCACTTCCTCCTGTAGCCCCTTCACCTGGAGACAGCTCCTCAACCACAGCACACCTTCTGAGGCTGAAGGGATCTTTTTGTGCTCTTCACCAGATGTTGACTCTGTTTGCCTCTATTGGCAGACCTTGGAAAGCCCGGGGTAATGGGCAGACTCCTGGTGGCTGTGAGGAGGTCATTGACAAAAGAGGACCAGGGTTTTTGCTGATGTGTGTGGTGCAAGAAACAGTGGCCAGCGACTGAAGTGAGGAGGTGCTGGCTGAATTAACCAGGAGGAGAGATTGTTCATGATGAAGATAAGAGGCATTTGAGCATGTTATGCAAACCGGCTGTAAAATCTCCATCCTTGGAATTTTTTGGAATCTATTGAACAGACTCCTGCATCTCCTTCAAGCAGGAAGCTGGGCAAGAGATCTAGGAAGTTCCTTACCAATCTGAACAATTCTATAATCCCATAATTCGAGGTACTTACACCTTTAGAATTATATGAAGATGCTGGGGGGCACCTTGCAAATTGCATACTTGGCAAAACTTGTCTGGAACCAGCAGGTCAAGGGACGTGATTCTACCACTCTGCTGTTTTGAGATCCCAACTGCAATACTGCATCCAAGTCTGGGGTCCTCAGCGTAGGAAGTGCATGAACCTGTTGGAGTAGGTTCAGTGGAGGCCACAAAGATGCTCCGAGGGCTGGAGCACCTCTGCTATGGAGACAAACTGAGAGTTGTGTCTGTTGAGCCTGGAGAAGGCTCCAGAAAGGCCTCATAGCACCTTCCAGTACTTAAAGGGGCTACAAGAGAGCTGGAGAGGGACATTTTACAAGGGTTTGAGGTGACAGGACAAGGATGAGCAACTGTAAACTGACAACTAATAGATTTAGATTAGATATTAGGAATAAATTCTTTATTGTGAAGGTGATGAGACACTGGAATGGGTTGCCCGAAGAAGTTATGGACATCCTATCTTTGGAAGTGCTCAAGAAAACGCTGGATGGGGCCCTGGGCAACCTGTTTTAGTGGAAGGTGTCCCTGCAGGGGGGCTGGAACTGGATCATCTTTAAGGTCCCTTCCAGGCTAACCCATTCTTTGATTCTAGGACATGATCATGAGCCACATGTTTAGCTTGACTCGATTTTATGATGGAGTATTTTTCAGACAGATGATAGAATGGCATTGCATTGTTTTATCCTGATTTTCTTCAGCATCCAAAAAAAAAAAAAAAGACCACAGAGGCAGTAAAGAGTAAAGCATTTATCTTCATTAGTACTTCTATAATGAGTTGTGTGGAGAAAAGAGCTTAAGGAAAATTAGTGCATTCCTACTGAGCCAACACTTCAGCTTTCTCCCAAGTTTTTTATAGACTTACTTGAAATGTTGGAGGAGGTGGCAACAATTGTGGTCTTTGGTTCAAATCAGTACATTGTATCTATTCTAATCTACCCTGTACTTGATGAGGATACATTCCTGACTGTATTATAAGCATATTTTCATGGTGGAGGATTAATTCTGAATAAACAATTACTGAAGCCCTTGCATGGATGCACTTATATTTGCAGTGATCCTACTGAGGTCTCAAAACTATCATATGCTTGGTTCTTTTAATACAGAGTTTGCTATAGTGGCTACCTAGAGAGAAGATTGCAGTGCTGATGTTGTTTTTTAGTTTGACTATTTTTGAGTTGTCAGCCATTTTCAATGGCAACACATTGCTTAATGCTGCACTGAAGTAAATTGAGCCTGTCCAGCCTGTCCACAACTTCAAGGTTCAGGGAAACACAGAATGAGGTATTGCTTCTCATACATGTAAACCAGAGGCATAAAATCTGAGAAGTATTCAATGTGGGCATATCGTTCTCAGAAGTATGTGATTTCTAGAATGTGTATTTTAAGTTATGGACAAATGCATGAAGTATACCCCTCCCTAATTTACTAAGACTATTACATGTGTAGTCTAAGTAAAATTCTGATATTAGAAAATGTAGTTGATATTTCTGCTTTTGCTGTTTGTTTGGAATATGAAGCAAAAATGAAAGGATGGCTGTGGTTATGGCAGCAATTAATTCTATGATCCCCCCCACAACAGTTCTTATGAAACTGTGTAAAACTGTGTTTTGTTGCTTGTTTGCTTTTCCCTTTAATTTTAAGATGAGCTTCACTTTTTAAATTTGAAAATACAGAGAATGATTTGGTTTTGTCATGTTTTATTGTTTGATTTTTAGCTATTAAAAGTACGGTCTCATTTCTTCATAAGGTAAGGAAGAAATATCAAACATGCAATTGTAAAATGTTCAGATTGCTTTTTTTTTCCTTTTAATCCAGCAAGCAACCAACTGTTTAAAGCATCAGGGAAATGGGGCATAGGAAAGTTTTTATCTGCAATTTCTGCAGTCTGATAGTTCTTCAATCTTTCCCAAGGCTGTGCAGAACTTGTCACAGGACAGAGAGAAGCTTGATTTGCGCACATAGAATTGAGGAGGAAGTTGGTTCTTCTCACTGTCCCTCCTTTATCATCATACTTCATGGTTAATTTATCCGTAGTGATTTTTAACAACATGCCTGTTTATATTAAACACAGAGTAGTTTAGTGTCATGTGGTAAGAAGAAAGTCTCTTAGTTCAGGAGGAAAAAACATTAAAAAACAAATTTAGGCCAAGAAAATAAGCTGTATTTGATTTGCACAGCTTAAAAAGCAGCACAGGTCTAGTAGGTGTGCTGGTAAATCTTAGCAGTAGCATCTTGGAGCATCAACAGCTGCTCCATCCCTAAATACAAGAACTACAACTTTTGGTTTTGTATAATATGACTCTTCTCTTGAGTGAGTGCAAAGTAGTTTTCTTCATGCTTCAACAATGAAATACATATTTCCCAGTGTACAGTGACAGATAATTAAAGAGATTGAACTTTTTTTTTTTTTATTACCATGCTGAAGACATGAAATAAGAATTAGGGGAAAAGGTCAAATGTTATAAATTTATTTTGGGACATATATATTGCAACCTCTGTGGAAGCTTTTGAAAATTCTGGCAAAGATCAATACACTTCCAACAAAACCTTTAAACTTGCAATAAAACAATATTTTAAACATTATATATATATATATTTATATATATTCTTAATTAAAGGGTTAATTTTAGCAGGATTTTCTTTTTTTTTTTTTAATATACTGCATTCCTCTGACATAGCTCTTTCCAGATTGAAGGGATGCAAATGAGGTAAGAATTAAGGCAAACCTAAAAGGCATGCAAATGAAGTACATTTATATCCACTGACAATACAAGCACGTGTGGATCAGACTTGGGAGCCGAGGAGCTCTTCCCTTCTGTCTGTCCAGTACTACTTTACAGCAGAATGGTGACATGATTTATAATAAACAGTTAACATTACCATGGGAATTCAGTGTCACTAACATTACTCAGTCTAGGAGACACAGAGCTAGCATCAGTAAAACATGAACAATAAATAATATAATTCATTGCAGCACAGGCCTGCTGCACAGGCTTCAGAGGAAAAGGATTGTTATGAAATGACATTGCACACATCACGTTGTGGCAGTTTATTTTTATAATATATACTTTTAAAATTCTTTAGCAAATGACATTCTCATGCACACAAGTGTTTCAAACACAAGAAGCAAGTCCATTTATAGGTAGTCCAAGCAATTTTTTGTGTGTGTGGAAATAGCTGCAAACTGAATGGAACATTAAACTTCTGTGCAGTCTATGACGCGTCGTACACAAGCTCATTTTTGAATGTCACACTGCAGGAGTAATACAATGGACGGATCACTCTTTGCAGCTTCTTTGAATTCATCCAGTGTGATCTGATCGTCTTTGTTCTTATCCATCTTACTGAAGATCTTGTCTACCCGTTGTTCAGGCGTCAGACCATCCTCATTCATTTTCATCATTATCACAGTGCCCACCATTTTGTAGATGGCCTTTGGAAAGAAACCAAATGGAAAATTCAACACGAAATTCAATCTAATTCTATGTGATCAAATTCTGGAAATATTCCAACAACAAAATGATTGCAAAGATTTTTTTGGTTGGTTGGTTGTTTTTTTGGTTTTGGGGTTTTTTTTGGGGGGGGTTGTTTTTTTTTCAAAATCCAGTGTCCAGAGACTTAAAACAAGGAGGAATATACTTTACTTTGTTTAGATGTAGGTTTATTTTGCTTACATTTTGCATCCTAGAATGAATTTGTCTTCCTGTTTCACAATGTAAAACTCTTGTAACTTACTCTCTGGATCAATTGTTTAGTTGAAATATTTCACATAAATTCTGAATAATTAGTTTTAGAAGTTACCACCTTTAAATAGGTTTCTGTGTGTACGTGTGGGCACAATCTGGTATTAACTACTGTGTCAAGTTGCTGGCAGATGACGAAGGAGGTGAACTTTATCCTTCCTCCTTTATGTTGTGGTCATCTTAAAGCCCATCTGTGAGAGCTCACTTAAAATAGCGTGTTGTTATCCCTGTAAATTTCTGTAATCATCTGAAGTTAATCTCCAGTAAGGCTTCAGCGACTTGAGCTACAGTCCAATAATTTCATGGGTGTCAAGTGACTTTGAGATTGGCTTTGTAAATCCTGTGCCGGGCTGTTCTTATGGTTAATCCATTCATCAGGAAAAAAAAAAACCTCTGGATGTTTAAAAGCTTATATGCACATATGTACTCTGCAATTCTCCAAGATTACATCTATTAACATGTTAGTGTGCTTGTACCACTTGGGCACCAGTCAGTGCAGGATAAATGTGTGTAATGTGCATTTAATGTACTGTACAGCCTCTGGTGAGCCTAAAATCTAAAGTCTGTGTGAACAAGGAATCAAATTTTATTAATGTTGTGACGATTTTGAGTCTCATATGGATCTCACCTCTATAATTTCCAGCATTTCCACTCTTGTAATTTTACCATCACCATCCAAGTCGTACATGTTGAAGGCCCAGTTCAGCTTTTGCTCAAAACTGCCTCGTGAGGTGATGGACAGGGCACAAATGAACTCTCTGAAGTCGATGGTCCCATCTCCGTTTTTATCAAAGGTTCGGAAGGCATGCTGGGCAAACTTAGAAGCATCTCCATATGGAAAGAACTGCAAAATAAAATAATATATAGAACTGTGTTAATGCAAAAGAGAGAGCTGTATACCTGCCTGCAAAACACCAAAGTGAGGTATTTATGAAGACTGGGTGGTGAGCTTTGTGGGAAACTGAGGATCTGCAGTGTAAGGTTCCCTAACAGTTACACTGGAATGATTATTAAAAACTTACTTCTACAAAAATCTCTCAGGTTTCCACAAGTAATAATACAAATATATATAATGCTGCTTTAAAGCTAAATTAACTAGGTGAATCTTAAAATGAAGTTGGGTGTAAACGGCAGATTGTGTATAATATTCTCTGACTATGAAAACAGCAGCTAGAATACATTCTAAGAGAATTTTAAACAGCCCTTGACATGTTGCAACCAAGTATATGCATGGGATTTTTGTTATATAACTTCATTTATTTAAAAAAAAAATAAGCCACACATAACATAAAACCCCTTATGAACATATGGTCTGTTCTGCCAACCAACATTAAAGTACATAGGATGAGAGCAGAGATTCAGTTAAACAATACAGTGCAATGCTTTTCACGTTTAATATCCATTAGCAGTGAACACTAATCGACTGTATGTTAACAAAGTATTTTAAATGACCATAACATGTAGGTTTTCAGCTGATACATTTTCCCCTCAGGAAGTATATGGTTTAAGACATTTGAGCTAGTAGTTGTTCTTTCTGTGGGCCAGACTCAAGAAAACACAACCCTAAAGAAAGGGGGCTTTAAACCAGTGCTGGAGTCCTATTGCAGTGCAGGGACCATACACAAACAATGTTTCTGTATTTCCAGAAAAACTTCATAGAGGTTTTCCTGCTCCTAAAATATAAACATGCATTACTCCCCATATGAGAGCCAGCTTATTTTGTGCTTTTAAAAATTCCAATTCTTAGTAAGTACTGCATTTATAATGTAAGTTTGAAGGAAAGTCTTCAGTGGCAGCTGAAGTGGGGCTGCATTTTACAGTTTTCCATTTCCCCATCCAGAGCCGTGTCTTGCCTTAAAAATGCAAAACTGAGAGCTCAGCCAGCGGTTTGCACTACGTGGCCATGTGGGTCATGTCAGGTGCCACTGCTGTGTTGCCACAGGGGCCCCAACCTGAAAGTGTCCTTTCAACTTTCTGTTTTCCCTGATACCAGCTTTTCAGACACCACTGTAGATAGCATTTGCATTGCTGAATAGGACTGCTACAATTGCTTCTCTGGCTCAGTAGCATTACAGTCATTACAAAATCCTCCTTTTCACCCCAAAAGAGAGAGCAGGGTTAAATTTTGCCCAGCTCCATCCCTTCACAATATTTCCCTGTTATGAATTACTCCTAAAGGGGTACAAATTGTTGTATTATCCCAGAAGTGGTATCAAATATGCCTGTCTCACTTCCCAAGTACCTTTTTGGGAAGATATTTGAACATGCTGTGCAGGCGTCGAGTGAGCAGGATGCCATACCCACTCCAATGGTAATTTATTCAGGTTAATATCTCTATTGAAGTTGTGATTTTCTCACTTGGCTTTGTAAGGGTCAGCATCTGCCCACTGCTTGTACACCCCTTCTCCAATAGCCGAAAGAGCATTTGGTATTGTCTCCTCCTGAAAATGTAACTTCTGTGCCTGTACTCAACTCTAGCCCTGTTTCTGTTTTGATAATCAAAAGTGATGGAGCTGTAAATACCTCAAGATTCTGCTACAGCCTTCTGTACTTTCTGCTCTTTGGCCTTTAAATAGGATCATGATTGGGCTCATCAATAGATACAAAGATCTTTGAGTTCTCTGATCCAATTCAGGATTGCAGTGACTGCAGTTGTCAGACTTGGCTCAATTGTTCTTCTAGTGACAACCTCTACTTTTTGTGAAAGCAAAGAGAGCTCCCTCCTTGGGGAGGCTCCTTGGGCTCACAGCCCTGCATGCAGGGTCAGAACAAAGATTGTGAATGTTATCCAAAACTTGAACATTATTTGCATGTTATCAAAAATCCTCATTGTTTCCTCTTCTCCATGATCTACCTCTCCCTCCAACTCCTGTATCAGCTGCAAATGTTAACATAGGTGATATTTAATTTTATGTATATGTGTAGATCAATGTGCACTTCTTCAATCCACTGCTGAGAGGTTAAGAAATGGCTCTCATAGCCTGTATTGCACCATGAATTCCATGTCTCCCACCCTTTATTCTTGAGAGTCTGCTGGCTGTTCAAAGCTGAAAGGACAAATCTTTTGCTTTTTAAATCTGTGCTGATGACTATCCTGTGACGTACGTGTTACAGAACGAAACACTTCAAAATTTAACAAGTCTTAGTCTTAGTCTTCCAAGTATTTTTGCTTGGAGCTGACTGTTGCTGAGGATGCTGCCTGATCTCTGTTCCTATGACTGTCACTCTACAGTCTCTATAAACGAAAGGTAAATAGCTGGATGGAACTGGGACTCTCCAGTGCCCAGAAAACCAAAACACAGAAATGGTCCAAACATACTGGTGAGACCAAAGAACTGGATTGCAATGAAAAAGCACACCTACCCAAAAAGGGAATAAGTGTCAAGACACCCAAAAATATGTAAGAGTCCAAGAACAAAGAGGGGGATTGGGATGGGCCAGTGGCTGGAGATGATGAAGACCATTTTTAAGTTATTCTGGAACATATTTTTTTGGTCTCCCCCTGGAGGAGCATCAGCAAGCTGTGACTACCTCTTTGCTGGTCACACCATTAGCCTCACATAGCAGGGAAAAAAATATCCTTCTAATTTTTTTATCACAGACAAGTCCATCATTTTTTCTCTTCTGAGGTGAAGAAGACAGTGGCACTGCTCAGAGCTAAGCCTTGGCCTTTACAGCCTCGTATGGAACTGTTACTTTTTAAAATTTTTTTTCTATTTGTCTCCTGTAGGGAGCAAAAGCAGTAAAAGGTCCTTTAGGGACTGAAGGCACTGTTCTCCAGTCTGTACCTGCTGATTTGTATTATTTTTAGCTCAGAACAACTCAAAAACATTGTCAAAACTTGTTTAAAAACCTACTTGAAGATTTCCATTGGCCTGTTTTGAAACTATTCATAAATAAGACATGAAGTAAAAGAAAACTAAAACAATTACAGAGCAAAAGAAGCCAGCTCTGGTAAAACATTTTTTGACTACTGAAACAGTAAGGCCATAGCAAAGTATAAAGGCACAGGCTTTAACTACTTTCAGAGCAGTCTAAGCCAAGTGGAAATGGGAGACAGGGATCTCTGGAAGACAAAAACCCACTTTATGTCAGAGGGAATATGAGGAGGGTGGTTTAGTCTGTCTCTGGCATGAGCTCAGTGAATATTTCAGAACAAAAGTAAAGAAACACAACTGGGATTTTCAGGTACATCTTCAGCCTTCAGTGTTCTCTGCAAACCCTTGACCTGGTGATCAATCTACATATGAAAGCAACAACCTACCACTGAAAAGGACACTCTATGCTCCAGCATTGTCTCCTGATTTACCCTTTTCATCTAAAAATCAAAACAAAATATACCAGCCAGTTCCATGGGTGACCCAACACTGTTCATTCCTTTGTTTCTGCTTCTCTGGTCTCATCTAGTGAAAGGTCTCCCTGGTCTAGAGAAAGGTGTACCTGCCCATGCCAGGAGGTTGGAACTAAATGATCTTTAAGGTCCCTTTCAACCCAAACCATTCTAGGATTCATCTCTTGCTTGATCTGTGTATTTTCTAACCAGCTAGATCAACATGCTGGGGTGGGAACAAAATGTTATCTCTACAGTCAACTGCCAATTAGGAAAGAAAAAAGGAAGATTAAAAAAATTGCCTTTATCTGCTTCTAAATTTTGTACAAGAGGATTTATAATGCAAGCAGTCCTGGAATCAGAATATCTAGCGAATAACACCTACAAATTGTACATAACCCTCGGGGAAACTGGTCAAAAACCTGGAAATATTTATCTGCTTGGCTGCAGCTGCTTTAGCCTCTTTGAAGTGATGCTGTTCACAGGCAACTCAGTGATCAATTCATTCAGATAATCTTCAGGAGGGAATTATTGCATAACCATAAAACATGCTAAAGCATATGGCTAAAACATAAAGAAAAAAAAAAAAGCAAAATCAACTTCCCCAAAATTCCCCAGTGATGGGGAGGGGTTGGGAAACAAAAGGTCTCTCCATCCACCCCCATAGGATGGGGTGGAGCAAACTTACAGACTGGCCTGAGTGGTGCTTTGTTTTCCACGTGATATTTTATCATGGGATATTGAGATGCATTTCTGTTAAAATGGAAATTCTGCTATAAAGTAGAGAAAACCAGAATTACACTAGTGTACAGAAAGCAGGGCACACTGCCTACACATGCCCAGGTGACAACTTGGTCACTGATGTAAGGTCACAACTTGCAGAGCTGGGATGGGAGCTGGAGCACAGAACAGGAAGTGGGAAAGCAGGAGATGGCACAGGGCTTCTGTATCTCAGGCTTGGAGAAGAGGGAAGAAGCAGCTGCTGATTCCTCTGTCAGAGGAGATGCCCCCTTTGGGGCTCAGCACTACCAGCTCTGCTGAGAGCTAAAGCAGAGAAGGGGAATGAGGGGGCACAGCCAGTGCAAGGAGCAGCACGAGCATTGTCAAGGGCCAGCACATAAGAACAAGCCAAGCATTAAACAATTGATGCTGTTATGCTTTAGGAAGGATTTACTTACCCTTCTTATCTGCTTCATTAGGGTTTTATTTTATAAGTCTGCTAGGCATCCAGGTCAAGTTTGTCAATGGAGACCATGAGCACTTTGAGAATCAGAATGTTTGGCTGCTTTTGGAAGCTCTGACAGGTATTTTTTAATAGCAAACTCTTTAAGTTGAACCCAGATGCTGACAGCTGCTGGTCTAGCTTGGTCTTATAGCTCCTTGGGATCAAGGTCACTGGGGAGGATGCCTGTGATGATGGGGAGCAGGTTGCTCCTCGCTAATTTTCCAAAAAGATTAAGTTTTGGGTTCCTGACAGCAGTACAGACACAGGAGTTGATGAGATAAGAAAAAAGATTCCTTTTTAGTTGTCTACTTTAGAAAAAAATAATTTACTGCAATGCACTGTACTCTTGCACTTCATGTGTTAAGGCATGAGAAGGAGAAGAGGTGTCCCGGCTGTGACTGTCAGGACCTGTCAGGAAGGCTGTGCCATTCTGGTACCAGAGTGACCTGCAGGGCTACAGCCTGTCCCTGCCACCACCTCTTTGTAAAAAAATGAAAACTAATGTAACAAGGGCACAACCAGGCCAGCACAAAAACACACAAGGACACATCTATCCTTGTCCTGGAAGAGATCTGACTGCTGCACTCTCCAGCAGTGTAAGGCAGAAATATCCCACCTAGGAAACTGCCTCCAGCCACCTGGCTTCAGCCTGCCAGAGGGTCCCAAGGAGAGGGTCCCATCCACAGCTGTGGGTCTGTAGCTCTAGCAGCAGCTAAGCCACGGGGCTGAGCCTCTGGAGAAGATAATCTTGTGAACTACCACAGACCAGAGTCTAAATGTCTCCTTGGATCCAGGACTTGGTTCTCAATGTGTAAATCTGTGAGCTGTCCCCACCTCAGAGATGCACTGGGAGGATAAATACAGAAGATTTGTGATCATTTCAGATGCTGCAGCAGTGGAAGTCACAGAGCTGGCAAGAACTGGGGAGAGCTGCCAAACCCCATGGATGTTTGCTCATGTCTCTGCTCAGCAGCTTTAATGCTGTGAACACATGTGCATGCAGAGACACGTGGGGAGGCTTATAAACAGCTCTTAGTTCTTGACATAAAGAAAAAATATTTAGGTGAGCCAAGAAATGTAAATTCTTCTGTTCACCTGGAAAATTCACAACTTGTGCAGGCTGAAGTGGGATCAGCAAAGAGTTTGCGTCTCACCCAGATCTCCAGGACTAAACTGCTCTGTCTTGCAGGTGTTTCTAAACACCACAGAAATGCTCATTTGAAGAATATGGAGAAGAAATATTTGAGAATTTAGGAGCTGACTTTGAATTATCAATACCAGTTCCTTGCAATTGTGTGAGGCATAAATTAAGAGACCAGAGAACAAGCACAAACCACAGACTAAGATAAATGGAGACTAAAAATCAAGAATAAACAAAGAGATTGGAGGAAGATGGATGGGAAAAGAGAAGCCATGCTTCTTCTTCACAAACACCCATCTGGCAGAGTCTACCTTTAAAAAAACATTCAACCTGAAAAGTTAATCTTTATATTCACATTTGTGGGGAATTAGTCATTAACTAGCAGGAAATGAATCGATTTTCAATCCCAGCTTTTCTCTGATTAGATTTGGACAATAAGAAACTTAATTGAGCTGTGGTAGTGCTATAGGTCAATACACTAGCAGCTCAGCTATTACTCAGTGCTAATAAAAAAAAAATGCAGGGAGAATTCACATCAAAACAATTAGTATTGTTAGTGCTTAATGCCACAACTACCACTGATTAAATGTTATTTCTCTTTGATCTTCCTTAACTGAGCAGCAGCACTGGAACACTTTATTTATTTTCAGTTTGGCACAGTCTTCCACTACCCCAAGGTCAGCGACAGCACAGGGCTATCAGGATCCTGCTGTATTGTGGCTATGTCCCAGCCTAATTACAGCTTCCCTTTTCTTAACACTGTGTTATCTCTCTAGGAATCTGGGAACATACCAAATGGGGGATAGACTGGGATGTTTCCTGGGTTTTTTTCCCTCCTTTTTTTTCTCACCCTAGTAAGGATCATCTGACTTCTTTTCATTTCTAAAAGACACTTTGTTTTCCCAGTGAGTTTTAGTTCCCAAGGTTCAGAGTATTAACTTGAATGCTATGCCTGCTGTGTTGTGAAGTCCTTAGTGCAAATTTCCCAAAAGAACAGGACTACAGAAGCATCCATCAGTAAGTACCATTTCCAGCCAAAAAGGGATTTGAAACACAAGTCACTAAAGTCTGAGACAACCATCTCATGAATATACAGATGGAACTGCAGAAAAAATACTTGTGCCTGAAATATCTGACTGTCTCATATACTTATGTAATGTGTCCTCCTAAAATTCTCTACATATGGAGGTGTTATAGCCTGGTACTGCAGAAAGGAAACCGTAGAAAGAGAAGGAAAATGGCTGTTGCTGGGCCTTTCAGAGAACTGATACTTCCCAAAAGGGAGGAGAGGTAAGGGAATGGAACGGACCCCAAAGCCAAAGGGGAGAGCTGGGAAGGATGGCAGCAATAGTGGCAGTAGTTGATAGAGAAGAAGCAGGTGGACAACAGCTTGGTGTGGTCATTTTTTCCCTGCTGTCCCTAGGCATATCTTATTGACTTTTATTTTCAGTACTCATTTTGAAAGCAATCCAGCAGCTCACAGAGGAATTGTACTGCAATGAGGTTTTGAATAATTTAAAATCAGGCCTCTATTTTAAACTACTGCAAGATCTGTCTCAAAGCTTTTCTTCTGCAATGAAGCTGAGAGCAGATAGGTTTTCAGGCATCCTTCTGAAAATTCTGTACAGCCTTACCTGTGAGATTCATCCCTCTGTAACGCTTCCAATTCTGTTCTTATTGAGACTAATAACAAAAAAGACTCTTTTACCACAGTGCAGTTTTAAGAAGACAGCTTTCCAAGATAATGTATTTTCTTCCATATCTATCCTTCTCAAATAAAATAAACCCTTTCAAAGGTCAGTGCCAAGACTTACAAGCCCAACAGGATATAAAAACCCTGAAATACCCACATTCTAGGGCAAAGAATCATGCATATATATATATATTTATATATACCTAGAGAATTTATATCTGCATACCTATAGAAAAACATACATCAAGGGGATGGACTAAATGAGTTCTTGTTTAGAAATGGGACAATACTGTTGAACTCATTGATGTCTAAAAAAACCCACTTTTATTTATGTGAAGCATTGTGCACATTTGCAGTTCCACATGGATGACTATTATTATAGCTTTATTGATAGTTACAGTATCTAGGAATCTTGGTTCAGCGGAGGTTGGGTAACACCTAAAGCTCAACATGTAAGAAAGAGGAAAAGACAGACCAAGGAGGCTGGACTTGAAAGGATTTTCACAAGGGTGGGAAAGAAGACAGGAATGGCACAACCCATTGGGTCATGTTCTGGGAATTAAGAATCTGTATGGGCAGGTCTAGAACAAACCACAGGTATTCAAGCAATGACAGCTCTCAGATACACTGCCTCCTTGGCTTCAGCCTCACAGAGCACATCCCCTAACGGGAAGGGGACTTGAACATTCAAACGATGTCTGAAATCATAAAAAGGAGCATCACTCTCTTGTTCCTTGTCTAAAATGGTGCAAGAAGGGAAAATCCTCATCATATACAATTTATTTTTCCTATCAGCTGTGTTCTTTTCTCTCTGTAGAAACACATGTAGAAAACCTCCCTTTGGGCCATATGGATAACTGCTTTCACATAGAGATGCCATCTCCCTGAACATGCTGTTGCTGGGCTGGTACTGGCTGTGGTCAGCCAATGGAGACAAAATGTGGATATTGATACTAGCGATACTCAGTACTAGATGGCTCCCAAAGGTGTCTCCTTTTTAGGGAAGAGGCCAGATAAAGAAGACAGTATCATCCCACAGAACTGAGTTGCTCACATTCATCCCAATCAACTTCAATCAGCTCTTGGGGGATGCAGATTTTTGTAATATTCCATTAACTGGATCTTCGGAGAGGGAAAATTACCCACAGATTCTGTTTCCTTGGAAGGGTAACTTTGTATTATCTCCTTCCAATGGGTTTATATGGGTTTAGCCCCTCTTCCAGGTATCAGACATGATTACCAGGGCTCTTTTTAGGGAAATCCATAAACCTTACTATAAACTGGAACATGCTGCCTTTTGGCTTAAAGCACTGCAAGTGAGAGGAAAGATTGCCTCCTCTCCTGCATTTGCCTGCTGATGTAACCTTAAATCCTTCAGTGCATGGTAACTTTGAATTTCAGCTCCTTTTTCCCATGATTAAACCACCACTGATGCAAGAAAACTGTGAGTAGAGCAACCTCTTCTATTGCAGAAAAGTCAACCAGTTCTGGGCTTACCTGCCAGTTGGTTCCTTCAAAATCTTATAATTATTCATATACTTAATCTGCAAGAAACTTAACGCTAGAATGCAGTAAGACCATAAAAAGGGATAGTAAATTATAAAATCTGCAGAGAATGAATTAGCTTTAATTAAAAATTATCTTTTTCTAAAAAGTGAGAAAAACTATGGTTACAAAAAAAGCATCAATATGCATGCTTAAAAGAAAGCTACTATCCATGCCCATTCTTCCAACACCAGGATATCTCATTGCATGCACTATTTGACATTATTACAGTGACTGAAGTTTCAATAACATAATTAGGAGTCATCTGAAAGGAAGACACAACAAAAAGCACTTAAGCAGTACACTTCCCTGATGTTGAGTCTCTGCTGCTTTATTTATCACAGAAGCTTAAGCTGTGTAGCTACATGTTTTACTTTGGATTAAGTTTCCCTCTGTGCACCAGACCAGCTGAAGACCCCTGAACCATTTCAGCTGTGCATAAAATTCTGAGCCTGACAAATGTAAAACTGACATCTTCACTGGAGTGGTGAATGAAATTTCATTTCACCATCAGAGCTATAGAAATTTTTCCCATCTGCTACAAAAAAAAAAAAAAATCTCTAAAATCCTAGAAGTCCAACTAAATAAAATTTCAAGTAGCAAAATACAGGATCTATTCATAGGTATGGCAAAGCATAACTAGAGGGATGTATCGTAATCAACATTTCCCATTAATAAACATTACCTCAAAAACAAGCTCAAAAATGTAGAGTGATGCAATTTGAACTGCCCAGCTCTGTAATTATAGTAACTATCTCACGCTGGGGAGCAACTTTTACTTTTTCACACTGATTAATGAATATGAGTAATAGATCTGAGTTCCCCCCCCACCACCTCCAAGTGTTCTGGTAAACGTTAAATAAATCAGATTGCAGGGTTTCATGAATACACAACAACAGCTACTCAGTCCTTAGCAAGCACACAAGAATACAATAACAATAGCAAAAAAAGTACAGTATTGAGGTGAGAACTCAAAGGAGGTTTGATTAGTCACATGTGCCTTCAGAGAAGTTCATTCGCTTATCTTGTGAGAGTAGTAACCTGTATCCTCCTTAATATTCTTGTACTCCAGAGTCAATAAAGATGATTAAAATGCTGCATAGACATTAATAGTTGAACAATAAACTGTGTAATTGTGGCCAACCTCTTACACTACCAACTGTTTTCCAAAAGGATTCTGGTTTATGCTTGCCAAGAGGGAGCCTCCCAGGAACACTGTTCTTGGTGAAGCCAGTTCCCAAAGCATCCTTTTAGAGTTTACAGCTAGAGGATACAGGCCAGTTCCCAACATCCACAAGTTCTTTCATATCTCCTCTGTGAGTTGACTGCATATAATGCTGCCTAGAGAAAAGTTGTTTCTAGAGGCACAGTAACAACATAGATTTTATACTTGATAGACTCACATTTCATACCAGATGTAATTAAGGATAAAATATAATGGGTTAATTCTAGTAAGGTGTTAAATTCTCAAACAAATGAAAAATATCAAAACCAAAGTCGTAAGAAGATGAAAATTAAACAAGAAAGCATTCTTTAAATTGTTTGCTGTTACCACAGAGTTAACAGGTAGGTCTTTTCTCCAGCATTGGGGCTTTTCTGAATTTCTTCCTCTATTGCATTCCTTTCCTCAACACACTCATCTTAGAGTCTTCTTGATGATCAAAGGATTTTAGAGGTCAAAGACTCCAAACATTTAATAATCCATTTGCAAGAGGCATTCAATGAACAACCACTCTCTTATGGCAGCTGTCTCCAGATTGCAACGAGTTTCACAGAGACACCCTGTGTCATCTTTAAAAATATACGACAGGGCTGGCATTTCAGCTGATTTAGAGTTCATGTTCTTATGAAAATAGGGCAACCTCCCCCTTCTTATAGCACGAGATCTTTATGGAGAGGTGGCAACATCTTCATAACTAAAGTTACAACCAGACTTCCTCATAAAGAAATCCCAAAATTCTTTTCATCTTTCCTCAGTGACATCCAAACACCTAAGGGTGACGTATGCCCAGGAAATGACCTTCTACAAACCAGCCAGTCTCTGAGGAAGTAACGAATACTGACTGAACAAGAAACACAGGAGAATTGTGTCCAGTCCCTGTTAAACAATAGGAGAGAAGAAACTTGAAATATGGACAGGACACGTCTAGAGAAAAACAATAGCCTACCAAGCTAGTGGGTGCCAATCCTTTTTAGTGCTGTCAAAATACAGACAAGCTTATCTGCCAGGCTGGGTCTAGGGTCCAACTAGAAATCACAACACTGGCATTTCTTGCTGCACCTGGGATGGAGCCCAGAGGATACCTAGTCCAGCTGCCAGGGCATCATCTGCTATGACCCTGGGAAGAGACAGTGCATGAGAAAGAAGGCAAAATCCTAAACCACAGCTCCAGAGCTCTCAAATTCAACATTTTAAGCACTCACCCAAGAAGACACCATTAGCAGTTAGGAGCAGTATTTTGGATTGTTCAAGTACACTGGAGAGAGAATTCTCTGAAATTTATGAATGTCAATCAGGGAGTGCTTTCTGAGGTAGCTCTGCTCTTCTTTTCTTACACAAGTGTTGGCAAGAGCCTGCACCTCCAATAGCTCAGTCTCTCCTGTTAGAATGTGAGCAGACTGCCAACTCTTTGGAAGCTCCCAGAGCTGAATGATATTTTCACAAAAGTCTGCCAGCTGGAGACTCCTTGTGTCAAGGTTTTGGCTCTCATCATTTGGGAAACAGTGAGCGTATACTGAAAGCAAGCACTGAAAAAGGTAGATTTTTCACAGCTGTCTGGATTATTTATGAAGAAAATTGTCTAAATTCAATCTAAATAAAGCCCTGCTGGCAGAGAGAGAAGGTCTCAAATTTAATCGCTTCTACCTGCTGTCAGCATCAATACTTTTTCCAGCCCTACCCTAAAAAATGTTTCTATCTAGCTTCTCTTATTCACTACATTTATGACACCCTCTCAGCTGTGGAAAAGTCCTTATATCCAACTGGTGCCATAGGACATACCCCTCTCATATACCATCTTTTCTTCTGGTAGCACTGTTTGCCTAAAAAATATTTTTGTGAGTTGATGTGTTTAAATGGTTTGTCCCATTTAGCCCAACAAACACCAAGTCAATGCTCATTGCTCAATGGAGAGAGATGCTATATCTTAGTGGGGAGATAAATCCCAAGGTGGGTTCTAAAGCCCAATAGCAGGCATGATCCACATCCCATTCCAGGTGAGAACTTTGTGATTTCTTGGGCTGAATACATGAATATCTCAGTGAAGTATAAGATTTTAATTCTCAACTGAAATATAAAGTGCTATTTCCTCATTCTGTCTTAAACCCGATGATGTACCTACAGCCCTTGCAGATTTACCAGTGAACAAGACAGTCCTGTTGCATGTCCAGTAACATGCATAAATACCTGCAATCTACAACTACCTGTTCCAAGCGCTGATCTGAAATTACAGAGAGAGAAAGAGTGTGGTGCTGAAGCTTGAATGTAATGCCAGTTTGAGGCCACAGCATCATGTGTTGGAGACCTGTCATGAAGCTGAAATACAAGTGAAGCTGTCACAGCAATGCAATGACAGCACAGTTCAGCATGCTCACGAAGTGACTAAAATCCAGGATGACTGCAGAGCCAAGGGGAAAAAAAGCTGGTTTTTTTCCTACCCTGTGTACATAAATAGGAAAGATCTGGTTGTGTTGTCCTGTGAGAACACCGAGATGTTAGTCTAAAGCAACAACTAACCTGAACTATGATTATAGAGTGGAAGAATGTGTTGACTTTTCAACTGAAATGTATCCTTGGCTGTTTCTCTTGCTGCAGCAGAGTTGTGTTTTCACAAGAGGGCAATGTACATTTTCTAGTCACAGCAAACCAGTTTGTGCTTTTCCCCTGACAGATATCAACATTCCCATTGTCTCAGGAGAGACAACAATCTGCAGATGCAACTAGCTATACTAATTTGTTAGATGTGTACTTAATAACAGGTTTTCAATTTAAAAAAGAGCTGTTTTCACACCTACAGAACTGAGTGATCCCAAAGTGCTTTGCTGGCATCAATCTAATCCCACAGCCTACACACATGGGTGGACATCAGAGAACCTGCAAAGCCAAGCAACAAAACAAAGGAGCTTGTGAGATCACACATAAATAAGCCATCTACCAACTTTTATACCTGACCTATCACCTTATAGTAATAATTTTGGGTCCATCTGCTTGGTGCTATCAGGTGAAAACAGCATGGAATTTGTTTTATGTAGGCTTTAGGAAAACTCAAATTCCCAGATAAAGGATCATCCTGCATTTGCAGACTGAGTCCCCAGTGAAGCACAGCCTGTATAACATGTACCAGGAGTACCAGCGTGGCTGCCCATGTGTTGCAATCAAACAGCACATGAACAATATGCCCAGCACTGATGCCAGAAGGTGTAAAGCTCATTGTTTCAGTGCAAATCAGTTATGCAACATACAGACATCAGTTACACAACACACAGATACTGGGAGGAGCCACCTGTTATTCACACTGAGTGGTATGGAAGCACATAACTCCCCCCAGGAAGACTACTGAGAAGCCCAAACACAACTACAAGAAACAGCATTTTTTGAATTTGGATATTGGAAAGAATTATCACATCTGAATCATCTACAGCTCTCAAGCCATGAAAGTAAATAGCACACTACTGAGAGGGCAGGCAAATTCCTGGCTGCTCGGAAAAGCCCAGGAATTATAGTTTCCATGTAAAGCAGGTGAGATCTTGGTTTCCAAATACTTTGGATCATGAATCTGATCTTCTTCCAAATTCTCCATGGAAAGGTTGGTTTTTGGTTTTAGGCATTAGAAACAAACACCAAGGCCAACTGATGAGCTAAGAGGCTTTTATGTCTGTGTTATGTTTCTGAACAAGTCCCAACCACTCAGTCATTTACATTTGAATAGTGTGCCATTCATTGCTTTCCATTGCACTGTTTAATGCCAGGTTTTCAGATTTAAGTAAAGATTGTCTGAAGGTGAGGGAGAGTATCAAGTGTGAAGAACCTTCCAGGAGCTCCCACAGTGGGGGGCCAGTTTCATGCCGTCTCAGCATCTGATGCTGCTCAACACTTCTGGGCTGCTAAAAGCTAGGCAGCATCCCAAGAAGCTTCAGGGAATTGGCAGAGCTCTGGGGCCCTGCAAACAGTGACCATTTTCACTGGAAACAGTTACAACACAGGAAGGAAGGTTCCCCCATGTTCCTTAGCTTGCATCAAAGTCCTGTGGGCATGTCCTCCCCCGTCTGGCGAGCGGATGCAAGGAGGCTACAGCACTGCTGTACCTTCAAAAGCCCCTTCTACCATCATCTCTTTTCAGTTTAACTTGAAAAGATAAAAGCAATTTAATCTTTCCTGCCTTCAACCTGAAGGTTTGTTCCTAAATATATTTTGACAGCAGAAATAAAGACAAAGTTTTAATAGAACTAACTGAACCACAAAGTGAATTATGTATTTCCATTTCAGGAGACAATCTCTCTGCTAATAACATCACTCTCCCTCCAAAAGCATGCATGACAAAATGCAAAGCATTTCTCTGTTCCTTCACGGCGTTTGGCGCCTGGCAGCAGCTGTGCAGCACAGAGAGAGAGCTGCCTCTTACACGTGTCTGTGTCATGTGTCTCACTCGCTTTGTCTGGGAGCTGGGGTGGGACCATCTGAATTGCTGAACCAGTCTGTCTGGAAAATTTGTATGCTAGCGGACTGAAACGCAACTGAACCCTGGCAACATCCCTGCTTTGGATCTCTGCCTAGAACCTTTATTTCTTCAGTGTTCTGTGGAAACATGCAGCAGCTGCAGACTTTCTGTAGGACCCCCACGCCAGCAATCTTACCCCAGAATGGAAGCACATGGCAAGGCAGGGTCTAAAGTGTACTGACAGCCTGGAGCATCTTAATTTTTCAACACTGGATTCTTTATTTTGTTCCCATCTTACAGAAACAATAGCAGTCACTGAGCAGCTTACTAAACCAGGGTCAAATCCTGAATAGATGCCTTGCTCACAGATTTGTTCTTAATTAGCCAAACACCCTCTGAAATCACCAAAAATGCCAATCAAACAAAGGCACATTTTATTTTGTGACCACAAGGAAAGGGGTTGAAAGAATTTACATCGGCTGCTAAGCATATGCTCTTACGACCACCACTGGATTTTTAGTAGTGACCTAGATATAGAAAGCTTTGATCTCCTGGTTTATTACCCAGTTTCTAGATAACCAGAATAACCAGAGTGAAGGAAAATCAGGATGGGTAGAAACTGTGTGAGATAAGAAAGAGGACCATGAAATACCGATCCCAGACATTTCACCAACTAAGGCAGGCAGACACCAGTAAGCATGATTAATAAGAGCAAGCCAGGAAACAGCATTACATTTCAAAGAAATCTAGGGGTGAATAGCTTGAGGAAATGAGATACAATGTCTTTCACATGTAGGTCACCAGTTTTAATCCAGCTCTGCTCATAGCAAACTCCAGTCATTAATATCTGACAGCTGTCTGGCAGCCACGTAGAATGAGATGGTGGTCTTTGTTTAATTGCTAGTGGTATCTGCAAAATATATCAACAGAACTACAATGCTGTGAAAAGTCTAAACAGGAAGGTCAACGACTGACTGGGCTTTGACAGAGGATCTCTACCCCCTTACCAAAAAGCTTCATTTCCTATTTGTGTCAACCTGATATATTTCAAGGGTAATAAATCTTTGTGGGTGAACAGAGGATAAAGAGAGCTAAAAACAGTTCAAAGAGAGCTGTGGTAACTCTGCTGCCTTGAACTCACACCAAGGCCCAGTTCACTAGCTGGTGGTTCCCCTGAAGTGCCAGCACAACACCAGTCCACACTGACCCAGGCCCTCTCCCTGCTCCTTCCAACAAGAGCAGCACAGAGCCAGGACCAGCAGATGCGAGGGCAGGCACACGGAGCCAGGGAAGAGGGCAGAGAGCAAACCATGGCCACGAAGAAGAGACTGAGAAGGAAGAGGGTGCTCTGAACAAGCCTAGAGGATAACCATGCAGAAGATGACCTTAGTATGGGTCTTTCCCCACATGGAGCTAGTTTTCACATATTGGTCCAGTAAGAATTTAGGATGTGCAGTGCTGGTCCCACTCTGTCTCTCAAAGAGGACATCAGGGGCTGCAGAAACAGTCTGGCCACATAGCACTGACCTACCCCTCAGCCCGGGGTCCTCTCCAGAGTCACAGCAACTTGACAGTCAAGAGATATGGTGTGGGGAGAGGTTGAAGTTGAAATTCACATGATTGGAATAAAGGGTCCAGCCATAAATGGTGAGTAAACAGAACTCTATTGCTGCCTTTTCAAAGCCTTTTCTTTACAATAAGAGAAAGGTCTGAATCTCCAAAGCCCATGTGAAATATCTAACATTCACCACAGGAAATGAGAGAAGAGATTATTTTACAGTTTGCAAGACAAATCCGCCCAATTGCATATCAGAACAGAAAGCTATGATTTCTATGTTCAACTAAAAAAAAAAAAAATTAGTTTTGTGGGTTTTTTTTAGTAAAGGCCAGGTTTAAAAATTCAGCTTTGATTTATAAGAGCAAATGGTGATTTTTTTTTTTTTCTTTTTCACTAATAACTGTGCCCTTGTTTTTTGGACAAACTTTATCTCACTTTAACTGTTCCAAACCCAGGTATTCCATCTCAGCTAGCTATCAAGCTTCTCTCAACAGTGACGGAAGAGAAGCAGTCACCTCCAACAGGAGATTGTTCTTAAACTAGGAGGATGTTTGGAATAGGTAGGATGAATTCTCCTTTCAGGTGGTGGTGGTTGCTGGAGGTGCCCAATGTATACCTAGTTGAACACAATCTTTTGTAACCTGGAGAGACTCTTCAAGCATTTTATGGACATTTTGGGTTCTGTCTTGACCAGTGTGCTCTTGATGCTATTATATAAAGCACAGTACTTTCATGAGTAATAGTCAGATTGTCTTATGGTTGTTTGTGAAAATGACAAATCAAATATGTGTCTGAAAAGAATAGTATAGCGTTAAAAATGATGGGTGTATATACTTCTTCTTCACAACTACCAGTGCTGTTTAAAATGCTCAGAACGAGAAACATGCCAAAAAGGGAGTCATGGGTTTTGTTTGGATTTTTTTTAAGTGTTTTCCTTTTACAACTCCTCCACTTGCTTTTGGAACTGTGTACATGACATTCAAGAGTCACATTTGCAAGTATTTTGCATTCAGCAATGTCTAATAAAAAAGAGTGCTCTTTCATATCACATGTTACATTCTATACTGATCATTCACATGGCTCCCCCAGCTGTGACACAGGGACAGACTTCCTAATGGAACTGGTTTTTTTCATTGAATATTTTCACTGAGTAAACAAATAAACGATGCAGAAATGTATTGAGGTAGAATAGCTCCCCCCAGGTGAGTCCCCAGTTTCCAGGCTAACTCTGCATAGTACTCTCCAAACACCTATCCATCAGGCTGGAAGGTAACCACCACTAGATGGTGGTGGTGGATGCCACACATGGTTTCCTGGCATTTCTTGGTTGGCTTTCTCACAAGAAACACTTGGGCATACCGCGCAGACCTCCACTGTGCTGTAAGTCAGACATTATCCTGGATCACACCCCAAGCAGGAGCCAAGTGCTTTAACTTGATACAAGCAGTTGTATCACTGTCAAAAGCTGCATAATGGAAAGTCTGAAAACTTTGGGAAAATGTCGTGCCTGGTGTGAGACAACTGAGCACTGCAGGACATTGACAAAAACAAAAATGAGGAATGCGGGAGTTTCTCTAGACTTCTTTAAAATAATCACACTCTGCCCTGTCATGCTACAGCTGCTTTTGTCGAATTTAGCTCCTTAATTGGCAGTGGAAACCTTTTTGGTTTCTCTCTTATGGAATTTACATGTTCTGCTGCTCTTCCTTCAAGCAATGTAATTAAAAAGCCTGCTTAGCATAATTAATTTGCAAACAGGTTGGATGAAATGGGATTGTATCCCAAAGGCTTTTTCAGCATTAAGTGGAACTACTTCTTCAAGTATACTTTAATCTAGAGTCTCCTGTATATAAATTTCTTGCATTTTGCGTTTTAAAAGTGCTTCATTTTGAAAGGTGCTACAACTGGCAGCCCAGTTCTGATTTGTGCTGCTGATACAGACCTAGATTATACAGCTCATTCTGCAAAACTTGTCCCCAGAGCATCCAGTCCCTGAGCAGCAGGAGGCTGTGTAGTCAAGAGCTCCTCCATGTTGAGTTTTTTTCTGAAAACACCTTATCTTCCTCAAAAATCCTCACTCCAACCTGCTGTGAAATAGCAACATGGCGTTTTAGATGTTAACGGGAATATTAAAATCAGTTCTGCACAGCCAGCCAGAGGAATGCTGAGGGAACAGGGAGGAAGGAAAACCTTCCCACAGGGAGCAGCTGGGACCTCTGCTCCTGTGCCACCACTCGGATCAGCAGCTGTCGTTCCCTTCTGAGAGCTGTTCTGCCGCCTGCACCAAGACCTGGCATTATTCCTCCCTCATTTGTAGGTTTTATTTTAGATTGGGTTTTTTGTTTTGTTTTGGGGTATTTTTTGTTTTGTTTTGGGTTTATTTGTTTATATTTTTTAACCAAGAACCTGTCCCCTTCATTCTCTGCAATGGAGACATTTCAGCTCCCTCCCATGACAAACTCATTTCCAATGAGTGATAATAAATCAATCATTTATGGCATTAACCGCTTAACTCTAGAGATTTTTAATTCCAATACAATCACCAGTAGCTGGTAAAAGCAGGCAAATGGAAAGCCCCCCTCAAACCTCATTTAAAGCTTATCATCCCAGATTAGAAACAAAGAAGATTATTACAGTGATCTAACCTGAGAAAAGATCATTGGGGTAGTTTTACAAAGAGGGAAGTACACTTGTGACAGTAATGGACAAGCAATGCAGTAAACAGTCCAGTCTCCTTCATCACAATCCTTCAACCACTTGAATTAACATGGAGACTAACAGAGTTGGTCTGTCAATTCAAGGCAAAAGGATTATTCTCTGCTAATAAAAACTGATGTGTTGTAGTGAAGCACCTACTAAACTCAGCTGTCATGCAACAAGTCATTTAGCAAGCTCATGGTTTCTAGTGATTATTGCTATTTATACTGCTTTTATAAGCAGTTATTTTCTAAGACAAGCTTTATGGTTCATCAAGGAGTGAACTGAGTGATGCTGCTCAAGATATCACTAATGGAAAATACTGGGGAGAGAAGTCACTGGACTTCATCTGTTGCTTCATGACTGGAAGCAATGAACATACACAATGCTAACTGAGGCACTGAACTGGTCATTCCCAAGAAATCAGACATGAATCTCAAATAAATTCCAATCTAATAATGTTTCTAAACTATGGAGGCATTTGAGCAAAACCAGTTACTAAAAGAGCTACTACCTTTATTAATGAAATCCTCTTCCACACATAAGCACTGTATCACATCACTGGAGAGTTACAGGATATATCACAACTAAAAAGCCATGAAAATGGTCTGCAGGGCATATCTGAAGCCTTGAATTACAAACTCATAATAGATGTGGAGGTTTCCCATGATCTGTTTGTAAGGCTACTAATCGTAACCGACTGTAGTTTGAGCAATAAATTTAAAATCATAATGATAAGACAAAAATAATGTAATACATTTTATCTTGTTTTAAATTATTAATGTAATGGGAGAGAAACAAGTACTTGATTGCTTCCATAGGCTTCATAATCTTAATCGGTTAATATCAAATACTTTATTGAAATCGTTAATAATTTAGTTTCATTATTAAGTATGATACTGAACAAGCTATTAAACTTGCTAACAGGGGACAGATAACCTCTTGAGCATCAGGCTCAGAGAAACTCATCATTGCATCTCACAATTGAGTGCCCATGCAAATGATCTGATACGTCAGAGGGTTTCAGTGAATGGTGGTGTCTTTCCTCTGCGAGAGTTTTATGTGGATATTTTTTATATAAAACTTGCAGATTTTTTTTTTTTGAGACTTTTAGTCCTCTGTCTTAATTGTATGAATCAGGGATACAGACTCAAAACTCATTAGGGGAAGACAGAAAGACAGATGCAAACGTGCACACAGCTCAATCACATCATCTTTATTTCCTTAAGAAGGAAGACAGCAAATATTGCCCAGACTGATATGACAGACCAGCTCTAGGGCAAACCAGTGACCTTGGCCAGCAGCTGTGACATGGCACAGCCCAGCATTGCTCCCTTTGCTCAGCATAACAGGGAACAGGTTGAGGGAGACTGACAGAGCCACATCAATACCAAGTGTCAAGGGGACCTTAATGGGAGCTTAGAAAACTAAGTTGAAATAATACTTTCCAGTGGTGGTAAGATTGCATCTCAACCCCAAGTACTTCACGGCACTACTTTATGGGCTCTAGAGGAGACAGAAACATGGCTTTTGTGGAAAGGTTTGATTTTGCTTTGGTGCCCTGCTTGTTGCTACCCAAGGCTTGACAATTAGGCAGCTGGCACTTGGGTTGTGGCTTCTGGGGCTCTTGGTGGTGTTTCACTCTTCACATTTATTCTCATGGTCCATTCCCCTCCATGCACCACCTTCTCCTCCAATGCAGACTATTTTGCAGGGTAAAGACCATCTGTATGCCTTGTGTTGGTACAACACTACTGATCATGCACCCTTAGACTTAAATGCTAAAGCCATTAACTGCAACAGCATTTCTAACATCCAAACCATTTCTTAGAAACAGTCCCACCCAGCTGAGCCAAAGCTGACACCAGAAACACCAATGGAAAAGAAAGCAAATCAAGCCTTTGAAAAGCACTGGAGACTGACTCATTTCTTCTTATCCAAATATAAATACATTTGTCTCTAAAAGAAGAAGCAAAATCACTATGCAAAATACAATGAACCAAACTTGGCTGGAACTAGATGATCTTTAAGATCCCTTCCAACCCAGGCCATTCTATGATTCTATGATTTAGAAATACTATGTGCATTGAATTAAATTTTCTTGGTGATGTTCTCCCTATCCCTTACTCCCCATTATCCAACATTGCCGATATACCTAAGACTTCTTGGTAAGGTTTGGCAAAGTAAAACCAATCTGAACACAGTGTGTTTTCAAGAAAACATCACCAAAATACAATAAATTGATTGATTTTCTAAACTTTCTCTAACATATTATATCACCCTTATTTAAATGTTTCTAGAATGGAATTGTATTCTTCTTATAACTCCACATTTCTACATATTTCCAAAAACACATTCCTCACTAGTTATTTTAAGTATCCTATACATCTGTATTTCTATCCATCTTCTTTAGAGATCTGGGATTTAACTCCAAGCTTTGGCAGGTAACTCAGCCCTGTTGCTTAGCAGCAGCTGAGGCACATGTAAATGCAATAATGGAAATTCTCGTGGTTACAAAAGTGGAAAGCCTTTGCCTGCTAAAAGCGGATGTTTATAAATTGTCTGGGAGTGGAGTAAGTGGCACTATTAGATTAGAAAAATTCTTTCCAGCAAAATACAGTTTTGAATACAAATCCAACTGGCCTGACACAAGTAATAGAGGCTGAGGCTAAAAAAGCAAGAGTCAATATTTAATTATGATTGCTTTTATATATTGATTACTCCAGTATTTTAACCATCATATGATTACCTGTAAAACAGGCCATTCTCCATTTCATTTAATGGGTGAAATAATGGATTCATGAAAGTCAACCGCAAAACTTTCACCGCCTTTATAGAACTGGGATTTGTTGTTATCTAAATCTGTTTTCATTAAATCTTATTTTAAAAAGCATTGATCCAAGTGTCAATGTGGATCCAAAGCCAACTGCTTAGCACTCCACCTTTGCTTAAAAAAAACCCTGTTTTAATCTGCATTTGACAGATCCATATGTTCACAGAAACATGCAGATTACAGCTCAAGCTTCTTAATCCTGCAGTATCATCAGCAGAAAGGCACCTAAAATGGTCTCCAAACTGAAACAAATGAACTTGAGAATGACCCCAGTCAGTGATGAGAACGGTCCCTTTCAACATGTACCTCAGTATCTTCTGCATTGTTGGCATGTAACATGTTGAGTGGTGAGCCCATACTCCTCATGCAATTTGTCTAATTTGCATCTAATTGTCTAATTCTAAAAGACAGCTATGAAACATAAGAATCCCTCTATAGTGAAAGGAGAATGGGACTTCCATAGCATCATTAATTTCTTTGAAAAATAAAGGTTTATGGTCAGATTAATTCCTTTGAGAACTCTCCTTTGGTCCATCAGCTATTAAAGCAACAAAGGTGGTTCTAATTATCATAATCAATCAAAGGCAAACAAAATGAGTAACCCCAGGGAACTACCTCTGTCTTTCCACTGACTCTAGTGCAGTCTAAATAACAAACTAGCCTTCAGATGGCAAAATTAATCCCAACCCTTCAGTCTTTGCTGAAGCTCAATGGCAGAGATGAGGGTTACTAAATAATCAACAACCTATGGGAGAATGCCCTGGATTTTAACTGGCAGACCCTGCCTATCATCCCCAGAGGTGCAAATAATCTCTTGAAGATTAATTTATGTCTATTTCCACCTCCAACCCAGATTGATTCTTACAGTCTGTAAAACAGTTATTTTGATACACAGATCTTGTTCGGGACTTCTTTAACCTAAAGATAATTTAAAACCTCATATTTTGCTCTACACTGCCACATTCCCTGAGTTCTAACTCCATACATTGCATATTTATACATGGCACAAGATTGTTTTTCTTCACTTAACTCTGTACAGGAAAAGGAAGAAATAACAGATTTTTCTATTCTAAATATTTGACAAAAGGCTTTATTTCTTTCAACAGAATGCTATTTATTCATGATTTTTTTCTCCCTTCTAAGGATGATGGTTTGTCAGCTTGTGACACTCATTTTCTATTCATTTTCATCAGCTGTGTCTCTGGCTCCCATGAGAACACTTTAATTTTGTTGCATGGCCCAGAAATATGATAATCAACAAATATTTCTAGGCCAAATCCATTGTCACAGTGTCAGCAGGCTCATGTGAAATACTGATGCAATTAAACACTGATTTGCCACTCCATCTCCCAGCAAGACAGATATAAAATACAGTTTGGTTTACCTAGATCTTTTTAAATTATCCCCTTTGAAAACCTTTTGAAAGATAATTGGTTATACTGAAGAACTGAAACAGGAAAAATGCTTAATACTTTTACGGTGTTTTGCATTTTACTGCTGTACAAACATTAACTAATTAAGCCTCACAATACCCAAGTGAGGAATGGAAGGAAGCATTATTATGGTTATATATTATAATTATACTGTCTCATTTAGAATTTCCTGGGTTTTGACTTTTGAAGTAATTATTATAATTATCACAAAACTAATAAAAAGTCAGAAACAATCTTTTTTTTTTTCATTATGAATATGCTCTAAGCTAAGCAAATAAATAGTTTACAAATGCCTAAAAGCACACTTTTTTCCATGTATCTCAGCTTCTGTTTTGCCTTTGTCCATTGAGTCCACAGGATTTGATTGTTTTCACCACAGAGGAAGAAAATCTTTTAAATGACCACATTGGACCCTTGAATTTAACAGCAACAAAAAGATAAGGAATGTGTGAAGTAAGATTATCTCTGTGATTTTTACCATATTCATAAAACATTATGAGATCTTGATATAAAACATTTATATGTTTCAAACAACATTATAAAATCTGTATGATATTTTGCAATTGGGATTAATTTTTAATTATTATTGTTATTATTCAAAATTGCTTTTCTCTCAAATACCTCTTACCACGGTCTGGATTTCTATTCCCAGTTCCAGACATCTAACAGCCCACTGGCACCCTTTAGATACAGGTAGATAGGTTCTTTCCATGAATGTTTTCTACCTGTCTCTCATACATCTATCTTGTAATGAGATAATTTCCCTCCGGAAGTGCCTTTGCTCTCCACAAGCAGCCAAGTCCCATGCATTTCTCCTATAATTTCCCCTAAAATAAAACTGGAATTTTCAACATCTATAGGGATAAAATCCACTTTATTAACCATACAAAATTGTCATACAATATTTGAATGTTCAATTGGTCCATCATAATAGCTAGTCACTGCAAATTCTTAGAAGTCAACCCCAGCTTGATCATCCTCTAGGAGAATCTTCTTTATAAGGCCATAATCAACCAAATGATAATTTGGAAAAGGATCTCATGCAGTTTCTTTTTATCTAGAAAGATAGTTTCCTTCTTTTTTTATTATGTAGGATAGACCTAATAATAATGTTTGTAGAGTGGATCCAGAAGGAGAGAAGAAATAGTCTAATGAACCCAAAATATACACAATACTCTTTTGTTGGCAAGTGCTGGAAAAATAAATAAACAAATAAAGATCTGATAATATATCAAGCAGGTCAAGCCAAGATTAATAGAAGACACAACAGAGGGATGGGATGTCATCCAGAGGGGACTGGTCAAACTTGAGAAGTGGGTGCAAAAGAACATCATTAAGTTCATTAAGGTCAAGTGCAAAGTGCTGCACATGGGCTGGGGCAATCCTAGATATGAACACAGATTAGGAGAAGAACTCCTTGAGAGCAGCCCTGTGGAGAAGAACTTAGGGGTTCTCGTGCATGAAAACATGGACATGACCCCACAGCCCAGGAAGCCAGCTGTGTCCTGGGCTGCATCCAAAGCCCCATGGGCAGCAGGGCAAGGGAAGGGATTCTGCCTCTCTCCTCTGCTCTCATGAGACCCCACCTACAGTGCTGCTTCCAGCTCTGGGGTCCCCAGCACAGGAAGGACATGGATGTGTTAACAGCAAGTCCAGAGGAGGCCACAAAGGTGCTCAGAGTGCTGGGCAGGCTGAGGGAATTGGGGTTGTTCAGCCTGGAGAAGATGCTGGGGAGACCCTATAGCAGCCTTTCAGTACCTTAAAGGAGGCTAATAGAAAGGAGGGAGAAGGAACTGGATGATCTTTAAGATTCCTTCACACCCAACCAATTCCATGATTTTGTGATTCTAATATTAATAGATTAGTGTTCCCACCCTGCAATCTAGAAACCAACCACAGCTCTACTCAGCTCTACTCTACCATGGCTGGAGATGGTGCTCAGTTCATTTGCCTGTTAGAAAAGGAAATTGCCATCAAATGCCGTCAATAGGGGTTTTCTGCAATGTAACTCCTTTTCTGCATCAAGTTGCCAATACAGTCCTTGTGCTAGTTATAGATAGTATTTTGACTGTACTTGCCTCATGACACTAGAAAGACCATCTGGCTAAACAGATGTGGTAATCTGATTTGTTTGGCCAATGAGCTGAAAAACCCCACAATGGCTTGAATGGGAGTTCCCAGGAGTGCCCAATCCAGCATCTTCTCCTCTGTGTTTCCAGATACCATGTTTATCACTTCAGGAACAGCTTGGTAATGGACTATTTGCTTGTGGGAGTTACCAAGAGAGAAGGAATTTCCATACAAGAGACAAAGAGGTGACCATATTTTCATAAAAAAAAATTAGTCATAAGGCCATCTGTCATTCTTTTGCAGTGTTTCATATGTTATAAAACAAGAAACTGGTAAAATGCAAGCCAAACCTTGGTCCCACAAAATGTGTCAGGTCTCCCATGGATATGAACAGGACCATTGGTTACTCAATCTGTTTATTTACAGCCTTATCTAAAGACTGCAGTGCAGGTCTTCTCACAACCATGTGCTTTATTATAGATGCATAACCTTAAATATGGAATGGCTTGTCTATATAACGTCCCCCTGCCAACATTATCTTCATCATCTGTCTTAATTTTTAGCCTCTTAGGTTTATAAAAATAAGTGTAATTTCAAATCTTCTGAAGTCTACAGCAAGTTTACACTTACCCAGCCTCAATTTGTTCTCTTTTAAATTTACTTTCATTTCTCAAGCCTGTAATGTTTGATATCACCATGTATATAAATTACATTTCTGCAAAAAAGGTTTAAAAAATTCAAAATTCATAAAGAATACTCCCTCCCTCCTCAACCTGTGGCATTATAAATTAGAAATTTATACATTTAAAGATTAAAAGGAAGGCATTTAAAAAATCTTTCTGGAGACATTTAATTTTAGGTCAAGTAAAAGAGTCTGGATAGCTCCTTTTCTTGAAGTGTTTCTCACCACCATTAACAATGAATAACAAACACGTAATTATGCCCATTCATTTTGCCTTGCTATGCTGTATCTTGCCAGTGTTTGCAAACTTATATTTTAGAAAAGTTTCCAACTATAAGATTCTCCTTTGCATAAAGGATTGGGTTGGCTTTCTGATACTGGACTGCCTCTGCCTTGAAGTAAAGAGAGAGACAAATTAAAATAAAATGACCAAGCCCCAATCATAGGCTGAATGAGCACAACTAACAGCAAGCTTCTCATTATGCTGAAGACACAAAGCCGAGTCTGCAGAAACTCAAAAGCTGGAGAAGAAAAGGACAGAGATACAGACATCCCACCAGGCTTCACCACTCATCCAGCCAGTGCCCTAGGGAAGAAAGATAGGAGCTAGCTGAGAAGGAAAGAAAAGGACATCATGGTTAAGAAAAAATAGGGATGTATCTGAAGATTCCACATGCCTGACAGCCAGGATTGTATAGGCGTTTGGAGATGATAAGGTTGCATCTTCTGAAAGAAGGAGGGCACTTTGTTCCTTGAGGAGGAAAACATTTATTTTTTCATTATATTGCATTTTGTGAATTTAGGATAGCAAGACAGCAAGAATTGAGGCTTTAAGGCGATAAATGGGTTCTGGTAATTTAAAAAAGCACATTTTTAATCCATCATGGATTATATCAAAGAACTATCCTCCCTTTGGTCAAACTCTTACCCCCCACCATAATGCTTCCATTTCACTATAAGTGTGACATGCACTGTTACCACTCCGTTTGGTTACATAGCAAGGGATCCGCACAGCATCTACAACTGCATTTCTTGTCAAGAGTTTCTCTCTCCCTTTGTTTTTCTTTTGGCTCCAAGACATCCTGTCTGCATAGCAACACGACTTCAGCTGTCCCTTGACCCAGCTATTACACCAACATGCTGGCAATAAAACCTGTGTGAGGCTTCTTCAGCCAGTGAGCTACGTGAATTCACTCACACCCCACCCATATACAGGACCACCACGGAATTTTTATATCGTGTCTACATAAAAGGAAAGGAGAAAAGATACAAAGTATTCTCATCCACTGATGTACTTTGCAGTGACATGGGCCACTCCACAGAAATCAGTGGTCCTCTTAGGAAAACATCCTAGCTTTCACAGCATTACATGTAGAACAATATTTCTACGAATCTGGAAACATAAATATAGCCCCAAAGTACTCTGGCAACATGTAAAATGCACACGCACGAGCCCAGAATAGATGAGAGCAAAGAAAATGATTGAGATGAACAGTCACGTGGAAATAAAAACACTGGGTACATGTATAGAAAATGGAAACAAATAACTGAAAACTGCCTGAAGGCAAGTACTACTGGTGATAATCCAGGGATAATGTTTTCATAGGGATTAACTGTTCTGGACCACTTTTCCCATGTGTAAAGCACAACATACTTTTTATTCATATAGGTTGATTTGGCAGTCTCTTTATTTCTAGCAAAAACTATTTATTGTGCCTGTGAAGAAAAAAATTCCAGCCTTGGATAGCCAGAATACAGTTGGTTTTTTTTTTCTCTCCAACTGATAATTGCCTGCTGGATAGAGCTCAAGAGCTAATTTTCCAGAGATAGTCCACTTCTATAGGATTATTAGAAGCTTGTGTGCCAAATTAGTAATTTTGAATCTTGTATCTTTAATAAATTTGGCTACCAGTTAATGTAATTTTTATACTGAATGTGTCCAATTCATCCTTTGGAAAGAGATTTCATTTCTTTGGCAAAATGTCATTATTCTTACAGAGAAGTAACAATGAAGTACATAACTTTAAAAGAAACTGCTGGGTACAAAGACCAGCATTTACATTTTGTTAGCAGTATTTTTTACTCAGTTTTATTGCTGTGGACCTGCTGGTGATTTTCTGTATGAGAAACTAAATTTTCTGAGAACAAAAATAGGGT
The DNA here is from genome assembly GCA_026261815.1 of Monarcha castaneiventris obscurior. NCBI lineage: Eukaryota > Metazoa > Chordata > Aves > Passeriformes > Monarchidae > Monarcha > Monarcha castaneiventris. The sequence continues at coordinate 26,788,607 of JAMPIT010000624.1, read as the reverse complement.
TTCCTTTCAGGTTGTTTCAGAGCATGTGCTCTTTCTCATGATTTTTTATGTTTCAAAGACACCCCAGGGTAGTAGATACAGGATGCAGAAATATCCTTATTCCTACAATTCTTGGCCATACATTAGAATAACCCCAGAATTTATGTCTCTGGGAAAATAACCTCAGGTCCATTAAACATCATTTTTCTGCTATACAGAAAAACTCCTGGGGAAAAGAATCTCAAAAATAAATGAGTGGATAGACTAATACACCACAGGGGCTAATTTGTGGCACTGAGTAAGCAATTCTAACATGAGGCCACTAATTTGTTGGGTTTCCTTGTCATATACTGTATTTAATTGTAGCAAGAACTAATCGAGAGATAAATAATTGCTTCTTCAAACCAGGACTAATACAGCACCTTTACAAATAAATATGACTATTACTATTGTAAACTCCAATATTCAGCATCATGTTCTAGGCTTTAACCAACCCCAGTTTTCTTGCTGGGCTTTTAAGAACCACAGTGTAGTAGAACTCAGAAAATGTACCTTTCTCAGGCCAGGTGTTATCTGAAGTATTATCTTGTTTTCAAAAAACACAATCAACCAAACAAATGGCATGAATGGAAATTATATTTAAAAATAAATATCTAAAATATTTAAATATAAATTATTGGGAAGTTTGACTTCTAAGAGTAATAAATAGAGTGTTAAGACGTCCCTTGTTCTGTACAAATGGGCAACAGAAGAGATGAGATGAAAACAATTGTGCAATATTATTACTGTGAAGCTGATGCTCAGCTGTACCTTTCTGTGGCTTCAGATATACATGAGATGGTGTGACTGTATTCCTACAAGAAAACTGTGGGATTTGGTCATTACTAAGCAACTGTGAGCCCAGAAGTGATTGCCACCTAAATCACTTGTCCTAATCAAGAAGTTTAATGTGTGTATGCAATGTTTGTACCGAGCGTACCGACCCACACCTAATGTAAGACTCAATGTGCTGAAGATGCTTTGTACTGAAATGTAGAAATTGGACCCTGAGGGAAGGATTTGTGTTTTCCTCCTGAATGAAATTAGGATTGTTAACTGAGCACAGGGAACAGCACCTGACCTGCCAAGGTGTGGGTGAGAGGGTAAGTGGGAAGCAGAGGGTGGGTGAGAAGCAGTGATTTCACAGAAGAAACAACTCCATCCTTTCCTGCCAGGGCTAAGGCATTTGTGTGTGGATACAAGGACACAGAAGGAGCTAAGGACATCTGCAGTTCACCAGGACCACATCCAAACAGCATCACCTTCCAGAGACCACCACTGAGCAGCTTGATAAAAAGCAGCTGGCTGGAGTTTATTCTGGTGAAAACAGATCCATGCTAGGAGGAAGTCCCTCCCCTAAGTTCATCTGCAGACCTGTGATGTCCTGTGAGGCTTTCACAACACAATGTCTTGTTTTAGTTGATCCATTCTTAAACAACTCCATCACTTCAGTTAAATGATAGAAGCTATAATTATCTGCACTGACACATAAATTTAGGCACTGTAATTGCTACATTACTAAACACCATCACAATTAAAGTTCTTCAGAACCAAAAAAGCATTTAGAAGAGGGATGCAGATACAGCCAACATGGACACGAGTAGTGGTAGAAGCTGGAGCCTGCAAACACAAAACTGAATTCTAGGACTGTTCCTTTTTATCAGTCCCTGTGTATCTGGTATTAGCACCAGGGACCGGAATCACACAGCCAAAATTCATATATCTTGGAATAGGGTTTCATCCATCTCCTACCCTAATGAGTTTGACAAGGAGAAGCAAACTAGAGAGTATATGTCAAAGAAAGCTGTGAAGAGTCATAAGTATGCTCAGAGGTGTGTAATCTCCTAGTAAGGGACAACAGCAATCCTAGGGAATATCCTACCAAATGAAAGGGGACCTCTACAGCCATCTAGAAATAACTTCATAATTTAATATACTTCTTCTGAAAGCTGCTGACAAGGTCCATATACAATTTTATTTCAATTAATGACATAAGAATTTTAATTCCTTTTTTTTGTTAACATGGAAATAATCCCCAATTGATATTCACTTTGAGGTGAACTGCAGTATTGATTTACACTTTGTATATACTGCTCTTTCTCTGGACTACAGGGAGTTTTTATTTAGAGCTGCATGTTCAATTCTGGGCTATTCATGCAACCGGACAGCCAACCTTCACAACTCCTTAACCTGGTGGATATCACACCACACTTTTCTGAGAATGTTTCATATGTATTTTATTAAAATGGCAAGATCTTCTCCTGTCTGATTTTCCTTATGTTTACTACTTTATCTTCCAAACCATATGTTTTTCTCATTTTGCTTTGTTTGTGATTGAATATAAAATTAGGATAGGTGCCTAATTCTCATGCCAGGTAGCAGTAAGCCATCTCAATTCGGCAATCATTGGGTTTGTCAGTGCAAACAGTCTATTCCTGTGAGCCTTAATTAAACATGGAAAGATAGAAATTTGTTCTCATTGAAGAAAAAGAAAGTTGATATCCCAAGGTACTGGAAATATTCAGACTACGAGTAGTAGAAATCTGACTGTAATATCAACTAATGTCTACATGATAATAAAAACTGTGTTTAACTTGGTAACTAACTGAGCTCCTAAAGGCTTTTCCACATCACAGTACCCTGAAAAAGCAGTTGATGTTTCATTGCCTGCACAGCTATAGCTTCTTCCCACAGCAGCATGTGTTGCAGTGGTAACAGTGATTTGCCATCTCAGCACACCACAAGCAGATGGAGCAGGCTGACACAGGCAATGCCTGGCTGCCAGCATCGTGCTTCACTCTAATGCATCCCTTTAACTTTTGAGATATTCACACCCAGCTACAGTGACCCACAGCCGTCCATCAAGTATATATTAGTATGGTAAATTAACTTTCTGCAGGACTGATGAGTTTCCTGTGAGGAGAAAGGGAGGAAGAGGTGAGGCATGGAGTCAGAGACGGCGCAGTGGGGTGAAGGGATGAGGTTCAGAGTACCAAGTTCCTGTCCACACCTTATGAAATAAAAATGCTGTTTTCAGCTCCAGGCCTTGTGCACAAGTGAGATACTGAAAGCACACTTTGATACTAGAGGAAAGCACTTAAATGTTTAAAACGAAAAAACTTTAAATCACAGTAATTCACTCCAGTGCTGAAATGAAGTGCCCTGGTTTAATGCTTCCTTCAGGAACCCTGTAATACACTAAACAGCTTTTTTTAATATATTAAACCAACAGAAATATTTATAGTTCAAGAAATGTGACAAGAAGTCGTCCCTGGAAGACCCTAGTTCACTTTCTCTCAAGTAATAAAAACACACGCTTACTAGCCTTCAGAATAAGGCTGGTATCATCCTAAAAAGATGATCTGCATTTCAAAACCCAAAATCCTGTATCTAAAATACTGGTTTCCACTAAGACATGGTCACAGTTTAATTGTAGAGCACAGAAACCTGTGTAGCTCTAGAGCAGATATTCGATTAACATCTGGCCCAAAGTGCCATACTCTTATGTGTATGTATGACTCCAGGAAGGCATTGCCAAGACATTCTGTAGGAAAAAAGAACAAACCCTCACTTCAAAGAGATGAAGTAAAGGATATTTATATTTTGACCAATGAAGTAATTTCAACCCTGACTTTCCAAAAAACATCAAGCAAATGGTTTAACGTTTTTGTATTTCAACTGTTTATACATAATATAGAAATTTTATGTGCTCCATTCATGATGATTTTATTTGACTGCAGGAGAAGGGAAGATGTCTGAAAGAAGTACAGTCAATATTATCTCTCTCTCTCTCTCTCTCTCTCTCTCTCTCTCTCTCACCCCTGCACATCCTCAAGGATTTTCACTGGTTTTGTGAATACTCTTCCTTGTGATGAGAAGGAAAGCACTGAGATGGGATGAAGGGAGGTTGGAAGCAGAAGTTTCAGGATGAAAAATATCTGTAACACATGACTTTTGCAACAGATTGTATAAAGGTTGTGAACCACTGATCAGTCTTGATAGCTGCTGTGAGGACTATGTAACAGTGGTAAAATAAGCATTTTTACAACAAATAGTAGGTCTGAACATGGTAACATCTATGGGACTTGGTGCTGACAGTTCAGGTTTTTTCTTTGAGCACTTTCATTCTTTGTGTTAGCAATGGCTCTCTCCATCCAAGCTGCAGCACTCCTTTATTACCCTTCAGATAACCTTATTAATAAATTCAGTGTTTTGCTTCAAAAATAGTCACAGTATCCCAGATTCACTGTTTTGATTTCTCGGAGGAGTACAACATAGATCAAAGGTGAGCTGTAAAGGAACAAGGTCTCTTATAAAAATTCATGACAGTTTTGGAAACTGGTGAGCTTCCTTCAAAATAAAAGATGAAGTGAAAGTAATTTGCATGTTATTGTTGGAAAATTTACCCGGCCTGCATTCTTTTATCAGACTATGGTGGAAACTAGGGCATGCATGTAAATGATGATATTTTTAAGCATTCCAGGCTAGATCATCTTGTCCTGTCTGGATGTACTCTCTTCAATGCATTGCAAGTCAGTTTTGAGTGCCTCCAGGAACCACATGTAGCCACAGAATTACAATTATATTCAATACTTGGTAATAATCAGAGGTTTGGACTAAACCTTTGCATTCCCACACATCTGCTGACTCTGTAAGCCTTGGAGATGCCTTTAGACAGCTGGACTGCTTTTTGGATTCATGTGACCATGATTCCTGCCTCTTCCAGACACAGTGTCAGCATATGTTACTGATTTGTTCAAGCATTAGGAAGATTCATTCCACTAGCCTCAATATTCCACAAGCTACTATTTGGAGCAATTAAGATTTAGCTGTTTAGATTTCATCTCTTAAATTTGTCTGACTTCCTCATTTTCCAGATTTAGAGTCTCCAGAGGAGATTGTCTGGAGGATATGGGCCATTATATGCTCTGCAACAGAAGCAAAAAAGAAAAAAAGTATTTTAGCCTTTAAAATTAGCCACTAGCCATGATACTGCAAGTATGAAAGGACTTGTCCTTCTTTGCTTTTGAAACTTTTTTTAGCAGCTTCAGGACCCTTACTTTCATCCCTTCCCCCCATCCCTGACTTAGTTTTTAAACCATTATTGCATTTAAGTGACAGGTCCCAGTGCACATTCTTTGCATGTGATGAGAGGAGCTCTCCAGACTCCAGATCCAGCTTGTAGGACTGCACACTAATGGTTAATGGAGCTTGCACCAGACTTCACTGCACTCGGGTGTCACAACGATAAACAATTTCAGGAGCTCAGTACAGTCCTAAGAACTTAAGTAAGGATCAGGAATGAAAACTCCCATTAGCTTCACTGAGATTAGTGTTTCAATCTAAACTGACTCCATTCCACATTGTTAAAGGCTCTTAGTATGCAGTGTTGTGATTTACAGCCATATTTTCAGAACTGTTTGCTACCCAGCATGCTGGTCCTTTTCTGGAAATCACTGTTTTCAATTTGCTCTGCAGCTTAAATGAGAATCCGTGTTTATTTACTCTATGTTGTTTTTCAATATGGTTGCTGATCTTTAAAGCTCTGTTTACTAAAGACAGATTTTTAAATCTGTTCCACAAAATGATATTAAATCCAGACATTATTTTTCCTGGGATAAGAACAGAGACAGAAATGCAGCAGACAGGCACATTGCCAGTATCCTCCCCTTCCCTGAATTGCCCAAAGTCAGCTTCAAAGTTAACACTGCCTTTGGGGTTTGTTTGATTTTGGTTTCAAAAGTAAGATGCATTCTGGCCCTTTGTTTTAAAATTCATGGAGCACAATCTCAGCTTCTGTTTGAAATATATAATAAGCCTTTTATGTGGTTTAGGAGTAGACCTGCATTTTGGCACAGCACCTGCCTATTCAAATCTTTAAGGAGAAGAAAATGAATAATGGCAAAAGCAGTTTTGTATGGAAAACATCCAGGCAACAAGACCATGCCCTTTTTTTTTAGCCAAGTTCTGTTTGAAAAGAAATTGCAATCTCTTTTGGTTTTAAAGTTATCAGAACCCAGTTTTAATACAGCTTTGGCGCACCAAGCTCGTCCTGAAAAGCATTCCCCAGTGATAGTGCTGGACCACAAGCACAGTTGCTTTTCAGCACACTGGTGCTTCAATTCTGCTATATTAATTTTCTTTTCATAGGAATGTCACTAAACTTCTGGTGAAAAAGAGAATTTCTTTCTAATGATTTACAGTAATTGTCTCAGATGCGCAGATTTGTATTAAGTGCTTAAGGAATGCATTAAGAATCTCTACCTCATCAACTGTTTTACAATCCCCACAAGCAAAACTTCTACTGAGGCCAGTAACATTGCTGTCATTCCTGTCCAGCCCCTATTTCCCTATCTAGATATGCACTGCTCCTTATAGAGCCATACTGTGATGTCCCCAGACCAGAACTATTTGTTGCTCTATTTGTTTGCATCAAACATTTCTAAAATAATAGTATTAGTTTTATTATTCCATATCAGATTGAAAAATTCAGTAACACAGCAGTAATATTAACCAGTTTAAATTCTTTTTAGAGTAATCTTTATAAATAAATACATATGATGCTTTCTGTGTTGCAATTAAATTCAGGTCGTACATCCAGCAAATATCCTGTTATACTGTCCAGAAATATTGCTGGCATACCAGATGTGATCTGGAAGGTAGCAACAAGGCTAAAGTCATTGTGTGGGTAGATAGATCAGCATTTTTTATAATGATATATAACATTTATACATTATTTCAAGACATGCTATAGTTGCACAGTAACACAGGATTGGTATAATATGTTAAACATATTAATTATATTTGGCATAATATACCTAACATGGGTTTAACATACCTTAGAAGTATTCCTTTTATAGGGAGAGCTTAAGTGGCCAAAACACACTCACAAAACCAGCACAGCTCCACTAGTTAAGAGATGATCCCAGGAAACATCAGTTTCTGCCAGTACAACTGCATCTGTGTTTGGGACATCTGTAAACACAGCTGTGCCATTCTGGAATCGTACTTTTTTAAAGCCACTGAAAGCCTGAAATCCAGCTCTAACCTGATATTTTGAGGAGCTCTGTGCCATCTTTAGAAAGATGCTAGTCTGCCTTGAAAGAAGCTGCAAATACACCCACTTAAATGTCAATAGATTTTTGAGATTCTTCTGTTTTTCACATATTAAAATGAAGGACTAGAAATCTATTCCCTTCAAGGCTGGAAATGTGAGATAGAAGCAAAAAATATAACAAAACATTTGATTCTAATTAATGAAATAGCATTATTTTTTCTTTTTTTTTCTTCATTTAAAAGTTGTCTATAAGACTCCAAAACATAGCTAAATAATATAGGTGCAATAAATTCACAAAGTAAGTTACTTCATTTAATGTTAGCATTGTATCACGATCACTCCTAGCCCTACCCTTCCAGTTAAAGGACCATTGGTGCTTGTTTCTATTAATGCAGAGATATGCTTCTCATGTTCAGTGACCCAGTTCCAAGAAGTATCACAATATAGAAGCCTATTTTCCACTTAATAAACATGCATAATTCCTGTGAATATTAGCAGTGATTATGCACGCTTACACACTCTAGGGCATATTCATCTAAACCCAGTGAATTCAAAAGATCTGAAGGAAAATGTGTTTGGCCCTCTAGACTGCAAGAAACCCTGAAGAATGATAGGAACACTCAAGAGTTTTTTATTGGTATATTTTATTTTAATGGCAGTTTTGTATATTAATTCCTTAGCTCTCTGCCCACAATGCTAATGAAGTTTTATGCAAGATAAAAGAATTAAGGACTTCTTAGAAGAGAAAAAAGGAAAATTAAGACAGCCAGTGAGGATTAAGCTTAACAGTTAGGATATTCTCTTTGAAGAAGGAAATTCTAGGTTCCAGCTTGTCTGATGCTATTTCCTACAGAAAAAGAGGTTAATTGGGATATTTCCAGCAGCTCAGAAGGTCATGTCTCATCACAGGTAGATAAATGAGAGGGCAGGCAGTGTGGATTCAAACAGAGACATGATAATTCACAGAATGGGTAAAGTTGGAAGACACCACAGTAGATCATCTGGTCCAACCTCTCCCCTCAAGCAGGGTCATCCCAGAGCACAAGGCACGGAACTGCATCCAGAGGGTTCTGGAATATCTCCAGTGAGGGAGACTCCCCAGCCTCTCTGGGCAATCTGTTCCAGTGTGTGGTCACTGAACAGTAAGGAATTTCTTCCTCATGTTCAGGTGGAATTTCCTGTGCATAAGTTTCTGCCTCTTGTCCTGTTGCTGGGTGCCAGGAAGCAGAGCCTTGTCCATCCTCTTGACACATCCCCTCAGATACTGATAGACATTGATGAGGTCCCCTCTCAGTTATTTTTTCTCAAAGCTGTACAGGCCCAGCTCCCTCAGCCTTTCCTCATAAAAGAGATGCTCCAGTTCCTTCATCATCTTTGTGACTCTCTGCTGGACCCTCTTCAGGAGCTCCAGCTCTCTCTTGTCCTGAGGAGCCCAGAAATGGACACAGCTCTCCAGATGCACCTCAACAGGGCTCAGAAGAGGGGCAGGATCACCTCCCTCAACCTGCTGGCAATACTCTTCCTCTAATTGATTCAGTTTTCTACAGCTTAAGGAGTACTTAAACTGCTGTGATAAAGGTAAGGCAATTACATTATTTTTGTCACTTAAGAAAGAAAGCAAAAGGACTCCAGTCTGTTGATTTTGCCTTTTCTAAAGTTTTAGATAGTTTTCTGCAGTAGAAAGATGCAAGTCTCATATGAAAACATGCATATACCCCAAAGAAACTTAGAATTTAGCACCAGCTCCTGTCCTGAGCCAATACTTTGTGGTTTTGCACATTTGTTTACAAAATGTTGGCTTGAGTTTTAGCTTCCTCAGAATGTTATCCACAGATTTCTCCCACTGCCACACTTTGTGCAGGCTGTCAGGACAGCTAACTCAGTGTTTCAGTATTTAGGTCTCTTTGTGGCTCTGGGCTTGCAGTATATAACCAACTCTTCAATAAACTACTCCATAAACTGCTGAAGCATTCACTTCATTCAGCACCATGAAGGGAAACATAAGCCCTCAGAGTTTGCCACACATTTTGTATCCCAAGAAGAATCTATCTACCCAAAAATGGACCATATTTTTAATGAACCTATGATATCACAGAAATCATTAAATATGCAACAGTATAAAGTATATTTCTGCCTATTAGCTGCTTATTTAAAAGGGATGTTCTTGACTAAATATTTTTATAGACACTTCCACTAAAAGTGTTGCAAATAATTTTTCTGTAAAGTCCATTTGTGTAACTGCTATTTATTTTAAGCACTGGATCATTAGTATTCATAATGGAAACTTCAATAGCAAGTGTTTCCAAGCCAAACTAGAGTAATTCCCCCTTTAGTCAATACAGTCTTCATCGACATCAGTAACCAGCACAGTACAATTGATGCAAATATGTAGAGTTGGAAGGATTTGTGTTGAGGACCTGACATCCACATCACACAGGTTCTGGAGGTTTCATTTCAGACCAACTCAAGCTTTTTAGTAGGCATTACATACAGTAACACATTAGGTGTGATCCCAGGACATGTGTAGTTATGTTTCATATTAAAAAAAAACCCAAACAGTTTCTATGCCCTAAGATTGTACACCCCAATCTGCAATTCTGATGGAAGAGAAGTGGAGATAACCAGGAAATTCACCTCAAAGTATTGCTAATAGAAAATATTTTGGATCTTTAAGCTGAGGACATTTTCTACTGTGTGTAAGTAAAAAAAAAAATTTTCTTTGCCTCTAAGTTAGGTGACCAACACCTTTTTATCAACACACATAAAAATGCACCACACAGCTCTCACGAACAAAGAAAACAGTGTCATCTTAGGTCAACGTAAATTGGAAATGAAGGAAAGTCTTGTATTTATTTTCAAAATATATTGGTCCATGGAAATCTTCTTCAATAAAATCCAGTTCAGAAAAACAGATAAATGTCATCATTCCAAATAAGTTCATGCAGAGGAATTACAAATCAATACACGCTTCATGTATTTTCACCCTGAATACACTTTAAGTGAACTGAAATGCTATAAATGTAATCATAATGATTTAGGTCTCCTGCTGGTGGGTCATCCTGGAAACATCAAATTTCACGTCTGGGGGTTTATCTGCAGCCAGCAGCTGGGGCAGACAGAATGTCCTACACAAGAGAAGTCGCCACCACGGCCAACACTCAGACTATGAGCTCCAGAGAGACATTATTTTACAAGCATTTCTGCGACACAGAGAGAAGCAAAGCTCTGGATTTACTACAGCTAATCATATTCCTCCTCTGCAAAATAAGGATTTTGCCCTGTGTAGACGTCAAATATAGGATGACAATAAACTGGACTGAATATATGGTGGTGCAATTACAGAGCAAAGATGAGACCCCACAACTACCAAAGCAAGGGAGAGAATCGTATTTGATGTCCATATCTAAAGATACACGAGGCTATAAAGCTAAAAGCTGGATATTGCAGCTTAGTAAGATTACAAAGCTGTCTTCAAATTTCAAGAGCAAAATACTGCTTGAGCTCTTCATGTTATTTTTTGCACTACCATCTCTGCAAACATCATATTGAATTTACTCTCTGATATGTCTTCATGAGTAAAGTATCTTGTGAAATACCTATGAATGCTTCAAACTCCCCTTTGAAGGAAGGAAGGAAGTCCTGGCAGTTCTGATGTGTTTTCAGAAGATGTTTTTTCTCACAGCACACAAATTCATAAAAAACCCTCAAGCAATAACAACAAAAAACAACAAAAAACCAAACCAAACAAACAAAAAACCACAACCCAAAAAAGCCACCCCCAAAAAATCCAAAAAAAAACCCCACAAAAAAACCAACCAACTGATCAACCAACCAACCAACCAACCAACCAAAAAAAAACCCCAAAAAACCCCAAAAAACAAGCAAACAAAAAACCCTTTACCCTGATTTTTCAAAAAGAAACAATGATTTCTGAAGAGTTGACATACTTTATTATGAATTTTGTAAAGACCTTTTATTTTTCCCAGACACATGTATGAGAAATGACACAATATCTGCTCTTGCTGGATGTGCAGTGAGTACTGTTTAAAATGGGACTTATTAATTATCAGTCAATAACAAGCACAATACCTGAGGCTCTACAAATTCTTTCATCTGAAAATATAATTCATTACAAACTCATGTTTCTTAAGAAAACAATTGCTAGGCAACATCTTCAGCCATAAAATTAAAATATGAAGACAGAAACTTATTTATGTAAGCTCAGTTAGAAATTTTTGCTAGAGCCGTTCATTAGAAAGAAAAAGGGTCTAGGTAATAATTTGCTAAGTGATCTGGTTCAAGGCTGAAGAAATTTAGGAAAGAACTGTAGCATACATTTGAGGGAAACAACAGTTCCACTTGTCTGCAAAAACTGGCATTGTGCTCAATATTAGCTACTTACATTTGAAAGGCTGCTTTATTTTTATTCAACCTCACATTGTATTTACGAGCTGTTCTGATTCTACAGCTCATCGTTGCCATTCAATATTTCTCCTAATTAACATTACTTTGAAGTCTCTGACCTTTAGGCAGACACTCAATTCTGAATTAAAATATAATTATCTTTGTAACATGAATACACTTTTTATGCTACCCCCATGTCCTTCTTGTTACAGAATAAATACATAATAAATGTAAGGAAAAGACTGCATTGAACTTGGTAAAGTAATGAAAAATAAGAAGAAAGTAAACAGATCAGCCTGCTTTCCTTTCCCAATAAAACCAGAACAAAGTGACAGTAGGGAAAAAATAAAGGCAATACCTACAATTTATGGAACAAATCCTTTGTGCACAGTGCATAATTTATCTGCAGGTCATACTATCATGAAACCTCACCATTTTTTAAGTGTGTCCAGCAATCATGGTTTATATTGAACAGGACCATGGCCATCCTTTGAAGGTGAACGAGGTCCGTGAATTTCAGAGCGCAGAGAATATATTATATTTCTTGTGAATAAATTACAGCTTTTATTCTAAACTTTTGGTTCTGGTCACTATAGGTACATGAATCACTGGTGTGATGAGGGTAACACTTCCCACACATCTCCTCATCTTCACCATTGCTTCTCCCAGCACAGTTATTCTTTAGTCTAAATGACCAGCAGCTCTGGATCATATGTTTTCTTTATATGACTTAGTAAGTTTTTCTACAGTCAAATAACTTACTTTTAAGTTAATAAATAACTTAGTAAACAACTTACTTTTACGTAGAGCTGCTGAAACTCCTCAAGGTTCAGTCTACCACTTGGACAGTCCTTTAGAAATCCTTTGTACCACTGTTTTAGCTCGTGTTCATTGAACTCCGTGCTCTTCACCAGATCCTCCATCACCTCAGGGGCCAGCTTACTATTTTGTTTCCCCATTTTGCCTTAAGAAGAAATAAATGAATACAATTAGCCAAATGTGAGCATTTTAAACTGGAATTAGCCATGTAACATGAACTTAACACTTGTTTTGTATTCACTGCTGCTTTCAGTCAAACGCAACTTCACAGATTCGCTGGTGAACATGAACCTAAGTTATGCTTGAATATTGGAGGCTGAAAATAGTCAAAAAGGCAACATTCTTCTTTCATTTAGGAATCTTAAGGCCTGGAGACAGACTACTCATTTGCCTTAAAATTAGGCAATTTACAGCTTGTCTTTATAGTAAGATTGAAAAAGATTTTTTTTTTCTTTGAATAAAACAAAAAAAATTCACAGATTCAGGGATGTCCACAGAATTCCTCTATGTCTTGAAAATGTCTTCTGATATGACAGCCACATTAGCAGCTACTCCTCACATGTGCAAGGCTGTGGACAGACAGGCTGGTAACATACAGCACTAGGTATTCCACTGGGACGAAGCAATGCAAGAGCCTACAAACTTGGTCTCAAAAAATTATGAAACCAAACTGGATAAATAAATTTAATTCTTATATATTTGTACATATACATGTATACACAGACATATGTATAAATGGATACATATTTTTATATTTAATGCACGGTTGATAAACATCAGAAGGTTTACATTTCATCGCTGCTTACATTTCAGCATTGTTAACTCTGAAGATATTCACTGCATTTTTTATATACGTTTTGTATACACTTAAACATATTAAATATAAACCAGACAGAAACACAAAATTTGCATGCATGTATAGATAAATACAGTAATTTCAGTACTACTCATGTTGGCCCTATGAGATACTTTCAGGTTCTTTGACATTTGACCAAAGACATCCTTTGAGAGAACTTCAGAGAAAACCTCATCTTTAACTTTTTCTCATTTTGCTACAGTTTTTTTTCATGACAGATGTCTTTCAGTTACTTTTTAATCAGATGACAGACAGCACTTAACTTGTCCTGTAGAGAACTACAAAGCGATGAATAATTTCTTTCCTGAGCCTAGTTTTGCATTTCCATTTTTATCTCCAGTATAGCAACTGTGTCTAATGACTGCACCACACTGAATGCATTGATTTCTAGTGCATTTCACCACCCGTTCCTCATTTTAATCTATTGCTTTTGGCATCTTCCCCAATTTAAAAGCAGAAGTTTCTTTCTCCTCAGAAGGACATACTTTGCTCTGTTCCAATAAATCAATATATTTATATAATTTCCTTTATGGGAACATTCCTTGAGAAGGTGCAAAGTTAAAAATTCTTCCTGGTCTCTGTGTGTGGCCAACACGTTCCCTGGTGCCATACTGCCAGCAGCAGCAGGTCTGTTCCTAAAACACCTCAAGGTCCCTCTCCCTCTTGGCCATGGTCCTCCCTGATCTAAATTTACTCCATGCTCCAAAGTTTGAGGCTCTGCCAAGATCCCATGCACATGTTTTGGCAAACTTAGCACAAATATATGAATTTAATCTTGCAGTTAATTGCCAGAGGTGAAATTGTACATGCAAATGTCCAGAAATCTGCTGTTTTGACTAAATGATGAGTTTGTAATTTATGGTATTTAGATCAACTACCCCAGCCTTATCTCTGAAGTCCCCATCTTTTCGTGTATGACACTGACCCAGTTTGGCACAATCTGAATTTAAATCTCATAGAGCCGAAAGTATACAAATTCAGTTAGCTCCAACTCAGCTTTTACAAGAAACAACGACTTTTTAAAATTCATTTTATTCTTTATGGGGCATGTTAACTTCTTTTTTCTTTTTTATTTACCTTCTGTTACCTTTTGCAATCATAAGGTGCTTTGCTTAGGATCCAGAAAACCCTAAAGATACTCAGCCGTTACAGTAACTACCCTAGGTAGATTCAAAAGGCTTTTTTTTGCCTGCTTAATTTAGCCAAGTATGCTTTTACTTAACTCTTCACCTGTATTCCTATCTCCATAACAACATTTACAGATGAAAAAATGCATTCTCAATGGGCAAAAATCAGGTGGTTTTGACTGATCATTTTTCTGTTATAGCAGCTTTTTAATCTTTATCCATGTTAGCTTTACAGCCTTTGGACCTGGCTCTACAGCGGGGTGGAACAGAACTGTGAATCTCCGCCTCATCTGCCTAAGTTGCCTCTGTTGTTTTCAGAAATGTGAACATAATCCCCTGTATTATCACATCTACAGAGCATGGAGTGGGTCGGCATGTGTGTAAGAATATATGAATAAAGACACACATATTTGCACATTACTTGTCATCAGAATCAGAGAAACAAGTCACCAGCTTTTTGCCTCTGTGGTCCAGATCCCTAATTTTGGGCAGTTTCTTGTCTGCCACAGGTTGTCCAGTAAGTCCCAAACACCTTTTTTCATCCATTTCTGATGTACCTCACCACAGAATAACCTCTAGTAAAGGAAACCACAGCTGACATTTTGATAAACACTCTCAGAAACAATTTTTTCCACAGAACCAAACCAATATTTGAGAAAGGTATAATTTATGACTGCTGGGTTCTGCACTCTTATTTGCTGCTCCAGCACAGCATGGTGCAAAATGTGCTGAGCTCTCTTTGGGGCAGAGCAAACCAACCAATCTAGTCACAATGCTTTCCTGGAATTAAAAGCACTCATTCTTTCTTCATGTTTTAAAGCTCTTTTCTTATGGAATTGAATTACAATCTGCAAGAAAGCTCAAGAGTCTCATATAATTATCAAATATAAACTCACACTTCTGGCTCTGGGAGATCCATCTTATTTGGGAATAAAAACTCAAATACATAGATTATCTAGTTAATCATATCCTAACATCTTCTAGAGCTTCATTGAATCTCTTATTATTGTTGAAAAAGTACAATCACCCATTAGCAATGAGTATGCTACTGCCAACACATTTAGTCTTCTAAAAAAAAAACTATTTTTTATTAATTGACAATCACAGTTTCTCAAACATGCTTTTTCCTTGTGACAATCTACACATATGCCTTAGGAAAAGACAGGAGAGACCAGCTGCACAATCACTAAGTTTTCAAGAGGAAAGATCACTCTGCAAGCATTTTTTTGTTTAGTAAATTTTATAATTTTCAACTATAAATTTGCCAAGTGCCATATTTCCAACCATGCAATGTGACAATACAAGCACTGCTATTCATATTCAGTTGTGTTTTCTGGCAAAAAATCATGAAAGGGGAAAAAGAAAAAGGCAACCGGGCTCAGTTCCAAACGATTGTGGGGGAGAGATTCATGATCCAAGGAACCAGGTACAGAGGTGCCACATAGCATCAACAAGGTGTCTGTTCCCAGTGAGTTACTCTGGCAGGAGAATGTTTATCAACATTAGCAAGGGCAACACAATCCAAATTAGAGATCAAGAAAAACACTAAAACTCTATTGTTGTGCAACAAGTAGCAACAGCAATGAAGGTTAAGTTTAAAAACACATCCCTTTTCTGAAATGCCTGAAAAGGCTATCAGCTATCCAGAGAAAATTGCTTTTCTGAAATGGCTAGTAGGCTACTCCAGTACTTCACTAATTAACACCTTAATTGCTGCTTTTACAGGTCCACAGGAAAGTCAGATTTAAAAGCTGGAATTTTATTAAACAGCCAATCTCCAGGCTGAAGCAGTCCAGGATATGCCAGCAGCAGGCAGGGGCAATAAGAGGATAGATCTGACTGCTCTTTGCCCTGCTGGACCTCAGGAAGCCCACACCAGACAGTTCCTCCCGTTTTAAGACTTGGTATTGTTTGTTTCATATATTTCCTGTAATGCTATCACGTGTCCCACATGTTTGTCCTGTTTCAAAAACTCTCCACTCTCCACTCGATCATCATCCAAACCTCCTGGCCAACGGCAAGGTTTTTTCCCTAGAATATTTCAGGGCAATTCCCGCACAGGTTTATCAGGTCTGCCTCTCCCATTTGGCTTGCCAGTAGTACACTGCCAGTATGAGCACAGTTTTACAAAACAAAATTTAACGACCTAAGAAAAAAGAGTTTAATTTCAATAGCAAAACATGACCTATGGAATATTGTTTGCTGTTTAATGATTTCAAAAGATCCCCCCAAACTGTTGCTTACACAGCTCCATTTCCAGCCTTCTTCTTTCCCCTCCTCTCATTCCCCTTCCGCCTCCTTGGCATGTGCTCAGTGTTCAATGGGGTCAAGTGCAAACAAACGTAACTCTGGCTGTTCCTAAGGAAGAGTAAACTGAGTGCTGCCAAAGATCTCATATTTGTGCTGAAAAGGGACCCAAATTCCACTGAGAAAACTGCACCAACAATGTTCAACAACGTCCCTAAAACCCAGCTCTGTGCTGTTTTGCTTACTTTCCTTAGTTACATAAACCCATCCTCTTTCCAAGTTGCATTAGGAAAAGTGCTGCCAGCAGGTTGAGGGAGGTGACCCTTCCCCTCTGCTCAGCACTGGTGAGACACCTCTCACCCATCCCCACGTCACTGTGTCCAGTGCTGGGCTCCCCGTACCAGACAGACATGGACTTACTGGAGTCCAGCAAAGGGCCACAAAGGTCACACAAAGGAAGTCTGAGAGGGCTGGGATGTTCAGCCTGGAAAAGAGAAGCCTCATGGGGTCTTATCAATGTGGGTCTAAATACTCAATCAGGGGATCAAAGATGGCAGAGCCAGCCTCCTCTCAGAGGTGCCCAGAGAGACAAGAGGCAATGGGCACAAATTCAAATTCAGGAAATTCTGTCTTGAGGTAAGAGAACACTTCTTTACTGTGCAGGTGATCCAACACTGAATTGTAACCTAGAAAGGTTGTGGAGCCTCCGTACTTGAAGATATTTAAAACCCAACTGGACACAGCTCTGAGCAATCACCTGTAGTTGACCATGCTTGAGCAGAGACTTGGACTTGAACATGTTTGGAGGCCCCCTCCAGTCTTGGTGATTCTGTCATTCCGTGAAGCATGGGGAAATGGGGCAGTCACACCACCTATTTTTGATATCCACAGTAGCTGCCTAATTCCACTAAATTCCCACATGGGTACCTGAGAGAAAAAGTGCTCCTCCAAGGGAACATTTGGAGAAGAGGTACTGGTGACTGAAGCCATCTCCCTCCCCTCACTGATTCCAGAAGTGCAGAAAGATTCTCCTCATAACCCTGGGCACAAACACCAAAGTGATTTGGGCTACCCCAGCTTTTTCCCATGTACTCTGGATGCTTTAAAATCTGCCCATGTTCACAGGCTCCCTTTCCCAGTAATTCTGCAGGAGCTGAAGTAGCTGGTAGTCAACCAATACCTCTGCAGCCTCGTGAGGTTTGTGCATTAAATTAATTCCCTTGTATGGTACATGTTTTTCTTGCTCTTCCCTGGCTTTGGGAAGTGGGAATGAGTCGTGTGGACTATGCCAGAAGCAAATGACAACATTCACTTTGCCAGCTCAGCTGTGCTGGCAGGCACTCATTAGCCTGGAAAGAAAACTGTGGCTCATCCCCACCCCTCTGCCCACTCCCAGCCCACAATCTCCCACAGGAACGTGCTGACTCCTGGGGACAGCATGTGAAATCCAGGCGTTGAGAAAGCAAGCGTGGTGGGCGTCTTTGCAATCTTTGACACTAGGCAAATCTATAAACGGCACATCAAACAGTGTTTACACTCCAACATACACATGTATATAGGGGTAACAAAACCCCAAACAATTAATGCTGGGGAAAGCAGAGACCTACGTCTACAATCTACATTAGTAGAATAATTTTCACATGATTTTTAAGCGGACTGTTTATCAAATTTTCAGCCTTGTGCTGAAAATTATAATTCCTAACAACTCCCAGCATTGTTCCTTTCTCTTCAGGCTATTTCAGATACTGCCTTTTCTCTACTAATATCAGCATGAAGGATAGAAAGGCTATCAAGTCACACAGATGCCTCATTCCTTCAAATACATTTACTACTTCACAGAAGAAGAAATTTGGAGCTAAAGTCTGTCTTTCATGCCTAATACAAACAACAGCCTCATACCCAAAGCCCCATGGAAATAAGTCTCCAAGGAACTCTATCTGTGGAAAATAAGAGGAATTTTCCCATCCCCATGGTGAGACTCTTTACCAGGGGCTGTTATGACATGACAAGGGGCAATGGTTTTCAATTCAAAGAAGGTAGATTTACCCTGGATATAAGGAAGACATTTTTTACAGTAAGGGTAGTGAGGCACTGGAACACGTTGTTCAGAGAAGCTGTGGATGTCCCACCCCTGAAAGCGTTCAAAGCCAGGTTTGATGGGGCTATGGGCAACCTGTTCTAGGGAAGGTTCCTTGCTCATGGCAGGGGGCCTGGAACTTGATGAGCTTTAAGTTCCCTTCCAGTCCAAATTGTTAT
The DNA here is from genome assembly GCA_026261815.1 of Monarcha castaneiventris obscurior. Classification (NCBI taxonomy): domain Eukaryota; kingdom Metazoa; phylum Chordata; class Aves; order Passeriformes; family Monarchidae; genus Monarcha; species Monarcha castaneiventris. Next base: position 26,769,823 of record JAMPIT010000624.1, on the reverse strand, counting down.
ACAATTATATTTTCCCTAGGCAATTAGTGAAGCACTTCTTCACATCAGTTGTCAACACCATTTCTAAGTCAGCTTTCATGAAACAGGGATGATGCTGAGGCCTGTCCTATAACTTGCATAACAGAACCACCCAGGAAACCCTTTTTTTTCTCCCAATACATGCAAAAGACGAAGATATTTCAGAGGAGGTTCTGGCACTGTGGCATGATACCAGCTCTTAAGATTCTGACATGATATAAGTCCTACACTATGATTAAACCTTCTGAAAAAAGGGTCAGTCAGCTTAGAAGGGACTTTCTCCCTTCACTATCTCTCCTGTAGGCCAGCCAACTCGATCCTCCTCAGTGGCCTTTACTTCATGATGTCATGGCATCTGCAGGCTCTCCAAATTCCTGCAGGACAAGAACTCCCTCCCTCAGCTCAGTCCCATCTTCTGACTCCTTGCTCAGAACCCCTGGATCCACACACAGAGCAGCTCCACACAAGAAAGAAGGGCTGCAACAACCTGTAGGAGTGGAAGATGAAAGCAATCCACCTCCAGGTGTTTGATGTCAGGACAGAAAAGCCAGGCAAAGAGCAGCATGGCAGAAACTGGCAGAGGTACCAGGGGCAGAAGGTACCCGAAACAGTGACAGCCAAATGGGGCTGGGCAATGCCCAGCACTGCAGCCTTGCTCTAGCTGGACCTGCTAAGTAGGGCTGAGCACTACACAGTATTCAGAGGTTTCTGTCAACCTGCACAGTTCTGAGATTCATGAACGCAGACATCTTTTCAATAGTAATTGTGGGAGAAAATTGATCATCAGGTATAGGTAGAGTTAATGTACTTTCATGTTGTTATATTGCTCACCAGTGACCTCAGGACCATGTTGTTCCCTTTATCCAGAAACAAAACTGACCCTAAACTAACATGCTTCCTCCTTCACAAAAAACTTAGGACTCTTTTCTAGGTTTTTAACCAGCCATGACCAAAAAATAAGGATTTACATACATGTGTATGAGGAAGAACTTCTGTATTGTGCAGGTGACCAAGCACTGGAACAGATTGCCCAGAGGCTGTGGAGTATCCCTCACTGGAGATACTCAAGAACCATCTGGACACAATCCTGTGCCATGTGCTCTGGGATGACCCTGCCTGAGCAGGACCAGATGACCCACTGTGGCCCCTTCCAACCTGACCCATTCTGTGATTCTGTGTTTGTGTAACAACATACTGAAAGTAGAAGCATTCATGATTTACTGCTGATAACATAAACTTCAAACTATGGATGAAAAAAATAGGCTATTCTGATTTATGTGGCATTACAATAAAAACTGGAATAAATCCAGTGATTTCAGATTACTTTTCTGGCTTTACCAAATATCAGATTCAGGCCTGTAATCTCTCTGTGTAAAAGAAATGGAGGAAAACAGAGAGTAATGGCATTAAGGAATGCAATTATCAAACCAAATTGAATAATAAATGGAGAAAAGACGTTTAAGCAGAAGAAGAGAGATATATTTTTATATTTTATTTGAAATTAGATGGATATTCAATTAGATTTCAGCAATTAAAAAAAAAAAAACATTTGAAAGGCTAAAACCTGTGCAGGAGGATGCTCTAACATAACAAAGACTGATATATAGGGTTTTTTTTTTTCCTCTAGGTGACTAGAAAGTTAACATAGGATTTATTTCATTGAAAGTATGTGTTAGTTTTCTGTTAAGTCTGGAAAAAAGCAAAACAATGTTCTTTACATTTTTAACATGAAAATCAAGGGCAACACCAGACCCACAAGTAGCTCCACCGCTGATGCAGCCCTGTGAGTCACACTAGGGCTCTATTCAGAGGCCGATGCTGAAGCCAGCAGCTTGGGTAGAAACAAACCTGGAGACACACGGTCTGAACGACATGGCAGGGTCTTATTTCTGCCCCCTTTTCTCATTTGGATTGGGAAATTGCTTACAAAAAGCCATAGCTGCCTTTTCTCCTTTGCAAGCAGACACAGATTACAGGACATAGTGTAAAGCTGAGACTTACTTGAGTTGTTCAACAAGACACAAGTGCTCAGAAGAGCTTCCAGGCTCTACCACCTAGTTTTAGACTTGGAAAGACAGGGACAAAATCTTTCTTTCACTTGTTCTTTCTCTCAGGCTTTTTTAGATCACATGGAGGAGTGTCCACATTTCTGGAGAAAGCTTAGCCTCTGAATGATCAGCTGTCCTTAAGAAAATTTTTGCTTCCTCCTTATCCCCAATATTTTGCTTTGATATGTCATAACTCAAACTTGTTTGTGGTTTATTTTTTTTCCAAGCCCACTTCTTTTCCAATATTTCAATAGAATTTAGTGATTTATATGTTCTAGAGAATTTAGTGATTAATTTCTGATGAGAACAATCAGCTTGTTAATGCTGAGTGTCAGACACATACGTGGGTACATCTGTTGCCATAGTTTCATTTTGCTATTGGTCCAGTGTCTATTGACAGTGGTGATCAGTAAGTAACAAGGAGGTGTGATTTGAGGAGGAAGACTAATTTTTCAGCAGTGGAATGAGTATTTTCTTCACTGGACTGTTGTCCAGTAAATTTTGTCCTTGTAAATAACAATCTTAAAATACCTGCAAAACAGTTACCTTTCTCTAATAATTCATATGACGAACACCATTGCAATCACTTAATTATCCAGAATGCTCCAACATCAGAGCCTTGATTGCTGTGACAAATTTGTTTTGTACCTTATTTGAAATATAAGAGTTTTTGATTGCTTTCTCTGAGGTTATATACTAGAATATGGTTTCCAATAGGCTTTCCCTCAGGAGATGAGAAATCTGTAACCTCCTGGACATTACTACTTCAAAGTGGCCACTGGAACAAATTACACATCAGCATTATACAAAGGTCATTTTCTGAGCCGTGCATTTCAAAACAGTGGTTTATACAACTTTAGGTATTTGAGAGATCTATCCAATATTCAGTACTGCACCTTTTCTGGGATAGTTGCTGGAAATATCTCTTTCTGGGTAGAAGATTGACAAGGCATGCCTGAACATTAGAGCATGTTCCAGTGTTCTGGAACCACGGGATAACATTTGTGTAGACTGTAAACATCCATCTAGTTTTGTTATGCCAAACTGTATCAACATTTCCTCTGCCTGAGACACAGGATTTTTTGTCAATTTATAGAGACTAGTGTCAATTCTAGCGTCAACTAAAGTGCTGCTTTTCTTTGAGATAAAGATTATCGAATGTTCACGCTTGGGGATAAGGTTTTTTTAGACTTTAGCCGTTGCCTTGACTGCATTTACATATATGCACAATTTTTTTTTCTTAGTTTCCATTTGTTTGTAAATAAATATTCATTTTTTCTTTCATAATGCTATAAAAAAGTAGTGTGTGCTTTCTTCCCCCTTGCATTACAGGATGTCTTCTTATTTGCTATCAGTTTGTTTTATTGTTAGTTTGAAATGTCACTGTACTCCTCTGTTTGATATGTGCAAAGCCAAATTCCCTAAGCCAGCATGCTTACCAAGAAGCACCTTTACTGTTCACCTTCCAGCCTCATTTTAATTTGAGTTTGAATCCATCAGGTGCCTTTTTAGGACCTCATCTCTGACTCATGAGTCATTGGCTTTACTTAATAGCACACGCTTTAGTCTTCATTTATATCCATATTCCCCATCACAACTCTCAAACAATAACTGCCCTGCCTTCTGCAAAGGTGGATTAATCAAATCCTTGCTTTTTAAAAAGCCAGTTTTCTTTGGTCTCTCTGCAGTCAATGGAGATGGCCAGAAATTTCAGTGAATCACCCCGTGCAGAGAGAGATGTCTGAAAGAGGCAGGATGAATATATGCATGCATATTTTAAGACAAAATGAATCAGCAAGTGTCTCTTTCTTTCTGTCACTTGTAGAGGCAGCCCTGTAAACTTTCTTAAATCTGAAACTGCATTTCTAAATGCTTAAAGACAAATCCCACCTTGCCTGCTGGCAATGGATAACCTAACATTGTTCCTGAACTCACTAGGAAAAACATACATTTGCCAAAGTTGATTGTTATTCCTATGCATCACAACACTTATTCAGGTGTGATTAATGTCATTACAAGTGCAACATGCTGGTGTACCAAATCCAGTCCTTCCTAAAATGCTATTTACTTCCATCAAAGCAGTGGAAAAACTCTTTTCCAGGCCCCCACAAACCAGAATAGTTTTAAATAGCTGAACTGCAGAGACCAAACTGTTCAGGATTGTTTCATTATGCCCTCGTCATTTCCTGCTTTTCCCTCATTATAGTTCTTAACCAAGTAAAGTCCTGGTCTCTAAGAAAAAGATTTTTTTATTATTGTTAAATACAACATTCTTTTGCAACAAATTTCACTCTGACCATCTAAATGCTATATTAATTTCTCTAACTCATCTCTAATATCCAGCTCACTATTTACCCAACAGAGTCCCTTTAGCAGCCACGTCCAGTGGTGCAAGGCCCTGTCTCACTGCTCTGGATTCTCAGGGAGAAGCAGGAATGGTGAGCACGGTGTGGGAATAACAGCAGCCAAGATCAGTGCTCAGACTGCTTTCTCTGTTTCCAGCTCACACAGCAGTGAGAGGGTCTCTTTTTCTTCTAGTCCATGCTCCTGTGTCCTGTGATGACAACTGTGACTCGCAAAGGATGGAGTAAAACTCTGAGCAGTGATATCAGCACATGGCCTATAAATAGTGCTGTGATAACTGAAATAAATACAAACTAACACATACAGGCACACCTTAAACCTTTGTTTCCATTTCATTTCTTCATGAAAAGGAGCACCCTAGACTCCGGTGTTAGCTGGCTTTTGCACACCCATGACTGCTGTGCATGAGCAGATTTTAACAGATCATTTTGACCTATGGGCTAAACACTGCATTACTAAAAACCACGTCTCTATTATGGCCAATGTTAATGGGAGTGGTTAGCAGGAAAGCATATTATAGCTTTTTATTTTACTAAAAACCTTTCAAAGTCAAAATAAAGTGTTTGTATTATTGTGGCTAGTGATCCATTGGCACAAAGCTCGCCCCAAATTCATTATAAATGAATCGTCAGAACTGTCCCTTGTGACTGCTTCAGATGGAGCCTGATTAAATGCAGAGGAAATATATTACTGAGAAGATGAATCATAATTCTGCAGAATGAAATCAATGGCTTTACACCTTTGAGTTGGACACTGAGGGTTGATCAAAAATGTTACTCATACAAAAGAGTGAACAGATGAATCACGTACACAGCTTGAACAGAGAAAATGTACTTAAAATTCAATCAGAAGTAGCACTGACTATGAAAGAAAGAGAAGAAAACCTGAAAATGTCTTCCTAAGGTAGAACTTTCAAATAAAAATTCTTTCTTTGCACTACTATGAAATGCAAGGTTTTTCCATCACTTTTGATACTATGTTTAGAAGAAATGCAATAAATTTTACTTAGATCGGTTGAATGGCTCATTTGAAATAACATTTTGGTTTCTTCAATTTAGCTCTATAAGCAGGCAGGTTGCTAACAAGGACGAGACGCCCTAATAAGTACCCACTGGTATGACTTAAGCCACTACACTCAGCTGCTGAGACACAGGGTGTCCCATGTGGGTGTCTCAGACACCTTAGGTCCTTTCACGTGGCTCTAGACACCTCTGCTTAAGCAGATGGATCAGCCAAATGAGATCTTACCCTACAGACTTTGGCAGCTAACTTAGAATCATAGAATCTTTAGCTTGGAAAAAACCTCTGAGATCAATTCCAACCGTTACCCCAGCACCACTGTGTTCATCACTAAACCATATCCCCAAGTGACACATCCCTGTGCTTTTAGAACACTTACAGGAATGGTGACACCACTGCTTCCCTGGGCAGCCTATTCCAATGTCTGACAGCCTTTGAGTGAAGAAATTTTTCTTCCTATCCAATCTAAACTTCTAATGCAACTTGAGGCCATTTCCTCTGACCCTGTCCCTTGTTACCTGGGAGAAGGGACCAACTCCCACCACCAACTCAAACCTAACAAACCAGTTGAAGGCCGCAGTGCCCTGTTTCTATAGCAGAGAAAAATCATTGCAGAGAAACCTTGCTCACTGAAATTAATTCATCAAGCTTATATCTCTAGGGTGTCCCTCTGAGTCCATGAAAAATGCCTGCCTTCCCTTAATCCCCACTTATGCTATGCAGGCAGCACCTGAAAGTTGGGAGGGAAATAGGGTGTTTCTGATGTCGCTTAACACACTGACTCTGCTGTGCACTGCTGTGTTACACAACAAGCTGAGAGCCTCCCTGCCCACTCGAGCAAGCACACACACAACCAGCAAAGAGGGCACCAGCAGCCAGCTGCTGTGTCAGCAATGCCCAAAACAGAGCTGCCAACTCACCTGCTCTTTGTGCCTGTGCATAGATCCAACCACAGAACCACGGAACTGTTCAGGTTGGAAAAGATCTTTGAGAACATTGAGTCCAACCATTAACCCAGCACTGCCAAGTCCCCTCTGCTATTTCATAGAATAACGCACAAGAGGTTCAAATCACAGCTGATCTCATATTTCAACCCTGACTGGTATCCTTAATGGATATTGGACCAAAAAGGTCAAAGCTGGGAATGTGTGAAACTGAACTGGTCCTACCAGGACTGAATTTAGAAGTATGTACTGACAACTGTGCTTCCTCCTCTAGGAGATTCTCTTTCTAGAGCTGCCAATCCAATTTCTGTCATAAAGCACAAAATTGATTAAAATTTTAATATGGCTTTAATGCAGATGGAGAACATGAGTTCTTTAGTGCAGACTGACTCTATTACATGGGCAAGCCCAGCATCAAAAAGCAATAATGCATATAACCATTACCTGGTGTTTCCCCGTTAATTCAAATGTTAGTAACACTTTGAAATTGCTCATAGATAATATAGATGGGCCTCACAAACCCTTCTTTCCAGAAAAATATAAGTATTTTTACAGATGACAGAGCTACTAGTAAGGTTATATACTGAGAGGAAAAAAGAATGCACTGACATTAATATTGATAGAAACTGCAAAATGAGCAAAAAGGACAAAGCAAAAGGAATGCTGGCTGTCTCGGAGGAGACTCTATGTCCCCAGTACAGGAACCTCATTATTATTTCATGACCTTAATGGCAAGCCCCTGAGCCTTGTGTATGTCCTTCATAACTAAAGGCTAATAACAAACACAACCCAGTAAATCTCAGCTATGTAGCAACTGAAAGCTGTTAGCTATTTCTTCTAGTTTTGACTTCATTTATACAGGACAACAGCTCTGTGAGACAGCAAGGTAAAACATACAACATTCCATGGGTCTCAAATATGAATCACAGCATATGGGCTTTCTATTAAAAGATGCCAGAGGGAGAGAAAGAAAGCCTCTCATGCTAAAGGACAGCACGATTTCATCATTTCATACATTAAAAGTAATTGGAAAAATTTCTTCCAGCTGTTTTTCAATGAAAGCTCTACTGGAATAAATTTTTATAAAAACAGGTTACTGTCGCTGTGCTAATAAAACTGATAAATTGCTCAGCTGAATCCATGTGTGTGCAAACATGCTTTTTTCTGGTGAAATAATAAAAGGTATACAAAAAGAAAAAAGAGAGAGAGAGACAGAGTCTAAATTTCAGTAGCATTTACCATGGCCAAGAATAATAAAATCTATACTGAAGAAAGAGGAGAAGATACCAATACAACACACCACTCATTTGTAGTAGCACATCATCCATCTTCATTCAACTTCCGTGCCTCATCCTGCAAAGGACAAGTTTATTGTGTTTTGGGCTTGTTTAGTTTAAAGAGATGCCTACTTTTCAGACCACTTTCCAAAATGCTTATTTTTCTAGGACACACAGTTCAGGAGTTATATTTTTAGTGATAACGTAAGAAGGCAAGCAACATTTTTGATTCGGATATATTAGTGCATGCAGAACTCCTTCAGCAAAGTACTTGGAAAGCTGCTACAAAGGAACAGCTCTGGGACAGGCCATAATAATAAATTCAACAAAACAGAAAAAAAAAGCAATGGTGAGGCAGATAAAAATATGGAGGAAAACAAATGAAAGCTATATAAACACCTAAATTATTACAAAATTCACAAAAAATGTTGCCTGAATTCCTTCAGTTTAGCAACCACCAAGGTAAAGCAATTGATCGAAGTTGCTAAGCACAGACAAGCTGACTCAGAAATTTTTCCAAAGGTCTCAAAATTGCAAATCTAAAATATCAGCCTACAGTTCCATTAAATTGTCCAGGAAAATATAATTTTGTTCTGATTCACTGTCCACTTTTGGTAGATAAGGACCCACTGAAGAAACTATATTAGAAAACCTAGCACGAAAAAGACATTATTGTAGGCTACAAATCCTGGAAAGCATGACATATACCTCTAATTCTCAAGGAGCCAGATGTTTTCTCCTAACTTAGGGCTGTCTGTCGCTGAATTGTCCATGGGAGTAGTTGAGGTCTGTGGAACTGAACTACAAAGGTGTTGGATAAAAAAGGAAAAGTAACCACAAAAAGACATTTTTATTTTATAGCAGAGCTGCATTTGCAGACACAACCTCGAGGCTCTTGCCAAAGGTGATCAAGGAGGATCTCTCCTGATTGAGGGGAAATTGTTGGAGGCAACAGGCAAGTGCAAAGACCCAGGGCAGCCTTCATGTGGCTGTGCCTTTCACAGCAACTGCTACTCCCAGGTGACAGGAGACAGCAGTGGGTGAAATATTTTTATTCCCAACCATGATACTAAGCAGGAACTGGACTGGCAGCTACCCTGGACTATTTAAGTCTGTAGAATCTGGAAGGCTAGAAATACCAAACACTGCCTTCCTTGGCATTACCTCATGATTACTTCACTCATCACTGGAGAATGTGGAGGCAAAAAGGTTTAAGATAAAAATGGTTGTTGCGCTCTCTAATGATTCCAGAGGCTGGGAATGACATAATCTCTTTGGGGATGATATAATCTCTTTCATATTTATTATGCTTCTACAATAAAGCACACAAATTAAACTGATGCTAAGAAAGAACGAAAATATGTCTGACAAATAGGATAATATCCTTTCTTTGTAATCAAACAGCCTTTTCACAACTGAATTGCACCCACAGCATTTTAATTGCAAATATGCCCCACATCTTTAGTATAGGAAAATAACCTCTACAGCGGGATTTAAGTCAGCTTGCTTTAATGCTCTCAAATTCTGGTATATGTACTAAGCTAGTAATTTAGACCAACAGAGACACAGTCATCTCCAGGTAGAGACTCAGCAAGTTCATTTAAGATACTTCTCCTAGGATGGGATGAGTCATACTTTGGAGGTGCTGTTCTCTCTCCACTGATTCTCCAGACTATCATGTCTAATAATCACTGATTAAATAAGCTTTCCTGAATTTGTCTGATCCCTTTTTGGCCACATTTATATCTTGGTCTCCACAACATCCTGTGGAAATCAGTTTCGTAATTTAATTAAACATTATACAGTAATTTCATTGGTGACCCTCTTTCTGGCACTGTGAGAAACAGTGACTATTTCTTATTCACCTGCTCCTCATCAGGCATGAAACAGCCAGACTCTACGTAGCCTATGCACCACATTTCTAAACAACTTTACTCCCTATTTCTAGGCTTTTTACAAATTTACTAATTCTTTATCATGCAAGTGACTATAATTACAGATGGAATGCTCCACACTCTTATAAAACAGACTATGTTTCTACTGTCCTACTAGTCCCTAGATATTTTAGCTGCTATTTGATATGAATTGGTAATTTCAGAGGTGCATCATCATTAATTTTCATTTCCTGTCCCACTTTCTACTAGTTATAGTCATCAATGTCCCACAGGCATTGCCTTCCTCTTATTGCCAGTAAATCCACCTGATGTTTTATATTCCCGATATTCAGTATTACATAATCATGCAGCAGCAATTTATACTAAGATTTAAATCCAATTGTTATGGGTAATCTCAAATCATACACAAACCTTCTCATTTCACTAGTCAATCCCACAAGTCATTTATGAATATTTTTCATTTTTTTCCCATTCTCCATAACTTGCAAAAAGGTGTGGTAACTGTTTCTAAGTCTATTACCTTTTACCATATTATGGGTATATAAGTACTACAAATAACTTGGAAAATTCAAAACCAGACAGAAAATGCCTTAAATATGTTGTTATCATTAAAGGCTAAAAACTTGATAAAATATTTCATAGAGTCCTGTATTTTAACAACTTAGGAAGAAGTGCAGTGATCATTTAGGGCAGAAAAAGTACAATTTCACACACAAACTTCTGATTAATCTCCGATATTTGTCATTGAACAAAAATACAGTTTTTGGGCAGGCACCTGGTCTTGATTCAAAGTTTGAAAGCAACAGATAATCTACCAGGTCTGCAGCTGGATCAGGCCCTGCTTACGTTAAATGCTGTGCTGGTAGAGCTGTTAATTCTCTCTGGTGGGACAACACAGGAGAAAAGTTAAAGAAAACTAAGGCTGCAGTTTACGTAAAAGATAAACATCAGAATAAAAGATAATAATGGCAAAAAAAATCTCCAAATCCCCAGAATCCAGCATCACAAACCAAAGTAATGTTAAAAACTATTGTGGCACTTTGCAGCAGTTTGGAACACCTACTAAATCAAATCAGAGGATGTGATATAAGAAATGTTCCCTGCCAGAAGGCAAAGAACTGTTTGAGCTGGTTATACTTGTAGCAGGGTTTGGGGTTTCTTTTCTTTTCTTTTCCTTTCTTTCTTTCTTTTTTTTTTTTTTTTTTTCCTGAACTACTCCCAAAAGACTCAGTATAAAAAGAACCCGTTACAGAATGCCCTCTGGAAGTGAACAAGGCTCCAAATGATGGGCTTCTGCAAGCAATATTTTTCAATTTCCAAGGCAAAAGGGAGTACAGAACAAATGGTATTCAGGAAACCTGCTTTTTCATGGTGAAAAACAATCTCTCTATCTTTCCTGATCAGAGTAGCCCTGCTACTACGACCAAGCAAAGAGGGAGGAGAGTGAGTGTGTGTCAAGAAATTGATTCAAGAAAAGGGAACAAAAATCTCTTTTCTCACTTATAAAAATCTGACAAAAATCTGATTTTTTTTTATTTTTTGTGGGAAATGTGCACATCTTAGGAAAAATGCAGACTTCAAGGCAAGTGGTATAAGGAGCCAGATTTACAAAAACAAGTAAGTGCTTCTATGGGTCTGGATTACTGGCTAATATAGGTACTGTTGCCTAATTGCCTTGGTTCATTTCTATTCAAGTAAGTCAAGGTGATGTTCAGCATAAATGTATCAAGCGTCCCTCTGGCAGCTTGAGTGCTCTTCAGAAGTCTCACCAGGTACCTAAATAGCTATGCAAATCTCATCTCAAGTATTTAGTTGCTGCATTCCCTGCTCAAAATGCAACTTAAACTCTGTCACCTTTACTTTCTAAGAATACAACACCAGCATACAAAGCAGGCCAGACACTGAACTTCATAAGGCTGTGAATCCATGCCTTGTCTCATGTGGTACCACTTCTTGACATTCTGAAGGTCCCAATTTCTTGCACACTGCCACTGTGAACCTGTGAAAATTCAGGTTGGCATTTGATTCTTCATAAAAATAGCCAGGACTGTGAATGATCCTGTATTGTATTAGTGTTAGTCCTGGGTAACTGTGAGTGCCAAGCTGTGAGTGCACATTAACAGAGTGGGGTACGGCTCGTAACACAAGCGTTGCTGAGAAACACCACCACATATAGAGATGTACACACATAATAAATATAGGCTAAGCTGGTTTTATTATGCAGACATGCTTAGCATTAAAAATGCCTACACAGAATTACCATGGCTCTGCTGGGAGACAGACACTTAGGTAACAGCGAATCAATTGTAAATCTCAGGCCCATGTTGTCCTTCTTCTTTCTTCCTTGTCTATCTTTACCCTGTACTTTTGGCTCCCTGGCTTGCCAAGCCAGTCCCACTAAACCTGTACCAGCTTCTCCTGACTCTTTCTCCCACTTCCTTTCCCTCCTTCCTTCCTATCTGGCTCTTACTCCCCACCCAATGCCAATTCTCATCACCCCTGGCGTTTTATCTGTACTTTGTCTTCTCCTTATCTGACTTTTCATCAGCAAAAGCAGTGAGAGCAGTGATGTTCATAGCATGCAAGGTGGATGCACAAGGGAAAAAAAACCCACAAGTATGCTTGTTTAAGCTGCAGAGGAATTCATCTGGGCAACATCTTGTTGACATTTAAACAGTCTTGGCATCTTCAGGCACAAAGATAACACAGCCACTCCCAAAGAACAGAGAGGGATGCATGCCCAGGCTGCCAGCAGGGCTGTCAGCATCATTCAGAGGCAGAGGCTGAATGGGAGGCATGGCAGCAGATACAGCCTGTTTAAACGATGCTGAAAACTATAGGATATTGGAGAGCATTTAATGTTAAAAAACAGATTGTAAAGCTAAGTGAACTATGCAGCTTATAATTATGTTGTGCAAAGCCTAAGAAACCCGAGACAGCTATGAAAGGAATACCATGATTTACAGGTGGGGGTGCAGATGCAGCAGGGAGGACAAACTGATACGAACGTTGCCCTCACATGTGGGTAATCCCCAACTACCCCAAAGCACCACAGAGGAGAAACTCAGAGGAGAAAACACTCAAGGAGAGAGCCGAGGTAGAGGCTTTAACTGGTTTTGTTTGTTTTTCCCAGAACAAATGCAGAAATGAACCTGACTGTTGCTGATGCCAGTCTGCCCCTGATCAAAGGATGCAATGAAAAAGGAAAAGGCACTGAGGCCAGAGATGTCATGTCACTAGCATTTGTACTCTCTCTTTTAAAAGCTATCTATACTTTTCAAAAGATCACCTTCAGAACATCTAGGAAAGACCTTTTTTAGTGTTAAGAGGAGTAATCAATTTATTCCTCTGCTCTGCTTGCCATATAGGTCTGTTTTCAATTAAAAAAAAAAAAAAAGGGAAAAAAATCTCAGATCTGACATGCATGGGAAAGCCCTGAGGAGCTACAATTTCCCGAACATTCAAATAATTACCATCTTGAAGTTTCCATCAAATTAGTGCCTGCCTCCAAATAAAGCCATTTGACAATCGGCTTATTCTTCGTTAATGTCATGCTCCCACCCTATTCCTGTATCTGTGTTCCAAACTTTCTTAGAAACATTTTTTTTCTTTAGCTTGAAAAGAGTCACATTGATTTATGACTCCAAGAAGCTGGCCAGAATCCAGAAAACCAACCAACTGCCAGCCTTTAACTTAACCTGTTCCATCATGAAAATGAATTAAAAATGTTTTTTTTTTAATATTATTAATGATTACAGTAAATAAAAAAAATGCCACAATTTTTAGAACTTTCATATGACCAGGAACAACAGAAAACTGAGCAACTGTACTATTAATGACAAACCATTTGAAATTACTGCAACAAAAAACAAGAGAAGATTCTTCTCCTCTAACACAGCATCCATATATCATACACAGAATAATAACAGGGAAGTTATTATAGTCAGTACCAGGGAACTTTATTAATCCAGGTTATTTCTACCTGGGTGGTAGCCATTGGAAGCTGGATATCTAATCTAAACTAGTCATCAAGGCTCCAGTGTGCAATGGAGAGAAACAGGCACCCAATTCAGCAAGAGGTAATTCATTCCGTGCTAAAAGTATATATATAAAAGGTGACTGGGATTAATTGCTCTCTGGAAATGCCTATTCTTGTTTGACTAACACAAAAAGTCAACACAATTAGTTTAGACTAAACATTTAACTCCTAGACAGCTAGAATGGCACCCATTCTAGCACCAAAAATATTCTACCCCCAGAGCTCAGCCTGAGATGATTCTCCCAGTTCGGGGACAACTGCAGAGCCTTCAGCCAAGCTGCGCTCCAAGCCTCATGACCCCAGCCTCAGCACTGCCTGGCTGGTGAAGTGGCAGTGGACATCTGCTGAACTTGTGGGACAATATACCTGCTCAACATTACAGCAGTCCCTGCACAGACTCTTCCCGAGGAACTCCTTCTGCCAATACCGACAGTCACCAACCAGTTCAAACAGCAGATTTACTAACAAAACTCACACAGCTTTATGTTATCTGATTTCTCTGAACCATGTCATATATTCATTCAGTTAATAAGCTTCTCTTAGATGAAAAATGGGGACTTTGTTAACTTAATTATTTTTAAAGGTTTTTTGACAGGTTAATACCATTGCTGACGACACTTCCATGGGGAATGACTTAATATCAACTGGTTCCAGTCCTTGGTAATTAATCTACAGGAAAGAATACAACCATTTCTACAATAATATATTTCTATTATTCCATAAAATAGTTTTGTACTAATGCATCAGTATAAGTTAACTGTAGAAAACACCATCTATCTGGGGTTACATAAAGAATTAGTTGTAGCACCCTCACTGCATCTACAATGTGCAGTTTGGAGCACTGAGAGATAAGTAAGTATCCTGAAAGTCCTACTTGTCCAAACAGCACAGGTCATTTTGACATTTTTTAAGAGGACTAACTTACTAGGCATCTGAGCACAGTGTAAATTAAATAAATGGGTTGAAGCACATCCAGTCACAGCCAAGGGTCCCAATTCAGATACTGTGTACCTCTACTTCCAGGTTTTGTGACGTTTCTCTAGATTCTTGTTTTTCTGAAAGAATTGTCCTCTGAATATAGAGCTGCCATGCAACCATTGCTAACTTCAGCCTTACTTAAGCTTCTTTGATTTGCTTTCAACCATGACATATACTCACTTTGTCCTTGCTTTTGTTCTCTAAAGCAGTTTATAAAACTTGAAAAAAAAGGAGTGCTTTGTATCATATGGAAAATAACTGTGCTGTAAGGAACAATACCAAGGCTGAAAAGCCTAAAATTAGACCTGTAAGCTTTGCTTTCATTGGCAGCGGTGTGTGAACATTCATATTGTCCCAATCCCACATTCTACCTCTTTATTCTTCCTAAACACACTACTTTCTGAAAAACACCGAAGTTTAAAATTGGCAAACCTGTCTGATTCAAGGGTACACTGACCTTGGTGATGGGCTATTTTGATCACCTTTAGGCCTTAAGAGTGAATTACAAGATGAGCTAGTTTCAAAAGAAGCAAAGAAAAAGCATTTGCAGAACAAAAAGCTGAACATCTCTGAAATGCTGCCTGGAATAATACTGTAATATCTAGCCTGGTTTGTTTTTTTTTTTTTTCCCTAAGAAAACTCAAAAGCAAATCTAATAGCTGTATTTCTGCTGAAAGCAAGCTAGTGAGGAGATATGCACTGTATAAAGTTCCTGGTGCTGGGAAACGTGGGACTAACAGGGATAATTTAGTCCTAACAGGTTAGCATCTATGAGATACCCATTCCCTTCTCAGCTATGCCCAATCAGTTCCTGCTGAAGTCAACGGGGATAAATAAGACCAAAATGTATTCAAAAGGTCAAACTTGAAGGATTTTCAAGAAAGCCACAGAGAGGCTAAAGTGAAACCTATGAAAGGATGCTTGCTACTGCCTTAAGTATAATTCAAGCAGTTGCTAGTGTAGTGTTTATTTTGAGTGTCTCCTTGTGGAATTTCAGGATAAAATATGAGATTGGCAGTGAGCCTGAAGGGGGTATAGTCAGAGCAGCCCAATTTCAACAGACTATCAAGATGAACTGTGGGGAGTTATTTTACAGGTTTATGGCTATAGCTCACTCTGAAGCAGAGTGTTATTAATATTTGTAGAGCACTACGATATAAATAGCAACACTACATCCACCACCTAGATACCTGTGGTATGCTCTGACAGAGCACTTTTTAGATAACCAAATACCATTAAATGTGCCACAAATGCTATACTTGAGATAGGATATTAGATACAGATGTAATGCAACAGTTATTTATGCATCAAAAATGCTGATGTGGATCTCTAATGCAGCACTAACATTAGCAGCCTTAGGCACTAACTCCAGGGTGATTTTCTGACAGAAACTAGAATTAATTCTAACACCGTTATAGCAAAAGGAGCCAAATAGTTTCTTGGAATTAGGACCAGTGGAAGCCTAGATAATGCTGGTCCTGAACTGTATTCAGTGTTTCCCACTGGAAAATCTGTGGCCATAAAAAGTAATGTTTTCAAAGTAAGACAAAAAGCAGCTGGAGAATACTATTTATTTCATCACACTGATGTTGTCAGTATTTCCTAATGTTTCCTACACCCTGGAAACAGCGTAGGCTGTCCATCAAGCTTCATTTACCAGCAGCAAGCTCCACGGGTCACATGGTGGCATTTCAGATAAAGCTGAGCTTTTGGAAAAAGAGCTGATTGCACCACTGAGACAAAATGGAGATGTTAACCACCAATTAACCACCAATTGCCTCAGGAGCAGAAGGAAACCCTGAGAAAGGTAAATACACCTTTCTCAGGATCGGGGAGTTTTGTTCTAGTTCCAACCTCAGGATGAGGTAATTTCTTCCTGGGACAGCCCTTCTTTTGTGCCTAATAAAGCCAGGTAATTGCACCCTGGATTTTGTGGGTAGGAACATGATGTGCAGCAAGACCATTTATGGAGCTGTGGTTTCAGTCTCATGCTTAGCTTTCTATTCTTACATATAGAGGACTACTTTTACTGCCTTGGTAACTGGAATTTTTCAAGTTTCTGTAATTCCTTCAAACAGTTCAAATGATTTGATCATTGTGAATATGCCTATACTTGAACAATGGTTCAGATTAAAATCGGGAGTGGATATGAACTACAAAAGGCATTCCTGAGAAATTCAAGGTGGTAACATTCTCATTGCTTCCTTATTCTTCAGAAAAGCATCTTGTTAGTACAGTTATGTTTCCAGTGAATAATAATTCCCTAGACTAAGAGTACTTATACATAGAACTATTTTGGAATAGCAGTTCCCAAAAAACATCCGGAATAGGAGAACTTCTCTTTGCTATTTAATACTACAAAAATGGGGGCTCTCATTTTTCATAGAATCATATAATTTGGCTTGGAAGGGACCTTAAAGATTATCCAGTTTTAACACCCCTGCCATGGGCAGGGACACCCTTCACTAGATCAGGTTGCTCAAAGCCTCATCCAGACTGGCCTTGAATATTTCCTGGGATGTGGCATTTACAGCTTCTCTGGGCAACTTACTACATTTTCTCACCATGCTCATAGTGAAAAATTTCTTGCTAATATCTAATCTAAATCTGCCCTCCTTCAGTTTAAAGTCATTATCCTTTGTCCTTTCAACCCATGCCCTTGCAAAAACTCCTTCTCCAGCTCTACCCCATTTTGGTACTGGAAGGCTGCTATAAGGTCTCCCTTATAGAAGGTACAAGACACATGGGCCTAGATTCTAACAGTAATAAATTTAATATTATTTATTAATTCTTATAATGGATAACCAGTAGCAGAATTCTTTACTGTGGGGGTGGTGAAGCACTGAAACAGGTGTCTCAGAGAAGTTGCAGATGTCCCATCCCTAGAAGAGTTCAAGACTAGGCTGCATGGGACTTTGAGCAACCTGGTCTAGTGGAAAGGTCTGTTCCACTCCAAACCATTCCACACTGGAAGGAGAATTACCACATAAAAATAATCAAAAGAGTTAAAGATTCTGCAGTGAGCTGTAGAATCCTTTTTTAAATATTTAAATTAAATTAAGTTAAATCTACTTTAAAAGAATCCCCACAGATCCCTAAATCCCTGCACTAGCTGGTGCACACACTGGTGCTGAATACTTTATAAATTTATATATGCCATACTATACCATATGGAAGTTCAGCACAGATGTAGGAGGTAGATTTGCAAACTCCTTCATGAATAGAGTAGGTAAATGTACATTAGGCTCTCCCAGAGCCAACTTACAGAGCACAGGTAATGGCACAATATCCTGAGTCTGTGTGTGACTCAGAGGAGCATGAAATTTTCCTCCAAGGTTCACAAAGACCCTGGGGAAATGCAAGGTTAAATTTGTGACCTGGGCATAACTGATGTGGGATGTTTATATCTTAAGCAAAAATGGGTCATCATTCAACCTGTCTGTGCTGCCTTCAGGTTTCCATTCTCTTGGAGTACCTTCGTAGCAGGTGCCAGTTGTCACTAAATGGTGGGTGCTGAGGTGAGCTGTGCACTGGATTTTGGAACTGCCCCAGCTCCTGGGCTTGTCCCCAGGACAGCTCTCCCCAGCCTGCCCAAGGCAGACACCTGATGCTGGCTGGCTGTGCCCATACCAGATGCAGAAACAGGACCTCAGCAGCATCCTCTGTGCTTCACTCCACACCTTCTACACCCCAGCCAAGAAAATATTTATTCCAGTCGAAAGCAGTCTAGACATAGGGAAATATATGCAATGCAGATGCACAGGAGATTATACCTGACACAAAACTAGAAGAAACCATCTGATAAACTTAAGAGAAAAAATTGAGACAGGTTGAGTAAGCTTCATGCTAGTGAATATATTCCTATTGAAAAGCTACTTCATCTGCTCGCCATAGGAAGGGCTGCTAGCTGCTTCCCACCAGCTGTATTCTGCCTCTCCACTACTTGCAGCTTGTTTTGATTTTGGCTGAGTGGAAGATAGGAAGAGGATATAGAAAATCCTTGCAGGAATGGCAGAGTGCAGGGAGCAGCCTTGCCTACTAATCGATGCAAGCTGCCTGGGAAGAGAGGCAGGATGATCATTTCCTCCCTGCTTGTTCATCGGCTCCCCTGGGAACAAGTTATACTGCAGTGACACATTAAGGCATGTGCTGTCAAAGTGCTTCTGGCAGAAAAAATAAGTGAAGTATCAAGTGACTGAGCCCTTTCAGCTAGCCATGGGATGCAGGGCTGTTCTAGCCAAAGCAAAGTCCCACTACAGCTGAAGGATACATTTAAATTTTTCATTTAGAGTGATAAAAAGTCCCACTGAACAGTCTGAAGGTACAGGAGCAGAATAAAACTGGGAAGTTCTTTTGTTAAAAAAACCCCAGAATTTGCAGTTCTACTTTTAGACTACACACCTAGGGTGGAAAATTTCCTGTATGAGCTCCTGAGTCTTGATGTGCTGAAAAGAAATTGTACAACCAACTCTTACACATGGCAGATTTTCTTCTCTTGTCTTCCATAATGTGGACTTGGCTGACAGCACTTAATAACAACTTGATGGAATGTGATAGATTTGAATTGGCTCATATCCAGCATGACTAGTGCTCAAATGACTCCATTTTTAAATATTTTGCCATAATCATAAGTGGGAAGTAATGATCACCTATAGCTAGCCAGCGAAATAAGGGATTTTTGATTTTTCAAAGGAAAAACAGGGAGCACACAACTTATGGGCAATTCCACATAAAATACACACCTTTTATTTTCTTCTGCTCTAGTACTTTTAAAAACACTATTTTTACCAGCTCTTGATCTTTACATTGTCACACCCATGTTCCTCTGAAACAAGCAAGAGCAGGTAACAGCCACTCCTGCCAACGCTTACTGCAGTGGCAAATCTCAGGCACAGCCCCTGGATTAGCAGAATGTAACTGGTTATGCCTGTTCTCTGCACTGGACTGAGAAATCTTCACATTTCATTCACACTCAAAGTGATTTCCAGGTAATGCTTCACATGTCCAAGGGGAAAAGCTACAAAGCCTGTCTAAAATGGAATTTGGCTGTACATTATAGGAGAGCTTTAATACATTTAGTATTAAATTTAGTATTTAATACATTTAGCTGTACAGTACAAAGCACAGGGGTCAGTCTCATGCTTCTTTCAAAAGGGTAACTTCAAATCCAAATGAGAAACTGGTCGGAGTTTATTTTTTCATAGTACTTTGACAACCTTGTGTGCACATGAAATGAGCAAGTTGACACCTGTATTTTTTTATGCAAAAACCTAAAAATATTTCAAGGACTATGGCTAAACTAATAATTAAAACTGACATAAGAATTGTATGTAAATACAATATAATGATGTAATTAATCCAATGTAATTAAAACCTAGAGATAGTGGAGAGGTGCACCTCCTCACTATCTACTTAATGAGCTCAGTCCATGCTCTGCAGTTCATTCCTCATCAGCTTTAGTCCAAGTGAATCATCATTATCACAATACCACCCGACAGATCTCACCAGCAAAAGCATGGGAAACTGGGAGACATGTAAATACCTTCTTATTTCCAGTTTATAAATATTCTAAAATTAGACTGGTGCTGATACTAATGATTTAAATTTAAGTTATACAGTATTATTATTTTTATTACCTATTATTAATTATTTAGTACTGTTGTTAAATTTTTATTTCATCAACTACACACAATCACTTTCTCCTGTAAGAACTTATAAGATTTGCCAATATTACTAAACTGCAATGTTTAACTTTCTACCAAGTATCTCAGAGAGCCAAGAGGAAAGACAAGCCTCAGGAACAGGTCACAGGCAGACAATGATCACAGCTCTGTATTGCTCCCATTGCACCATGGGATGATTACACACTGATTTTAATCCAACACAGTCCAATTCTGCTGCCAAAAAAGGTTACACTCTCCAAAGAACCATATTCATTTTTGGAAAGAACTCCTTGCCTAATGTCTTGTGTATACCTTAGGATTTGTGTGGCCATGTGCAAGGTAGATAAGAAGAAACTGGTCATACTTCTTCACCCAGAAAAAGAAAAAAGGGTCATTTGGGTGAGGTAAACCACAAAAAAAATATAGGAAGGGTAATAGGAAAGTGAGGCAGCAGGGAAAACTTCCCTTTCTAGCAGATATGACCAAAGAGCCCTGCCAGGAAAGGCTGGGTTGGGCTGGATAAAGAGCTCAGCTCAAGCTGGTGCCATGTTCCCCTTCCTGCTGCCAGGAATGTAGATCACCTGGTGCTGGGGCAATCAGACATCACATTTCACTCAAGGTAGACCAGTGCCACACCAGAAGTCCAATGGGACACTGCTTTCATCCAAATTTCTAGTCCTGCATCTTCATTCTTTTAAAACCCCAGATGAGGTCACTCCCCCAACAAATTTTGTACTTCTTGTCTCTCTGACAGAAGACAATCATCAATGTGGGAATGATATCAGAACTCCATGGACAACTCTTCTGAGGCAGAGAATGGTGTTTACTGATGTATGGCACTGAAATACTTAGAGGTGAAAAATTTACACATTTGCCAAATGCTTTTTCACTTTGATGTGTAACAACTACAAATTTTTTGAGGCTTTGTACAACCTCTTTCAATTTATCACTGCTAATTGAGCTCCTCCCATGACAGGAACTTCATTTATAGCACTGTGGTCAAGCATAGGGGTAAAATAGGTCTACAGTTCTCTGAGAAGAAGGGTTTGGGATTCCATCCTCTGCTTTGCCATCAAGTCTCTAAAAGCTCTTGGACAAGGTATGTTGCTGCCTTCTGCATCATCATGTGATGATGTGAAGTGAATGAAATCATCTTAAATTCTATAAATTTGCCAATACTGTAGTTGTCATATCCCATTCAAAACTGACATCAGCAGTGAAAAATTACATGGCACATAAATACAAATGCAAAACAATGAGCAACTTACCACATAAATACTTCAAAATCAGCTCTCCAAACAGGTTTTTACTTCAGAAAAGCAAAATTTTTAAGAGCAGCTGTTCAGTCATAAGATCAATGAATCATATGATGAAAGAACATATAAAGTCTTATGCAAATATTTCACATTTTATTTTTGAATCCTTCTCCCCACTGAGTTTCATGTCACAAATGCCTTTGGATGAGCAAACTCCCCTGCACCCACACAGAGCTCACTGCCAGAGAGAGCCTGCACTGGGGGGTGTTTCTGTGGTCATTTTTAGGACTTGTATGTGACTTAAAACCATCTCAATTCTCTTCTCCCTTCTCCAACAGCTACATCCATCACCCATCTGACACACAGTAAAAGTTAGCTCAGCTCAGGTGGTCACTGGCAGCTCAGCAGGGGCTTCCTCTGAGCACCCAACTCAGATGCTGCTGCCCTAGTATAGCTCTGATACAGCTTGTCGTTACATCTGAAGAAACAGTTCAGAGAAAAGTGGCAAGAATCAGATGGCTCTATCATTAAATTTAATGTTTCCTCCAAATTCAAATTTCCCCTGCAAAGTTCTCTCACAATACCTAAAAAAAAATCACAAAGTGATTTATCTGTTAGTACTTTTCATATTAATCACCCTTCTTGTGAGAGACTCCACTCCTCAGTCTTTCCTAGATGTTGACACCTTTGCCTTCTGCTATCTTCAAATGTTATCCTACTCCTTTTCCTTGCTCCCCTATTCCTTTTTAATTCATTTAAAATTAATCTCCCTAGCACTGAAATCCTCACAGATCTGATCCTGCCTACATCTGACATGATTCATGATCACACCTTCTCCTTTTCCCTGAGTCTCATCTTCCTCAGACTATGAGCTTGCTAAACACTTACACCTACATTTCTAGTCAACTCTGTGTGTTCAAAGCAACAGATTTCCCCATGTGGTTAAATCTAGTCACTCACAGACGTGTTTTGGTGGTTCAGTATGTACTTCGCACTATTCAAATCCATTCCTTGATGCATTTTTTTCCAGTAGGGAACAGACTGATCAGCTCACAGAATGGGTCCTTACATTTGTATGGCCTTGGACTTTGGTCCAGCTACTTCAGGATGGGATTGATCCAGAAATCTCCATTTCACATTTAACTCTAGGGGAATTTTTAACAATGACCATCAAGCCATCCTTCCATGTGTTCCTAAAGATTTCCTGGTGTGTTTGTCAACAGCGCTGCTAATGCCAATGCCCACCGATGGCACACATTCCTTTTCACTGTACAACCAGGTCTAACCACTTTTACTGTAATTTAATTTTTGAAGCATGACAAACTAGCATAGCACAATTGTCAGACAGTGACTTTGCTCCTATAAGCTGAATGAATTTGCTACCTTTTTTTTGTTTGTTTCCTTCTCACTGATTCAATGTTTATAGAAGTGTACCTCATTAGTCAAGTGTCCAGAGCAATACCACTAACTGTTCATTCAGAACAAACCAAAACTGCTAATTTCTGCAGTCTTCTTGAAGGTATTTTCAAAGGAAAGCAGAAGTACAAGACTGAAATGGCTGCAAGCTGCTCTGTAGGTTTTGTAGAACTGAGAACCTTGTACGTTACTGAGTGACAAAATGCAGAGTTGCAAAAATAAGGGAATATGTTAGTTGTCTCACATAGCTTCAGATGTTGATGACCTTCTGAATATATCAATGCTGTCAACAGTAAATGGTTGGGTTTACTGGGCAATACAAGAACTACAATCTCCAGCTATCTTTGTTACATATAATACCAGAACAACCTTGAACATTTCACGAACTCTTTCTTTTATCTGGAGATGAGCTGACATTGATATATTGTTATTGGTCTTCACTAATACACTCCTGTTGGCAACAGGGAGATGCTAGCAGCTGAAATGAGTCACATATTGCAAGACCTTGTAATTTATATGGAAGAAAGAGCAATTTTAAAAATATCTCTCTCTCCTCCTCAGCCGACTGTGCAGTGCAAGACACCCACTAAAACTCAAGTCATAGTCAGACAGTTATTTTTCATATATTTGAAGCACACAAAGTTCCAGGGTTATTTTTTTATTTTAAATCGACTAGCTGTAATTCACCAACATTAAAACAGCAATACAAAGTAATGATAGGACCGTTTGACACTGAAATAAAAATTACTCTTGTATTTTATATTTACCATGGATTTCTCATGCAACAATTCAGAAACTTGTTACATTGTTTTCATTTATTTATAGTTGCACATTATTAGAAAATCTACAGTTGGTTACAAATAATTGAAGGAGGTAATAGTCTAAAATAATGTATCTCACAAACAATAGAAGTAAATAGCCAACAGTTCTCTACCTCATTCTCATCTAAAGAAAGCAAACTGCCTTGTAACTGAAAGACTTGAACTGATAGATTTTGTTAAGCAAATTGACAACATAGATGTTATGGCATTAGATGACAGGTACATACAATAGAACTATTTACAGCACTGTGAAGGAATAAAAACCACAGAGTATGTTTTGCTAAATTATTGTAACATTTTCAGTCTCCTATATTGAATCTTCCTACCTGAACATTCCACAACCCAGGAAAAAACAAAAAAAAAAGAAATACATAAGCTGTGTTTCTACTCCACAGATTTACAAGAACATCTTGGGTCTTGCACTACGATACAGCGTCAAGGCACTGAAGAGAGCGACTCAAGAGGAAAAGCAGACACACAGAAAGAACACAGCTGTACTCAACATCTGTTTACATTGCGCCGTGACTTCTTACAGACTTCCCTTTGAAAAGACCAGACACCTGGTACATATCTAGAGATACCTAGATACAAACCCAGCTGTTTAGGACATATCTAGGATGTGTCCACACTACGGCCCAACAGCTGCAGAACAGTGTGTGCTTCAGCCAGCTTCCAACTCTCTGGCTTTGCCACTGTGAACAGCCCCACTTGGGGGAAGCAGAACATGTATGAAGGTATCCTAATTAGCTGTGCAGGAGACAAACCCAGTGGCTGCTATCAGACATGGATTTGCTTAAAGTCACTCTGTGAAATCCCTGCACGTGCACCTCATCTTTCTGCACAGGTTGTAGGTACAGTATATATCTTGCATGTTGTTAGAATTTCAATAAAAGTATTTACCCTTATAGCACTGTACATACAGCTGCACTTTCTAGAACATAGGCCAGATCCTTGTTTTATAAAGCTCAGAGTTTAAAAAACAAACACAAAACCACAGCTAAAATGCAAGATGAAGGAAACATCCACCATGGTTAAACACGCATAGCCAGTATCCTCAGGGAGAGGGAGGCTCTCAGGCAACAGGAGAGCTTTGGAGCAGAATCAAAGACAGGAAGCAGAGCCAGAGAGGGAGGAAAAAAAAAGGGATCAGTAAAAGCTAAGGATAAGATAAGACATGAGACAGTTAGTACCTGTTGACACTTCAGGATTACATTCTCATATAGCAGAGTGGGAAGCCTAATTGAGTGATGTTCACCTCTTAAACCACGTAGAAAAAAGTGTTACTTACTGATCTGTGTTCCAGTAGCACCTCTTTGTGGCAGACACTTGAGAAAAATATGAAAATATCACAACCCCTTGCAACCATCCTATTTTCCCAAAAAGGAATTAAAATGAGCAAACAATAGCCATTGAACTAAATAGCTAAGAACTCACCCAGTGTGGGGGACAACTCTTGCAAACAAAACCTATTTATGAAGAATGATCAAGGCTACTTTGTGGTCTTCTTACCATATCTGAGGAGGAAAATTAGGTCTTAGAAGACACTTCTGTTAAGAACTTTGGCATTTCAATAATACTGGTGTATTGTTAGGATTTCACTGACAGAAGGAGGCAAGAATATTTATGCATATGGAAAAAACAGTTTGTGCTTATTTTACTCTCTATTTAATGATGCATGATATAAAGTTTTAATAAAGTTACACATGTATCATACTGATTTCATACTACTCTTCCAAATTTTCTCATTCTGCATGGATGGCAGGGACCAGATTCCAAGTCCACTGGAGCTCTTTGTAGAGCATTGTTCAACCTTACTTGTGGTTTACGAGACATATCCAAGCCAGATTACAAAAAACCAAACAGAAAAACCCCAACACAACAACAAAAGCCCAATTAAAAAAAAAAAAAAAAAAAAGAGGTGAAAATACAAGGTTAAACTTTGTTGGACATTTGAAGATGCAGTCCTTTTGTATGTCAGTTTGGTTCACAAAAATTATCAGTATCATCACATGTTTCATGCATCAAACTAAAATCCCTTTCCAGGCTATCAAACTTCCAAACAGAAAGCCTTCTATACCATTCAAAACACAAATTTCAAGAATGTTCATTAATGTTGGTAGTCATTTGAATGATTTTTAAAAAGGTATACTTGAAAGGAAAAATGACTGCTTAAAAAAATACAGTATATATTCTGGTGTAATGAAAGAACATCGACCATAATGAAATTGACTGGATATGTGCTGGATGTTAATACTTGCACAAATAACTTTTTGCAGCATTATTCATTATATAAGCTGATTTTATTTTCAGTGCTAAAAACTTGTTAAAATGTTCACTTTCACTAACTTTGGAAAATCTTAACTTTTTCCTCTACATATACCAACTTCTCCTAAAAAACAAAAGCATTTTAATTCTAACTACTAACTAATATCTCAGATTTCATTCTCTAAGAGTCTTCAGTTACTTTGTATTTCTAAATATAGAAGATAAGAGTACAGAGAAATATGCTGTATTGTAAGAGCTTTTATAAACAAGATTTTCTAATTTTAGTCTACTCCAGTCTGAATAAGTCTAATTAAATCACATATACTCTCAAATGCAGTCCACGAAAAGGATCATATTCACATCTCCTCACTGCTATTTGATTCCATCTTACAGTGAATGATTTAATATCTATTTTGAGTAAAAACGTTTTATATGAAGTAGAACACTAAACTTTAAGAAAAAATCAGTAACATATTATCTTTGTGAAATTATTTTTAGATATTAAAATCTAGTCATAGGTACTCTACACACACCTGGCTGAACAGTTGATCTATTTTAAGATTTTTTTTTTCAACTACTTTGGGGATTGATTGGTTCAAGAACTTGTAGTGAAGCCCAGAACCAAGACATTTTAAGACCAAGAATAATTAATTACTAAAAAAGCTCGGAGGGAAGAGAGCTACATTTTCCATTCTCCATGGTCTTTAAATCAAGACTGACTTTCTTTTCCCCCCCAAAATTTGTATGTGTTTCATGAACAGGAGAGTAGAGGCCCTGCTGAATCAAATGCTATGGCCTCTTCTAGACACGATTAAAATGTTCATTAATCTCCCTTGCAGATTTAAACATTTATGAATCTAAGAGTTTTCATCTCTAACATACAACTTCCTATTTAGCTAGAAGTTAAATAATAAAAGTAATTTTCATCAAAAGTTTTAGAGCCTTACATATATTACTCTAAAAACTCTATAAATTACTGTCACAACTTCTTTTTTTCCTGAGTACATACTTTGACTTGTACAGTTGAAGTTTGAACAACCAAAGTAATCCCATTGGTTGTTATTATACTGGTTGATTCAACTCACTAGGAGTTAAAACAAAGCTATACTATTTTTTATGCCTAAGTACTGTATGAAAATACCTTGACAGGACCAAAAAAAAATTTTCAACACCACTTGTAAGTCTTACCATTATGGATCTCAGCTTTAAAATCTTTTCATAAATGAACTTTGAGAAAGTCTAAGTTAGCGAACAAGAAATAAAAATTATTTTTTTCTGATATTTAATAGTGCTGCATAAAAACAATGATGCTTCTCTGAAATCATCAATTATTTAAAATTAAAACTACTTCAAGCCAAAAGTGATTAAAGGTCATTTTAACCAAAAAGTTTAGCTTCTCATATATACATTAGTGTAAAAGCTATAAGAATCACCATTACATCTTTTTTCCTGCACATAAATTTAGACTTTTTTAATGTGGACTGTGTAGATAGTCTTCCTCAAATGGCTTTGTGATGATAAAGTGATTTTAAAATTCTTTATCTTCCTATTAAGAAATTATTTTATTATAATTATCTTAAAAGATTCACTTGGTAATCTCAAATTATCACTTCTCATTACTTCAAAGCTTGCAGGTTATTGACAAACTCGTAGCAAACTCCTGCTCTTTCAGAAGAGTGAAACCGAGAAAGTTCTAATACATTCCATCAATTTTTTACAGTCTGGGATTGAAAATATGACTTCATGGGGTTTATTTCAGGGAGAAAATCTTCAGTAGTATCTGTAATGCTTATTCCTTTGTCCTTGATATCATAATTTTAGAACACATCACGCTTAGTCCAACAAAAGATGCAATTGTCCTTTCACTCCCAAGGAGCACCATTTATTTCAATTACCTGTGGTTTTACAAGTTCTTTTACAGAACATATTCTGTTCCTTACTTTCCTCAGGGGAATAATCACAAAGAAAAACAGCTTGGTATTTTTTATAAACACATCAGTGAATTTGTCTATCGAGTAATTTTTACCTTTTTGTCCTTCAACTGTCTCCTTGAAACAACTTACTTTTTTCAACTTCCATCTATGAGACCATCTCTAATAATCTGCCTTAATTTCCTACATGTGTATTATTGTCCTTTGAGTCACATTCACATCCAAATGTGGAAAAGCTCTTGAAAGCAGAGACCCTGTGGATAACATCCACATAGTCAAAAAAGAAAAAATGCATATATATTCTTCACACTTTATAACTTAAAAAGCAATATGGATTTGTAGCACTACCCCGAGATTTTGTATTCCATGAACAACTATCCTTTTATCACCTGTTTAGTTTCCTTTGAAAAGGTTTATAGCTATTACTCTCAGACCAATAGTACAAAATTCAAAAGATAAGATTCTCTCTCTATGAATAAAGACAAGCAGTTGGAGCTGAGGTAAGAAAGCGCCGCCCTGTGATGGGAGCCCATGTGGATCCTTACATCTTCCAGCACAGCAAATGCTCACAGCCTTCCCTGCTGGTGCTGCATTCCTGTACCACACAGTGCTTTCAGCGATGCCTTGGAGAGAAGCTATGGAGTAAACCACCGTCTTTCCCAAGAAAGAAATAAACAGCAAAGAAGATAATTGGTAAGGCAGAAAGTGATCCAAAGATGCAATGAACACACACATAAAGAAGGAACAAAACTACATTCCGAATGAAGAAAAAAATCCCAAAGGTGTAGAGAACGGCAAAAGGTGTGCAAATGCAGGTAATAGTGACCTAAAAGAAATGGGGACAGATGAAACGGTCTAGGCTCATTACAGAGTAGTCTGAATCAAAATTAGGCATGAGAAATAATGCAGGAAGATCACACAGTTGCTTTTCTCTATTAATGTAAGACAAAATTAAAGGAAAACAAAGAATCCATGAGTAATTAAGCCCACCTGGAAACAAGCTTCTTTACAGACCACTCCAGTAATGAAGAGTATTGAGCCCCAATGCACACTGTTAAACAATACTTATTGAAAACAAAAGCATGAAGACCGGTGCTGAAAATGTTTAACATCACAGACAAGGAGCACAGCTGCTCAGGGTAAGTTTGTGTTTCAATTCCTAGAACTTTAAAAACCAACTCTGTCTACCACATTTTAAATTTTCAAACTCTATCTTCAATTAGTGTACATTGCTGTTTGATTCACAATGAGAGGATGAGCCAGCACTTTTTGGCCAAGTGACATAAAATTCTGGAAATCTATGGGAATCTGCAAAAGTTGACAGAACTGAATACCTAAAATGGGAGCATGAGGCACAGATACAATACAGAAAAGCTTAGGAATCCATTGTGCAGACAGACATAATATTACAATTCCAAAACTGAAAAACAGAAGTAGGATAACAGCTTGAAATGTAAACAATTACACAATCACCCACAACAAAGTTCACCATGTTCATGTGTTTGTTAAGGGAACCTATATTCTTAGATTTAGAGCCTTCCTGCAGCTATACTGAGTGTACAGATGGAAAGAGGCCTGCAGCACCACAATGGTGCCGCAGCCCCCAAGCAGGACCCTGCTGGAAGGCACATGGGATCCTCCCAGACCCCAGACGTGCTGCAGTCAGCAGGATGTCGCACCCTGGGACACGTGGAGCCTTTTCCAAACAGCTTTTCCTACAGCTTTTCCAAAGCCAGCAGCATTGCAGCGCTTCCATCCTGCACAGCCAACCTGATCTCCTCTGCCCTGCTCTGCCCCATCACATCCCAGGTGGACTTGGCCTCATCATTCTGGCCAGAGCACAGTTTTCCGTGGTGCTGTGGGGTTGTATCAGCTATGACTCTTCTGGCACAATACACACACCAGGGGAAGGCACACAGGGAACTGCACAACGGGACCAACAGCAGCGGAGACATCGCTGGCATTTGCTCTGTGTTGTGGGTTACATAACGCCGTGATACTCCAGAGTAGATGTTGCCTGACGACACAGCTGATGTGCTGGCAATAGCTGGATGTTCCAGAACAAGGAGCACGTTGAAAAATCAGTGGTGTAATTCTGTGTGCAAGTATACTTTTGTATGGGGCAAGAAGACAGGGCAACCTGGAAAACTGGTTAAATATTGCAGCCCTATGTCATAAAAGTTTGTGGCTAAATAACAAGATTAAGGATTCAGTCCTTAATTATAATGCAGGGATAACACATAACCAAGATGAAGAACATTTCCTTACTTTTCCTTGACAGCAACATTAGCCCAGACTACTTCATGCTTTGTTTGAATGGAGAAAAACATAATTAAAGTTTTAATTAGAATTGATTGCAGTCCACAAACCTGAAATGGATTGTGCTGCTTGAACCCTGTACTAGAAGATCTTTCAAGCGAACTGATGTTCTTAAATGAACTTTGCTCTTTAAAAAGGAAAGGCACTCTGTCAAGTAATAGGGTAGTTGTGAAAACTAATGATTCTGAAAATGTGTCACAGAAACAACTACTAGTAAGCACACATTCTGAAAGGGACAGCGATTATGCATTTACAAAGACTGAGCTTCCACATACACTTATTTTTCTCTGTGATGAATCTGTTGCATATCATATTCTGGTTTTAAAATATGTACACCTTTTCATTCTTCATAAAGAGGTGGTGATACCTCTGAGATGTGAACTTTCCAATGTATAAAGGAAGAGAACGGCTATCCACAGGCACACTAATAAAAAACAGTTAAAAATATTTTGCCGGCAGAATTGTTGGGAGAAGTACCTGTATCTCTTAAAGCCATCTGTTACATTAACATCTTCGGTACAAGAACACGGAATTTATTCATATATTTGGCCTTTTGATAATTGGCTACAGCTCTAATGCCCAAGTAATCATCCTTCAATTTTAATGAAAAGGGCAGGTGTTTTCATCACCCTGTTATCCGCACGTTTCCTTGTCAGCCGAAAAGCCTGGCGGTGCAGGCAAGCCCCCTCCCCGCCCTGCTGCACTGCTCCGGGTCGTGCGGGACTCGGGAGCGCGGTACCTGCGCAGCGGCGGGAGCTCCGCCCGCTCCGGCTCCAGCTGCCCCTCGCCCGAGGAAGGCGGAGAGCCCCGTCCCACCTCCGAAAAGCCCCTGAACAGGCTCCTCCAGGGGCGGGGAAGTGGAGGGTCTGCAGTTGCGTAAGATCAACCTCCCCCTTCCCCTTTCCCCCCAATCTCCGACGGTTTCTCCGCACGCCAGACGCCGGAGCAGCCAGCCCGGGCTGGGGCAAGTCAGGGAGGTGCCGGGGGGGACACCCAGCAGAGAAAAGGCTCTTGGCAGTGGGGACAGGATGCGAAGCTGGGGTTGGGGGGGAACCTTAAAAGTGGCTTCATGCAGGAAGGGGACCGCCCGGCTGGGGCGGGAGGAGGGAGGCGGTCCCTTGTGGGGGCAGTGGGGAGAGCGGGAGACTCCGGGGGTGGGGACACCCCCGGGCGGGCGGGGGAAGCCTCGCACCGGGAGAGCCGGCGGCACGGGTAGCCCGGCAAAGGCAACGAGCGGCGGGGACCGAGGGACTCGCGGTGCCCGGGCTGTGCGGGAGGGCGGCAGAGCTGGGGACCCTCTGGCAGCCGCCGCTGGGAAGCCCGCAGCGGCCCGCTCGGCGCTGAGCCCCCGTGTCCCGGCGCGGCACCCCGGGCATCCGCACCGCAGCGCTGAGCACCGCGCTGCCCCCGCAGCCCGCGGCCAGGATCCGCTCCTTCCCGGCGGGGGCTGGAAAAAGAGGGCGAAGAAGCCCTCAGCGTACCGGCAGGCGTTCCTCCCCTCGCCCCCCCCACGCAGCACGTCTCTCCGGGAGCGAGCAGCTTATTTCCAAGCGATGCTGGCGCGTTAAGTTGCGCCGGTCCGGCAGCCGCCGCCCGCGCTCCCTCCCTCCCTCCGCGGCCGCGCACATCCCGGCCCCCGCAGAGCCCCCGCACTCCGCTCCGCTCGGGTCAGCGCGGAAATCTCCTCCCTCGCTTTCCGCCCCGGTTGCTCACGATCTGCCTCAACCTGCTCCTCCTTTTGTTTTGATCTTTGGAAATTAAATTCTCTCTCCTGCCGTCTCCTTTCCCTCCTCCTTCTCACGCCTTCGTGTGGGAGATGCCCAGGATCGCACACCAGCTTTTGTTATCTCCTCCCACCTCCATCTTCACTTCGATTGATGCCCTAGTAAATAGCAGGAGCGCGGCACCTCCGCTCCGCACCTACCCCGCTCCCACCTGCAAACACCTCGTGTGTTAAATAAATTAAATGACAAAATAAAAACATCCCTTACAGGCAGTAAGAAAAGCGACAAAGCGACCGCATGGATCGGGAGCACTTTTGCCTCCCCCGTGGTGTGATGACCTTGCGAGAGCTGCTCTGGCGCTTGGTTTCGCACGGTCTTTTTTTCCCTTTTTTTTTTCCCCTTTCCCTACTGGAAAAAAAATCACGCCCTTTTCGCTATCGCTTTTCGAAAGGAACACGAACACGAAAGACTACCACTTCCACCAAAGCGTTTCCAAGCGCAAATTGTTACGCGCCAGCTCAGCTCTTCCTTTGGATGCTGTCAGTGTTTAAATCCGGACCGGTGGGGATTCGGTCTCTCATCTCTCAACAGTTAACGGCAAATCGCTCCGGGTACGGTTTCCCTCCATCTCGCCAGTGGAACAACTCCCGCACACGGACCGTGCACACCAACTTTCTCGGTGAGGATGATCCCCGAGCGCTGGGCAGCGCCGAGGCCGCGCACTGAGCCCCGCTGCGCCTCCATCCCGGGAGGAAAAGCCCCGCGCGGGGCAGCCCGGCAAACGGTTCTCGCTCGCACCTCGCGGGCGCGGAGCCCGCATCCCCCCCTCCTCCCCCTTTCCCCCGCCGGTCCCTCCCCGCACTTACTGCGGGTGCGGGGTCTGTCCGCGGTGCGGAGGAGGGCGCGGGGCCCGGGGTCCCGCCGCGGTGCTGGGGCCGGAGGGACACGCGGCGCCGCCTCGGTGCGCGCCCGCCGCCGCTCGCGCCGCAGCTCCTGTGCGCGCCCCCGCTCCGCCCCGCGCGCCGCCCGCCGCCGCCCCGCACTGCAGGACCGCCGCCCCGCGCGCCGCCCCGCGCTCCGAGCATGCGCGCGGGGCCGGCAGCGCGGGCGGCGGCGGGGAAGCCCCGGGGCGGGCGGGGCGCGGGCCGGACACGCGGGGCTGCGCGCTCCCGGAGCCGTCCGTGCCTTGCCCCGCGGGGCTGCGCGCTCCCGGAGCCGTCCGTGCCTTGCCCCCGGGCTGCGCTTCGCTCGGCGGCTCCTGCGCTCCACGCGTGGAACCGTGGTGCGCCCTGCGTGCGGAGACAGCGCTGGCAGCGCGGAGCGACCACAGAACCACAGAATCAGTTTGGTTGGAAAAGATCTCTGAGATCGTAGAGTCCAGCCTTTGGCCAAACACCGCCTTGTCAACCAGACCATGGCACTGAGCGCCACGTCGTCGTTTCTTTGACACCTCCAGGGATGGCGACTCCACCACCTCCCTGAGCAGTCCATGCTGGTATCTGATCACCCTTTCTGTGAAGATTTTCTTCCTAATGTCCAGCCTAAACATCCCCTGGCACAGCTTCACACTATGTCGTCCTATGTCCAGTTGCCTGGGAGAAGGGGCTGATCCGCATGGCTCCTGTCATGTACAAGGTGATGGCACTGGTGCCTCATGCACGGAGCTTCCTGTAGCTGTCACACGTGTGTAGGCATCACCTTTCATTGCAAGCCACGCTTCCGCAGTGTCTCTTGTCCACAATCTTATACTATCGTGGAAGTTAATGTTACATAGTTTAGCTTTAAAACATCGTTCAGCCCTTCCATGTGAAATTCAACTCATCGTACCCTTCGGTATGAAACCCAGCCGATGCTGCCCTGCCCTCGCTTTTGTCACTGTCTCTGTAGTAGTTGCTGTTGTGGTCGGAGTAAAAGATCAGAGCTCCTTCACAAGACATTGCACAGCATGTAACTAACTGTAGGTCCTTTTTAAGGCAGAGACATACATTAGAGTTTACTTTCATGCATGGCAAGTTCTGTCACTGACTGTTTACATAAATTAAGCATATTTAGCATGTCCTAAGCACAACACTGAAGAAAGCAGATGGATACAGCAAGGAGGTGAAAGGAAGGCAAAACAATGACATATATAAAAAAGAATAAATTACGCTGTGCCTGTTTTTAACTATCTGCTCATTATTTCAGAAAGAAAGATAAAAGCTTGAAGATTGTGTAATAAGCGATAGATGGAAATAATCCTTCATTTACTGTTGAATTGCCCAAAGAATTAAATTATAACACAGGCTGATGTGTACAAATGTACAGGAAGTGACAGTATTTTCAGTTTGCTAATGTAGACAACTGAATTCGTAAGTTGTCTTTTTGTGATTGGCAAAATGGACCAATTTTTCTCCCAGAATTACTTTTTTTTTTTTGTGTAAGGCAGCAATTTTATGATTTTATGGTTTTGGTTTTTTTTTTTAATATCCCAGTGCACCCCTGTCTTCAGTTCATGTTTTGATTTTCTAGATGCATAAAAATACAGCCTGAAAATGCAAAAAATTAAGTTCCATTCCAGGCTTAGCAGAAAGAAACAGGATGTGATACACTTCACTGAGTACCTCTGAAATTCATGTTTTATTTGTTCTGATTATTTTAAATTATTTTCTGTCATCTTCATATTTTGCTACCTCATTGCTTTCTTGGCCTGCCAGATCATTAATAATCATCTCTAGCATAATGAAAGTTAGAGTGCTGTAACATCTGCTTCTAAGTTTTAACCACATTGTTCCCTCATATTTTCTGTCTCTTGCTCGGTTCTTTGTAAGTTTGTCTCTTACCATCACAGTGCAACATTAATTCTGTGTGACCTATTTTGATTTTGTCCATATTGCAGTTACTGCATGACTTCATCTCGTCTTCGTAACTCTTCTAGTGGCAGCAGCATAGTTATGGGAGTGCAGAGCTCTGTGGTGGCTCTAAACTCAGGTATTTACTTGGTGTCTTAGCTGGGTTTTGCTATCTTCTTCCACAACTGCCCAGGTAGCAATATCTCAGGCAGCTGGTAGAAAGCTACCTTAGGCTTGAATTTCTGCTGGCTGGCTGAGACTTAGAGATGGTGTCCCTTTCCTCATTATTCGGGGTCATCGTTTGCAAAAAGCTGAACATTTGCTTACCCTCAAAAAGCAGAAATTATAGGTTGAATTAGAAAAATTAAAAAGTGGCTAAAATGCATTTAAATAGGCCTTTGTATGTCATAGTATGTTTTATCTAATTCAGTGTCAGAATTCCCATCAGATACAAAAAAGGTGTAGATTAAGCAGAAGATAGTATGCAGTGTGTTTTCATGTAAGGCTTTCCCTGTCTACATTTAGGTGATGCCATCTCAAATCAGGTTACTTACACTGTGTTCAAATGCATTTGAAAACATGGTGCTCATCCAAAAAAAGAGGTACTCTACAGTACTATTCTAGAAAACTGGCTTAATTTTACTTGTACTACAACACGGAAACAATGCAATACAAAATCCCATTTGAAAACTTTATATACATATAAAACCTCTCCACTAGTATATACTAGTGCTTTGTCAAAAATGCCCACGGAGAAGCTTCGTTTTGGTGTAGATCAACAATTTAATAAGGGTTACCTCTTATTCTATTCATGGGGTTATCACTAGAAAGGTAATAATGACATTACCAGTGAGTGTGCTATTTTGACGTCTTACACTGTGCTGTCCTACACTGCATGCAATTCCTGAAGGCTTTTGTAAGTTGGGTGTAAAAGCTTACCAGTTCAGATCACTGGCATTTTCATCCACTTAACATTCACTTTTTATCTATGCAAATGGTATTGTGTTTTAGACTGTGGAGAATTACATTCACTACACTTGCTTCTCAAGATAGAAAATGGTAGAATTTTCCATTTTCTTTCTATACACTTCTTTGGATTCTTCCAATGAAACTAATTGTTGCCAACTAATTGTTGCAACTTCAGATGATTTTTTAACCTAAATAACATGATGCTCATAATGGAGCTACAGCAATTTAAAAAAAGTCGGGGTCTGACCCAAAGTTTTCCATTGAAACTGTATATTTTTTATTTTACCATCAGAATGAACAGTGTAAATATAAGAATTCTTAGCTTATGAATGAATAGCATAACAATGTGGGTACCAGCTCCTTTTACGGTCTTCTATGGCTTGCATGGGTCTCCTTTAGGCTTTGAATCTCCTAAATGTTCTACTTACTCCTTTGAAAGCAGCCAAGTGAGGCCCTGAGACTCTGATCTTGTCAAGGGAGATAGATAGGCATCTCCAGAGGGAAATTCAAAATCTAATGAAATTGAGGATCCTCATCTCCTTTTTTCTCTCCCTCCTTTGCTCCAGAGTAGAAAATTCAATATTAAAAGACACAGTAGTCTCTGAGAGGACTCACTATCTCAGCAGGTGGCTTACTGGTAATGAGTTGTTTTGTTGGTTTTTTTTTTAATTTAGCATGATCTCCTGTTTTGCAGACACCAATTAAATGCAGAATACCATTCTGGGGTTTGCATTTTCCCCTCTCTTTTATGCTCAATACTTGCTAAGAATGTATTTGCGTATATATTTTACGAGAATCAACGGCAGAAAAAATATAATTAGAAGGAATTTGAGTCTATATCTACACCTTTAGTTGTATGCTTTATGTTCTGCCAGGCCTTTTGAAGGAATGATTTCCTTTCTCCCTTCTGTGTTCCCTTGGTGCAGTTTTTGAACACTGAGATGTACTTGTCTGTTAGATGGGGAGCTGAAGGCAGCAATGCGGCTGCAAGGATTGGCAGAAGGGATCTGCTTCAAGGCTCTGTGATTAAACAAAGCTGCTGCAACACACTGCAGTTAGAAAAGGGTGAGATTCTTGATGCTCAACAGCAAACAATGAGCGTGGATGATTTTATCACTTTCAAAATGACTATAGATTGTCTTGCTTCTTTAATGTGCTGTATATAATTATATGAAAACGACATTTTTATATGTGTATTATCTTTCACTTTCATATCTCATTCATTTTTTAAATAATGCCCCTAAGAATATAGATAAAACAAAATGTACTTACTTTACTAAAAAATGCAATTTTTCTTCTTTATGAAATGTATTGATTTCTTGTGTGCAGATGACCTTTTTTTGTGTCAAACCAAATAAATTATAATTAAGTATTTTCATTAATGAGAGCATTTATTACTCTTCAATTTCTTAGGCTCATGGAATGAAATGCAAAGAAAATACCATTTATGTAACATCATCTCCGATGTTGTATAATACAGTCACAACTGGGGAGTGTGTGCAATGCCTAACTTTAGATCCTACCATTTGATAGCTAAATACTTGTCTATTTGCTTGCATTTCCTTTCATGTCAATGAAAATACAAAGAAGCTGTCGTAGGGTGATTTAGACTGGGAACCTGGCTAGCAAGAGTCAAGAAAAGAAATATTTAAGTTCAGGCACCTAAATGAAATGTCTAAAGCTAAATGGCATGAGGCCAAGTTTCACTCCAGTAGGCTGCTTCCCACAGAAGCTGTTCAGTTGTTCTTCTTAAGTGAAGCATTTGCTCAAGCAGAAATAAAAGGTTGACATTCTGGACCTGAGAAATATAAGCTTCAAGTAAATAATGGGTGTTTAGAAGGAGAGGAATGACAAAACTTAGAAGCATTTAATTTTCTGCAAATGTCCTAAACATAGCTTTCCTCTGCCATTTAGCTCAAGGCAGAACTTTTACATACACAAAATAATTCCTGTGAAGTCATGCTGGTCATGTGCTCTTGAGATGTTCCAACGGGGCTTTATTTGCTTATTTGATCTCCGAGTGATTGTTCTTAGCTAAAATATTATAAATAATGTTGACATGGAAAAATTGGAACACAACTGTAGAAATAATAGCAAAACATGAAATAAAAACAGAAGAAAAGGCCACAAATTTCAGCTAGGTTAGCAGATTTATTAATAATGGAATTCTCAGTTTAAGCAGCACACATCAAAGCAAACAAGATGCTACCTAACCTTTTTTTTTGACACCAGATTATCTTACTCAGTTTGTCATTTGTGTCATTATTTTTAGTATTAATGTTTGTCATACAGATCTGTATGATTAGTAATGCACTCCAATGCTGTGATACGAGTGTATTTTCTACAAAAAAATGGTGAGAAGGGTAGATGGAGAATAAGCAGACTGTTTACTTGCTTATGGACAAAATGTACTCACAACTTGGTGGATACATAAGTAGTTATCTTTGTGTAATTAAACTGCACTGTGAGACATGATGACTTTGTATAATAGTCTTTATTTCAGAGGTAATACTTTTTAATATGATTTGATTTGAGAAAACAGCAGTGAATCAGCACTCTTGGACCATAATCGCAAGAGCAGGATGTACTGCTAAGAGCGGAGATGCATCTCAGAAAGTGGGTTACTGGTCATAAAATCAGTTCAGAACCAACAGACAGAAAAGAACCATCAGAGAAAAGAGATGTTAAACAAAACATTGAAAACTTATTTCATAATTCCCTTTGCAATGAAATCTGTCCAGCCTAATGCTAGGTCATCTTTTTCTGCATCTGTTAACCCCTAACATAAGTTTCTAATTGCCAACATCTCTATTTGTCAAAACCCTGCTGCTGCTTCTTTCCCCAAAATATATCACACAGCCTCCAGTCTTGTACCAGGTATCAGAGATATCAGCTTAAGAAAATCTTATCAAAAGCAAAGCAGTTACACGATGTTTCTTTTACAAGAACCTCTCTCTTTGTAGTAGTTTCAAGGAACATGCAGAGTTGGAATGCGTTTGGATCATGATGCTTAACAGGTACTGATGAACTACTTATTAATGAGTTTGTCATTATTAAGGAATTTATATCTGTGATTTCTGTAACTTCCTGTTGAAGTGAGTTCTACATTTAAATAAGTTTTAGATATGTGAAAAAAATATTTACCCATACCATTAGTCTAGAACACATTTTTCACATTCAGTGGTGAAAAATGTACTGCCACACTAAAAAAGAGCTGTGCAATATCAGCATATTAATTAGAAGTAACATTGAAAATGATAATTTATAAATATTTATTAAAATACATAATATAAAAATATAAGATATTAATACTGAGTTAACTGTACTGATTCTTTTCTATCTGATTAAAAAAAAAAGTTAAGCTTCAAAACATGTGTTCTGTAGCATATCCTGTCACCATGTATACTTGTTACAGAATTCAGGGGCCTTTCCCCAAAGTCAGACCTCAGGGAGCACCTGGGGATTGATTTATTTATTTGATGTGGGAGGATGAAGAGGGGAAGATGAGGAGTGTTGGTGTTCTTAGAACCAACCTCCTAAAACTCGATGTGCTTGAAAATCATTTACCTGTGAGAACCATCCTAGGTGGTTTAGCCAAACATCAGACTCTATTCTGAAGTGTTTCTTCTTCCCTGGGCCTCCCCAAATAACTTCCATTCCCTTTTGAAGCCCTGTGGGTAGCCCTTATTGTTAAATTTCCATCCATTCTGACTTTTGCCGCCGGTCCCTGTCTGACCACCCTGCATGACTATTTACTGCTTCATCCCTGGAATGTCCCGTGCTCTCTGCTGCACTGAGCAGCCCCTGACCAGGGGCATTTGCCCTCTTCCAGAACAGCTGCTTCCTCCCAGAGTAAGAAAGGGTAGCTGTGTACACATTATATTTTAGATTTAAGATGTGGTTTATAGTCTTATGTATGTATTTTATCATGTAAGAGAAAGAGAATTTTAATATTTTTACTTGCTCTTGTGACTTGTTCAGCGTTGATGGAAAAGTAAACAAAGATGAAGGGAGAATAGTCTGGTGTGGCTGTCATAAATAAATATGTAGCAAGACAGAATATTTTAAACAAATGCAGCAGATACTTTGCAAA
Organism: Monarcha castaneiventris obscurior; assembly: GCA_026261815.1. Lineage (NCBI taxonomy): Eukaryota > Metazoa > Chordata > Aves > Passeriformes > Monarchidae > Monarcha > Monarcha castaneiventris. The sequence continues at coordinate 26,729,955 of JAMPIT010000624.1, read as the reverse complement.
ACTGTTGTCTCAAATAAGCATTCTAAACTTCTCTAGTTATATTTATTAGTCTGTGGCTGCCTAAGATATCTATGTCTCTGGAGGTTATTGGAAAATATTCACATACTTGCTAGCTTATCCAAATTAGGTATAATGTAGCAATAATAAATGCTTGCTGTGTTCATATATTTTTTTTTTAATTTTCAACATGACTATTTACTTATTTTTTTTAATTTGGCCATTTATTTCGTGTTTTACAGCACTGTACACTGTATGAATAATTTTCCTCCAATTTTCAGACTCTTAATGATCATGATTTTTTTCTCCATAATTATTTTCTCTGTGATATCTAACATTCTGGTCAGCATACTTCAAGTCATTCTCAGCTGCTGTTTTGTTCAATAATGAGGCCATCAGTGTCTGTAATTTGGGAGGTGAACCAAAAATCATGGAGTTAGTTATATTAGTTTGAAACCAACTCACTGTGAAAATAAGATTGCCCCTAGTTCTCTATTATATGATTGCAGACTGCTGCTAACTGGGCTGTACATTGTAACACAACACTGTATCACAGCAGGAACAGCAAAAGTTTGAAAGCAATATTGAGTTGGATGAATTTTAATAAATCCAGAAACTAATGAAGGCCTTAGACTAGTTATTTTAATTTACCATTATTTATAATGTCTTTTAATCAGATATAACAGGGTCTTGGGAAATTCTGAGTACATTTTACTTCAGGTAATCACAGAATCAGAGAAAGGTGTGGATTGGAAGGGACCTCACTGATTATCCAGTTCCAACGCCTCTGCCATGGGAGGACACCTTCCACTAGATGAGGTTGCTCAAAGCCCCATCCAACCTGGCCTTGAACACTTCCAGGGATGGGAAGAGTCCACAACCTCTATGGGCAACCTGTTCCAGTGCCTCACCACCAACAGAGCAAAGAATTTCTTGCTTATAACTAATGTAAACCTGTTCTCTTTCAGTTTAAAGCTATTCCCCCTTGTCCTATCACTATATGCCCCAGTAAAAAGTACCTCTTCAACTCCCTTGTAGACATCCTTTGGGTACTGGAAGGTGCCCTAAGTTCACCCCAGAGCCTTCTCTTCTCCAAGCTGAACAGCCCCAACTCTCTTAACCTGTCTCCATAGAAGAGGTGCTCCTCTGAGCATCTTCATGATCTCCTCTGGACTCACTTCAACAGATCCATGTCCTTATGCCCCAGAACTGGACACAGTACTCCAAGTGGGATCTCACAATAGCAGAATAGAGGGTGAGAATCACCTCCTTGCCCTGCTGCCTGTGCCGTTTTGATGCAGCCCAAGTCACATTTGGCTTTCTGGGCTGCAATTGCACATTCCTGCATCATGTCAAACTTCTCATCCACTAACGCCCTCAAGTCCTTCTCCTCAGGGCTGCTCTCAATACATTCTCCACCCAGCCTGTGCTTGTGCTTAGGATTGCCCCAAACCAGATACAGGACCTTGCACTTGGCTTTGTTGAACTTCATGAGGTTTGCACAGGCCCAGTTCTCAAGCATGTCAGGGCCCCTCTGGATGGCATCCCTTCCCTCCAATGTGTCGATCACACCACACATCCTGAAGTCATTTGCAAACTGGCTGAGGTTGAGGCTCCGTCCAGATCTGTGGTTGCATCTCATCAGGTTTTATGGACTTGGGCACTTTCGGGTTCCTTAGACACAACAGTCCTGAGTTTTTGAGCAGTAATTTGTCTCTCCAGATCGGAAGTGTTGGATGAGTAGCTAAAAGATATCTCTATAATAAGCTTGTCATCCCTCACATTGGGTAATTAAAAAAATAATTTGATAAACAGAATGGTTTACTTGGAATGCTGTTCTAAGTTAGAAGAGCTAGTATCTTCTCAGTTAACAATTTGAGAGTACAAATAATTTTGACAAGAACTGAGTAGATCTGTGAACACAGCAAAGCAATTTAAATCTGTTCATTTTAATATACTGTACTTTGTCATAAATCATTAGGCTGTAGCACACACATGGATGTGTATGTGCTCATGTGGCATTCATGGTAAGAGATCCCATCTTCACCTTTCCTCAGTATCTTAATCATGAGATTTCCAGAGGTGGATTACAACATACAATTCCTGTGCTCCTAACTAGTCTTGTGAAGGCACCAGACAGAGGAAGGATGCAGTTCCTCACTCCTTTTGCTCTGAAGAGCTGTCTGCTAGTAAATGCAGAGCATGTTCTGCTCTCATTTCTGAGTCAAGCGATTCTGCAGGCATACGCAATCTGGAAACTCAAGAGGAAGCCTGAGTGGCTCAGCCTAAAGGTTTGTTGCTAGTGTTAGTCTCAGTGAAGATAATGTTTCCCCTTGTGATCCTGCTGAGCTTGCCTTCTGGAAAAGTGACAGTTTAACTATTGGTTAGCAGTCAATAAATGAGAGGAGAGGAGAGGAGAGGAGAGGAGAGGAGAGGAGAGGAGAGGAGAGGAGAGGAGAGGAGAGGAGAGGAGAGGAGAGGAGAGGAGAGGAGAGGAGAGGAGAGGAGAGGAGAGGAGAGGAGAGGAGAGGAGAGGAGAGGAGAGGAGAGGAGAGGAGAGGGAGGGAGGAAGGAGAGGAGAGGAGAGGAGAGGAGAGGAGAGGAGAGGAGAGGAGAGGAGAGGAGAGGAGAGGAGAGGAGAGGAGAGAGAGGGAAGAGAGAGGAGAGAAAGGAGAGGAGAGGAGAGGAAGGAGAGGAGAGGAGAGGAGAGGAGAGGAGAGGAGAGGAGAGAGAGGAGAGGAGGGAGAGGAGAGGAGAGGAGAGGAGAGGAGAGGAGAGGAGAGGAGAGGAGAGGAGAGGAGAGGAGAGGAGAGGAGAGGAGAGGAGAGGAGAGGAGAGGAGAGGAGAGGAGAGGAGAGGAGAGGAGAGGAGAGGAGAGGAGAGGAGAGGAGAGGAGAGGAGAGGAGAGGAGAGGAGAGGGGAGGAGAGGAGAGGAGAGGAGAGGAGAGGAGAGGAGAGAGGAGACTCCAGGGACACCTCACTGTGGGCTTCTAGTACTTAAAGGAGACTTATAAAAAAGAGGGAGAGTGGCTTTTTACACAGGCAAATACTGATAGGACAGGCGAGAACAGTTTTTAAACTAAAAGAGGAAAGATTTCGATTTCGATTTAAATTAGGATGAGATACTATACTGTCAGGGTGTTGAGGCACTGGAGAGATTGCCAGAGAGTTCCCCACCCCTGGAACTGTTCAAGGCCAGGTTGGATGCAGCTCTGAGCAACCTCATCTAGTAGAAGGTGTCCCCACTCATGGCAGAGGGGTTGGAACTAGGTGACCTTTTAGGTCTCTTCCAACACAAACCATTCTATTGTTGTATGAAGACATCTGTGCTCCATAATGTTATTCCACACAGACACCTAATCCTGAATGAGTTTACTTAGGTTCCAGCAATAGGATAGTCATGCTAATGCATGCCTGAGTCCAGATTTATTTAGTTCGTGGTCCAACAGCTTCCCATATGCAAATATTTTAAAAGTTCATGACCTTGAATTCAGCAATGCAGTTCATTGCACGGTGTTTTCTCACGTTATTTTCTCTTCAGCCTTTTCTGAAGCAAGTTTACCAATTTCTCAAATAATTACCATCTAATTGCTAAGATTCACTTAGCTGAATTTAGACATTTAAATATTGGAGCAGCCCTCTGTATTTTCAGTTAAACACACTATCTTGCCAGTATAGTCAGTTGAAACAAACGGGCATGTTTAATATTTTATCTCAGTCTTAACATTTAAATCACTTGTTGTTTAATGTCAGCCCAGAAGTGCCTATTTTTTCCCACTGGCTATAAAGAGAACCTTGAGTGGTTAGCTCAGATGCAGATGTCCTAAATTAGGTTACATGAAAAGCACCCTGTAGTTTTCAGACTGACAAGAAATATTGTTAATTGTAAAAATGGCAGTCCTAGTGCTCAAATCAGTGGGACCTACACCACTGACCCAGTTGCTTCACTGTTGAATTTGCATTAATTTAGATTATATTTCAACTTCTGTAGACATAATGTATTTTAGAACACATAGGGAGATCCAGTCCATGTGCCAACATGTGACTCCAATAATCTCTTAATCAGTACTCTGGTTTTAATCTTAACTTTTAGATAAACTCAGTAAGAACTGCGTAATAAGTCAAATGAAGTTTTACCTATTGGACCTACAGCATGTTGATATTTCAGAAGCTTAGGTCTAAATAGTTGTACTTAATTTCATCTTTATTATAAAGAGATTGCCATTATTGCAAGTCATTTTACATTCTCTCTGTAGCTGGGGACATATCACCACAAGGCAATGTATCTTTTCTGTCTCAGAGTCTTAGAGGAATCACCACCAAGATGAGAATCTCCCACATTGGACATTTAAATTACAGAAGTGAGGTGATAATTAGCTACACAGTGAAAGGCCCTAGAGTTTACAGCTCATTTGCTTATTACCAAAATGATCCCTTTCAGTGGCAATGTGGTAAGAGAGTGGTGGGTTAGGTTTTAATGTCATGCGGTGTTCTAGATTATTTGTCTTTACAAAACAGATGCATTCATGATCCTTAACTCTGATGCCATTTCAAACTAGTGAAAGTCCTAATAAGTGTTTTGTCCCATTTAATTTGAGCAGTACTGTAACTGAGATTCTGTTGCTTCTCGAGAAATTTATCTCAAGAGTTCAGAGAATCGTGGAATCACAAAATATGCCAAGCTGTTTAAATGTGGGTTAGTGTATATACATAATTTTTGTGTGTATATGCAATTATACGCACACACACACACATACACATCAAAGTTACATTATTTACTGCCAAATTTCATGTGCTAAATGATTTGTCTTCTTTACAAAATTTGTTTAGAAATTCTTTAATTGATTACTTACCTGCCTCTTAGTTGTTCTTATGCAGCTGAGTAATTTGGAATAGGCCTTCCTATAAGAATTAACTTTCCTGTGGATTGGTCTCTTTTACCAATTTGTTGATGCTTAAAAAAATATCTGAGCTATTTCACAGATGCTTTACAGGACATCTGAGGTGTTTCACAGATATTTAATCAGCTTTCTTTCCTCATGTTGAGTCTATTCTTAATTCCTATCCATGGCTGAAATGGGGGTTGTTATAGGAGTTTTGTAAAGACTTACTGAAGTGTCATTTTTAATGTATACCTGTGTTTACACATAAGAATGCCTCATATAAAATTGTATAAATGTGCATGACTGTGCTATACAAAAATATATATGATCATTTCATACAGGTATGAAGCCAGCATGTATGTAATTGGTCAATCTTTTATGTGAGACCAGAGATGATCTGTTTACAAGATACTTTAGAAAAAATACCTTCAGTCTTTCTCATGTCAGTAGTTGACCATGTTTAAGACTGAGCCAAGCAGGAGCCAGAGGCTACTTCATTTTGCAGTTGTTCAGCATGAACCCCAAGAAAAAGTTCCATGTTCTTAAAGCACTTTACCCCCCTAAAGCTTTCATTCAACAGATAAATTTCTGATTCATATGCTTGAAAAAAGAACATTAAATTCTTCCTGTGTTTCCTCCACCCATATTTTTTTTCCTAAGATGGTGAAAAACATTTAAAAGGGAGATTCTGTTTTAAATAATTAACAGATTCCTATTCATACCATGAGTATTAATGAAATTCTGTGTCTCTTTCAAACTAGCAGCACCTGAATAGATTAAAATAGATTAGAAAGAATAATTGCTGAATTTAAAAGTGAACTGCTTATTAAATCAAAGTAGTCTAGCAGTTGTTTTAGCAGGCAGTCAGTGTGGAAACCATTTACCAGTTGCTAGGATGTCTCATTTATAGTGTTGACCTTCAGCTGTATCAAATCACTGCATGCTGTGAAAGAGTGGAGGGGAGCAGCCTACCTACCTGTACACGCTGCCTGATTCCTGGGACTTGCTGAAGACAGGCACAACGCTCTGGCAATTTACAGCAGTGCCAGGGATGCCTGGGATCACAGGAAAATATACTCCCGTTGGAAACAATACTCCCATCCAGCCCACTCAACAGATGAGCAGAACTGAGTAGTGATGACATTTTATCCCTGTCTTTGTCTACTTCAGCAACTTTTCCTGTCTTCCAGTGTTTTTCTGTGTCTGTGGAGAAGATCTTTGTAAATAAATAGATGCATATAAACTAACACTGTAGCTGCACTGATTTCGTGTTATAAATAGGAAAGGATCTTCTACATGAAAACACAAGAACAAAGGGCTGCTCTTTTTTCAAGATAATTAGAAAGAGGCAGTGATTTTTTTTTTTATAATAACTTATTATCTGGTTGTTGAAAAGATTGCTTTAAAGAAACAAAACCAAAGAATCATTAATTTTTTTTATGTTATATAACCAGTATTTTACACTATTCACTTCCTGAAAATGAAAATAGATTTTATTTATTTTTGTTTATTTTCTATTTGTTTTTAACAGGTAAAGGATTTCTCATATTAATGGTCACATAGCAATTTTTATCATCATTCCCATTCCTTAATGCATCATGTTATTAATTTTTCTTAGACTTTTCAGTCTTGCATACTAACAAATCAAAATATGCATTTTGATCTAAAATATTTTATATATGTTATTATAATTAGACAATCTTATTCATATCAAAATTACTTTAAAAGATGCTAAGAGAAAAGTGCCATCCACTATGTCTAAAACTGATCTGGATAAACATTTTAAACTCATTTGGTTTCACCTTACTAATACTGCACAAGAGGTCAAAGTCTTATTATTGACAGATTATTTTGAATTGTGCTTTCACAGGGAAAAATATTTGAATTTTGATTATAAGCAATTTAGAGTATTTCATCCTTATAACCTACAGTTTCCTCAAATACTATCAACAGTATTCCTGCTTATGGAAGTTAAGGGAGTTTCAAATTTGTCAATTTCATTTGCATCATTCATCTTTTAGTCATAATTTTAAATATAGAAGATAATTTATTCCGGTAAGCCATAATATATTTCCAATGGTTCAATATTAAATTCATGGAAAGATATACTTTACTGAACGTGTTTTATGCTCACATTTTATGCCCACAACTAATACTCTGTATTAGATCAGGAAGCTGTGGGAGAATAAAAAAAGAAAAATAATGCATCTGTCAGTTAAAATGTGCCTGTTCCCTTAGAGTGTAAGCTCTGAATTAAAGAATTCTGAACATATTTGTCATTGCTAATATATAGGAACAAAGGAACACGTGTCTGGAGGAGAGCTTTAGCCATAGACTGCATATGTGAATAATTGGGTTAGAGATTTGGTAAGAAATACAATTTCTTCAATTGTAATCCCATTACAGGAAAGAGTTTCTGAAGTGCAAATAAGAGATTTTAATTTTGAAGAACTTGTGGGATGCTAATATGTAATGAAAGCTCCCTCTGAAACATTTCCATGGAGTTGCGTGCTCTTCAAATTCCAGTCAATTGTTTTGAAAGTCAAAACTTTCTATCATGAGAACAAAATGTACCATTATGCTGTTCTGTCTGCTGAAAGATCAACATATCTTCTTTTTGTCAGTGAAGCAATACATTTTTGAGGAAATTTCAAACAGGAGTGATCAAAAAGACAAGGAAGAACTCATTCAAAAATCTTTGACAGATTTAAAGAAGGATATTCAACCTGTATAATGGACACTGAGTTTGTAACACCAGTGATTTATTATTTCATAAATATTTAGGCTCGGTTGCCTTTCATTAGTAGTATCACATAGTATGTTCTGAAAATGTAAAAATATAGCACATTTTTGAAACATAAATAACAATCTGAAATATGTATCTAATTTAAAAATAAAAAAGTAAAAATGGCCACACCAGATCAGTTGTTTATGTTTGCCCTGGATACAGATGGCGCAGTATATTGTCTCCAACACTGACCAGTAGCTGATGTTTAGAGAAAGTGTAAAAGAAATGATGCAAATATAAAATAATCCTTCACTTTCTACCTTGTAGCTTCTGATAATCAATATTTTGTAATTTTTTAAAATCTCAGTTTGCTGTCAAATCATTGTGCTTTATACATTCTGGAGGTCTCCTTCCTGAATTTATTTTAATTGGTTTTTAAACCTCTCATATCTTTGATCCTCATAACTACATGCTACCATGAGTTCCACAATTTAATTATATATGAAAAATACCATATTCTGTTTGTACTAAGGTTCTGGAACAGTAATTTTGGTGATACGTCCCAGTTCTTGCCCTGCAAGGAATACCTTATTTGATTCATCCAAAAATGATCTGGAAAGGGGAATGAATAGAATGGTGATCAAGTTTGCTGATGATAGTGACCAATTTAGAGTAGTAAAAAAGTGAACCACATATGAAGAACTGAAGAAAAACCTTGTGAGGTGGGGCAATAAACTGGCAGTTGAAATTTTGTTTGAAGTAATGTAAAATGCAGCAGAGAGGAAAAAATAGTCCTAGTTCACATTTAAAATGATGGAATGGCCCTGACTGCAGAGGAGCCAGCTCTTCAAGTTATGATGGATGGTTCACCTAAAATGTCAGTGATCACCAGCAGTCAAGAAACCAAGATAAAAGTTAAAAATTATTGGGAAAAGAATAAACCTCAAAATGAAATAATATTAATATGCTGATTCCTAAATATGTGAAGCACCTGCAATTTTACCCTTATATGCACTTCTGATCCCTCATCAGGTGAGATGGTAGAATTAAAAACAGCTCAGCAAAAGATGATCAGAAGTGTGGAATTTCTTTTGTAGGGATCAATCAAATAAGGCTCTACTTCAATCTGTAAAGAGATGCCTGATCAGGATGTGATAGAGGTCTGAGAAACATGAATAGCATGTCAGGGTTCTGTAGGGATTGAGTGTTTTCACTTTGTATTTCAATGCAAGACAGTGAGGCAGTAAAGCAGAGCACTGGTTCCTCATAAATAAAAAAGGAATTTTTCATAAATTTATCAAGGTTAGCTGTGCAGTTCTTTGTTTCCTAAATGTTGTGGGTGCTAAAAGTTTATGTGGGATTAAAAGGAGACTGGAAAGAAATCACAGAATCATAGAATGGTTTGGATTGCAAGGGACTAAAGATCATCTAGGTCCTCCCAGCCTGCCATGGGCAGGGACACCTTCCACTAGACCAGGTTGCTCAAAACCCCATCTAACGTGGACCTTCAACACTTGCAGGAATGAGGCATCCACAGTTTGTATGGACAACCTGCTCCTGTGCCTCACCACCCTCACAGTAAAAATTTTCTTCCTAATGTCTAACTTAAACCTACTGTCTTCCAGCTTAAAGCCATTCCCCCTCCTCGTATCACTACATGCCCTTGTGAAAGTCCTTCTCCAGGTCTCTTGTAGCTGCCCTTCAGGTAATAAAATGCCACAATATGGTCAGCTCAGAGCCTTCTTTTCTCCAGGATGAATAATCACAACTCTCTATTTCTATCTCTATGTCTCTGTTGAATACAGGAAAGAAATCCATGGAAGTCCTGACTACTTAAACAGTGACCAAACTAGAAATGGTTGCAGACTGAGACCTCTTAGGAGACGCACATGGTTTACCCCAGTCTCACCCTCTCTACATGGGCCTGAGTTTTTTGTCACTGTCAGGATGCTGGGCTGGACTGACCTGACTACGGTCCAATATCATCTTTCTTCAGCTCTATGAATACTCCTTATTGACTGTTTTATACTACCAAAGACTTTATAGACTCATATCTTCTTCACCACTACTGATCTCCTTTCTTCAGTTAAAAGTTACAAATTCAGTTAAAGTATATATTCTTTTTTCCATAGGAAATTTCTTTTATAGTGATTATCACTGTTGCTTTTTCCTACATTTTCCAATTCTATTCATTTGGGTTTTTTTTTTTTAAGGTGGGATGACTGGAGTGCAACTCAGTGTTAAAGGTCTGAACATACTGTGGATTATAGAAATATAATTTTCCCAATAATTTCTTGCTTTTACTCTTTTTTTTGACTGCTTGTGAATGTTGAATTACTGTTTTCAGAAGTTTTCTGTAGAATGCCCCATATCTTTTTTCAGAGTAGTAAGTAGCTAGTGAATATATAATAAATGTACCTGTACAGACAGGGTTCTATTTCTTTTATCTATTAACTCTCATTTTTCTATAATGAAATTGATCTGTATTATTTTGCAGTTTTTTAGTATTGCAGGATGATTCTGGGATTCTTTCCAGCCAACTGTATCTTTGAGTACCTCCAATACCTGTGATCTTTCTTACATAGTAAGTAATTTATGAGTATGTCAAGCAGCATAGTTCTCAGCACAGGTTTTTCAGAAATAAAAAGGGAACAAATAAAGGCTTTGTCAAGCTCACCAGTTTGTTTTCATATGAAGTTGATGCTCAAAGGTAAACTAAACACACACACCTCAAAAGTGCACTTCAGTTTTTTTATATTCTCCTTCAAAAGGCACTTTCATCTTGCACACTTAATTTTCATCTGTTCTTGCCAACAAAGCAGGTATTATAATCTGGATAATTTTAAGAAGCTAGATGAGAAGTGGCTGAACAAGACTTCAGAATTCCCTTGATAAGAGAACAAGAAGAGTTTATAATTTTCCTGCTTTTGATACAGCCCCAAACTATCATGAAATGATGCATAGTACACTTCTGTCAAATACCTTTTTGTGAGAGTTCAGGGCCCGAAGTCATTAACCTGCAATGCTTTTATTGCCCTAAGGCAGTAGAGTATCTATGTTCATTTTCCTTTTCTTATACAGAAACTGAGGTCAATGGATGTGAGGAAGATTACCTTGTGAAACTCCTCTGCTGTCCCATGGATATTTTGCACTGTGATTATATGCCTTGGAGGAAAGTTTTGTGGGTACAGCTCATACTTAGCTTTTACATTGCAAACCTCTCAACATAAACTGTACTTCCTGAGAGTTTCTGCATTATTTTATCACCTCTTAAATGGCTCCACTTGTCTGTGAAGTTGCTTGAGCAGCTAAGCCCTGCAACTTCTACAATACACCAGGGTTAGCAATCGCAGAAGTGGCACCGTGTTTGTTGCTAACCAGGCTTATTTCCAAGGAGATAAAAAACTACTGATAAGTAGATATGACTAACACTAAGCTTTACTGCTTCATTCTGAAACATCTGAGATGTAGAGGGTATTCAAGACAGAAGTAAGAAGTCCATGTATTTTATATCTTCATTACATGTTTAAAGAAAAGGAGCTGTTTTTTAAATGCAATCTGTTATTCTGAAACTTTTTTATCAGAAATATGCAATTCTGTAAGACTGAGTGAAGAGCTACGTGTGTCACTCGTGTATTATACATGGTGTATTTAGTCTATATGTGATCAGCATAGAGTAAAAGAAGACAGAAACAGTAGAAAAGGGAAGACGGATTACTTAAAATTTAGCACTATAACCAGCTTTTTGTAGCAAGCACTCCAGAGGCACTGGGGAATCTCTAACTCTAGAGATATTCAGATCTTGACTAGAAAAGCCCCGAGCAGCCTGATGAAGGACTGAAGTTAGATGCAACTTGAAAGCTGGCTCTGCTGTGAGCAGAGTGGCCCAGATGATCTCCAGAGGTCCCTTCCAAACAAAATTTTTTTCTGTGGCACTATGATCAAGCCTGTATGTTCTATGCAGTATCTAGAGCAAAAGTAAAATAGGATTAGGGATCATCTGGACTGAGATAATTTCCCTGCTAGCATGAAAAAAAGAACACTGCATCTCAGTGCCATTAGATGTGTGTGACCTGAATTCAGCAGCACTGAAGATTTTCAACCAAGAGGTTTTGAACTGTCTGGCAGGCAGAACTATTTTCACTGCCCTTTATGAAGAAGATGGATGGTAACAGAAAAAATTTGATGCAGAACATTTGTATCTCTGTGTTTAGTGCTCTGTATACAAATGGCCTTTTTTGCTGCTTTTGTTTTGGAACTAAACAACAAACAAGGTATTTCAGCTGGAAAATGAGAACAATTTTGAGATGTACAGGGACTCAATATAACAGAAAACGATATAGTGACAGCAATGGAGTGGTATGATCAAGCAGTGTATCAGATGAAAGATAATGTGTCCAAAATATCAAGTCCAATAAACAGCAGTTTTTATTCAACTTGTCAGCTGTCAAATGAGTAGGATGAGGCAGTCAAGCAGTAACTTCATTGCAGTGGACAAAATAAAGGGGTCATGGAGTGGTATGATTCACCCTACAGTTAAACAGAACTGGCTTAAGTTCCTAAACACCTTTTAAACGTGTTCTTTTCAAAACGTTTAAGATGTAAAAGAACTCCCTCTGAAAGCAACACAAGAGTCTGTTCCCAGTGGAAATCAGAGCTGGTCGTCTTGGTAGTCAGGCAACAGTGAAGACCAGTGCAGGGAGAACATGGTGCTGGCCCCTTTCTGGAAAGTTAAAGAGGGGGCTTTGTCTTGTACATCCCTGTAGCTCCCAGCTTTAGACACAGCGCCTTCTGAATCTCTTCATACCTTTTGTTCCATAATTCAACTATACAGAAAAAGTACTCTACTTTGACTGTGTCCAGCTTCTGGAAGGGTAATTTTACTTGTATGTTCCAGTTCTAGTCCAGAAAGGAATTCAACAGCTACAAAAAATTATTTGGAAAGGGGAATGCATAGCAAGATCACAAAGTTTGCTGATGATACGGACTTACTGAGAGGAATAAAAATGAGAACTACAGGAAGAAGAAGAACTACAGAAAACTGTAGAAAGACCTTGTGAGATAAGGCAGTAAACTGGAACTTAAAATTCAATTGGAATAATGTAAAATGCTGGATAGGGGAAAATCTCATCCTATCTTCACCTTTAAAATTATATTTTACATAATTTTAAAACCCCTTTGTTTTACAGCAGTATTTTTCTTTCAATTTAGCTCTGTATGGGACTACAAGAAAAAAGATTATGGAACAGCTTCCTTCTTTTATGAGAACAACTCTGTGTTGGTCATAAAAGAGTTTATAAAGGCAGAAGCAAGAACGAAAATAGGAGTAAATATTAAAATAATAGCATCTCAAGAAATGCTTCTGAGCTCTTAGTAAACTTGTACTAAATAACTTTTCAGAGAGTCTGTGATTTTCGGGGCAGTTTTATTTCAGGCTCAGCTTGGAAGGACTAACATATCACTGACTCACTCCAGGACTGTTTCTTGCATACACATAGAAGCTGATCTTAACACTGAGTACCTTCTGCGTGATGTTTTTTCTTTCTTAATCAATATGGATACTCTGTAGGGAATACGCAATTAATACATGCAATTCATGCAGAAAAAAATTAGCTCCCTTATTATTTAAAGTACATTGAGGTTTCACCTTTATTATACCAAATAAAAAGTTTATTAGCAATAAATAAGTCTGTCAGTATTAGTTGTTGGGTACAATATGGGATACCCTGGGACAAAAGTAAGGACTGAAGCTTTTAAGCTATTTCAAAATTACATGGATACATAGGAAGGATGTGCATTAAGGCTGCAGACAGAGCAGTTGTGATAGAAAAGATTGAAAGTATTTTCACACCCCAACTTTTTTATGAATACTTTTAAGAATTACTTAGTAATAATGATGATTGTATGACATATCAGTAAGATGACCAAAAAGGCAATTTTTAAAATGTAACTTCATATGGTTAATGACCAATATCCTGTTCATAAGACTAGTATCAAATAGAAACTTTTCCTAGTCAAATGGTAAATTCCCTTTAGAATATTAATTATGACCTTTGATGAATCAGTGTTATGAGGTGAGCTACTTTCAGGGCGGAAATATTAGCATTACAGTGCAGGATACAAGCATGATGGATTACAGCAGTCCTTCAGCCTTGAGATTTCAGGTTCTGAAAAGGCAGTTTACTCACAATGAATTCTAAGCACAAGGCTGCAGTCATTAAGCCAGCACAGCTAAATTGAGACAAGGGACTTGAGCCAAGTTGCTCTGTTTCACTTGACAAATCAAGATTGTCAGATTTTAGTGTCTTATGGATCACATTGAATACCATAATTCATTTTGGTGCTTTGTGGATATTTAACTTAATTTAACAAAATTTATTCCTGACCTTTCTTTTTAAACATTTTACAGTATTTTTTCTCTTCTAGCTTTCAATAAAAAGAAAAAAGAATAAAAAAGAGAATGAGAGCTGCAAAACATTGTGTAAGAGTTTTAAATAATCGCTTGAAGAAGAGGAATATTTCTGAGAATTGGTTGCTGCATCAGTACCCAAAACTTCTTTGATGACTTTGTCAAGAGACTGCTCTACAACCCACTTCATCGACTTGCAAACACAGTATAAGAGTTGAAAGAAAGTAACAGTTGGAAAACAGCAAAATTCTACAATGAAAGGATGGTGTTTGCATCCTATTAATATACTATTGAACCAAGTAGTGGGGAAAGCAATTATGTCTTCTTTTCTACTCCATTACCAAAAATATGCTGTATCCAATTTGTACTATCAGTAAACAAGTGTTACAAATAAATCTTCATGAGTTGCAAATTGGAAAGTGCAGAGCATGTAGGATATGCTCCAGTGGAAGCCTGTCAGTTTATGCTGGATATCTAAGTTATATACTACTTATGCCATGGATGTGGAACAGCTGGATTGGGTTTAATAAACAATCTTGATTTGTAACTGTGTAGATGCAAGAAAAGGCAGGGTTTTTTTTATTTTTCATGTGATTCTGGTTGGTTTAACTGGTCAAACACTTGAGTAATTTTAGACTGGCTCTTGTTTACTTGCAACCCACCAAACGTACTAAGGTACTCTGGGAAGGCAGGAGAGGGGGGAATATTCTGTTCAGAATATGTTAGAAACAGTGGTGAAACCTACAGGATTTCTGTTCAGAGAAATACAATACTTTGTTTCAGGAATAGTTCCTAGATGCTAATCCAGTGCAGAGGAGTAGAAAATACAAGCAGCAGGGTGAATCTCTCTTACATGCCTTAAAACCCTATTTCTGGTTTGTATGATGACCTTCATTCCATATGGTATTTTATGTATTTTAAGATTTGTATGTAATCTTGATTTGCTAGGAACTATATCTTATTAACTAAAGATTGATTAATACTATTTTTAAGTATTAGAAGCAGCTATTTGGCTAGCTTTACTTATAAAAGCAGCAATATTGAAGAGAAAGATATTTTAAGGCTCAGTTCCATACGATTACTGTGTGTAACATTCACTTCCAGGAACAATGGTTCTGTTGGGCTTCAGTGGATTTGTGCACTGTAGTATGGGTGACAAACCTTAAAAAACCCCATATATTTGCAGCAACAGGCCCTCAAGATGTTTCTATTTTTATTGCCCATCTGTAATGGTATTACAATGACCTGCTAGTTTAGCGCAAACTTTGAAAAATAACGTTTTGGTCATTCCAGTGTTTGGAGAGGAAATGTCTGTTTCAAAGGCCCGGAGCTATATGGATACTGTTTATTTTGGGAATAAAGTCCTTGGCTGGATCAGCGCTTGCTGCGGTGAAAAGAAAGATCAGGGAAGCAATGCCTGCCCTGGAAAGGAACGCAGGCATAACCTTTTATTCACGCAGGACCTCATACTTTTGGAATCAGGGAATCTGGAAAAACATATCTCGCTTGTGGAAATAATCAGCGGCGGGATGCTCCGCTCCTCTCCGTTGACACGCCTTGCTTAGGCAACAAATAAAAGATTTTCCAACCAAACCGCAGTCTCTCGGCGGCCAGGCGCCTCGACCCGCAGCCTTTGGCACATGAATGCCATCTGGCCGCTCGGTGCCCGGGGCTAGGAGAAGCCGCGGCCTCTTCCCCGGGACAGCGGGACAGGGCCGCCCCTCAGGGCGGGCGGGGCTTTCCCGCCTCCGAGGCTGCTCCCGCCCTGGGGCCGTGGCAGCGGCGGGAGCCCCCTGAGGGCAGCGGGAGGATCCCGCCCCGCGGTCCCGGTTTCCAGCCTGGACAGTCCGTGCTCTGAAGGCAGGGGGACGCTGGGCACTCCGATCCCCGAGAGAAGACAGCCCCCGGAAAGGGCAGAGGAGGCGGGGGGAAACAGCTTGGCTGAGGGGGAACCCCTCGCCCCTGAGGGTGCTCCGCTGGGAAGTGCCACAGGACTGGGTCGGGGCTCTCGGATAAACAATCGCGGTGGAAGGCTTGAAAGGAAAAGCTTACAAGGGGTTATACAGATCGAGGGGGAGAGGCTGCTGCCCTCACATGTAATTCCCAGAAGAGGGAGGAGGGTGGGTGTCTGCCAAGAGGGGAAACCACCTCGGCGACAGGGCAGAGGAGTCCTGTCACCTGCAGCGAGGAGGGAACCCCTCAGCAGGGTCAGAGCTGCCTTGAGAGAGGCGGAAAAGCCCCGAACGTGAGGATTCATTTTACAGGTATCTCCCGCAATCACAGGAGCGTTCATTGCCAAAGTGGATTTTCCTCTGCCATTAAAAAAGTAAACCTGTCAAGTCAGGAACAGTACTTGATTACTGAATCACGGTTAAGAAAATTAATTATCCTGGTTAAGAAAATTAGTTATCTTAATTATGTACTTAATGAAAGGTTTTGAACATGTTCCTGTCGGCTCTCAGATATTAGCTCTGCGCTGTGACTGGGTTGTTCAGAGACACTGGTGAACCAGCCTGCTACAAGTGGAATAAATCCTCTCAAACACTATATAGAATTTAATTTTATTCAAATTATGTTATTCACACGAGGTAGATCACTTTTTAAATGAAGCTGATGAGTGCACTTAGCTTGAAGAAACGTGCACTAAACATCACCAGCACCAGGACATGTAACAACCTAGATTTGTGCCTGCAACACCACTGCCTCTTTGCATATGAGGATAAAACTTGATACAGTGTTTTGGCATACCTGAGGGCTTTCAATAAACTTTCCTACAGTTGCACTTTACAACTTATCACACAGTGAAGACAAGACTGGCAATTCCTTTTAACAATTAAAATTTTAACAATTTAAAGGATCCATTCTCATATTTACAGGAGTTCATCTGTGGGCATTACTTCTGTGACATTTGTTCTCAGTATTCGGAGATTTTTGGCAAAAATACTGCGTAACAAATGCATTAAAAATGTAATTAATTTTCTTAAATTTTTAACACATCAAAAATACCATCCATTCTATTTTTGCAAACATCTGCAACTTTGATAAACAGCCCCTATCTTAAGTTCTTGATCTTGGCTTTAAATGTTGTTCAATGATCCTCCCTTTATCTCAGGTCTGTCATGTATACAGACCAAATATCAATGTGGTAATATATAGATGACAGAATTACTGATTTTCTTTTTCTTACTCAGTTTGGAAATCATTAAGAGACCATTTATGCCTAAAATTTTTATATTTCTTTAACTTTCAGGACTGTCTCAGCAAATATAGTACCTATTTCTGTGACCATGAAAAGTACATATTCCGAAAGATTTTTATCTTCATCACCAGATGAAACTGAGTATTACCTGTATGCAAAGCGACTTAAAGCAGAGAGTGATCACAAAAGCAGAGAAAAAGAGGAGCAACAAAAGCTAGAGCAAAGCATACACTGTGGAAGCATGTACCAAACATCACCACATGAACCCCTCTATTTATCAGAAAGACAAAACAACCAGGCATTAGAAAAGCAGAGTTGTGATACAGCAAGAAAAACTTGTGTGAGAGAGTTTTGCTGTTCTAAAACTTGTAGTAAGGAGGGATTGGCATGTAGAGTATCAGAAAATGTACTGTCCACCAAAAACTGGAGTCCTGAAAATGAAGACCAAAGTCCTATAGAAGATGACATTTCCCTAAATGTAAGTGGACAGCCCCTTGAAACAGAGCTGCTCAGTGGGATGAGTGCTGCTGACACATGTCAAAATCTACAGGGACTAAACCCACTCCAAGAGCAGCAGACCAGTGCAAAACAAAATAATGAAAGAAATGGGGATAATGAACTCAAACAATATTCTTCAGTTACATTCTTCAACAGACACTTGTTTCAGACTGAAAAGTCTGTCTCCAAGAAAAGGTGGCAACAATACCAGCTTTTTCAAATTCCATTTTTGAGTGGTACCACTTCTGTGTTTCCATGCATAGAAAATAAAAAAAATAATTTTCTGAAAAATGTATGTTCTGCAGAAGATAAAAATTATTCCGGTAGCGACAAGGAAACTACTGCAGAAAGAGACAATAAAGAAAAAAATAATTCATTGTGTATAATTTCAACATTGAAACCTTTAAAAAGTATACAACCACTGGAAATCCCCAATTTTCAGTTCCCTAGGATTTCAAATAAAATAAATATTAAACAAACATCAACTAACTTTAGGGAGACAGATTGGAAGAATTTTGAAAGCAAACCACCTTTAATGCAATCTAAAGAGATACATGGTGTGCAAAAATTGTCTGAGATAGGCAAACAAAAAATGAAAAATTATAAAAGAAGTGTAAGAACTTCAACTGTTGGTTCTGAATTTAAAGAAAAGAATAGCCCAGCAATTAACAAACAGGAGCACAGTGCTTTTGCAGAAGGAGAAGTATCTGGAACTTGTTTCAGATGCAACAGCACTGACATTGAATGTAATAAAATATTTGCTGAAAATGACTTCAAAGATAAAATGCTGGAGAATTCAGAGGGTGATGATGACCAGAAGTCAAAGATTTACATTTGCATTAGCGCTAAAAATGTTCAGAATGAGAAATGTGTCAGCTCTAATGATCTTTTGCAGAGAAGGGGGAGGAAGAGCACTAATGAGAATGCGGGAACATTTCATATACAGATGAGTATTCCAGTAACAACAGAAGCATTAGAGAAAAATAAGTTAAACCTACACTGTTGTGTGCATGATTCCAACAGGGATATTAGTTTGTATGAAGCAGAATCAAAACTCTTCACAAAGGAAATACTTCATTTCCAAAGTTATGTAACAAAAAGTATTACATTTGAAAGTAATTGTCCTTGCAATATTGTGCAGGATTTTCCAGATAAGAGAGAGAGTTGCAATATATTTAGGGGCAATAAAATGTTCAAACTGAAGTTTTCATTTCAAAACATTTTGTTTGGATCAGTTGGGACGTGGACTGAGTCTTTCCATGAAGATATGCCCACATATCAGGATGACAGTGTTACACCTTGGTCTCATTGCCATGACACATTAAATGAGCAGTGTGATGCTCAAGAGTTGGTAAAGAGCACTATAAATAGGAACCAAAATGATAAAATATTCATGTGTTTGCTAGCTGTTATTTCAAAGCACCTGAAGGTGGAGGTACTAGAGACAATTCTTTCTTCCTTTTTCAGCAGCACAAATACTTTATTGACAATTGAGGGAAAGTCTACGCGAGAGGAGAAATGGTATTTATGTGGCAGAAAGCAAAATCAGTTAAACTCATGCACAGATGAGTCTTTGAGGCAAACCACAGGATTTCTTAAAGAAAATGAAACTTATCCAG
Organism: Monarcha castaneiventris obscurior; assembly: GCA_026261815.1. NCBI lineage: Eukaryota > Metazoa > Chordata > Aves > Passeriformes > Monarchidae > Monarcha > Monarcha castaneiventris. The sequence goes on along the minus strand of JAMPIT010000624.1, from coordinate 26,710,622 downwards.
GCTTTTTAAGTTCTAAATTTGTGGGAAGCATTGATTTTGAGTCACATAATGGATGCAAGAGAAGATGCTTTTCTAGAACTTTAGGTGAAGAAGAGCACACTTTCCTACAAAGAGGAGCCCTCTTGCATAACCAAAAGAGCAGATTATGTAAGAGAAGACATGTCAGGAAACATCACCTCTTATCCAGAGCAAGTGAAGGGTTTAGCACTGATTTGAGGTCAATCAGTCACAAAAACAGTATGAAAAGGCAAATTTTAGCTGCTAAATGCCTGATCTTGCTGCAGGGCTTTTCTAACTGTTCTTCACTGCACAAGGTCTACAATATCACAAAAGTACAGTATCTGATAGGAGCCAATCTTAGATATCAGAGTTACTTTCCTGCTCATTCACAACTGAAACATCAAAAGATAAATAAGGAAAGTACAAGTCAGGAAATATCGGTAACTTCTGTAAAACAGGAGAATAACAAGCCAAGCATAAAGCTTAATAGTTCTTTTCTTATACAATTTATTAAAGCTTTCCCTTTTCTTTTATATGAAAATAAGAAACACAAAACAACTCGATATAGAACTTGCATAACTTCTACAAATGAAGTCACTAATGAAGTAACATATACCACAAAAAAATATTTGGGTAGCTCTAGTTATATAAATGCTGATGAAAAGTGTGTTAATACAAAAGAGTTGCAAATAAATCATCATAATTTTCTTTCCGAAAGACCTTTTTCTATTTTTGACACATATGAAAAAATTCCCCTAGCTGCTGATCCTGAAGACTTTGACCAGATCCCAGTTGTAAAGCAAGACAGTTCTATCAGAAAGAAGTTTTGTGAAGAAATTGCAGTCACTGGTTCAAAAGAGATTCAGTGTTTCCCTGTTAAATCAAACAATGTCTTAATTCTGTCTGAGCAGCCAAAAGCAACCACAGAAAAAAATAATTCTCTTGTGTTGCTAGATGGACAAACAAACAAAAGTGAGAATTGCAAAGACTTAGATACTTGTAACCCACATTTAGCAAATGAAAAAGTAGAAGACCAAGAGACTTATTTAAATTCTGAAAATTTATTTCCTAGTTTCTCAAATATTTATCAGTCTGTCACTTTGCCATTGGATAACAGCTCTTTTGTCAACAGAGAAATAAGTGAAGATGGGCACTGTAGGAGTTCCTCAAGTGCAGACAAACAAAAGGCAAGTGAAACAATTCCTGCCATGGTACAGTATCCATCCACAGGAAGTCCTGCCATAACAGATACATACTTGCAATTACAGGCTAAAGAAACAGCACGGTTTTCTTTGCAAGGACATGAACAGACAAATAAGGCAGGCAGCTCAGAGCCAGCAACTTTGAAACATCTTGAATATGTAAAAGAGCAGGAAGAGAGAAATTATGAACAAATGCATGTAACTAATGAAAGTCAATGTGAGACGGTAATGAATTACTTGATTATGTCATATTCAGAAGATAAAGCTAAAACATTCATTGCTGAAGAAGAGGAATTAAAAATGCCCTTATCCATAATGAACAATGGATGCCTTGAAGATGTAAAAGATAAGTGTTTACCCTTAGAAAATAAAATCACACATGAATTTGAACTGAAGAGAAAATTTGATTTAGTGCTAGAAGAGCTACATGTGTTTCATGAAATTAGCAAAGAAAATGAAAACAATGTATCTAGTTTGGAAACAAACTTGTCCAACGTTTATTCGGAATTAAATAATGCTGAGGGAATAGATGAAAATGTGGAAAGAGTTTCTCAAAGGAAAATATGTATTTCTTCTCCAATCTGTGGTATCACAAAAGGAAGACACATAACTGACATTAATGAAAATTCATTAAATGAAAAGATATTACATGAAAATGAAGACCAGAAAGTAGCTAAGGAATATTCTACTTCAAGACTGTCACAGGAAGAATTGATGCATTCACCTGCAGAAGGTAATCACATGGAATTACTTTGTCTTATGCAATTAAGAAAATTTAAATTTTAGACAATATTTTACTTGATTTAAAGCTGTATTTCTCAACTTAAATAATTCCATGTTTCCGTGGAATTCAAAGTTTGTTGGACAAATGTACTTGCTTAGGAGCAGCCAGATGCAAAAACCCCCACACTACTGCAGCTACCTGCACACTGCTGTAGCAGATGTAGCTCAGAATTCAGCTGGTCAGCTCCAGGCTTGCTCAAATGTATTAATGCACATTCTGTTACAGATTATTAATGTTGTCTTTGATTTCATCATAATGAGCCCTAAATTCCCTAAAAGAGTCAAAAACCCAATGAAAAAGCCAATGAATCGCACATACTAAAAGCCAGAATTAAAACATGATACAATGTTTACAAAAGAAACTACTGTTTCCTTTCGACTGATGTCATGAACTCAGAGTCAATGGAATAGTTTGGGTTGGAAGGTATATTTATAGGTCATCAAATTCAACCCCCTGCAATGAGCAGGGTCATCTGCAAGTAGATCAGTTTGCTCAGAGCCCTGTCCAACCTGATCTTGAATATAACTGTATAACCCATATAACTTATATATTTATGTTTGTTCGAAGCTTAGATGCTGCTGGTTTTAACATTTTTTAAATTTTTCCCTAGAGAACTCCAAACCCCACTTCAAATATTATGTGAGGAAATTTCATTTGTAAATTCTAAGACTCTTACCCCATTTGCTGCATAATCAAGAGGTATTTAATGAGTAGAGGAAGGGCACTGGGAAGAAAACCAGTCGAATGCTGTACCTTCTTTTACTAGTTGCTCAAATGTGATAAGTAAATTATTAAGCCACTCTTCAAACAGTGTATTTATCAGATTTTGGACCTGAAATTCAGTTTGCAGAAGTGATGAGTCCTCACAGCTGCAAATAAAATCAGTAAGGGATATGCTTTGGTCACATTTGGTAAATTATCTGATGAAAATGCAGCCATTTCAAAATTGTCATCAGAGCTAAATTTCTCCGTGATTTGGCTCTAAATTTATAAAGTGAACATTTCAGAGGGTTTATGAAGGTAAGTAGTGCTTGGGAAGACATTATTAAAGTGTCACAGAAAAATGCCAGAAGGAATTCTGTTCAGTAGAGCTTTAATAGTATAACATGCTGCAAGTTACACCTGAATGCCTTGCAGAGGATGAAAACCTAACAGATACTGGGTAAATGGCTCAGCAAGTGATCACTTTTCTGCCTAAGCCTGGAATAAGAAGATCCAAGTGGAGCAACTGATATGCCACCAGAGGATTAAAACTTGCATTATTGCATCCATGCAAAGGAGAACTTCATGAGATGTAGAAACAGCTTTTGCCAAGCCTCTGAGAATGAGACTTTGTAGTCTCATACGTGTGCACATACGTGTTTTAGTCACGCCAACAAGAACCACTAATTAATAACTAGATGAAACAAACAGTTATTTGTTTATAGCAATCAAATTAAAAAGTTAAGTGTTGTATTTATGTTTTTGTTTTTACACTATTTAGGTGCAGTCTATAGAAATCCATACACATGGAATCCAGCTTTTTTACCCTGCACTCTTTTTCAGGAACAAAGCTATAATTTACAGAAAGAAGGAGGTAATATTTACATTATTCTGCCAGTGCTAGATCCCAGTGCTAATAGACTTATTTTTCAAACATTTGTATTGGTTTTCTTCTCTTTTTATTTCTATCTCTATAGAAATCACATTTGGTTTAATTGTAGCTTGCTAGAAAAGTGTCCTGTTTCAGCTTGGTTCACAGAACAAGTCATGCTGATGAGCATTTTTGTTCTTTGGAGGAAAGAAAAGAACTTTAACAACATGGAGTTTCCTTTGTTGCTTGTTTTGGAGCCATTTGGAACAAACATCTTTGCGCCTCCAATCATTGTGATATAGCCAAGATATACTACAGGGAGAGCATGATTTGTTATACTTTTTTTGAAGATTTGCAGTTTTGTACATATCGTGGAAGAAAATTCAGAAGGATATTGCGAAGTGATCTATTGGATTTCAAAAAGCATGTTTTGGCTGTTTTGCCAAAATATGGAAACATTTAGTAAAACAAGGCATTTCTTTTATTCTGAAATGAAATACTAAAACTTTGTAATGAAAAGTCTGTAGATAAACTTCTGTTTTACTTGGTGAAATCATGTACTGCTGTTTTGACTTTTATTACCCGATGCATCTCTTAAAACTGTTACACAGTTTTCTGGTTTCAGAATTCAGAAAATTGTTTCTTTCATTCAGGCCATTCTGGGAAATAATGAGACTGAAATACTCAGTTGCAAATGACCTCTGGTGTTCTTTTCACGTATAATTTATTGATGTTATGTCATCTTGTGAAAATATTTCTTATACCAAATGCAAAATGTTGCAGAAAATTCTGCTCTACTTCTTTTCTCTTTTTCACTATTCTGTTTTATATTTTTTTTGTGATGTGGTTTCTAGTTTCCTACATAGTAGATAATGTTATTGCTTAGGGAAATTCAGATTCCAGAATGCTGTACTGTGCATAACAGACCACAGTGGTTGATATTAACATCTTCTTGGAAGTTTTGTTCAGATAAGATTGAAGCTTGCTGAGTAGAACATTGTTCCTCCCACGACTAAACCTGGATCATTTTCCCTTTCTTCTTTCCCTGCTGTTTTGGGCTGCAGGGCCAAGGGCAAAGGAAATCAGATGTTTTCTCCATTGTCGTTATGTCTATTTCCTTTACATTGCTTCCTAGTGTTCTCTAAATTCCCATCTGAGCTTTTCCAGAAATGTTTGGGAAGAGACCTTAGCAATCAGAGACTCCTTTTTTCCCCCATGATTGCTGAGCAATTTCTCAGGTTGTTAGGACCTGCGTATTTCTAGGGCATTTTATACCTTATTTCTAGAGTTTTGTCAGAATCAACAGGAACCTAATATTCTTCCAGTAGAAGAAGCTGAAAAAATTGAATGTACTCCTCATCATCCTTCTCAGCTGATAGCAAATAGGAAACTGTTGAGTATTGTGTTTCCTTGAGGAGGCACATTGGCAGAGACAGTTGTCTTCCATTTAAACTGAATGTTGCCTTGGAGGTTATTGTGAAACCAGGTTTTGTCAGTGGAAATACCATACCTACTGTACTGATAGGAGTTAATGTCAGATGTTTTGCTGATAGATGACTGTCTCCCTCTATTTTTCAGTAGGATTCTGAGCCATCACATCTTGTCACAGAACCTGTGACTGCTTTGGAAAGGAGGTACCTAGGTGGGACAAGAAGATTTATAGTCCAGCAGTTTTACAATTTACCATGACCATGCTTTCCTGGCTATGTATAAACCCGTAACAACTGACTTTCAGTGCATGCCAGTCCTCTTGCAGTTAGCTCTTAGGAGTCTTAGAAAAGACATAGTAGCACAGCTGTCTCATCATTGGCTTAAGAATGGAACTTTGGGATTTTTTCCTCATCCCTTGGTTTAAAATTCTTGTAAAAGGCTTAGAGAATTTTTTTCTCTCCCTTTCATAGGGTACTAGCTGAATACCTAAGGTTTTCATACACTCACTATTTGATGTCCTGGCTAATTGCTCAGTGCTTCATCATTTTATAGAATAATGCAAAATAGAACTGGAAAAGATCTTGAGAAATTTGACCCCTTCTTCTTCCAGATGAGTCGTTGTCCTAATCTCTAGTTAACAAGGTCATGGTCTTCTATTCTGCCCCAGTGAGTATTATTTTATGCAAAACAGAACAGCTTCTAAAGGATAACGGAATTATGCTTCAGATCCCTACATGATGCATACCTTACCTAATAGAATGTGAATCAGAAAATAGACATCCTCCTATCCTGCTTTATGTAAAATGAGTGGCACAGGGCAAGGCATCATGATTATTATTACCAGTAGAGTGGAGCCTGGCTCTATAATTTTGATTTTTACATCTAAACCGCTCCTACTAACTGTAAGTATTAATGTGTGTCCATCTCAGCATGTCCACTCCATCCTGAAATGTTAAATTGTATGCCTTTGCCAGTCTGTTAGGAAAGTGTCTCGGGTTGAGGATTCAGAAGGATTCAGAAGGAATCTGCATTTGACCAAGCTGTGAGCATTTCCTTTTCAGCCCAGAAGAGTCTATTAGATGCTCTGCAGCAAAATGGAGGTGGGATAGGATGTAGTAAAGGATTGCTTAATTAATATTGGTCTAATTTTTTTATCTTGTCAGGATGTAATTCTTGTCTATATGATACAGAATTGTGGGTCTGCTTTCATTTTTTATTCTTTCTTTTAAATATAGGATACTTTCTGTCTCATGATGTCATAAGAGTACAGCCTCTGAAAACATGCAAGGGCCCCATCAGGATTGGGCTGTCAAGAAAGGCTCGGCCAAAGAAGCTTCATCCTTATCTGAAATGACTTCTGGATTCTTTTACCAGCCTTCACATCTGGGATCACTCTGCTTGAAAACAGTTGAAATGTTTTAATGTTAATTTTTTTTTTTTTGGTGCTTTGATCTCTGTGGTTTAAGGGGTTTTTAGATATTAATATTGCAGTATTTGCTAGTAATTTATTTAGGAATACTCCTGTGAATACTTGATAGCAAAGGGATTTATAATGAATGTTTACTAGTAGACGTTTTAATGGAAGGGTGAATTCCTTTTAAAGTTTATGTAATATTAATAAAATCTGTCATGTATTTTTCATCTATTAAAATATACCATTGAAATTTTCTGTCACATCCACACATCCTTAGAATCCTCTGTGCGTTTATGTAGTTTTAAAAACTCAGTAAGTATTTTTAAAGAGATTTGTTACAAATGTTTAGAGTGATGTAGAAGAGAATTTCAAGAAGCTAAGTTTAGATTGCTAAAAGGAAGATTATATTTTAGGCTTCAGAGGTTGTTTTCTCTGAGGTACTTTCAGTTCCCTGTACTTGTCCTGTTAGACAAAGAGTTGGAACGGAATAAAGCTATAAATGCTATAGACAGATTGTCTCATTCTGAGGGTAGTGATTCCATTGTATACAACATGGACGCAAAATAATAGTACATAAATTCTGGAGGATATGTATCTCAAGAAATGAGGACACTTGGGCTGCTCTGAAACATACAGATCTTGATTAGGAACATCTCTTAATTGTTATCATACTGATATTTTTGTTGTAAAGAATAGGGACAGTTTCAACTGAATAAAAGCATAGCAAGAAACAAACCTGAGTGAAGTCTGAAAAAAAAATCCTGTAGTGTCAGAACAAGAGTAATCTAATAACAGGTATGCAGAAGGAAGCTTTAAACCCTCTGTGATTGCACGGAGCTTTTTAGAAAGACCATATTTCACCCTGCAGTGGATAAGAGAGTTCCAGTATAAACAGTGTTACAGAACAGTGATGGAATAATGATAAACCCCAATACAAATAATAACACATGGTTGCAGCTGACACAAGGAAACTGAGCAAGCTGATTTGATAGGGAATTTATCTGCACATAATTATTCTATAGAATCTATAGCAACAGTGCAAAGACTAATTAACTGCACTGTTTAATTTCTTTATCAGTGACATTCAGAATATATCATATGTAATAGTAAGCATCTCAGTATGTTTATGTTATAAGGATCTAAATAAGAAAAGCAAATTCAGTCGACAATATTGAGGGAACTCAATGAAAAAATAAAATCTAAAAAAAGGGTTGAAATTGGGTTCATAACTCCTTTTGTATGAAATAGTAAGAATGTCAGATGAAAATTTTTTTCTAGGCACAGCTGCTTCTAAAAGAAGAGTTTCTAAACTGATCTGTTGTCCATAGGTTGTCTGAAAGTTATAATAAATGGTGTGCACCTGTTTCAAAAATAATTTTGAACAATAAAAGTTGCTAATTTTCCCACTAAAAATTTGATGACACAAGTGTAAAACTGTCCATGCTAATGGAAAACATTGTTCTGGGCAAGACATTATCCTTCCTTTATCAGGACACCTTATTTATGGAAAAATTTTAAAGGGCTAAGCAAATGGATAACTAGAACACAAGTTCAGAAGCAGCTCCCAGAAGGACAGGGCCATTAGTCAACTCCCTTGGGAGTATGCAAATGAGACAGCAGCTGAACAGGAATGGATGGATGGATGGATGGATGGATGGATGGATGGATGGATGGATGGATGGATGGATGGATGGATGGATGGATGCATGGATGATTTCATTGCACCTTTACCATCAGCAGCAGACATCTCTGTCTCAGAGAGGGTAACTTGGCATCACAGGTCAGGGTGACCCTGTGGAGCAGCTTGAGGACCTATAGATGATAGCAGCCCCTAAATGTCAGCTGAGGGTCAGTAGAGGGATACTGGTTTCTCAGTGCTCTGCAAGAAGCATCAGCTAAAGTTTCTCTGGATCCCAGCAAGAAGCAACTGATCACAATCCTTTAGCTGAGTGTTGTTTATTGTGTACTGGCACAGAGCAAGGAGAGCTGGTCTATAGGCATTGGAATGCTCCCCTGGAATTTTGTCCTCACAGCTGGGCAAACAGTTCTTGAGTGCTGCCAGGAAAGAACTGGCTGTCAGGCAAAATGTCTCATTAATAGCTTCTTAAGATCATGTTTGTAAAGGTTGATGTTTAAAGTAGGAAGATTTCTTACAGTTTGGGAGTAACACTTCTGTATTTACAGCACATTCTATGAATTCTTTGGGAAAGCTGTCTGTGTCATTCCCCACAGAGAGCTATCTTTACCCCATAGAGTGGTTTTCCTATATCCTGTTCTGACATTGGCCTGTGATTGTTAATGACAGAGAATAGAAATAAAACATTGCATTTTTAATAATTGTGGGGCAGCTCTGATGTGCATGGCTTGGAAATTGGTATAACATTTCTTTCCTAGCACTTCTGTGCTCCCACTGTTCAGAGCATGGTGATACCAGGTCTCAACCACCTTAAAAAGCCACTAACCCCAGAACTTTAGAGATCAGGGCAAGGATGGCAACCAGAGCACGTGTCTACCACCAGCTTCTGCACCACAGACAGATCCAAGTTTGTAATGTCCAGGGGTCAAGGCCTTAAATGCCCAGTATGGAGGCTTCACAACCCAGATTCCTAGTTAATAGTGTCCAACAGGCCCACGAAAATGGCCTTTGTCATTCTGAAATTGGTTACATCAATACAAAGTCGTGTATGGAGATGATGTGACCCCACCAAAGCGTACCTGTAATGAATGTTCACATAGGTTGAAACCGAAGAATAAACTTTTCCTTGAGATACCTAGGCAATTTTCTTCTGTCTGACACTAAACTTTAGGATGCCTGGAAACTCAGATTAGTCTAAAATCTGCAGGAATTAATACCATGGAAGGATTCCATTAAACAACCTCAGCATTATTTAGACAGCAAATAATCCTTCCACTAAAGAACATTTTTGCCTATTTTTATATAAATGAACTCACCTGGTTTTAAAATATGCCTCTTTATCTGATGCTTTTATAAGAAGATACTGCAGCACTCTTTTCTGCAGAAGACAGAGGTACACAGGCTACTTTTTCAGGACCAGAGATAAAGTCTTAATTCACTGAATTTATACTCAGTAGCAAACTTCCTTGTGTTTAATGGTGCAGTTTGTGCAAGAATGTCCCCAAATATCCTGGAAAAGATACTGGAAAATACCCAAATACAAAAAAATCAGACAATAAGTTGAACAAAACAACAAAAATTGGACCATGCAGAGAAGTAGAATAGTCCAGCTGAGATATTGTGTAAACTTTATGTCTGACTGCTCATTCAGCAGGAGAGAGCTGCTAACAACATGCCCTCATCTTAAATAACAGAGGAAGGGTTGGCCCTGGGAATGCTGCCTGGCCTTCTGCCAGCTTCAGCCTCCCCAGCCATCGCCAACTGGAAAAGCTCAGGTACCTCGTTCTGCTGGGGACAGCACAAGAGCGCTCAGCTGCGCAGAGCAGCGATGGAAGCTGGCGCCGTTCCATGGACTTTGGGATGTGCAAGGGAAAATGCCAAGCAAAGATCCCGCCATATGTCTTTGCATATCTGACTGAAGAAATACGTATAGATTTTGAATTTTTCCATTGCAGACACACTATCTGGTGATGTTTTTCGAGTTAGCTAAGCTTGCTAATGCTGACTGTAACAGAAATGCAGATGTTAAGTGTCATTATACTTTAATAATTATGCAGAAAAGCTTAAATATAATTTCTGAATCATTGTATGTCAGCTGCTGGAACAATAGATGTAGCTTGGGCTTGTTTAATACAAAAGGATTCTATTATAGCCTACTGAAAGTCTTGAATTCCATTATATCTACCAATACATGTGATTTTTTAATAAATAGTAATTGAATTATTTTTTTTTGTCTGCCTTTCGAATGACTGGATGCAAAACTAAAACTTCTCAGTGTATTTTGGACAAATGTGGGCGATTAATGAGTGAACAAATGCAAGATTGTTAAAATCCAGTTTAATTACAGCACCTGTATATAGAAGTATAGCTATTTTCTCTTTCAGGGAACTGAATTGAAACAGGTAATTAAGTCCTGCAACTCCTTTTACTGTTGGAAGACAGTTTCAAAACCAAAATAGATGACGAATTTCAGGGAAGGCTTTGGAGAAAGGGTTTGAATGACTGTTTCTATCAAAAGGTTCTGCATTAAGAAAGATGGTACCACGGCATTTTGTGAATATACTTTACCAAGAAGCTTCATGTGGTCAGGAAGGAGCTCCACTTTTGCTCTTACAGTTCACATTAGGTTTGGATTTTAATTCTCTGCTCGCAGCACAGACATGCCATCATGTTATTCCCGCTGAACACTGGAGAATGTGCCTGCTGTTGTCACCTAGCCAAGCCACTGAGGTCACTTTACCTGCTGTGTTTCTGCTGAGCCAGAGGTAGAGCATTTCTAAACAGAGTGCCAGGTAAACTAGAAGTAAATTCTAAAAATATCTGGGAAAATGAAAAGTTAATTTTGTTCAAAATTATTTCTGTCAAGAATGGTTCAGGTGAAAATGTAAATAATGGCACTGGTTTCAACATTTGTCCATTGACAGTCTGTGTGGTAGGTGAAAGGTTAATATTTGTCTTTATGAAATGCAGCAGTTTAACAAGTTATAGTTAATTTCATGAGCAAAATTAGTTTATCATGATCTGATAAGGTAATAAAATTAAGGAGATGATTATTTTATAAAATACATGCTACCATTTGGTATTTGGTCTGAGTCAATGCCACCATAGACGTGTGTCCTCCAGTATTCAAAATTTTCCCACTACAAGGCCCCTTCAATTATGGAAATATTTTTAGCCAGGAGCTATAATGAAAATTCAATATAAATTCAGTGTATGCACTAAGAAAGATGCATAGAATAATTCTGTGTTAAAGGACTTTCTGTCAAAGCTTAAATATACACAAATATGCAAAGCTTACCAAATAAATATAAAAAATAAGTGCATCAGCATGGATATATATATGTGTGTGTGTGTGTGTGTGTGTGTGCTGCACATGTATAACCTACCATGTTTAAAGCATAATCAAAATATATTGTTATTAGTAATGACGTTTTGGAGCCTGTAACTTATCATACTGGCAATGGTAGATTTCAGAAATTGTAACAGAGGTTATGGCTGTGTGTGGAGAGATGGGAAACAGATTGAATTGACTTGGGAAACCCCAGTGAATAAAGTAAGGTAGGCCCTAAGGCAACTGCAATTGCCTTTGGGACAGAACTGTCTTCCTCCATTGATCAGTGGGGAGACTTAGGGGAAGCTCGTGCCACAGTCAGCGTTCTCAACAGACTGCAAGAGTTGAAAAATCTCTTTTATATGTTACTTGGAGCTAAGGGTGGAAGAGTTGGCTGTTTAAAGTGCTCTCTAGCATTGAAATTCTGTTATTCTTAGGTTTGTATTCAAACAGTATCCAGGATCTCTGCTCACAACTCACTATTTACTGCAGAATCTTGCAACAAAGACTTGGTTTCTGTTCCAGAGGTTTTACAATTAATTTTTTTTCATTCTGTAAATGTACCTTTAGTTATTGCCTGTTACTATGATATTTAAAGGAGGCAAAATGAAAATAAAATATTTTTAAAGAGAGCAATCTTTGGTTTATTTCTACATGGTAGATGAAGGAATCTTTCAATTTTAAAAGATTTCTGCTTATTTGGAGGAGGATGTTGATGGATTCATAAGTGAAGAGATGTAGCAGGCAGGGAACTGTTCATGGCAAATGCAGTGTCCTATAGATTAGTCTGGTGATGGATCTTGAGTTTGATTCTTCTCACCCATTCCAGACATTCTCACACTTTGGAGAAAACCTTTCCTTGAGAGAATGAATAATGTTTTATGTGCCATTTGAGCCAGCTCTTTGTGTGCCTTATCCTACATACCAATTTGTTCTTCGTGCCTCACTTTCTTCCTCCCTCACTTTCCTCCCTCTCCATAACTTCTTTTATGCTGGAATTTTCTGAGGTTCTGCCTCTACAGTAGAAAGCAAATAGAGCTGGGCTTCCCCACAATCAGCCTAATTGCAGAAAACCTTACCTGCTTGTGCTTGCCAAAGTTGTGAACTTACCTTGCTTGTGCCACAGACATGTGCTACAATTGAGCAGCTGTCATGAACTACTGGTCTTGTACTTCCATTGTACTTCCACTACTTCCATTGTGACAGAGGTTCCTTGGCCATGGATGGGTGTGGAGTGGTCTCACTGTGCTTCCCTCACAACATTTCTGTCAGCCTGTGCTAACACTGGCAGTGCTGAGTTGCCCAGCTTTGAGATAGTGAGCAGGAATGGCTCTTAAAAACAGTAGTGTTAGAAATCTTCATTTCCCAGGGACCTGTAGGTTGTGATGGCCAAGGGAATTTGAACAAGATATTGATTTTGGAGCCATAAGGAGAGTGCTGTGAGAATTAAACTACAACTCTGCTTTTGCTGTCTATGAAATAAGTGTCTGTGAATATTTCTATGCCCATTTTCTTTTTTGCATGTATGTTTCTGTTTTACATGTATATTTTATTATTTGTTTTTAAAAATCCCTACCATTATCAATATATATGTAAAAAAAAAATTGGGGTGGGGGAAAGCTGTAGAAAAATATGTTTTGACACATTTTCAGAAAAGGATCTCTGTTGATATTTTTCAGAAGAGGATCTTTTCTAAAAGATGATGAAAGTTTGAGTTATACTTGCATGCCACACTACACTGCTCTTCTTTTATCCCATATATTTAGTATGTTATTGCTTGAAAATAATTATAGGGTACAAAGATTGGAACCGTGAAATGAACATTTGAAAAAAATTTCAAGACTGTTCACAAAACTGAAGATACAGTGCACAACATGTTCATCCTTGTGAAAATTCTTCCTTTGTAAGTGCTGCCAAGGTCAATGTCAGCTTGAATACTCTAATGGATACTGTAAGTGTAAGCCATGCAGATTAGATCTGCCCAGAGCTATTCCTATTTGTTCATTCAGCTTTTAAAAATACATGTTTGTGCTCTTCTATTAAAAAATTTCCATTTAAAAAATCAGCAGTCCAATCTTGTGTCAGGTCTTTCATTATATTCATTCTCCACCTACCTTTCATTCTGCCCCAGAAATATATACAAACAAGTTTCCATCTGCACACTGCTGAATGTATTTTCACATTCAATAACAACAGCATAATGTATTTCCTGCATTTTCCAGATAAGTTAATGGAATTAGATTATACAGGGAATAAAAATAGTTCAATGTTAGGACTCATTATGGGAATCTTAACATTTACTAAAATGCTGAACTAATAATATTGAACATGGAATTGTATTTTAATTGCTTTTATCTCTAGAGTGAATCTTTACCTGCATGAACTATGTTATTAAGGGCACAAAGTAATCCCAAGTACAGCAATACTTCATGCAGTCCCACTTATTTTATTAAAGCTCCTATTTTTCTGAAGCTTCCAAGGAAAGAGGGGGAGGAAAACAGGGGGAAAGAGAGAGAAAATAGTCCCTCTTCAATATGATTTCTTAAATTGTGAAGTAAAATGTGAGGTTGTTTGGCTATTGAGATATTTTAGGGCCAAATCTTGTAGTATTTTTTTTTTTTGTATCATGCTGTTTTTCTCTAGCTAAGAAAATACTGGGGAAAAATCTAAATCAGCCTGATTCCTAGGCACAGTCCTTATGGATTCCTGGAGATACTTGTCTATATGTCAGGAAAGTATGTGATGCTTCCTGGGCAGTCACAAACAGGAGTAGTAGGAGTCTGTCACTGTTTGCACCAGAATCTGTACAGAGCCATTTGTGGCTTTGCCCTTGGCAGTCTCTTCCACACAGCTCAGGAATGTCTCTGTAACAGCAGATGGACACTTTTGGACAATACTGGTGTAGATATCTGTCATAAATCTTAACAACTTGTGCAGGAAGGTTGTGGTATCAGAGGTTTTCTATCACCATCAATTATTCTGGACTACCAAAGGAGGTGATACTTGACTTCCCAATTTGATAACAATTGATATTGTTTCACTGACACTCACATCTGCAGTACAGGGGGGTGATGACCTTACAAATATTGCCCTTGATTGCCATGTTAGTAAGCAGCTCACTGTCTTCTGGCTTTACTTTGGAAAAAACAGTGGGTTTTTAAAAGTTTAAACTACTATTTTCTTCTGTTTCCTGCTCACTCATCTATCCTTGATGTGCTCATTGCTGCTGCTGGGCTGCTGCTGGCTTGTCAAGCTGACCCTGCCATTGCCTCCTGACACTACCAGGCTGTCTGTTGTGGCACTGATTTGGATCCATGGCAGGATGCTGGAGCTGTTGCTCCCACATTTGTCCCTCTCTGTATTCTTGCAGTTCTTACAGTGCTTCTGTGAGTTACTGACAGTTAATGTCATACTGGTACCTTATAGGAAAAGTGATAGCTCTTAAGACTGTGCAATAGGTTATTTTTTTGATTGGTGGCTGAGCCAAACCTGAAAAGTATTGCCTGAATTGGAGGGATTTTTGTTGTTTTGTGTTTTTTTAAAGATCTTCTTTTTGTAGTAGATTTATTTCTTTATAAAGTTTTTCTCATAACAATGAAAGACTGAAAAATAGTCATTCTGGATCAAGGAAACATTTAATTCAATGCCAAGCATAACATTTTGTTTCCAGTGGAGATTGTGTTAAAAAAAGCAAACAATAGAAGTATGGCACTAAAAGTTAAGCACCAGTTGCAAAACTGGCCAGGAATATTGCCCTCAGTGAGTAACCAGGACATTTACACGGAATGTGGGGGGCTTACATTCAAATCCTCTCTCAAGAAACATCACTTCTTCACCTTCTGCCTGCCTGATGCATGTTCTAGATGTCACATTGTGTGGGTGTATCTTTACTCAGTCATTCGACTGCCGACATTCTACTTTGTGTAGTTATTTTAATAGGAACTGACAGCTGCTTGTTCTACCTTCTCAATAAGTGTCTGTGTAACCTGTTACATCACTCTCAGCTTATGAATTCTCCTCCCTCATGAATATTTGCGCAAGATGAAAGAGCTTCAGAAGAAGAAACTGGAACCACTTACACGAGAAAACATTTCAGCCACTGCAGTGGTCATACATATACCTTGATCTGAGATATAGTTTCTGAGATCCCTATTCTTAAGTGCACACTGTGAAACTGCTGTTATGTCCAAGTGACCTTGTTGAACATAATTCCAAATGGTTTTGTTTGTAATAAAGTAGTTTTTATATTCCAATGTCACTGAGTTCTAGACTGGGCAGAGAGTACAGTGACCCCTGGAGCAGGAGCTGTGCATGTACCAAGAGAATTTATTCTCCATCTTTATCTCAGTTTAGCATCAGTTCTTGAAAGAGGCTTTGTTTCTGAGATGATGATATTAGTAATGAGTTGCGACTCCTGAATAAAAATTTGACTCCTTACTGACTGATCACTTCAGTTCTTAGACAAGCGTAAGCTGAAGTATGTGAAACTAAGTACTCAGTCTCAGTTTCACTGAAATCCACTCCACAGAGAAATCAAATCCAAGTATATGCTTCGAAAAGTTATTATTTTAGTGCCATAATGACACATAACCTTTTGAAAAGTTTGCGATAGTTCTTAACTAATGAGAGTCTCCAAAACTTTCTCCTTGTTTCAGTCTGATAGTACAAAAAATGAATAAAAACTCTTAAGCTTAGCCATAACTAAACTGGGGATGTTATTCTGAGCCATGATATTTCTGCTCACTGTCATGATTCTCTAATATTTTTTGCTTGAGGTTATTTGCCCAAACTGCTTCTTCTGACAACCCAAGATGTGGGATAAATCTGGGTCCAACCCATTTTCACAGGCAACACTTTTTCACTGCTCAAACCACAGCTTTCTTCCAGCACCATCTCACCCACCCAAGTGGTTAGACTAAGGTGATGAAGGGTCAGTTGAACAAATCCCATCATGAAGTATTATTTTTCATTTCAGTGACAGGAAAAAAAAATAGCATTGATAGGTAAGTCCTCTAGTCATGAGCGTTTTGAAGCAGAACTCTTCTTTAAGCTGCCCCTCTCATGAGCTGAGCTGTCTAAACAAGTAAAGGTCCTCTTTTTTATATTTAGTCCAGAAATATCAGGTGATAAAGCACAGCATTTGGGATTATATCCCTCTATGAAATTATACTAACTGATAAACTAACTGAGCCTATTAGAAGCTTTCTCCCTCATGCTGCCTTCATATTTAATTAATTTAGAAAATTGGCTCCAACTTCTCCCTTCCTTGTATTTCTTACTCCATGTCATCATTTCTGTCCAGAAGGATGTTATCTTTTCATTTCTCTTTTATTGAAACATTTTTAAACTTTTTTTAATTCTTTTGCCTGTATCAAAAGCTTTTGTATCCACAGATAAAAGCTGTACTGATTTTGAACTGGTCTTTTGGAAACTGCTGAAATTATTATAATTTGTTTATTTTCAGACAGAACATCATATCTTAGACCATTCTTTTTGTATGAAGACTGGGATTAAAGTGATCTGATTGTCAAGATCCTTGCTGTCAATTTTATCAACAACTTGTAAACTTTTCTGCTATTTTCTCAGTTTAGTAAACCAGTTTTAGGAGAGCTGCCAGGCTATGACCCAGGTGAAAGGGGCAGCAACTGCAGTTTCTGGAGCACTTCCTAGCTAAGCTGGAATGTCTTGATATGCACTTTCAGAGTCTGGACCCTCTCTTAGAAACTGAGGGAGATGGACAGGTTTATTTATTCTCTCATTTATTTGTCATGTAGAACATATGTTTGTGCTAATTTCCTGAATTTAAGAATCTAAGACACTCCAGTAGAAAGTGTTCTTTTCTAAAAAATCAAGGAATTCATGATGTCTTTTTAATGATCTCCAAGTCATTGACAGTGGTTATGTGTACTGATGTCCTCAGTCTCTCGTTGAAGCAGGCTCAGGTGGATAATTCTGGACTCTGCCCCAGAAAAGTTGGCACCCTCCAAGGCCGTGTTCTGAATGAGGATCATCCTTCCTTTGGGAAAAACACAACACGATAGTGATAACATTTACATAACATTACCTCAGGAACCCACACCAAGGCAATCTTTCAGAATACATGCTCTTGTATTTCTTAAGGTACTGAATTCCCTGTATTTTAATCTGTTTCTTCATATCAGCTACAGGATCGATGCCATGAATAATGACATTGTCTGAAAATTATGAATAACAAGACGATGAGATTGTTCGATATAAATTTGGGAATAGGGAATTATACAATGAGTCTGAAAAAAAGGAAGGGGGGCAAAATAAGTATCAGGAAAATATGATTTCAAAATCAGGCTCTTATTAATCTTTCCTGAAGAGTAAAACTCAACATTATTTGCCAAACTTCCAAAAGATGTGTGTTTTCTGTGAGTGTAATGTTTGGCCAAAGAGAGCAGTGTGCTGTCCTGCCTGACCGTCGGGCTGTGCTTCCCTACTGAGAGCAGATGTGAAGCTGCTTATGCTGTTTGGAATACGTTTTTGCATAACATTGAAACCCAGAAAAACAGAGGAATATTCTGAAATTATTCATCTGTTCACAGATCTGCACTCTTCTCAGATCTGCAATCTGCAGATGTCAGCCACATGAAATCACATGTTTAAAATAAGAAAATAATAGTATTGAGCAGATGAAGGTAGCTGGTATCATCCAGCAGGTTATGTACCAAAATTTTCACCTGACATGTCATAAAATATTCTTGAATTTAAGATGAAAGTATTTTTTTTTCAATTTCATATGGATTCATGAGTGGCTTACATGTTATTTTATAGTAGATTAAAAAGCTTGTTTTTGTTTTCTGCTGTAATACTCTAATGCAATCTACTTGATAAGAATAAATTCAGTTTTGATCCTGAAAAGTAATATGGAGGTTGAGAACCTGAAATTGTTCTGAGAGTATATGAGGACACACAAGCTAATGCCATGAAAAAGGATCTTATCAGTACAGTCAGTATAAATCATGATTTTGCCTGCAGTACTACAATGTATCCACTCTTTTTAAACCCACAGCAATTCCAACACATTTCTTGTAAAATAGCTTTTAAATTCTACACTTTCTCCATGTAGTGAAGACAAATTTATTCCAATTTTAAAGATTTTTTTTTCTAAAATCAACAAAATAAAACAACCAGAAGGGGTTTTTGCTAACACAGGAACACAAGTCATCAAAATGTTAATCTACCAAATTCCTTGGCATTGTTTGACTTTTCTGTAACCATCTAAGCACGTTTTAAATGCTATTTCTTGATTCTGCAACTAATTTGGCTATTCCTTCCCAATTCTGATTGATGCTATTGATTGCCTTCTCAAGGGCTCTTGAAGTCAGTAGGACACCACTAGTTTAGTTTGTGTGCTTTGGATCCATCCTGATGTTTAATCAGAATAACTGATGCTTCTTTCTAGACATCTTGCTCTTCACTGTCACTGATTTTGTAACAGACTGAAATCAGCATTAGCTGCAATTAAACAATAAACTCTTAGTTATTCTTGTAATTAAAACATATAAGATATATAATGAAAATATGACAGAAACTATTAGTGATAATTCCTACTTAAACAACAGAATCACCTAATTATATCTTGAGTGGAATTTGGGGATACTATGATTTTGGTTTTTTGAGTGAGAAAATGAAACTAATATTAGAAATTGTAAAGATCACTGGGTACAATATTTGTAAACCAAACTTAATGAAAATCTGTATTGGGGTTAGAACGAAATATTTTTAATTTCTCTTAAGTTTATGTCAATTTGAAGTTCCCAGTTTATCATAATCTGAAACAAAAACCCCACTATAATGTTAACCTTAAATGTACTTTTGTGGTCCTCCTCTGAAATGTAGCAAATAGGTTTATGAGGTAACTAGGAAGTAGCTTTCCAGTGTTAAGTAACTTACTGTGTTAAGTAAGTTCTTCTTATTAAATTGCTTTTGTGCTGGAGGTTCATTAATATTCATTCTCCAAAATCTAGTAAAGGTCAGCCAAAAGGTAATTGTGTCAAGAATGAATACCTTTCCTTGGAACTTTCTGTACATATTAAAACCAATTTTTTTTCTTCTACTTCTGTAAAACTAATTTGCAGTAGGATTTACTGGCTCTGTCAGATCTCTCTTGCTTCCAGACAACCTTTCAGAACCTTTGTATCTTCTGCAGACATACATCCACATTCCCACCAGAGTGCTGTAAATTTACATTGCTGTGAGGAATTACCAGCAGCCCTGGAGAGCAGCCCACTGTGAGCTGCAGTGGGGAGCACCATGCTGCAGCTGGAGGCAGCAAGGAATTGTGTCACAGAGAAACTCCAGTGGAGTTGGGAAAAATTTTCCAAGTGCCAAATTGGTGTTTGGCCAGGAGACTGCAGTAAACCCCTTACATTTAAAGGAGTAGCACTTGAGCATTAAGGAATTAATGAATGAACCAAGGAATTGAAGAGCATTAGGGAAGAAAGTCATGCTGACTTTACATTTCAGCCAAAAAGTGAAACCTCTGCACACAAAGGGCATGTCAGCATTATATAATGAGGAAAGGCTTCAACTCAGGCTCAAAATAAGAGTAAATTATTATTTATTGTAAACAACTAGCTGCTTTCAAGCTTTTCTTAAAAGTTCAAGTTGAACCCTAGGGGACGATTGAGGATTGCTAACTCAAGCTTCTGTATTATCACTATTTCCCTCCAAGAGCAATGTATAGTATTTTACTTTTTGTTGGAGTTTTGTCCTAGGCATAATTTATAATTTGCTCTGGTATTTGAGCAGCAAGGGGAGACTCCAGCTCACCTTTGTGTGGCTCTCACCCTCAAAAGGAGCTCCCTAGACAGGTGAGGTTGCTCTTTCCTGGGGAGATAGTGAGGGTTCGAGGATGGGAGCAACTTCTGAAGGTGAGGGAGGAAGGGGCAGAGACCACACTGGGAGAAATTCTGCCACAGGAGGAGAAGATGGGAGATTCCTTAGCAGAGCAGGTGCATGATCAGGCTTCAAGGTGCTGGCAGGGAGATTTTCCTAAGACTGCAGAGG
Organism: Monarcha castaneiventris obscurior; assembly: GCA_026261815.1. Classification (NCBI taxonomy): domain Eukaryota; kingdom Metazoa; phylum Chordata; class Aves; order Passeriformes; family Monarchidae; genus Monarcha; species Monarcha castaneiventris. The sequence goes on along the minus strand of JAMPIT010000624.1, from coordinate 26,690,215 downwards.
GTTTTTTCATGCCCAATTCACTGAGAACAATAGGACAATAGGAAAGACAAAAAGAACAGGAGAAAAAATTGCTATTATTTTAATCACTCTCACTGAGCAGAGCTATGTCCTGGACCTAGAAAGTGATTTTGTGATAATTTTCATTTGAATCAAACAGCATCTGCGATTCAGAACTTCTTGATGTCTTTGGTGGCTGACTTGAAGCTTGCAAATCAGCTTATTCAGATTTACCTTTATTCTGTAAGTGCTGTGGAATTGCTAACTAGGCTAGTCAAATGCCAGGAGCTGCTGGCTGAACTGGTAATGATTCCTGAAATCTCTGTGCCACAGGGACACTGGGTGCTGCTGAATCCAGTCTCTCTCATAATGAAAGAAATTTAAGACAGGTAGGTAAAAGGTCTTGAAACTTAGCAGTTACAGAGAATCATCACATTCTTTTGTCAGAACTGTTTTATTTGGGCTTGCACATGCATGAACCCGCTATACCTGGTTACCCCAAAAAACTCACCCCAAAAGAGAATTAGTTATTCTTTTTTTCAGAGAAAATCTAATTTCCTGTCAAATGTTACATTAGAACAAACTCAAAACAGTTATGATGCTAAGCAAAACCACCTAGAGCTGGCGAGAAAAAGCTGACAAGGGCACCTTTTAGGTCTTGGCCCTCTTTTTTGGTTTCAGATGTCTCACATGGCTTTACAGACCACCGTTGTCCTTTTTGTTCCATACCTGGGAAGAGGTTCTCACAGTTTTTTTCTGGAATCAACTGTGCAGCAAATATTTTATCCACACAAAGTAGGCAGCAAGGCTGAAGGAGGAAAGGTACAGCTCATGATGCTCAATAAATGTAAATTGAAACGTGGTACCACATAGCTTTGCATATATACACCTGCATAAATGCAGAACTGAGATAATGAGAACATTCCCATTTGGATTTTTGCCTTAGATTTAAACCAGATTTTCTCATTTTGCTTGAAAATACTGTAACGGTGAGGATCTCTCAGCCTTGAGGAGCTCCTTTTTATGTGTAGGGAGACAGGTTCCTCTCAGAGCTCACTGGGTCAGAAAGGATGGGTTTATAATGGTTATTATTGTTTTAAAGTAATTTGATAAGTAGGCACTCAACTCAAAGTGATACACTGATGGTTTTGGGTCCAGTTTTTTTCGTATAATTGATTCATATTTAATTAAAAAATACACAAAAAATTGTCAGATAGTAAACCAGGACAAAAGTCTGCTTTCAAGCAAATCCCTGAGATATAATTTTACTTAGTGTTATTAACATTGTGGTCTATAGAAATTTGAGTGGGTTTCTCATGGTGACACTATTTCAGTTAGGAAGACGAGGATATCATCCTCCATCCTCCTTCTACCCTCAGGAACAGCTACCTGTTGTGGTTAGGAGATGGAGATTTGACCTCTTAAGTCTGAAAAGAGAATTCATCCCACTTCAAACAGAAAAGGCAGTGTAAAAGGTAGATAGCACTGTAACAAATGTGTCCTACAGGGTGTTTGCTTCTGTCAGCATCCGATATGGTCTGAGAAACTTTGCAGATCAAATCCCAGAGGCCCCTCAGGGAGATGTGTGTTCATTCTGAGACCTTGGGCCTGAGCTGACATCCACTTACTCACAGTAGGGTGGCTTGACATGCACAGAGGTACTTTTTTTAGCACTTAGAGGGAAAAGAAAAAAAAAAGAAAAAAAAAAAAAAAAAAGAAAAGAGATTAGATTTAGCCAGCTGCTTAGAGTGGATTTTGAAAAGTGCATTCTGCCCCATATATCTGACATGAGTCAAGGGCTAGTTACATTTTTTGAGTGTAGCAGAGATTTTTGTGGTCACTTAAGAGTTAGATGTATCTGAAAAAAAAGAATGCATTTTGCATGGTCTGCTGGGAAAGAAAATTAAAATGTATGTGTCTGCTCTTATGGAAAGAAATGGCTGATCAGTCTGATTCGGTTTCACATGCTGAGAGACATCATACTTTCACATTGCTCATTCTTTCAAGGATGAACAGCATCTAAAATGAATACTGTGAATAAATAAAACTGTGCTTTTGAGTGTAATTCAAGGTAAAGCAGATGTCCAGCACAAGTATATATAGTACCTCTACCTTGAGAAAAAGTTGGCTGAGTTTTCAAAAGATGCTTTGCTATAGCTGTTATCAGTGGTTTTCCTAATTGAAGATATGAGCAGTTGCAGCAGACTCACAAGAAAATTTCTGAAGCCAATCTAATCAAAAGGCTGAAAGTGTTAACATTTTAAACAGCTGACTAATTGAAATGCACACTTCTCCAATGCTAGGCATGGCTTATCATATTAAGAAACTGTTATATGTGAAACTGGTAAGAAGGATAACAAAACCTGAGGCAACTACAAAAATACAAAAAAGAGGAAGAAGAATGTGTTTTCTGATATTACTGCTGATATAAAAGTTGTTCTTCCAGTATTTATGTATGTAGAGATATTATGACAAGTATTTTGCAGGGCGTGGGTGACATTTCTCTAATTTGTACTGGGAACTAAGGCAGACCAATCCACCAGCATCAGCTAAAATCAATAATATCTACAGCAATTGTCTGCAATGCAGAGGATACAAGGATGGGCATTTAAAAACAGCAGGGGCTAAAGAAAATTATATACTGATGCCTGGATACAGATTTAAAAAGGAAAATAAAAACCAAACATAAACCCCATGTAGGCCAAAGCTGTCCTCACAGAGTATGCATTTTCAACATGTAGCAGAGAGCAGTGACCAAGTGTCACTCCAGAAACAACCATGAATTAGCAGTGATTAGACAGGTTTTGGATAGCAAAAAGTATTTCTAAATGAAGTCATCATGTTATCTTGTTTCTCCTCCAGTTAATGTGGAAAGGGGTAATTTAAAAGGAAGATCCCACTCTACCAGTTATAATTGAGTTTTATTTTATCTGCCTCACATTCTTATTAGGGAGAATTAAAAATGAAACATGCTCTGAACTCCTGTTTGTCTCAGGACCCATCACTGAAGTGAGGAATACCTTCTCCTGTGAACTGAAATCCAACAATTTAGCATCCTGATATACGACAGATTGTTTTGCCTAGAGGACACTAATGATACACTCACTGTCTATAGCTAAACTTGCAAATGATTTCTCTTTGAGCCTGGGTTTTAATCTTGCCATTTAAAATCACCGAAATGAAATTAATTGTGCAATTGATATATTTGTTTGTTCTAGAAAATTAAAAGCTTGGTGAGAAACTGTTAAGCAAATGGCATTAATAAGATATGTCAGTTTTACTAAACATCCTTCAATAAACTTCTGACTTCCTTTTTTAATGATGATTATGTCTCAAAAGCTTCTGGGCTATAGGGGCACCATACATCGTTAATTTTTATTGATCTCAGAATTCAAAGTGAAATCTCTGAGTATTTTAAAATTTTAAAGTGGTTACTATTTAAATCATCCCAAACATATTTGGAGAGCATAAATGAATTATGAATGGAATGTAAGTTGCACTTTCTTTATTGAATCTGCAGATTTACTAAAATATTTTATTCCTGACATGAAAGAAGAGTGGCTGAACTGAGGTACTTCTCATATAGCACTTATTAACATTCTTATTAAGTGTCCAGTTCATGTCTGGGAATCCAAAAGTATTGAATTCCCAGACACTCTGTCACAGAACTGGAGCCATGGTCCAAGGAATGTTCTAGGTAACACCATGGTAAGAAAATCAGACATAGGCTGCACTGGAGTGGTAGGGTTGCCCACAGGTGATAGAGCTCAGATAAAACAATCTTATTCATCATCATTCAGATGATGCCACTACTGGCGAGTTTTAAGAAAAATAAATAAAAATCAGGTCAATATCTGGTCTGGCTTTTTGGGCAATACCACTCTTGACTTAGTTATGAGCTGTGAGTGATAGCTCCTCCTGCTTCTGAGCAAAGTTTTTATATTCTTATTCTGGGGACTTCTGCTGAGAACTTACGAGCTGGAGAACTGCAGATTAAGCTAGAAGCTACTTAGATTCAGTACAGATCTGAACAACTCTTCAGATATCTAACCTTATTTCTGGTATGATTGAAGTATATAATTTTTTTTTAATTGCCTCAAAATTAGTCAGAAACCTCACTCTTCAGTCCAGGCAAACAACAGGCAAACATCTTTGTTTGATCTTTGATTTTGCAATTTTTATTCTCATTGAACTGAGTACTTCGGAGCTCCGGCATTCAGCTACATTTATGGAAAGTACTACCATGCACCAAAGCAATAGCAGTGTGTAATTAGTGGTGTAGTAATGTGGCGATGCTTACAATCACAAATTATTTGGCATCCTGTGTAAGTTCAGCGACATATTTCAGGCACATATTACGTTGTTTAACTGTTAGACTTGAAATGCCTGGCACTAGACTTCAAGACTGCTGCAAGTAATAGCACAGGCAGGCCTCTCCAATTTGGCTCCACTTAGTAAGTGATCCAGAAGGCCCTTTTAAAAAGATATTTTAAGCCCATTTAAAATCAATAGACCAAATGGCTTCTAGGATCACTTCTGACTTCATCGGACTCAGCCATTGTATCACCACTATTTTGGTGCCAAGAAGATAAGCAGAATTACATTACTCCTGTTTTTTTACTGGTCTGAAAACTGAATCAGAGCAGGAGTGCCTCACTTTCCTCAGCTGACTGCAGGAAAACTTTCTAATTTAGTTAATGTAACCAAAATACCTTTTTAAATGCAAAAAATTTGTATAGACAATGCTGCTTCTGTGTTTTGAGTATTTACCCAGGTAAATTTGAAAGAAGTGCTCTGAGGGAGACAGGTGCACCTCTCATTTAGTGGCAGGATGATGGGTCTGGGAGGGGGTCATTTCACCCCTATTGCCAGGTTGTACATCCAGGGTTTTGTATTCAGTTGCCAAGAGAGTTTCACATTTCACTGCCTGGTTCAGAAAGAAGCTGTGAGCACAGGTCAAATTCCAGCCAGGTGTAAGTCATCAAAGAAAGGTTTGAGCAGTTACAGGTGGGAATTCATTAGACAAATGAATTGAACAGAAGGAGGAAGAAGCATATAACAAAAGGACCCAAAACCACTAGTTTGGCACTTAACAGTGACGTTGTCCCTTTGCAAACATCAAAAATAATTCAACGGATGTTGCTCATAGCCGTAGAAGAAGTTTCTCCAGGATAGAAGAGAAGCACCAAGTCCTTGGCTCTGATGGAAGTGTATGTTGCCTTTCTTAGGTATCTTCCCTCTACAAGGTGCGGTTCAGCATGTGGAGCAGAGAACAAACTCCATCCACGAAAGTGTATCTTCTCCCTGTTAGCTGAGATGTCCTCCTAATGCAATGCATGCAGTCCTGAAGGGTTTAGGTGCGTTTCCCTGAAACTTCCCTGGCTATGGATCGTTCTGGTGGGTGCAGTACAGCACTCCAGCAAGCTCACTCCTTTCACCCGCATGGCTGTAAGGCATGGACTCTCTCACACACACACACACTCACTCAAGCTGGATAGCTCAGCATTACCAGAAACAAAGAGTCAGGAGGACTCTCTTGTATGGCATTCCACGGATGATAGTTTATTGCTGCATCTGCAAAGGAGACCAGAGGCGAAAGAGACTGGGACCAAGCAGTGCCAGGGTTTTTGTACCGGAGCAGGGCAAGCACCAGGGACCAATGATCTGAGGGCATAGGTGAGGTACAAAGGCAGGACTAGGGAAAGGGAGGCAATGGGTAAGTTCTGGGGGCATGCAAGTCAGTCAGACAGACCAAGTCTGCATAACACCACAAAGCCTGATGGGAGAGGCTTTTCCTTTCTCAGCATGAGGTCAGGGGATGTTCTTAAACCTCAGAACTGGTGCACCAGCAGGCACCTGATATTTCGGGGCTCCTTGGCCCCTCAGCCACCACAGTCACTGGCTCAGTCACCTCAACATCCTCCCTGTTGGGGGTACAGAGGACAGTGTGTGAGGGAGTGTTGCAAATCCCTGTCCCTGCAGGAGGGCAGTTTTCCAGGTCATCATGCAGAATGGAAATACAGGCTTCACTCCTAGAGTATGAAATCCAGTATAACTTGCATAAACATCAGTGATCTTTGATAGAATCACAGAATAGTTTGGGTACTTAAAGATCATCCAGCTTGATGTCCCTGCTGTGGGATATCTTTTATTAGCTAGGGTTATGCAGGGTCCCATCCAATCTGGCCTTGAACACCTCCAGGGATGGGGCATCCATTTCTCTGGGCAGCATGTTCCAGTGCTTCAACAACCTCATCATAAAAAAATGTCTTCTTTATGTCCGACCTAAATCTAACACAGTTTAAAAATGTTGCCCCTTTTGCTGTCACTACAGGCTCTGGTAGAAAGTAGTCTCTCTCTGTCTTATAAGCCACTTTGTGTAGTGAAGGGCTGCAATAAAGTCTCCCTGCAGCCATCTCTTTATGCTGAACCACCCAACTGTCTCAGCCTGTGCTCCTGGGGGAGGCGTTCTAGCCTTCTGATCATTTTTGTGGCCTCCTCTGGACCAATTCTAGCAGGGATTATCTTTGAATTGAGGTTGTTCTGTGAGCTGCAGCACAATACTTCATATTCAAGAACATGGTAAATACAGTAGCTTCCCGTCACTGGTGTATCTTCCTTCTCTTCAGGAAGTTACAAGTGAGGATTAATGAACTTGTGAGGAGAGCAAATAAGCTGCTGGTCACTCTTCCTTGCTGTGAGAGCAAGAAAAGGCCTTGAATTCCTCCCCTCTCCCCTACTTTATTATACATAGCTCATAAAGATATAAAAGGATATTTTTTAAAATCTCATTGTTATATGTACTGTAAATAGATTAAAATTTTTAGGTGATCCAGTTAACTTGGAACTGTTGAAAATCATTAAACTTCATTTTATGATTCCTGTAAATGCTATCTCACCACCAGGGACTTGCTTAGGTGCTGGCATAGTAAATACCAAGGTTTGTGTTCATTCTGACATTAAAGTTGGCTCAGAAGAGTTAATTGCTCTCAGGTGTCCTCAGCTCTGGCACATAAAGCAACCTTTATTTCCAAACCACAACTTCATCCTTTAAACTCTTGAGTCTGAATCCAATCCTGTCATCACTCTCATTGGATTTTATAAGTGGTGGTGTTTGGGATAGAACCAACACAGAGTTCGTGGCATCAGGACAATTTATCTTTCTACCTATGAATGTATAAACCGTATTTATATCTTTTGAGCACACAGCACAACCTTCTAGCTCTTTGCAGTCAGCCAACAGACCCCAGGGACACTCACACCGTACATTTCCCTGATACAATTTCTCATGCCCTTGCACAGATAGCATTCTAAACTTGTAAAATGGTGTCCCTTTATAGGTGGGGTATTGAAACCGTAACTGGGTACAGATGGAGTCAATGTTGGATTTCTGTGTTATGTTATGGTTCACATAGCAGTTTTATATATTTATGTGTTTAACTTGAAGTAGAGCAGAGGAAGAAAAGTGTTCCTGCTGCCACACACAACTATTGGCTTGGTGACGGTAGCAGAGATGATGAGTTGCTGCGGTGGCTCAGCCCAGCCCCGGGCTGCTCTCTCCTGATGCCCAGCAGTTTCTCGCTATCCGATGGGTGGACGAGCCATCCCCTGAGGGTGTATCAGGGGGCGAGGACGAGATATAGAGCCACCGCCTCTCTCTCTAGAAAATTCTCCCAGTTCTGTAATTTCATTAGCTAAGGCTCTTTGTTCCTACCCCCTAAACGCTGTTCTTGGATATCGCAGTTGTCTGTTCCCGGTCCCTTGCCTTCCCGTTGGTCCCCAGCCGGCACTGTTAGCCACACCTCCTTCCCTTAAAAGTTGTTCCCGAAGCCTGATTCGGGGCTTATCCGTCCCTGACCCGTCCTGCCAATAAACCTGTTCCTGGATACCATACGGAAAGCCTCTCCCTGCTTCTTTGTCTCTGCACCTCGGCTGGCCGCTCCCCCAGGCAGCCTCTCGGGAGGCCTGCCCCAGGGGAGTGAGCGCTGGCAAGCGGCCGCTGGTGGGCTGTGGCAGCAGAACACGGCTGAGTCGCCGCGGCTCCCTCACACATCTGCAGCTATCCGGACGAGGGGCTGAGGGGACGAGGCAATGAGTCCTCCTGACTCTCAGGAGAGACCTGCTAACTGGGTTTCTCTTTTTTCACTCTTCTACAGCTGAAACCTATTTGACTTCCACCACTAGAACAAATGCATGTTTGCAGAACAAGCTCTGTTGGGAATGACAGGTGTTGGTGTTGCTTGCTGAAACCACTGTGATTTTAAGTAAAACTAATTGTACTTTAACAGAGCAGGAAAAAAAATATAAAGAAAAAGTTCTCTCAGCTGGGAAATTAGGAGCTCACTTGAGAAATGTATCCTGATTTGGGCTTGGAGCCAAATCACGCTCTGTGTTGAGTGCTGTGATATTGCTGCTCAGAAGCACTTTTTTTGGTCCAGGTTCTTCTGCATAGTGTCACATTCTTAACTCCAGGAATGAGCAGAGCCTGAATTGTGTGAGAGATTCAGATTTCCAGGATCAACTGGCAACTGAGCTTATCTTACATGAGTGCTCCAAATACAATGAAGTCATTATAAAGAAAGACAGACTCCAGTTTTTTCTTTGGATTTTGTTTGCTAGGTGGCAATGAAAATGAAATACATTCATTTTTGTCACCCTAAATATTGAGCAGATGTGTTAAATGTGCTCTAAACAGGACATAATCTGCTGCATTACAGCAGGGCAGGACCAAATCTGATTCTGAATAAACCCTGGGTGGGAAACAGGACTTGCTTAGACTTCTGAGGTTCTGGATATGTGCAAAACTGTAGATAGCTCTAACATAAGAGGAGGATGTCTACTATATTTTATGTCTAGTTTCATTTAGGCTGCAACTGATAAAGTCTGGTGAAATATTTCAATTAGATACCATTTATTTTGAATACAAAATATGTTAGACATATTATCCCCCCACTGAATTTTCTAGACATAAAAACTATTTCTGTATTTGAAATCACCAATCCAATAGTGAAATCAGGTATTTGTATTATTTATATAAATTTTATGTGATTTTTATGTCCTTTCAGGTTATTTGGCACAAGAATTAGCTGCTAATTTGTCTTTGTTTCTTTTTTTAAACTGTGCCTCTTGCTTATTTATTCAGCAAGGTTTCCATTGAGTTCCAAGGACTGACACGGAGGGTTTGCTCACCCCGTTCAGAAAAAACAAGATGATTCAAGAACTGAGATAGAGGGACTTTAGTCTTTCATTTATTTATTTTCCCAATAAACTTACTTGCCAATTAATATATCAAACTGTCTCACAAATCCAGATTCATCCAACCTTATTTAGACATTGAATCAGAAATTACTTTCCAGAGGACAATTCAAATTGTAGTTCAGTTGATTTGCTTCCAGTGATGTCTATATTTCCTGGTTGACTTCAGGAGATATGTACTGCATCCAAACTCCTGACTAAACCACTGCAAGTGCCTAAAGCCGGCTGAGATAAATATAATGTCTAACTCATCCATTTTATCCATTACTTGGATTTCTTAAGCAATGGCAGTGAGCTGCATAACACCATGAGCACACATATAGATTCATTGCCTATATCAAGAAGTAGAAAAGCTCTTGGAGAAGAGTTATAGGGCTTAGTTGAAAATGTTGTAATTAATGAGGTGATATTTATAAGAATTAGGGTTTGGCAAGCTTTGCTATAAACAGAACATTATTGCCAGGGTTTGAATGGAGAGCCTGTCTCACTACCATTGATCATTATTCCGAGGAATAGCACAACAGGGAAGTAAGGGGCAGAAGAGGCAACAAGAAAATAAAACCTACCATTTTAATTTACTATTTTTTATTTACTACGTTGGAGACAGAGCAAAATGGGTCAAAGAGAAAAGAGCCACAGAGTTTCTGTAGAAAAAGTCAGTGGATAAAATGGGATGCTAAATGAAGTTGCTAGAGATGAGCATAAGAGCAAATAGGTCAAAGGATTATTTTTAAGGATGGGAAAGGTCTGAGATGGAAAGTGATTCACTCTTTAATACTGAAATTTTTGTCTTCATATGTCCTGGGGTGCATCACATTATGCACTTTGACTAAGTTGCAGCAATTAAGCCCTCTCATTTTGCATGATGCCCTTGATACCTAAGCATACGCTTTTATCGTGAATTTGATACCAAACAAGATATCATGGGTATTAAAAGAATTGCTTCAAACCCAGAATCTTGACTAGATAATTTTTTTAAATAATAATTTTTCCTTCTGAGTAATTAGTAAATTTTAAGTTCTGAATGCCCTTGTTTCAGACACAAAAAGCTGCTTTTGTTTTTAAAATAGTGTTCTGGAAAGGTAATTTAAAATTGAGAAGGAAAAACATCGAAGTGATCACCAAAGAAATGATAATGTGGCAGCTCACTCTTCCTAGAAAAGTTATGATTCCTCCAGTGCAAAAAAGAAGTAGAAAGTCCAGGTTGCAAATGTAAAGCACAGCAGTTCCTGGCTGGGCAGGATTAAAAATTTCCTGGAAAGGTCACCAGAAGTAGGTGGGGGTATCACTATAAACACCTTTCTAAAGGCAGAAGCCCTTACTTTTGCTTTTGTCCTTGGAAGAGACCCTGAAAGAAATAAGCAAGTCCATCACCTTGTGTTTTGGATAAATGAAGTTCAAATGCTTGAAAAAAAAAACCCAAAAAAAAACCCCTAAGCATGCTGTGCCATCTTTTTCAGATTACATTCACTGTGATTCATGCTGCTATCCTTCATTTTCCAGTACTGTACTCTTGGGACTGCTGGAAGATTTCAAAGGGATGAATGAACATTACTTTGATGAAAAGGTGAAAGGCATATCTATCATACCCTGGTTTTTAATCAGGTAATTTCTGAACAGGCTGCAAAATATTAGTAAATGTTCTAGGTAGATAGATGATTTTCTTTTCCTTTTGAAGTTAAGAACTACCTGGTTTTCTGCAGTTATTTGTAAACAGCAAGAATCCCAATTCACTTGAAAGGACCTGCCATGCTAATGTGATGTGTAATGTAATCAGGTGGGCATTGAGTGAGGTCCTAGAGGGACAGACACATAAAAGCAGCACTTCTGCTGAACCTCTGTTTCCAAGAACTTCTCTGACATGCATTTCCATGTAATAAAGGAATTCTAGAGTATGAGATAAGACATGCCAATTATCAGTGAGTCAGAAGAGAGTTTTAACAAGGTTAATGTGTGTGTAGGTGGCAGAAGTCTGTTCCCTCTCCTGGCTTCTGCTCAAATTGGTTTCTCTTCTGTTTCCCTACAGAGTTTTGGAGTAGAATCTTTCTAAACAAAAGCAGTACTGACTGTCAAAGGCCACTCATTGGCATAGAACAGTTAACTACTGGGATTTTATTTTTACCACTAACAGACATCCTGAGAATGACTGGGACACGTCTCTGCAAGCAAATCAAACAATGCCCTGGGTCTGGACATTGCAGTTGGGAGTGTGTATATGGGTCTGTATGTATGGGACTGTATGGCCCAGCAGCCATTACTGGTAATTCTTTGCCCAGTTCAGTAAACAAAATGCACAGAAAAGATATATACTGATGCTGTTAGGATGAAAACAGCCTAAACCAAACCCATATTTTCCCTTTGATTTAGCTAAACATTTAATTTCTATAGTGAGGCAGCACAGGTGCACAAAAAGTTGGTCAAATAATTATTCAGTTGTCTGTTTACTCTAATCAATTGAATTTTAGAAAACTGAAAATGGAAAATAAAATTTTTTGGTTGAAGTTCTGCAAACATTTATACCAATGTCATGGGTACTGAAATTCTGAGGCTACATTCCTAGTGCAAGAAACTTCCATGTTGCAGAGGTGGAAATCTTTCTGACTCAATGGTACAGGAAGAACCTGATCAGTATTTGCCTGTCTCAAGCTGAAGGTACACAGTGTTTTCCATTTTACTGTGAATATATGTAAAATGTAGACTCCCAAGTCTAAGGCTTTTACTCCCATGATACATTTTATAGTTTCACTGAAAGGGAAAAATCTCTAGTCAGCAAGAGTGGTGATATCCCAATTAGCTTACTATTCTCCATGGACAATAAACACACTACATGGGCGAAGGGAATGAGAAACTTATCCTCCCCCAATATACATATTCCACATATTTATATGTGTGTTTTGTAGTACCATTAATATCATCTTTAAAACTTTTCATGTTGCTTATTGGTCTCAGCAGAAAATCATCTGGCAAAATATTGGTGTTTCAAAAAGAGTCCTGCTCCTCACTATGATCAAATCCAGGTTATTTTCATTCTGTGATAAAGGGAATAAAGAGACACCATGTCAAAATCCTCTTTCATGTAGATGTAACATCAGTTGTTTTAAGGAAATCCAGGTGGATTTTCTAATATTTCCAAAAAGTGTTCAAATAAATAAAAGTTTCAGTGTCATTTGGGTTTTTGTGTTGTGAGCTGTGTAATGAAAATTTTTGTTTGTGAAAATTGTTCCAAAGAAAGGGCTGGAAAAAACCTAGCAAAAAAAGGTTTAATTTCCAATAAACCCATATTTTCAGGAAAAAAAGCCCAAAACTTTTAAAACCTGCTTTTAGAGTCAATGTATGCTGAAATGCAAGAATAAACATGTAATTTACTTATATAATTTGATACTTTCTTTTTCCATGATGTAACTCCATATAATCACACCAAAATCTTTTAATGTTTAAGATAAAAACTAAAGTAAGTTTTAGCGAGCTTTTGTTGAATTAAGTTAAATTAGAGCAGGTTTTTATTAGATTCTCTATATCTGCTGAAATTTAATATTTTGCATGAAAATAAAATGTTACATGAGATGTTTAAAATGTGTCTTATAACAATGGAAGGAAATGTCTTAGTGTATGAGAAATGATTCCCTCAAACAATTTATTGGGATTAACGAGTCTGGCTTTTGGCTAACTCCACTGCAACCCAGAACTCGCCAAACTCCAGGGAAATAAGACTAATGCAGAGCCAGCACAAGTGGAAAAGAAAACCTTGGTGGTCCTCTGGAAAGAGAAAATAGAAGGGAAATGTAGTAGAATTGTGTGTGTGGACTATATGATGTGTCTTGGAGAAGCAAATGAGGAGCAGAAACCCCGGCCCCTGTCCTTAGGGATTTGCAGTCTGATAAGAGTGATTTGAGAAAAGACGGATTCAGCTAAATAAATTATGGTGATACATTGTGGTTATCTATATACTGCAATCCAGTTTGGTGAAGATGTATGTGAATATTTACTACTTCTTAAACATCGTGCAAAGAAGTGAAACCAGGGAGAGTTTATAAGGTTGTGTTTTATATCCATTCTTAATTTCTGTAGTTATCATTTGAAGCTTTTGAATTACCTTACTCCCTCACTCCAGTTTTGCTGTAAGTAGTAGTTTCCTGCTCTGAAACCTCAGTTTATACTCATCATATATTTGCACTTGTATTAAAACAGAAATGATGTGTTGATCATTGCATGTTAAAAAGTGAAAAACACAGCCAGGTGTTAATTCCTCATCCATGGTGTAAACTCAAAAGATACTGCCTCATCAAATTTCAGCTTTTCAAAGAACTCTTCCAGTTTAACATCAAGGAAAAGCACTGGGAATGTCAAAACTCCTCTTGGTTTGCTTTTAAGGTTTTGTTAACTAGTGCTCAGGTTGGCAGTAAAAGACCCATAACATTGTTTATTTGCATCCATGTGTGAGACCCAGGTGCTTGGCATGTCCTTTGCCTGGTTTTTGCAACATTCCTTTCTATTCCCTCTCATTCCCCACATCCTTTCTCTTTTCCCCTGCCCTGTAGCAGAGGAAAAAGGGTGAACTAGGTTAACCTGCCAGCTTTATCTCTAGTTCTGATTTTTTTCTTGGAAATTGGTTTGCCTTATGCTAGTATGATATGAAGGTCTCAGCTTTTTCTGACCATTTTTTCTATTTTTTTTCCCCATGGAAATTGCAAAAAATATTACCAAGCAAGATCTGCATAGAAATGCAAAAGATACTACAGATTTCCTTCTTTTTTAGGAAACATGTACTTAAAATGTCCATAAGTTGTTCGTAAGTTTTTGCAAACTTTTTATTAAAATAGATCATAGCAAGAAGCTCTTTACTTAGTATTTTATAGATCTTCAAACTTTTAGAGAAAGAAACTAGAAAAGAATTTGTACCTGGCTATCAAATTTTTTTTTCTTTTATATGATATTTAAATCTAATAAACTGGTTGCCAGTTATGCACATTAATAGATTATCAGTAATAGTTTCACTTATGTACATTATGTTTACAATGGATATCTGGCAGCTGCCTCACCATCACTGCCAGCATCTGCATTAATGCTCTGTGACGTTTGTCCTACAGTTACTGATTTTCCAGGTGATCTGGAAAGCAACTGGAGGCCCAACACCTACAGTGATATTTCTAAGGCATTCTCTTCTGTTAATAATGTCAGAAAACAAACCACAAGACTAACAAATTCTTACAGTCAACCTGGGGTTTTTGCATTTTCTTTTACTACAAAAAAAATTACTTGAATTTTAGGATGGAAAGATTGGAATTAGGGCATTGCTATTGATTGAATTATCTGAAATGATATAATTCAGTGTTTTTATCCTTAAAGGCATTATCTGTGTTTGTGGAAGGTTGACAGGCACTAGAAAATAAAAACCTCTGTTTCTCATTTGAATGGAGGCTGCATGCCAGGGCATTTTTAAACGGGCAGATAGGGATAGGACAAGTCTTTTTTAAACTTAAAGAGGAGAGATTTAGATTAGATGTTCTTTGCTTGCAGAGTGGTGAGGCACTGGCACAGACTGCCCAGAGAAATTGTGGATTCCCCATCCCTGGAAGTGCTCAAGGCCAGGCTGGATGGGACTCTGGACAACTTGATCTAGTGGAAGGTGTCCTTGGCCATGGAAGGGATGTTGGAACAAGATGATCTTTAAGGTCCCTTCCAACCCAAACCAATCTATAATTCTCTGAATTCATATAGATATGAATACAGTTTCTCTCCTCTTGTCACAAAGGTTCAGCTCAACTCTCCCAGTCACAGCTGTAGGCTTTGTTAGTGTCAAGAGGAATCTACCCAGCTGGATTTTTGGTGTCTAGATTTACACCTCAGACACCAAAACAGGCATAAGTATGTTTTGCCTTAATTATTTCAATATTTTATATTTACTGCGGAATAGACACAAAATAAGCAAAAAAAACTCTACTCACTGAAATTTTAGGTGGAGAAATTCAGACTTGGAAAAATTATTGCATTTTAAGAGAGATTGTCTGTAAATCACAGCTAGAACCATCTGCTAACTATTAGATTAACTTTCACCAGCACTGTAAGATTTTTCCTAAAGAATTTAACAACATAGTAGAGTTTAGATCATTGAAATCCTGTTTCTTCTCTTCTGGAGATTGTTGAAATATTTATTCCATGAAACTCCCTAGTACAGCCTTTTAAATTGTTCCCAAATTTTGAAATATTTTGCATAGTTGATTTAGGCATTTTATATTATAATAATGTTATATTCTGTAAGTCCAGAGAATAACATATGAGAAAAAAACTCCATTAAAATTATTAAGGATTGCTTAATATGTTAATGCAAATCTCATCTCTTATTAATAGCACATGTATTATAAATGCTGTCAATGCTTATTGATAATATATTGTATTTTATTCAAATTAAATATACCAAGAGGATAACCTGTTTTCAGGTTTATCTTGTTACATGCAAGTTTTACCCATAATCTGATTTATTTGCTCGGTGTCTCAATAATATAACACCATTCATAACAATAGCAATTGAGCTCATTCCCTTCCATTCTGGTTCATACTCATTTTTCCATTTTAAGAAAACTCACCACAGTGTGATGAGTCCAGGTCTCAAGGCTGTTTTAAGCAGGTAAGACACATTTTGAAAACTTTCAGAAGAGATTTTGAATGAGGGGGAGGGAGTTAAATGTAAAGAAAAATAACCATCTAGTTAGCAAGATGTGGAGGAGGGGGAGAGAAGCAGATCTTGTGGATACATCGTTTACTAGGAAATTAAACAATTCAGGACAGCACAGAATATCCTATGTCTGTACTATCAGATAATTTTATCCTTGAAAAGCAGTTTAGCCAAGTCCTTGCATTAAATGGAAGAGGAATATGTTACAGCAACTGGAGGTTGAAGAGCTTCCTTTACATAATCTAACACCAACACATGGCTGATTTGTTGGTGCCCACCCCCAGGTTATAAAACCCTCATTGTTAAGTAACAACTGTCAGTGTTCACTAATCCAGTGCTCCAGCTCTGGGCCAGAGTGTGACATCCCAAAGTGACCCAGGATCCAGAGAGAAGTGACTGCCTCTTCACACCCAATTACCCTCACAGTTTGTAGCTCTGTCCCAAAGTATGTGGTAGAGGATACCTGGATCACCAAATTTTGTCAGTGAGCTTGAAAACCAGATTTCTTCCCATGGTTTGTTATAGCTGATTGGAAAGGTGTGCACACCTGGCTCTGGTTGGGTTACAAGGGAAATACAACATCCCCTCAGACATTTATCTTTGTACCAGTTCTTGTTCTCTTGCTCTTTCTCCTTCTCCTCTTCAATGCTACTCATTTAAAAATATATCTAAGATTAGGCTGCTGAAATGATGCAACTCCCATTTCTAGAGGAACAGTTTTGGGATCAATATCAAAAGTAAGCACTGCCTTTTACACTGTTGGCATAAGTGCCCCTCAATAGGTAAATAGCAAAGAAACAAGCAAAAGCTAAACATATATTTCCACCTTTCAAATTGAGATAAGCAAATTCAAGAAAAAACATCTAAATACACTTTGAATGCCTTTGTTTTAATTTAATTTAGAGGCAAAAGAGATAGTCTTGAATAGAAAATCCTTGAATACCAGAGGAATGGAAATTTTTTTGTATCAGGTTCAAACTTCATGTGAGCCTCTTATGAAATTTCAGTCTGGCTCTCAGCCTAGCTCTTTTCTGACTTTGATCTCTCACGTTATATTGATACATTCAAGAAGCAAAATTTATTTCTACTTAACACCTCTATTCTTCAATAATGTATAAATAAATAAGCAAACAAACAAACAAATAAGTAAATATTTTAACAAGGGAAGCCTCTGGGTTGATATGTCTGTATTACTGATATTGGTGAACAAGGCCTTACCTGTACTTGTAAGAAATGAGCAAGACTGTCAGCACTCAAAGGATTGCCAAGACCATCTCAGTTCATCTCTTTACTCATCTTCTTGAAAAAGAAGATTAATGTTGAAATGAATGGAAGAACCTGTCAGTACATGAGAAGCTTTCAGGAAGACTTGATGCTTGAGGAAACAGTTTGGTTATCAGCTAATCCAGGGCACCAAATTAGATATTTCAGGTTCAGTTTTCAGAAAAGTATTCCTGAGCTATATACACAAATGTGCAATTACAAAACCAGGAATATGCCATATAAGAGCATAGCAATAATAGCATAGCATGTAATTCAATTATTTAAACAATGACTCTTCTTTGTTATAACCCTAAAATAAAATAAACTATGAAAGCATACATTTACAGAACAACACAAAATGCCATTTGAGATTTTTTGCAATGTTTTGTTGATTTAATTTCTTAGCATGCTTTGAAAATCAAGATAAAATAAAATGCTTTTAAACAAATATGGCAGTGTCCTTGCTCACTATTTCTATATTCATGTTACTCATAATTGAAAAATGGAAACCTGGAAATTAATTTTAGCACTTAGTATGCAAATTGCTCATAGCAAAAAGCCCCTTTATCTTCTGTGTTATCTTTTGTTGTGGCATTAGTGAAACTTACATAAAACAATCTTAATATTCAAGACAATTATTCTGAAAACAGCTGTTCTCCAAGATTTATCTCTAAATGGTATAATCAAAACCTCAAAGTATCCATATATATTTTGCCTGGTTAACATTTATCACTGAACTCTTTCAATATGACTTTTCAACTGTGATTCTGTTATTTAAATGACAACCCCTAATTAGGGTTGACATTTCACTAGCCTTATTTCCAAATTCAGTTCATTCTGACCTCAGACAAGCTATTTAAAGCTGTTGAGCTTCAACTTTTACCAAAAGTGGTGTGCAGAGTTTTACTTTTCCAGACTTCCTTTTGAAGTCTGTCTTCATTTGCAGTATAGAGATGATGTTTATGGAAAGGTCCTATCTCCATCTGCACGAATCATAGAGTCGTAGGGTCACAGAATGTCCTGAGTTGGAAGGACCTTTAAGGACCATCAAGTCCAACTCCTGGCCCTGCACAGGAAACCCCAAGAATCAAACCATGTGCCTGAGACTGTTGTCCAAACACTTTTTGAACTCTGGCAGGCTTGGTGCTGTGACCACTTTCCTGGGGAGCCTGTTCCACCATCTGGCTGAAGAAACAGAGCTGAGAAAGCTGGCACAAAATCTGAAGAATAGATTTCCCCAGGCTTGCATTTTGGCACCAGAATTTCTTGATCTGGAATAATGTAAATTTTGTATTTTGAATGGAAGCATCAAAGTAATAAAAATCAATAAGTATTGCTGTCTGGGTTTTAGTACATGGCTTTTATTATACATAATAATGTAATTCTGAAAGGGCTAAATCTTTGTTATTCACATGGGTGGAAGGTAACAAAAACTTACAGGATTAGATGAAGTGGAAATGCTGACAGTAAATATGTTGTTTACTGTTCTGCCTTTCACTGCAGCATTGAGCTGTAGCAGCTTAAACAGCTTATGGACAAATATGTGCAAAGAAACTTCAAAGGTTAATTTAAACAGTTTAATGCTGTGAAAAGTGAAACAACTTATCTACAGTAAAAATGTGGTGCTTACAGTGAGTTCCTCAGATCAGGGGGGATGCTTTTCCCTTTCCATCAGTGTGGCATAACCATCATCCCACCTGACAATCTTATGAAAAAGAATTGTGCTGAAAATCTGTGTTAAAATTACAATGTTCTTGTTTATTTCTCATGGCATTTGACAACCAATTTTTGGTATGAGTTTCCATGCTTGTATGCAATGTGCATTCATACATTTTATGTTAAATCAAAGCATCAGCTTTGGAAATGTAAATATAATGACTACTTGTAGTAGTAAAAAGTTAATTCTGTGGCAGAAATATATAAAATTGAATATTAAAATCACGAAGTGATGCTTGTTTCTGAAAAGATTTCCTGTAGATCTATTTGTGAGTTTTAAATCCTCATCTACAGCTGCCTTTGTAACAAAACCCAAGTTGTAGTATAGCTCTTCTTGATCACAAATATATTTTATTTTGTCTTTTTTGTCTGTCTGTATTTTGAGTGTTTTTCCCCCTGTGTGCTGGTTTTGGCTGGAATAGAGTTAATTTTCTTCACAGTGGCTGGCACAGGGCTATGTTTAGAATTTGTGCTGAACACAGGGTTGATAATACAAAGATGTTTTTGTCATTGCTGAGCGGAGCTTGCACAGAGCCAAGTCCTTTTCTGCTTTTTGCACTGCTGTGCTGGGGAGAAAGCTGGGGGCATGTGGGAGGGTGGGAGGAGACAGCCAGGACAGGTGACCCAAACTGACCAAAGGGTTATTTCAGACCATATGGTGTTATGCTCAGCATATGAAATGGGAGGGGTGGGGTAGGGTGGGTAAAGAAAGAAGGAGGGGACATTTGGATTGATGGAGTTTGTGTTTCCAAGTCCCCGTTACATGTGATGAGGCCCTGCTGTCCTGGAGAAGGCTGAACACCTGTCTGCCCATGGAAATTGATGAAAGAATCCCTTGTTTTGCTTTACTTGCACATGTGGCTTTTGCTTTCCCTATTAAACTGTTTTTTCCTCATCCCATGAGTTTTCCAGCTCTCACTCTTCTGATTCTTTCCTCAATCCTGCTGCTGGGGAAGTGAGCAAGTGGCTGCAGGCTGGACACCCTGCAATTTGTTTAAGAGAGTGTTCAGGTTTCTTGTGTCCTCTCCAGCACAGTCATATTTGAAAGAGCAGAGAGTGGGTGTCCCTAGTCTTCAGGACAATCTCGGAGAGATTAATGGGAAATGAAAGATACCATCTCCTAGAAAAAAAAGAGTATAGGAGGGATGAGTTTAGGATGGGAGGTCTTGAGGAAATATTTTTGTCTGATTCTCCTTCCATTTCATGAAATCATCATTCTTTTTACCTTCACATTTTCTTATGGCTTTGGAAATACCCACACTGAGCATCTGTCCCCTAGAGCATTTGTGTACATCTGTTGAGCTCCAGAAGTCTGGCTGGAGTCTGGGTTTTAGCTCATAGGAAGTGAAAGCTTTATTAAAGCACTGGAAGCCAACTTCCTGTGTGCCCGAAAGCTTTTCTGCCCTTTCCTGAGCATACCTGCTGGTCTAATAAAAAACTATTAGGTTCGTGTGTAATTATTTTATCCTGGAGCATCACAGGTACAGCAACAGAATCATGGAATGATTTGAGATGGAAGAGACCTTAAAGATTGTCTTGTTCCAACCCCCTGCCATGGGCAGGAACACCTTCCACTGGATGAGGCTGCTCAAAGCCCCATGGAGCCTGGCCTTGAACACTTCCAAGAATGGGGCATCCACAGCTTCTCTGGGCAACCTGTGCCAGAGCCTCACCACTCTCACAGCAAAGAATCTCTCCCTAATAGCTAATTTAAGTCTCTCCTCCCTCTGTTTAGAGCCATTTCCCCTTGTCCTGTCACTGCATGGCCTTGTCAAGAGCCCCTCTGTGACACAGCTATACAGCAACTATAACAGAGCTATAGCTACCCACAAAGGCAGATGTGCACACTCACCAACATATTATTTCCTCTTTTCTTATACTACATATTTTTTCAGTATTTTTTCTTTCTCAAATATAACATTTCTTCCTGGTTTATTTTTACACTTAGAATTATTTCAGAAATATGAAAATTGAAGAATTATTATTGTCTATTAGCAACAATTCTTCATCATTCCTATTTCCCTATATAACTCAGTGAATCTCCATCATTAAAAAAGCTTGATGTAGCACATTTTATGATCCCTAGTGCCCAATATTTGACTTTATATAAAAGAAATATGCAAAGGATTATATGTTAATTTTATCTTTCCGCAAAAATAAAATGGACAACTTCTAGTATTGCAAAATTGAGATCTAAAAAGAAAAAATAAATCAAGACAATTAGGCAGCTCTTTTCACAATGATTAACTCTTTTGTCTGATATAAACTGTATAATCTTTCAGTCTAAAAGACAGAATTCCTTTTGGGATTAAACACTGTATGAAGAGATATTAAACAGCCAATTCAGCTCTCCTGTTTCTATGCCAAGTATGGTTTGTACATCTCTGTCATAAGCTTCTAGGTAATCTCTTTTCCAGGTTTGAAGACCCCCAGACTGCTCCATTATTCTACCCATGGATACCCTTTGACACTGCTGATCATCCTTTTTTAATTTTTCTGAAAGTTTTTGGTCTTCGATATGTCCTTCCTTGGACTAACAAGACAGAAACACACACAGTGAGTGAGTAATGGATTTGTATAGTAGCATAGTTGTATTTGTTCTTTTGTTATTCTTTGTTCTAATAATTCTTAACATCTGTGTGAGGGATTTTTTTGGTCTGGGTTGGTTTTTTTGGGCCATCACTATGTCCTGAGTTGATGTTTTAATGGAACTATCTGTCATAATCTCAAGGCCTCAGTCCTGAGCAGAAATGCTCAGCTCATAGCCTGTTATTTTTTTTCTGAGAATCTAGGATTGTTTTTCTCTGTGTTCAGAGTTTTATGCATGTGTACACTGAATTCTACTTGTACATTTCTCAAGGCCTATGCAATTCTTCACAATTAGATCCTGTTCTTCCAAGCATGAATAACATTGCAACTTCACAAAACTTTTTCATGGCTCTGCTCACTTGTTTTTCCATTTTGTAAAATAAAACAGTAAACAGCACATCCTTCTATTACTGTTCACCTCTCTTCACTGTTAAGAAACCTTAACAGTTTTTTATCTTTTAGCAGATTATTTAACCATTCTAAATAGCTAGGACATTTTTTCTTCCCCTACCAACTGTTCACTTCTGTTGTGACTACTTAATTTCTCTAAAAGCTTTGCATGAGAGACTTTATCAAAAGGATTGAAGAAATTCAGATAATTCATCTTTATCCATGTGCCAGCTCAGCTAACTCATTCAAAGAACAGCAAGAGGTTTTTCACATCTGTTTTTATTTAATATTTTGTTGTTGTTATTATTATTGTTATTGTTATTATTATTTTAGCTTTTCTATAGCAGTTCTCATCTAACATGCACATAGTTTTCCCAACCTTCTCCAGAAATTCTAAAGATTGGCCACTTGTTTGCTCACCTCCATTTTCAGTTTTCAAGGAAGTTTTAGGTGAAAGTTTACACACAGCTCTCAGTAGTTCAGCTGTTCCATCCTTCAGACCTTTTAAAATACTCTAATTCTCTGTGGTTTTGATGAATTATTTGAGTTCCATTTGGTCTACTTATACCATATTCACTTCCTCTGTTCCTTCAATTTCACAGAAATTCACTGCTCAGTCCCTCCATCCCCCACAAGGTTTCCCAGCTGGGAATGCACCTAATTCCTTCTATGGCAAAAATTGGCGGGATCCTTTGGAATGATTTTGTCATCTCTGAGTGTTCTTTTTATGCCTTGGACATCAGTACTATTCAGTTAAACAAAGGAACTTGATCACATTTAAACCATTAGGGTCTGATTGGTTTTGACAGTCAGACAGCAATTCCCACAGTTTCAGGCATCATTTGGAAAGTAAGAGAGTACAGGAACTTTCTCCATATTTTGGAGGGAATTACCCTGCTATACATGGTAAGATACTGTATGGGGATGAACATGCTGAACTAGTAAGTTAAGGGACCAGAACACAACTTTGTTTTTCAGAAGAGATGTAAACAGTTCTGTGCTCATGGTCCTGTGTGGAACAAATCTGCCCAGATTTTGCATTTGATATCCAATATTTAGCTTTTCTCCTTCTGAATAACTGATGTGAGACGGATTTCTCTAGTTTTTATCCTGGCAAAACATTTTCTTCCTGCCTCCTTCAGTCAACTCTTCAGTAATGTGAAGAGATTCCTCCTTATAAAATTATATCATAGAAATTCAATTAGAATACCAGAAATATTTTTTTCCTAAAAGAAAATAGAAAAGCTGGACCACAATTGTAATTATGGCTTAAGAAATATTTTCTCTGTGAAACAGACACCAAGGGCAAGATACAGCTGCCTAGATGTTGGAATTTAGGGCTATCTGAGATGCTCTGTGGTGCATTACCTGTTTCCCATCTTGTGCTCAAGGATAAAAGGGGTATCTTGTAGGTACTTTGTCATATCTGACAGCCTAATCACAATATGTCTCAGGTTCCTTAGGGCATCTAAAATAGCACTCAGTACCTATGTTTTAGTCAACTGAATTAAGCTTCCTGTCAGCTGAATTTCTCTCTAGGCTCCACCGACTGTACTCATTCGATTAATTGTCTACAATGGGAACTTAGACACCTACCTCATACCACCCCTGAGAAACAGATATTTAGGCAGATTCTATTGACAGTAATAATTTGATTTAAGTTTTATTGGAATAAGATGGATTGGAGAGACACTGGGACGAAACAGAAAGAAAAAGGCAGCAGGTATTTATAGCGCATTTAGGAACTTTGCAGGAGAAAGAGAAAAGGAGGGCATTTGGAGAGGCAGGCATAGCAAAGTGTGTCTGAGTTGCCTTAAATAAGTTTTTCTGTGACAAGGAATGCACTGATTAAAAAATAAAGACTAGATTCATATTCACTCTATGGTGCCTTTAATATCCCTGCCTGTGTAAGGGGACCTGAGGCAGGTATGACATCTCAAACTTCTTGCAAGTAAGGTGAAAAGTAACTAAGAATTCAATCCTGGCTGGATAACTGGCACTTCTGAGTTCAGATTTATCCTGTCTCAAGAGCAGGTACCTTGCAAAGGACAAAAAGCCCCACCCAGGAACCTTCAGGGTCTAAATAACAGCTGTGAATAAAAACTTCATCTGGGATATGAGAATTATCTTGGGTGTGTATTAGCTTGTTCAGTGTCATCAGTAATCAACATTTAGCAGAAAGGTTCCTGCATGCCTGCCTTACCCTTTGTAGCAGAAGAAATAATGAAGATGCCCATTAATATCCCTTCACAGCCTATTCCTACAGTTACGTCAATCAACATATAAAGGTCATATTCTGCCTTTGATCTCACATATGTATGACAGTAAAAATCTGAAGAAACAGGCTTTTTTATAGAAAATATATCATCAACTTACAAATTAGAGATGTGTGGAAATAAGCCTTCCATTAAGAGTTGTTTTATTCAAGTTCAGCTCATGGAAATGAAATGATTGGTTTTGCTCTGAAGGGTTTGAAGCCACAGAGCCCTTCTGGCCTTGTGGCTGTGCTGTGTTTTCTCACATTGGATGTTATTACAAAAACATCCCACTTCCAGCAGAGAGTTTGGTCCCAGAGTTTGAAGTGCATAATGGTACCTATTTGACTACTGAGCATGTTGTGGTGAGGAGGACACTTGTGTGATTGGAGAGGCAGCTGGAACACAAGTAGAGGCTAAAGAGAGGACTGACACTTTAAAACCATGGCACAGAATTCTGATAGATTCTCTATTTCAAACAATCTACAGTCATCACAGGCCTTTCTGCTATAATAACCTGAGTCCATTGGACAGTTTCTCCCAGATACTTTAGGCACCAATACTTTTGTTTCAGACCTTCTGACTCTGACCTTTTTTATGCTAACTTTAATAAAATGCAGCTCTATTCCCCTTGAGTTATTCCTGAATCACATCAAAAGAAATGGGAGGAGAAGCAAGCACTGGAATACTCACTTTGAGTCCTCCAATTTAATTCAAAATAATTTATTTCAAATTCTGAAGCATATGTTTTAAAGCATTAAAAATTTAAGTATAGCTCAAATGAAAGATTGTTCTTGATGTCCCTTCAAAATATAAAAATCTGGGATGCAAAAAAGGGAGGGAAGGAGGCAAGCTGGAAGGATTTTAGTTTGATTCATCTCTTTTACAGAAAAAATTATTGACAGAACAAAGTTCTGCAGTGGAGTGAATGAGCACACAGGCAGGGTGGAGGGAAGCCTCTAGGTCATGACCCCTCTTTTTACCTCTCCTCTAAGTGTTTGCCAGAAGCTGATAAAATTGAGTGGGGTCAGAGGGACCTCTTCATCATCTGTAGCAACAGAGAAGCTAAATTCTTTGAGAAGTTATTTGGCTTTGACTTGTGCATTGTTTGTCTGTCCAGTGCTGTCTGAAAGTAAAATGTATGCCTGTTTTGTTCAGAGTAGGCAAAAAACAAAAAAAAAGGCAATGCTCAAAGTTTTGGGAATTTATTTTGGAAAGTCACCAAAACTCAGTGCAAAGAGATTTTCTGCATCTGCTTACTAATGAGTGTTTTGTTTTGAAATGAGCGTGGCTGGGGTTTCTTCTGAGGGAGAAATATTTCCTCGCTTCCACCTGGAAGCCGAATCAGCGAAGTTGTGCAGCAGCCGGGGCTCAGTGCTCAGGAGAAGCAGGAGCAGTGCCTTTGTGTAGCATCAGCTGAAATCACTGTGCAGTCCCATCTGTTCTAGCTGATCACAGAGCTTGCTGGAAACTTTCTGTTCTGTTATCTCTAAAGAATTGTTTGAGCAGGTGTATTTAAAAGCATGACTGTCTAGAACAGGGGATCAGTATCTCCATATTCTAGCTCATCAGAGACCACCTCATTTTAGTGGTATTTCTTTCTCAGGTGTTTCTTACAGAAGACCATGACTGAGAATAAACATATCCAGAGTTTTGCAAAAAAAGGTTTGTGTTGAGAGAACATATATCTTAGCATTATAGAACTGCTTGTTTTTTGTCTTAGATTTATTTTTTATTTGTATTCCCATTCCATTCATATTTTCTCATAGCTCAGGTTTTAATACATGGCTTTTCTTGTTTATCAGAATCTCACAAACTGCATGTCCTTTACAGCCTTTTAGAAAAGGCTATAGGGAACTCGAGTTCACTCTGCCTGAAGATAAATCTGCAAAAGAACTTCAGCACTACAGAGCTCAGTGCTGAAATGCTTAACCCTTGATTGTTCTGCTCTGTGCAAACTTTGATGGGCATCTGATGCCTGATACCTCATAGAAGTCTAGGCAAAATAAAAGCAACAAAATGAGAGAAAAAATGCCAGAATTGCTTAGTGCTGCTGTTTAAGATTCTTCTGGAGTTCAGTGTTCAAAGCAGGGAAAGCAAAAAAAACCAGAAAACATGAAAACAAACCTTCCCTCAAGCAGAATCTGTACACACCTAGTGGTGAGGGAGTTCAAGGGGGATGGGAAGAAAGCTCTGCATATTAAGGACAAACTTTATGAAGAGCTGCAAAAAGTATATGAAAGGAAGTGCTGTAAGTGCAGAGATGCACAGCACTCACTACCTCTATGGAAATTGCTCTGCTTTGGGTATTTCATTAAACCCTGGAACAGCAACTTGAATTTCACTCTTTTTTTTCCTAGTTCTCACAATATTTAGACCAAGAGCCCTAAAAACCAAGTTTTCTCTCTGGCTCTATCAATAATAAAGAAATTAACTGAAATAATATGAAAATGAAAGATGCAGGGTAATTTTCACAGAAAAAATAAGAGTTTGGAGAATTAGAAACCTGTTCTGATGTGTGTGGCCAAGTCTCTGTTTTGAAGCCTCCAGGAAGAAAAGGAATAAAAAACCTACCTGCGAGGTAAGAGGTCTAGCGACTGGGTAAAATGGACACAGCTGTGGTCCTGGAAGGTCCATCATCAAGACCTTTTGCAAAAAAATTAATCTGAGGAGTTTAATTGGAGTTTCATTGGAGTTTCATTCAACTGATCTGGCTTCTCAGGGGAACAGGACAGGGAGAATCCAGAATGAGATTGAGTATGTCTATGATTATAGCATAGGCACAGGCAGCAGGAACACTTGGGAAAGTCACAAGTGGAAGATTACGTTGAGGTGAAAATTTTGAAGTACTTTTTTTTCTGTATTGGAAACTAAAATTCCTGTTTAACTTAACCTTTAGAGACTAATCCTGGTCATCCTAGAGGTGTATTCTACTGACTTAAAAAAGTTTGCCTTACTGGAGAATATTCTGATGACATAAAATTCAAGTTTCAAATACACATTGTTCCTGAGAAAAAGTGAATTTGCTCAATGAGGAATTAGATGCAATTACTGTCTTTGGGAGTAACCATCAGACCAAATTAAGTACCTGTACTGGTGATGGTGCTATAATTTTACCTGTGTAGTGAACCTTCATTCCACATTCTGCATGGTCTGAGGACCAGCCCTGGGAGCATGGGTCAAAAGGAGAAGTCACAGGTGCCATGACAGTTTATTATTCTTGTATATGTACCCTCAAATCACCACATTCCTCACACCTCATTGTTCAAGATTAGACAGGATTTCTCAAGCATATGTGCAAGATGTGCAAATCAAAGCCATATGCTGCAAACCACCCCCCCACCCCCGCCCCAGATATGTTATGCCAGGCCTCTACTTAAACCTCTGAGACAACAAATGTATCTGGAAGGATCTCTCCAGATTTGAAAATGACTGGTTAAGGGATGGGTATCTGATAGGGATGGGTATCTGATATGGCAAAAAATACCAAGGTGTCTTTATGAAATATTTAAGTACTGTGGCACAAATTAATCTCCTCCAGTGGTAGACAAAGCAGTGCACCACTTGGGCCAGAAGTGTGGTTATCTGTGCCTCCCTCTGTAGTCAGTGGAAAGGAAAAGTCACTTCAAGATGGCATTTCACATCACGTAGGATCTGGTGCTTTGGAAATCTCTTTGCTGCATGTGTGTTTTGATGAGGTGAAATATACCTAGAGATCTGCATGGAAAAGCTTGTAAATCATGAGGGGAGGAGACAGATATCCTGAATAAAACTGGGAACAGATTGCCAGCTTTTACAATGTCAGGCTTGTCCTTGTTGAACAAAGGTTTGGATCTCTGTTCTGCATAGAGAACAAATAACTTTGGATGTTCAGCAAGTGGTGGGAGGGTGGGATGGCCCACAGGAAAAAAGAGATTGAGACACAGAGACCAGGGAACTTCTGAGATCTGGGGGTGACCACAGACAGACCACAGGGATTTTCCAAAGGCTACAGATTGGGCTATGTCAAATCCTTTGCAATCAGGAAGCCTCCAAAAATTGCTGTACTCAGAATACTGGAGAAACAGACACAACTTCCACGGATGTAGAGAGGAAGAGATTTATTTTCAAGCTTTTTTTTTTCTTTTAGTTTGTTCTACTTGGTTTTTTCTCCCTTTAAAAAGTCATAAATCATGAACTAGCAATTCACAGCTCGCTTTGTATTTTTGCTGTTCAGCTGAAGAGAATAGCAAAACCCTTCAAAGCCCTGGCTGGTTTGAATGTCCTGGCTCCCCATGCTAGAAAGTTGTGAAGAGCTTTGTCCTGGTTACAGAAATTGAAGCTTCTGAAGAAGACAGATGCTATATTTTTCATTTGCCTCTGGGCTCCTAATTTTCACTTGACTGAACAAAGAATAAGACTCTGGTTATCTAATTGTTGTATAGCAATGAATTTTGTTGCAATCTTTTGCAGCAAAGCTAAGGGACAGTTTGAGGAAACACCTTCCTGTCCTTTTTACCTCTCCTTGCCTACCCCAACGCTGTTTTTAGCAGGTAGAAGCATAGGATCTGTTTCTTCTGCAGAAAAATGAATCTTTCTGAGTGGAAGTGGTTCTATGCCTCCTTTGAGCCCTGCAGAAATTCAGTGCAGCCATTTGGCTGCTGTTGTGTTTTAAGTGATGCCAGAGGGCAGTGACATCCTTGGGAACAATCCACCTGCCTAACAATCCACCAGACCAGCAGGAGTTCAGAGTGGCAAACACCAGGAACAGCTTTAACACATAGCATTGTTCTTGAGAGAGGACAGCAGGACCTTAAAATAAGCTGAAGTTTCCATAATCAGAATTTGTAGTTTGCCCCAATGCAGCAGCTATTATTCATTTTAAAATTCTACAGGAACATATTTGCAGAGACTGTTTCATATCTTGAATTAATTAATGCCTGGGCCTTAAGGAAGTAATATACAATTAGCAACTGGCTTCACTTAGCTCTTTTCTCCTGTTTCTTTTCAGTTTCTGTTCTGTGGCTAACTTTTGAGAGTGATTTCTAACACCATTTTTTTTTTTTGTGGCCAATGCAACAGACATGCTGCAGAATATAAATATTTTCAAGAGTTTTCTATAAAACTGTTGAAAAGATGTTTATTTATTTTTTTCCCTAGAGAAATAGAAGTATTTTCCTTGCCCTGCCTCTGCTATGGAATGTTGGCCATTCAAGTAGAATTAGTGCCCAGTAAACTTCAGTCATGCAGCTGCAAATGAATGTAGCCTCAAATTGTAAATTAAGTTTGAGAGATCTTTTAAAATATATTTCTGAAATTTAAGGCATGGATTCCCTTCTCTTAAATCTAGCCCCTTCAGGTTCTAGTCTGTCATCAGCTTCTCTGTCTCTCCGGTCAGTGGGAGGAGCAGGTACTTCAGGACACACAGGAAAGTTTACATGGGATGGGTTGGTGCTTCTTTGGTGACATGAACTGAATAAAACCTAAGGAAGGTGATAGTTCTGCTGCTTAGCTTCCTTGGCTCTTTCCAGGCAGTCCAGCAAGCCATCTCAAGACTTTCCCTGAAAGCTCTTCTAAAAACAGAGATCAGTGTTCTCTATCCTCGCATTAGATAGTACCAAACTTCAGAATTGCTTCCTATTTAATTCACATAAATTTTTTTCAGAATAAGGAGTTACAAGACAAGAAATATCAGGTGTTCCAACAGAGCTTCTAGATGAAAAGCCATCTGTGATATGGTAAAAACTGCAGGCTCCCCAGATATATATATTTCTGCTTATCTTGAGAGGAGAAAAACTTCAGTTGTTCTGATATTTTATGAGTGACCTTTTGTGTTGGGACAGAGATCAAAGAGAACAAAAATCAAAGGGGAACACAAGCAGAATTGGCCACAATATGTCCCCTTTTCCCAATGGAACATTAAAAATACAAAGTAACAACCAGTTCCCAGATCATTGATTTATCAAGTTATGAGAAGCTTTATCATTCTTCCCCAAGTCCTAGGTAGATGGCAGAGAGGGTCAGACCACCACCACCACAGATGCAGCACTCACTGAACAGCCACACCACCTCAGAGTTACTGCTTTGATTTTGTTCATAGGGCTGTAGGATACACATTACAGTTGGTCAGAGTAGAAACTGCAGTGTAGGAGGCAGAAGAGGAGATTGAATCATGTAACATCTGCAGAGCTATAAAAGCGCACACTGTGGCTTTGTAAGGCTGAGCCAAAAAGAATAAAAGGAGGACTCAAAAGACAGATATCACAGAGGGGAAAAAATTCCCCAACCCCACAGCATTATGCTGACCCAAAAAATGAGCACTGAGCAATATGTAAAAGATGATTTAAACAATGACATAATTCCAGAGGGCACATTCAGCAGTAGAGGGCTTGCTAAAAACCTGATGGAGATGGCTGGCTTAGCACTGAGGAAAGCACATCCTCTTGCTCCATCTGTGACAAGCTTTCCTGCAGAAAATGGGCTGCTTATTCTTTCACCGAAGTGCCTGAGGATGCCTCATATAGCTGGACTGAGGGCTTTCTTGGTAGCTTTTACACAAAAAAAGGAATGGACCAGCAGCCTAGCTGCCTTGAGGATGTACATCCCTGTGCAGGAATGGACAGGAATGGCTGCATGTCTCACTATCTTTAGTGTAGTTAACCTCACTGATAGGATGTTATTCTGATGTTTTAGAGGGGAACTTAAACCAACAAAGCCTGTGGGCTATATTCAAACAGAGATGTAGGCATTGTTGTAGCAAAGCCTTCAGACTTGACAGCTAAGAGCTCTGGGAGCAGAATTTGTGCTGCTGAGGTAGCTATTGAAGCTAAAATAGCTGACAGGTGTTGCAGGACTGAGGTCGGCTGTCTGGTGGGCTCGGACACTGACCAGCAGCCTGGCACTGGGGGCTAAGGAGAAAGTGGCATTCACAGCTTGAACTTCCACAGGTACCTATAAGGTGGTGGCAGCCAAGAGGGGGTTGTGCAGCCTGCTATTGAAAGCACTTACTGGAATGTGAGACCACTTTTGAGGTCTGTCTGAGACACGGAACTTGCAGGATTTGAATTCGAAGTGTCTATTACAGAGAGGAGCACACTAACCACAAGGATAAGAATAGGCTGTTCTCTCTCCATCTGTTTCAAGTAGGTCACTGGCAACCCAAATGCAATCTCCTGTAAGCAACGGGCTCCTCTTCTCCAGCAAGATCAGCAGAACAAAGGAAGGAGAGAAAAGTGAAAGGAGAGATCCCAAAGTTCAGGGAATGCCCATATATTCTGTGTTCTGAGGAGTACATGTGTCTTTTGAAGATATGTATCAAGAGATCACTAAACAGTCATTGTAAATTCCCCTGGCCAGCATAGAAGTGTTGTTTCATTAGCCAGTAATTGAACTTAGCTTCTCATATTAAAAAGAGTTATTAGTAAGAAGATGATTATTTTAATGATTCTGTTCATATGATATTAAGCAGTACTCTCTGATGCCCACAAAGTACTGTGTAATTTAGCTCATCATAACAATTTAGGGAAAAAACTACATTAAAAATCACATGCCAGTATAGATAATTTCTGTAAGGTTTGTCTTTTAATTAGTTCTTTACCCCATATGTAATTAAAATAAGTTTTGACTACTTAAAAGAAAGCATGAATATCTTAAAGAGATTAAAAGTCTTCAGCAATATCTCTGCATGTAATATTGAGTTGCCTAGGAAATAGTTTATCTGCATGTAGGAGAGATATAATTTTTAGTCTGAGACACAGAACATTTATCACAGCTTTTTAAGTATGTTTCTGCAAGAAGGCAAGAAACAGGCTCTTTAATCTTATCAATCGAGCTGCAAGTCAATGCATATCTGAAAGACAGTCCAAGTCTGGATTAGCTTGTACCAAAAGGAGCAGGTCTGGTTTATGTATGTAAATTGAAACGAACAAATCTCATACTATTAAGAAATATTCACTGAATTCTCCAGGAAAGTAACTTTGAAGATATTATTTTGGAAATAACAGGAAATGGCAATCTTTACAGAAGAGCCATTCACTTTTCATTTAGGATTAGAATCTGCCAGGTACTTGAGTGTGTTACAGAAATAGCAAAACTGGGATGAATCCGCTGTCCTTTCTAACTTACATAAGACAGGGAGACATTGCACATCCTGCAGCTGAGAACACAGCATTACATCATCCCAGCCTCATGGCTTTTGGTGCCCTGAACAATGCAGGGAAAGGACACAGACCTGTGATGCTACAGTCTCGTGCAAGCCTGTTCTGTTTCTAAAGCTCCAGGATAAATAGTGATTCACACATAAGTAGGACATGGCAGGCAAAACAGAAAACAAACCAAACCAACAAAACCAAGCAAAACAGTTTCTGTTTTGCACATAAGCTGTTCAACAGAGCTGTGCAGCTGTTTGAGAAAGCATAGGAACATAGGGAATTACCTATGATGTGACTTCAGTGCTCCATCTATCCTGTTCCCAAGAATGACTGTTGGAGATGCTTTTTGGGAAGAGAGCATGAGCAACCCCACTCTCTACAGGCTTATGTTGTTTCCCAAAATTAGATCAGGGATATTACAGGGTCCATCCCTTCATACACCTTTTTAATCTGGCTGTGCACCTGTTGTCTTTGAACTTGCCTAACACTTTTGAACATGCTTAAGATTTTTGAACAGAAATTCTCATCATTCTGTACATACATCTTTTATCTGTTTTAACTTGTTGCCAATCAGTTTCAGTTCTCCTTATTTGTAATATTGCTGGACTTGGTGAATGTTGGTTCTGCACTCAGTCTACACAATTTTCCAAATTTGAAGTTGTCCTGCTATGAGCAGAAAGTAGGACCAGATGACATTCTGAGGTCAGAAGGTGATCTCCTGAGGTCTCCGTATAGTTAATTTTCCATCTTAAGTTATTGTGCTATTCGTGGTTTTTGTAAATTGTAACCATATCACTCTCCATTCTTCCCCTTGGCAAACTGAAGTTTCAAAATACCTTGTCTTTCTTCCTAAGGCAGCTGCTTAAACATTATAGATGCCTTTCTCTGTAATTTCTATGATTCCACTTTGTATTTCTTGAGGGGAAAAAAAAAAAAACAACCGAGGTAAGAATCAGAGCTACACACCACAATGAAGATATGGATATCCCAAAGTTTTATTCAATATATGTTTTCATCTGAATAGCCTCCCTCACACTGCTCACTGCTCTATTGTCTCATTTCAGCTATTGCTGCACACAGATTCGGAGACCTGACACTGACAGCTCTAAGATCTCTCTTCCTGAGTTGTGGATGTTGCATTCCCTAAAGCTACATGACATGGCTTTCTGTGGTTCATGCCTGTATGACAACCCAATTTTTACATCTTGGCTTTGACTAGTGTCCTTAATAAACTTCAGATTTCCTACTTGACATTTGTAATACAGCACGGAAACAGGAATATGATGCAACCATAGTGATTTCACGTGGTTTTCTCAGAAGAAAAGGTAAGGAAAAAGAATGGATAAAACAACACCAGCTCCAGGGCTTCAAAATAATCGAGCAATATGAAGTGACAAGTTTGCTGTGTTCCAGTAATTGTAATGCTGTCAGATTGTAACACACTTCTATTCATCTGATCAAATGTTATGCAATCTCTGTGCTGCATTTACTATTATGGAGACTCTGCTTCTCTGTGTACAAGGTTGCTCTGATTTTTTTGTCAGCAAGAACAGCATTCAATGTCTTTACTATCCACGAAGAGTGCAGTAGCATCCTCCAAATTACAGGTCTTATAGTTTGAACAGAATATAATTTTAGAGATTGTGTGTGTTTGCTAATTAGTCCATGAATAAAATTTAATTAAAAATACCTTCTTAAAAGAATTAATCATGTACAGGACTCTTTTTGTCTTGAATGATCTTGATAATTGACTACCATGGACTCTTCAAACATGCCCGAGTTTCAGTAATTAGTTTCAATTCAGATGCTTGTGACTGTCATATACAATTGTTGTTACTGTTGGATAATAGATGAAATCAAGTCAGCAGCTCACATTTTCCAAAGTATGACATCTAGGCATGATCTCTTACATCATTCTGATATCAGAGATGGTGCAAGTGTTCATTATCCTTTCTCACCACCTCATTTGTGCTTTTCTTTTTGAAAAGAATCCTCAATGAAAGTTGCTTCTCAAGAATTCATATAATTATTAGTAGATTAATATATTTCGGTGAAGTTGCGCCATGTTTTTACCCACAGATTCTCCCTTTCTGAACTAAGCAATTTTAGTTTATTTTCATCCTTCAGAGAACTAAATAAACAAATCTTTGGTGACTTTGGCAGAGCAATCTTTTATCATTAAGCAGATGGGTGGTAGGGCATTTACAGCTTCTCCATGGGGAAGTGTTCTGGTGGAGGATTAGACCTCACATACCTTTGCCTGCAGAGTCAGGAGGATGCTGCTTGGGGAGTGCTGAGGCAGGTTATAGGAACAGATGGCTTTTCCAAGCACGAGTCTCACCTGCTGCCAGCTATTTCTTGCTGCTCAGGGTGGTCCTTGTACAACATGTGCCATCAGGGTCTAAAAAAAGTACCTTCAAGGAACATGGTGAACACACATCCTATGGCATAACATATCACATTAACAAGTTGTAGAAAGAATTTTTTTACAACTATCTGTAGAGACATTACAGACAGAGACTATAGCTCTAACAGTTTAATTTCTAAGAAGTTGCTTTTATCCATAGTTTTGCTAATTTTAATCTTATTCTTTCTGTGGCTGGATTCTGATACCCTGGTTCTGCAATCTTTCTTGCTGAATTTTCCTGTGAGAACTTCAGCCAGAAATCCACGGGACCTTGGAACAAGCCAAGAATAAAACAGTGCTCAGGAGTAGGATGTATGAAATGAATGCTTACCAACACAAGTGAATCAGAAGATTGATGGTGAGGATTGCTAAGAATGCATCTGGTAATTTATTAAATGGAAAGTGGTATCACCATTTGAGGTTTTCCAGCAGTTTACAGTGAAGATTTGACTGCATGGCTGGGGGAAAAGAATAGTTCTAGCTGTCCACGCACATCGTCTAGACTATTTGTCAAATTTCTTATGTTGTATTTTTTTTTGTGTTTCAATGGCAAGGGTTTGGTAGCGGGTGGGCTAGAGAGGCAACTTCTGTGAGAATCTGTCAGAAGATTTCCCATGTCTGATAAAGCCAGTTCCAGATGGCTCCAAGATGGACCCACTGCTGGCCAAGGCTAAGACCATCAGCGATGGTGGTAGCACCTCTGGGATAAAAGAGTTGAGAAGGGGGAAAAAACCCTGTGCAACTGCAGAAGGAGAGACCCAGCAGATCCCAAGATCAGTGAAGAAGGAGAGGCAGGAGGTGCTCCAGGCACTGGAACAGAGATCCATCAGCAGTCCCTGGTGCAGCTCATGGAGAGGCAGCTGTGCCCCTGCAGCCCATGGAGCACACAGCAGAGCAGAGATCCACCTGCAGCCCATGGAGCACACAGCAGAGCAGAGATCCACCTGCAGCCCATGGAGCACGGCAGAGCAGAGATCCACCTGCAGCCCATGGAGCACAGCAGAGCAGAGATCCACCTGCAGCCCATGGAGCACAGCAGAGCAGAGATCCACCTGCAGCCCATGGAGCACAGCAGAGATCCACCTGCAGCCCATGGAGCACACAGCAGAGCAGAGATCCACCTGCAGCCCATGGAGCACAGCAGAGCAGAGATCCACCTGCAGCCCATGGAGGACCCCACCCCCGAGCTGGTGGATGTCTGAAGGAGGCTGTGACTCTGCAGGAAGCCTCCACTGGAGCAGGCTCCTGGCAGGACCTGTGGCTATGGAGAGAGGAGCCCACACTGGAGCAGGTTTGCTGGCAGCCCCTCTGACTCTGTGGGGGACCCACATAGGAGCAGCCTGTTCCTAAGGGGCTGCACTCCATAGGAGGGATGCACATTAGGCCAGTGGAAGAGTGTGAGGAGTCCTTCCCTGAGAAGGAAGGAGTGGCAGAGACATGTAATGAACTGACCACAGCCCCCATTCCCTGTCCCCTGTATTGCTGGGGGGAATGAGGGGACAGGAGGGAGAGGAATTGGGGTGAAGCTAAACCTGTGAAAAGGGGAGGGGTGGGGAGAAGCTGGTTTAAGATTTGTTTTTTTATTTCTCATTACCCTACTCTGATTTGATTGGTAATAAATTTAATTTTCTGAAATTGAGTCCAGTTTGCCCATGACAGTCACCGGTGGGGGATCTCTCCCTGCCCTTATCTTGACCCATGAGCCTTTTGTTATATTTTCTCTCCCCTGCTCAGATGAAGTGGGCAGTGATAGAGTGGCTTTGGTGCCATCCAGCCAGGGTCAACCCACTACATGTGTCAATATCTGTTTACTCTCTGAGAGCTGGATGCATTAGTAGATGTTTAAGGATAAAACTTTTAGGAAAATAAATAGCTTAAAAGCAATGTTTTATGTTGAACTGTAACTTCACCCAGTTTCATTTCTCCCTTCTGCCTGAGTATAAATCAAGGACTAATTCTTATCTCATCTGACTTTAATTACAAAAAGAGAGGGTTACTAACTTTATTTTAAACACTATAGGAATTACTAAAGATTTTCTCTAGAAATATTTAGATACTCAGACTAGATAATGTAATTATGGTCATCACTCCTCCCCCAATGACATGATTATGACCCAAGAAGTAATATTTATCAGGCTGCAAGAACTGTCCAGTTTGCTTTCTGTTTTGAGAGAACAAAAATTAATTGAACCAACAGGACACAGTAGTAATAAAAACATGAAATCTATTAAAACTAACTAATGGAGACTCCATGCTACTCCAGGTGACACAACAATATGGTCTAAAAAATTTGGTCTTCACACACAGATCTTTACTGTTGTCCTGCTCAGAGGGCTGTACTTCTCTCTTGAAAGACTTTTCAGAGCTCAATGAATCGTTGTGCTCTGAAATTAATTTTTTAACCAGAAATTGCTTAACTTGATTACTATGAATTTTACACTTTGAAAAGATAAAAGCTCAGCAGCATCAGACTTAGAGAAATGTCTTGCCTTGTATAACCCATACCTCAATACACTGAGATTCTTCTACCCTATTAACACAATTTCTACAATTTAGGACTTTGATGCTTCATGATAGAAGATAACTGGGGCTTTGTAATTGATGTAGAACTTTGTGCCAGATCCTGGATTTAAATATTAAAGGTAAAATCCAAAGTGTCATTTTGAGGTTTTTTGTCTTGTTTTTGCACTAGTCTGGTCAAAACATTCACACTCGCAGCTGCTGTGTTAAATGACGTGTATCCTCACAGTAGATAATCTCACAGGTCAACTGAAGTGATATAAATATCGCACTAATGATGCAGACATATACAACTATATTGCTCAGAAATCAGAAGTCATAAAGCAAGGGGCACTGTTCTTGAAGCTCTTTTCATAATACTCATTCCTCAAAACCTCCAATGCCACCCGGATCATTAAGTTTACTATTTTTATCTTTTTAAAGTTCATTGCCCTTTCAAGTATTGCTGTATGAAGTGAGAGCTTGCAGGAATGGATGCTTCATTGCCTCAGCCCAGTTGCGCTTTTGTGAATTTGCCTTTTAGTAAGTTAGTTTGAAGGCAGAGAATGATTTTGCCCCTTAGCAATACTTCTCAACAAATTTAAGAATCCTTGTTCAGAACAGCTTTAAACACTGGCTTAGGCATAGTTGGCTACACTGTGCTAAGAGGTTGTGTTACGGCATTATTGGGAGTCCCAGACTTCTTCTCAGCCAGCTGGATCCTTCCTGGATGAACTCCCTCTGGCTAACACTGTGAGTGCTCCCAATCATGATGCTCCACTTAGCTGAACCTTTTTCAAGAGCTGCTCCTAACTGTGACTTTGTTTTGTACTATATAATGTTGATGATATGTGACAAATATAATTCTGCTATGAAATTTCACAACAATAATAATTGCTTTCCTTTTAGTTTTTCAGTACAGCAGATCAAGAGTTGTTATGAGGAAAAAAAATCATAGTAATTATATCTCTGGATATATCTCTGGTGTGAGGAGGAGAAAGGAAAGGATGCTACAGGAGTTGGAAATCAGGACTTAGCACAGACTTGAATGGAAAGACTTCAGAGCTTAGGCATAGATATTTTAGAACTGTTTGCATCCTGGTATACAATTCCTTAGACTACTATATTTTGTGTATTTAACTTAACTCTGGAAGATTATCATTTGAGACCAGGGCATTCAGGAATTCAAATAATCATTATTTCCCAGGGGAGAATCAAAAGGAGTGGAAGACCATCTGTGCTAAATGGTGTTGCTCTCACCTAAGGTGAGAACAGACCTCGAGTCAATGCTTGTTTCCTGTCAGGCTCCCAGAGGCTTTTCTCTGCTCTGCCCACTTGTATCATGGAGACAACTGATGAGATGCCATCTAGGACTTTTGTCACAATCAGCACGGACTTGGGTTGGACCAGATCTAGTAGTGAGACCTGTCAGATGGACCTGAACTCATATTTTTCACAGCATTTTAAGGAACAGCCTCAGGTCATTAAGTTAAGTAATTATATTTATGGGAAATTATTGATGAATCAGTAGAATTAATGAACTTCTGAGAAGAAATTCAGCTGGAGTTGAACTGAATGAGCTAGTTTAGCCTGGAATTTAATTAGCTTGGCTTGGCTATTCTCTGAAAGAACAAGCAGTTCTTATTGAACCATTCAGCTCTCTTGGGCAAATATGTAATAAAGTATTTTTCTAATATAGTTCATTATTTAGCTGAGAAATCAGAATGAAGAAAACAAATTAGTAAAAAGTTACATCCTTTGAAAAGTATTCTCTCTTTCATTACAGAAAAAAATTTCCTAATTAAAATTCATATTATCTACTAGAGTTCATAAAAGTACATAATTTAAATATGCTACTACTGGGTTACTTTAAAATGCAATGTATTTAAAACTATATTATGCAATTAGTGTTTTTTAATGTGCACTGTTTACCCCAACAAATTTAAGCTCCAAAATATTTAAGATAGTTTCAGTAAAACACAAATCTTCTCTGAGAAACTCTTGTATGTTACCCCATTACCAGCAGTAAAGAGCACTCTGTGGCTGGTGTGGAGTAAGCTGAGTTCCTTGGCCTTGAATGTGGAATGAAATGCACACTGCTGCTGGTGCTGCAAATGTGTCTGTGCTTTGCTGAGTCTCTGTGGGTTCTTATATTGTCCTTCAGCCCTATAGCGCCCAAGGACGTCCTACTACTGTTTTAAAGGACTTGACCAACCCTTGATACTCTTTCTTACTCTCTCTCCAGGGACCCACAGCCAATGGTGGCTGTTGAAAACAAAGATTTGAGATGTCAAACATGATAAATTTGGTATAACTGGAAACACTTTAGGGAGAAACCAAGGGCCAGGGCTGAGTACATTTGGAAGTAAATGGGCTCTAGTAGCCTGCAGCTTGTGGGCAGCAAGACAGGGAAATGAAGATGCTGGAGAAAAGGGGAAGAGGGGAAAAGAGAAGGGCTGACAGCAGACAGTCTGCTTAATTGGCTTTATACTTACAGGATAGTGAATTTTACCAGAGCTGTACAATACAAACATACAGGGAAAAAATAATCTAAAAAATCAACCAGAGAATCTTCCAAACGCTGAAATAAAGGGGGTGGAAAATCTTTCTATTCACTTTAATGGGAAATTTAAACACATTTCTTTATGTGTAGGCTCGAACATAATATTACTCCTGTATTTTTTTCTGTTTTCTATAAAATTAGTGCAATTAGCAGCAGTGGATGATACTGGGCACAAATCACACATCACAGTATGGAAAAAGATGGATCCATTGACACAAAACCTCCAACTTGGAGGTTCAATGCTGTGCAATAGCCTTGTTTCTCAGTCACACTCCAGTGGTTCTGAACCATGGGATATTTCTTGAGATACCTGCTTTTCTGCAAGTTTTTGAGGATTTCACCAACAGGTGCAGATGGATCATATCCCCAGCACTCCCAGAACACCCATGGTGTGGCAGCAGCAGCCACAGTGCAGCTCCAGGCTGTGCAGAAACAGGCCCTGCATCAGTTCCATCCTCATTTTTCTGACGTGTCCTTACAGCTACTGGGGCCAGAGGAGCAGAGGTTCCTGCATTTCCCCAGGGTCACAGTGAATACATACTTCTGACTCTGTACTGGCAGGAAGCTTTTAGAGCAAGGTGCAGATTAGAGCAGGTGTTTTTACCTGCTTCTGATTATTTTTCCTTTTATAGGCCTGCTGTAAATTAGTGGCACTTCTGTTGCTATTAATTACCCTTATTTTTTCACATTACCCATCGATCATTTGTCTTTGAAGCAAAGATGAATATTTGTATGGATTACCAATACTGGGAGCTGTGATCTGTATCAGAACATTCAAGACAGGATAAAAAGTATATGAAATAGCCCCTGAAGTTCATTTTTGTGGGGAATTTGGAAACAATTAAAGTCTCTAAAACATCAAAGTTCTTTAACACTGAACTTTATGTTCACAGCGAGTATACAGAGATATAATTACTATGATGTTTGTTCCTCATAACAACTCTTGATCTGCTGTACTGAAAAACAAAAAGGAAAGCAATTATCATTCTTCTGAAATTTCATAGGAAAATTATATTTGTCATCTATCATCAACATTATATAGTACAAAACAAAGTCACAGCTAGGAGCAGCTCTTGAAAAAGGTTCGGCTAAGTGGAGCATCATGACTAAACAAATGCTATGGAAAGAAAACAGGAATTTCAAATTTTCATGTTAACTGTCATGCCTAAAATCCATGCATGGAAACTAGATTTATCTGGGTTCCCTGGGTGAGGACACACAACTGTAGAGCACGAGGATATTTAAGCCTACAAACTGTAAACAGAAAAGGGAAAAAGTGTTTCTGAAAGCCTTTCTCTCCTGCACTTCACATGGGTAAAGCAGTAGCCAAAAAAGTACAGAAACAGAGTTTCAGGTCTTAGATTCAAAGGACTCAAACTCATGTATTTTTATTCAGAAAAACAAAACCAGTGTCATAAGTGGTCCAAGCTGTAGGGCTCTAAGCTAAGCTGAAATATGAATGTTCTCCATCTGTCCTGTTGAATCTGGGCCTTTATTCTGAAGGGCTGGGAGGATGCACAGAGAGCAAAGTGGGAAGTTTTCTGAGTTCACAGCCATTTGGAAGGAAGAGCAGGGAGTTTTAGCTATGGGAGTACAGCGGGATTTGCTAATGTGATCTAGATGGAAGATGAAGTGCTTGGGGACAAAGGATCAAAGAAAACTAAGACTGTGTGTACTCAAAACTCAGTAGAAATCAAGGATGTTTTAAACAACTAATTCAGAAAGAAGATCAATAGTACCAAGATACTGGCAAACAGTTTCCTCAATATAAAAGTGTACTCATTCAATACAGGCAAAATTTTTAGTAGAGTGGCAAAACTTGTCTTCCAAACAGATCTGCTTGAAGAGTGAGATATTCATTACAAACGTAATATGTGAAGTTTGCAGAAGAATTCTGTAACTTTTGCAGAGCTTTGAATTGTAAGTAGATAAAAATGGGTGGAATTTACATGGCAAGAACCTTTTCCACAGATGTTATTTAGCCCTAGGCAGCCCAGCAACTGCCTCAGTTCTTCCCCGTTGTCATTTCACATACTCATCTGGGGATCTTAGATATCTCTTATGTTTAAGCCAAGAGAAACTAAGCAAGAAATTACAAAATTATGAAAAAAAAGTCACTTAAGTATTTAATTAAACTCGAAATTCTATAAAAATAAAAAAAAACTATGTTGTACTATGCCTTCCCCCTTTTCAGTTCCTAGGTATGGTTTTTAGTGTCTTTCAATAGTTAAAGAGCCATAAATATACATTTTATATTTTTTGCATGTTGCAGGCTCTGTGATGTTTCCCATTGCCTGTACCACCAAAGTAACAGGAAAGAATTCCAGCTGTTTCATGGCCATAACCAAATCCCTGCTACTTGTCACCCACAAATAGTGTAAACAAATAGCCACGTAGGGCTGAGCTGGACAAATGCTTGTGTGCTGGTTGTTATCAATTGCAATAAAATCATAGAATGTCTTGGGTTGGAAGGGATTTTAAAGATCTTCCCTTTCCAGCCCCCTGCCATGGACATGGACACCTTCCACTAGACCTGACTGCTCAAGGCCTTATCCAACCTGGCCTTGAACTCTTGCAGGGACGAAGCAGCCACAATTTCTCTGAGCAACTTGTTCATTGTCTCACCACCCCCAGAGTAAAGAATTTCTTCCTAATATCTAATCTAAACCTGCCCTCTTTCATTTTAAAGCCATTTCCCCTTTTCCTGTCACTACATGCTCTTGTATTAACTCACTCTTCATGTTTCTTGTAGTCATCCTTCAGGTACTGAAGGACCACATTTGGGTCACCCTGAAGCCTTCTCTTCTCCAGGCTGAACAATTCTCCCAGTCTTTCCTTATAGGAGAGGTGCTCCATCCCTCTAATCATCTTGGCCTCCTCTGGACCAGCTCCAACATGTCCATGTCCTCCCTGTGCTGGGAGCCCAGAGCTGGATGCAGCACTGCAGGTGGGGTCTCAGCAGAGCAGAGCAGAGGGGCAGAATCCCCTCCCTCCCCTGCTGCCCTCGCTGCTTTGGATGCAGCCCAGGACACAACTGGCATTCTGGGCTGCAAGGACACATGGCTGGGTCATGTCCTGCCTCTCATCCTCCAGAACCCCCAAGTCCTTCTCCACAGGGCTGCTCTGGGTGTGTTCATCCCCCAGTCTCTGTGTTGGTACTGAATGCTGCCTCACCCCAGGTTTAGCACCTTATTAAGCCTCATGACGTTGCCATGGGCCCACTATTTGAGCTTGTCAGGTCCTTCTGGATGGCATCCTGTCCTTCAGGTGTGTCAACCCCACCCCTCAGTTTGATGTCATCAGAAGGTTCCAGGCCAGCTGCCTGTATCTATGGCTAATGCACTGCATGGGGCTGTGCTAGACCTTGCTTCAGCCTAGCTCACTCAGACACCATTCAGTGAGCCTGTCTGGCAGGCAGGGAGGTGCTGAGCTACACTACTGACTGCTCCTGAGCCATCACCAGCTCTGTGAAACTGTTCTTCAGTCCCAGAAGCAAGTGGGGTTGCTGCTCTGTTCCCGTGCCTTGGCAGAAAGTGCTGAAATCCTCAAGAGAGATTCTCTTAAAACACCAGTATCGATTTTAACTCCTTTTGATGCTCTCCTGAGGCCAGTGGCTTGATGCCACCCACAGCCAGACTGTTCCCATGAGCAATAACTCAAACGTATTTCCCACTTGCTGCTAGCCAGTAACAGTTCAAAGGGAGAAATCATGTTATTTGTCAAGCATTCAAAGGTAGATGATCTTCTCAGATAAGAGCAGGAAAAAGAGTAAGATTCCCCAATCAAGCTGATTCTGGAGGGATACAAGTCTCTCCTAGTAAACATCTTCTAAAGTTGGGT
Organism: Monarcha castaneiventris obscurior; assembly: GCA_026261815.1. Classification (NCBI taxonomy): domain Eukaryota; kingdom Metazoa; phylum Chordata; class Aves; order Passeriformes; family Monarchidae; genus Monarcha; species Monarcha castaneiventris. The sequence goes on along the minus strand of JAMPIT010000624.1, from coordinate 26,646,639 downwards.
ATGTGCTGGGAGTCTGCTGAACCCACAGGATTTGGGTAAAACAAACCCTCCATGATAGTTTCTCCTTGATTTCTATGTAAAGTTTATTTCTCATGTGCTTTCTGTTGGGTGTTTTATTAGTTCCAGTTGCAGTGGGGACATAAAGAGATCCATGCTGGTTCACTGTGAAAGGGAGAGGATTTGCTGCCAAAACAAGACAGTAAAAGTGTACCTGTTTATTTCTCAGTTCTAAAACTTGCTATTTTTTTTTTCTGAACAAAGAAGAAATCTTTCAAGGTTTTATACAGTCTGTGAGTATCATTAAAGCTGTGTTCTATACTCAGTGAAATAGGCCAAACAAGGTCTTTTCATATATCTTATGCTGTTATCTTTTTGCTAGAATGATAATCACAGGTGTCTTTTTTTCCTACCTTTTTTCCAAATCTGTTATTCACACGTTTCTGTTGTACTTCACACTGGCATACGGCTTGGCAGCCACTCAGCTGTTGCTGGAGTTTTCTTGTGTGGTTTTGGCTATCATACCTACCTCCCAAGATGCCTTTTAAATTGATTTCATTTTATTATTGAAAATTAATTTGAACATTATAGGCACATCCTTTACAACCATTTGCTCACATTTGCCAAAACACTTTCACAGCCCGAAGTAGGGCCTCATAATTATGCACGTGACACAGTTCCATCTTCTATTTTTACAATTTGACTTTTTCTTCTGATTCTAGTCCTTATGCAAATAATATAAAAAGATGCTAGCATGTATAAATAAACTTCTGTTTATATTTTATATATGTATGTATGTATAATTTATTAAAATTTCTATTAAAAAATACTACGTATATTTGTTCCCAGTTGCACAGAAAATTGTCACTTTTAGAGGATTACATATAATATTGTACAATTCAAGAAATATGGATTCAGTTTATAATTCTGTCAAGTTTCTGCACAATCTTTTAATTTTGCTCGCTGATTCAGTTTTCTGGCTGTAAGGGGAAGATCACATTATCCACTTTGCTTGTGTAGCTTGGTCATTTTCTTGGCTTTTGGGGGGAGCAATCAGCTGATGTACACATGAAGTGTATATCACAGTGGGTTATGCCTTTGTTTCAATCCAACAAATCTGCGCAGTCACTGAACTGAGGAGCAAAGGAGCAAGATAGAGTTTACAGGTGTGTCCACTGGAAGCACAGGTATCATATTTGGCTTTTTGAAACCAGAAAATGCTGTTGTTTTGCCTTCTGTTTCTTGCTGGAAGCTTTCCAAAAAAAAGTGTGTGATTTACATAAGTATTGAATTATTTATAATTAAATTGAAACATTAGTTTGATGATGCATAACTTCTTTTATTTTGAATTTAAATGAATCATTAATTGACAGATAAGTGTAATACATTATTTATCCCCAATCTTCATTGATGCAGCCTGGCTAAATTATATGAGCACATAGAGATGAATAAACAACCTTTTTCAAAGGGAAATGGGAAACCCATGGTCTTTGAACTTTAATATCTGCAGCTTTTGGAGTCTTCATTGTAAAGAAGGAATTAGAGCTCAAAGGAACAAAAGTTCCTTTGTTTATTCAGCCCAAACTGCTACTTTAAACACCTGTACAGAATATTTAAAACCTACTGTAGTCTTTAAAATCCATTTACAGTGTATTCCTATTCTTGTCAGCATCAAAAAACTGCATGAAACTTGACCTAAAACCTCAGCAGTTTCTCAGAGCAGACCATTTGCTCTGAGACACTGAGATCAGCTCAGCTGGACAGAGCAGGGTGCTAATAATGCCAAAGTCATGAGCTCAAACCCAGTATGGGCCCTTCACTTAAGTGTTGGACTTGGTGTCCCTTGTGGGTCCCTTCTAGCTCAGAATATTTTGTGATGCCACCTGTAGGGCTCTGTGTGATAGGGATCTTCAGCCCCCAAATGACAAACCAGCCAACCAAACTGGTTGAAATAAGACTTTTTTGGGTATGTGTTATATTGGAAGTAGAAGGGCCAGGGGGATGAGGCTTTTGGTTTGGGAAGCTGATTTTTATATCTGTGCTTGGACTTGAATTTTATTTTATAAGCTCCTGCGACTGCGCTGGCTTTAGAGTGCCCATCTTCCTACTTTCTTAAGAAGGGTCTGGTTTAATTCAGGCAACTAACTCCAGGAGAAGGTTAAAGTACTCCATCTCAGCCTACCATTCCTGCCTGACAGAAATTAAAGCCTAGCAAAATACACTAGAAAACCAGCCCAGCTCTCTTTGGCAACAAATCTTCAGGAGAGCTTTAAAATTGCATTCATTTTGTATTTCTCACACTGTGTAAGGGAGACTATAAATGAAACCTGCTGGGCTACCCTTCTCTACTGAGCATCTAATGAAATCCTTCACCATTAATGACAATACAGAGGACTCCAGAGGTTACCTCCAAAGATAGATTTCAAGTGGCTCACCTTCTTCACTTTCATATAAGCAGGGAGTCTGATCCCCATCCATGCCTGACTTGAAAGCCCAAGGCTTTAAAGCTGTCCCTTGCTCTAAGCTGTACTTGCTGTTCTATCACCAGCAGAGAGAAACATCAAACCCTTGCACCTGGGTTGTCTTCATCTCCTGACCTCTGCGGTTTCTACTGCTGCCTAAAAATATTTCCGAAGTTGGCATGTTGAACCCCCTTCTCAATTTATACTCTGGCAACGAGATTTTTGGAAGAGCTTGTATCTGAGAATGCATCTGTGAGGATCAGAGTGATGCACAGCTGTATGACCTGAGCCCTGACTTCAGCACCATCAGGGTCACAGCTGTGTCACAGGTAGGGCTGGGATTAAAGCCCCAGTAAAGCACATCCACACTTTTACTGCTGTGTCCAGAAAGCTCTGCCAACCCCCTGTTCCTCATGATGCAGTGGAAATGCAAACTTGCTACTTTCTTCTACTTTCTCTTCCCACAATAGTATGGCAGATTCACTATTTCTGGGATGTCCATTCAGAATTAGGCACAGATAATTTTTTTCCTAACAGACATCTTAAAAATTATTTTTAAGCACACATGTATACAGGTAAAAGACATTGTTAAACACTTCATTATACCCTTGTAATATGTTATTTTGAATCTTTATTACCATCTAGGATGTATTTTATTTATATCTGTAAATCTCTGCCAAGACCACGGGTTAGAAACAACCTGCTTTTTGGAAGGAGTCTATTCCCTGGCCATCTGGACAAGTTGCCACATAGCAAGATTAAAGGCATCTGGGAATGGAACAGAAATGAAGAGTAATTCCTCACGACTGATTCCCTTTGGTGGCACAACAGGCATCAATGCAGCTACTTTCAAGTGCTAAAATAAAGACAAGTGTGGGGCACATTTAAGCCAGGCATATGATGAGTGATGTGGGATCGTGAGTCCTGATTTATTCACTCATGACATTTAGATAATATACTGGACCATCTCCCACTTGCAGTATTTGTTGAAAAGTGGTTTATCAGCTGGCAGTTCATTTAAGGAAGATGACCTCATGAGAAGTTAATGATATTACCATATTTTACATCAATTCAGTGTGCTGCACAAAACCACCAAACCCATGGACACTAGAAAAACCAGTAGTGGTAGCACTGCAGCACTTCTACACCTCGATCCCACAGGACATTGCTGGAAATTGTTCCTCACAAACATAACAAAATGGGATTGTTATTGAGAGCACCAAAGCTCACAAGCATCTGTGGCCAATTTGGGTGTTTAACGCAGGCAACACAGCACCCCAAGCAGACCTGCTGCTACTTAACTTCCTATTCAGAGTGGGAAAAGCTGATTTTCTGAGTCAGGAGTCTGAAAACATGAGGTTAGAGCAGAGGAAAGCATGGAAAGGCAAGCAAGAACATATGAAAATATCTAGAAATTTGGAAGTATTTTTAAAGAAGATTAAATAAAATAAGAATAACATAAAGGAAAACGCATTTAATATCCAGAAAATTTAAAAAAGCAAAGTGATTTTTTTGTAATAGTATGTCTAGAGATTTTATCTGTGAGACACAACTAGGAGCTAATATTATGCTGAACAAATAAGAACATCAGCTTAACTCTTAACTCTTAGATCTGTCATAATGTCTGAAGAAGAAAAAGGAATTCTTTTGGCTTTTAGATGTTTGAGTGTTTTGTAGTTTAAGAAATAAAGTCATGTCTGCTCCTTAGCTTTGCCTGCTGAATGGTCATAAAGGCTTCACATTTTAAGCCATATTATACATTCACTTCTTCTATCATGTTAATGATATTAGTTATACTATTATTTTTGTATATTAACTATATTATTATCTTTTAAAAGTATTATTCTATTATTCTTTTTTTCTTTCTATGTTTAGGATAAATCTCTTCCCCCCAATCCCCCAAATCTTATCTTTTACATAGGTGCATATGCTATATTTCGTATAAAACCAAGCATATGACTGTTCTCTCACTGAAAGCTGAATTATCATGCAGTGTGTACTGAGTTTGAGATTGAGGAAGACAAGGCTGAAAAATATAAGAAGAATATGTGAGTATGATAAAATGTATGAAGCACCAGTAGGCTGTAGAAGAGCTTGTTTTAAAGGTTGAATTCCTATTTCCCAGGTAAAATTGGTATTTAAAATAGCCAGAAACACAAAACATTTTGCCTTTGAAAAAATACCTTATTTTTAAGCATTTTTAACATGTAATGGAAATTCTAGAAAGTCCTGATTTTGAAAATAATCTGTTTAATTACTGTATGACTAGAGATTTTTTTACTGAGAAAGTATTTGTTTCCAGACAGGAAATTATAATATTAACCTTGAGTTATTTTTTCCAATGTTCAAACCCACACTCTAAATCTGCTTCAATCCCACATTATCTGCAAGTAGGACTGACAAATATCAGTCCAAGGTAATTAATTTTGGTTCGATATTTAACTTCTAAGGATCTAGAATTAGAAGAATTGAACCCTTTACAAAGTGTTTTGATGCTGTGAGATCAATCAGGAATGTTGAAATACATCCATTGAAAACATCAGAAAATTTACTATAGGTCTAAGAAATCTTTTATCTTTGTTAAACACATTTTCAGTCTAAAATCCTTCTACTGATTTTTAAACTAATATTGGTCTCTTTTAAAACCAATAACCACTGTACACCTTCAGTTAGTACTGTGTAGAAGCATTCTTTTTCTTCTTATATTTTGATTATGCAGTTAGATACTTAAGGAAATTTCTCTCCAGCCATTCATTTAAGAATGAAGCCTCGATCAATATTGGCCTTATAAAATTTTGCCTTTCATTTTGAAACGCTGTAATAAGTGAATTCAAAGTGAAGTCTAATAATTTGCCAAAAGTGAAATCAAGTAAGTGCATTTCTAGTCCCTGAAAATAACCCTTACAGGGTTTTTTCATTTTAAAATTAGTTTCTTATTTTAGAACTGTCCATCTCTACTCTTCCCTTTTTGTGGGGTGAAGGATCACACACCAAGGGAAGTTTGTTTTAGTGTTATAAATGACCTTGATCATATAGGAAGTGCTATGAATGGAGTATTACAAAATATGAAAACAGAGAGCAATTATTGTGAAGGTTTTTTGTTTGTTTGCTTTTGTTAGTTTGGTTTTTTTTAAGTAAAAACTTGCAGGTGAGAGTGGTCTACACTTTAGGGCCTATCATGGCACTCAAGAGTTCTTCCAGTCCAACCTCCATGGTGGAGGAATACTGAGTATATTTTCACTGAATATTTATCAAAACTCTACTTAAAAGTTAGCCACGACAATAATGTATAACCTGACTCAATAATCTGTTCTACATCTCAATTATGTTTATCATTATAGTAAATAGAGAGTGGAATTCAGACTTTCCTGTTGAATAAAGGGAGAGAACATTTGTTCACGGTAAAAATCTATTTGTATTTGGGGACTGAGATCTTATTGGATAAGATGGGTATTGGATAAATAGAAAAAATCTTTTATTCCATTCAGACTAATGAACTGTCTGAGTCCATAGCAAAATACAGTCCAGACCTATTTATGTAATAAATACAGTGCAGCTTCATTGACCTGAAATTTTTTTAGGAAGCTGACACATGGAAGACCCACTGCTGAGAAACATCACGAAGGTAAAAAGTATGATGCTTTATACAATTTTTTCAGCAGCAAATTAATGCAAGCTCAGTTTTACAGATCTATTAGAACTGAGATGAAATGAAAATAAACAAAAAACCCTCCCTGTATTGGAAATCTCTTTTCTACAACTTCATCTGCATTGAAATGTCCAGGAAAATTTTTATTAAAAATCAATTTTTGAAAAAACTCAATCAGCTCTAACCATCTATTGTCTTACTGGAAATTCTGTGTGAAACCTGCAGTTATTTGCATATAAATATGATGATTCAAATCACTTAACTCTTTAAACCATCATCAATTCTGTATAATTATTTACTTCTGCAAAAACAAATAAAGCTGTAGGCTGAGCACTGTGCATCATCTCCGTCACTTGGTTTTCTCTGCCCAGGGAGGCAAGTGACATGAGCAGTTTGCCCTCATGACAAACGGGATGGATTTTTCCAGCTTGTCAGAGGCTGTCCTCCCAGCACGACTGCTCACGCTGCACTGCTGACACCACATTCTCAGCACTCGCCACAATTATAGATGGGGTATAAAAAATCATATATTTAACAATAATATCTGTGTTTTCTTGTTTTTGAGTTGAGATCATTCATTTGCTCTGCCTGTACAAGACTTTTTGATTAAGACTCAGTGCTCTGCTACTTAAAGCCAATTTTGGAAATGAACACTCAGATGTTGCCTGAGATCGCCCGATAGGGATCCAGGAGCTGGTGCTGTGAGAAACCCAGCATGCAGAGTGACATGCACAGGGAGTCTTGGAAATGGTAACACTATGTGCAGTGTTTTCCAGGGTTTTCCAATCTGATTTGTGGGTAGAATATTCTGGTCTAACACTTCTCAGCTTGTTCCCTGATAGCCTACTATTTCCTTCCATCCTAATTATAGCCCCACACATCACCCCAAGTAATCTCCCCAGTTAGCAACAACTTATGCTTTACATCTCTCCCTTTTAACTTCAGAGTCCATTCAGCTCTCTGCCTGGAGTGACTAAGATATCTAAGTCTCCCACAGGTTCCACATTTTGAATGGAAAATAAATTTTCTGTATAAAACCTCAAGGCAGCCTTGAATAGCTTCTCCGACACTGTTGCTTTTTGGCTTTACCACTCTGCTCACCCCCACTAAACCCTCTCTGTTCCCAGGGAATCTTAGAGAAAAGAGTGGTTGTAGCATCCACGCCTGTTAAAGAATGAAAAAGGTGCAGTATGGATAATTTGTGTGAATGCATGACACAGCCTTTCCAGACAAAATTTTTCGCTGTCCTCCTAAGTGATGGAGCTCTGTTGTGTTGGTCAGAAATGAGAACATGATAGAGCCAGGAGGAAAGAGTTAATTATTATTCTTCTTTGAGAATTTTTACCACTATCCATTTAAGCATCTTGATTTTTTTTTTTTTTAATCTGGCATTGGCAGACTTTAGAGAGCATCTGGCAATACTTTATATCTCTTCAGAGAAAAATTCTTGCTTGGGGCTTGGGATTTTTTGCTTGAGATTTAAAAAAAAAGCGCCTTTTATTTGTCCGAGAAGAAATGCATTTTTAAGGAGAAAGGTTACGTAGATTATCCCGTGGCTATAAACTTGAGACTTCTGCTGAATCTCCTGAAATAAGGAGTTTGGCTAGAGGGGAATTTATGTGGATCCACGTGTACGGGAAGCACGCAAATCTCACAGAATACAGCCCAAGCCATTAGCCTCCATTCATTGTCTTCTAGAAAATAAAAATCTCAGGAATTTGGTCTTAATTTATGGAAGTAAGTAAGGTATCTACTTCTTCCTCCCTACAATCACTGGCCATGTCTTTATCCCTGCAACTCTTTTCTTATCTACCTGAAAACTCTTTTTATACCTACTTGAGAAAGAGCTGGCATCTCGTTGTCTCCATTCCGGCACTGCAACAACCCTAGATTCCAAACTACCCCTCCAATATAATTTGGGGAGCTCCTGAAAAGCTCAAAAAATTGACTTGCAGCAGTTCCACTCCCAGAGGCCCATCCCCACCTGACACAGTGGGGCCAGGCTGATTCCTTCTAGCACAGCCCATGGCAGCATGGTGGCTGCTCAAGCAGCGAGTAGGGACTGACCAGGACTGCAGGGTGAGCACTTTGCACACATTTCAAGATATTAAAATTCCTTGGCAAGACATCCTAGCCATGTCTTGGTCTAGTTAAATGGCTTTGTGAATGCTTGCTTCTTGTACTTTACCAGAGATATATTTCCTGCAGTACAACATACATTATCTACAATACTACAGTGCAGATAAATGAGCTGCTAGTTCTCCAGCTTTCTAGTGGTTGAAAAAGAAATATAGAAAATAATTTCCTTCTAATACAGATAAGGGAGCTACAGGAAAACAGTAAAATATTTGGAGATTCTTTCCCTGTTTTGCTATGGATCTTCCTAGAACCTATTAGCTGCCCTCTATCCTGATTTCCTTCAGTGTTTCTGGGGAAATAGCACCTTTTATGGAGTTTATTTGGAAAATCCCCAGATGACATTAGAGATAAATGTGTCTTGGCCCCTCCAGTGCTGTTTAATTTCTGCTATTTTAAAGTTTCTCTTTTATTTGTTATACAAGGGAAATGAAAGACACTTCCATTACACCTGCATTAGATACAGAGATTAAGAATTAGTGAAAGGAAGACTTAAACGAATAACACTCTTTTTATGCCACTTCACTGCATCATCTAATTTATTCCTAATTCTTATATGCCTGGTAAAATGATCCTGAAGTACCTCACTTTCTTATGTAGGAAGAGAAAGTCTCTTCGGGGACAGCTAAACTTAGGCAAGAGAATTTCCTCTATTACAAAAGAATAACTTCTCTTCATGGACTACCAGGTTAAAATGACTTTAAGGAGTTTGTTAAGGAAATATTTGACCCTTATAGGGGGAGAAGGAATCTCTTCTGCATTTTCCTGTGCAACTTTCAAAAAGAATTTTCACTGGGAATGGGTCTTCCATATTAAACTGTGGGTAAGCAGAACAAAAGAGAAAGCAAATTATTTCCCAGATGAAAGAAAGAATCCTACCTCATGACATTATAGATAAAAACCATACAAAATTGAGATTCTCATATGGCATTATAAAAATTTTCTTGTGCCTTATAAAAAATCCATATGTTTTGTTATGAATACCTTCAATACCTATAAAATGTAAATAACTTTGACCTTAGATATTTTGAAACTGAAGAATCCTTTTAGTCTATAACATAAAGAATACCTTTTCAAAAGAGGCCTTGACACAGGCAAAATGTTAAAAATTGACAATTGTAACTTCAAACCAAACACCATTACACTGCCATTTCCTTCTATTTATCATGATTAATCTTCTCTTTCCAGGAATATAGAAACCACCCAATCTGGCGCTAACAAGGAAAGCTGCTGGTATTTTAAATGTCAATAGCATTTCAATAACTTCTTAAAATTATTGCAGGAAAACCTGAAATCTGGACTGTTGGTGGTGCTTTTACAGGATCCATCTGCTGAGGTTAAAGAAGGATGAGGGAGCATCAGTACTTCTGAGCATCCAGTTCTGCTGCTTGTTCCTACTGGCACGTTGCTTGTATTACCTGGTTTTGTGACAGTATTGGACTGTTAGCAGAGGTGATGGGAGCACAGTCTGAGCAGACTGGTTGTGCTGCTCCTATTTTTTTTGCTGGAGGAGGTGCATATAGCTCTGTGTGACCACACTGATTGCATCTCTTTAAGTGGTTTAGTTTTAGGTACTGGCTCTTGTAGACTGCAATTGAATAAACACCTCTATGGGATGTTCTTTTGTGTATTGGCCTGCATATTCAATTTGTTTATTAATATAGAGCTGGGTTGTAATTGCTTTTGCACTTGTGATAAGAAACCTTTCATCATTACCCTTATGGTTAGTTTTAACGTGTTATGCAATCCTTTTCCTCAGGTGTCTTCTCAGTCTTTGCAGGGAGAAGTAGAAACTGAAATTCTGTTTTAAATGTAACTAAATTCAAAGAAGCAAAATGCATCAAGACTAAAAAAGCTTATGTTCTCTCAAACAAAACTCTAAAAATTTAGGAAACGATCTTAAGTGACACCTGTGAACATTTACTGTACAACTGTTATACCTCATTCTTCAAATGACAACAGTATTTCATGAAACTTTGACTATTTATTTAATTTTACAAGACACATTTCTAGTAACTTTAATAATAGCCAGTGATTTGTTGGTATCGTATTTTTGTAGCAAATTTTTTACTTGGTCCCTTACAGATACATGGAGTTGGAAAATACAAGCACCAAATATTTTGCTTCCAGCTACACAAAAAATGTTCTTAACAGAACTCAGCAGTCATGGTTTTCTGATATGTCTACCCCTCTGACCCTCATTCTTCCTGAGGATCTCATGTTTATTCAGTTCTGGAAAGCCTCTGTAGTCATTTCAGAAAAACCCCCAACTATTTAATTGTCAACTCATATTGTTCAATTCAGACTTTTCTAGAGAAAATTATTTCCCAAATGAAATACAGGTGCATTAATCCAGAACCACTTCTTTAAGAATGACATTTCCCTGAGGAAGCTGGTATGCAAGTAAAGCTCCAAAAATCAATATGAGATGGTTTTCTTGGAATTTAAATTATCTTTATTAATTATGGTTATTTTTTATTATAAATGTATTAAATATAAGTTTAATAATATATTAATTCCTCACAATTATTCCCAATGAGATTCCTTCATGTCATATCTATGAAAAGCTTTTTATTTTATATATATACCAGATGCTAGATATCTTTGAAAAACAGAGCAGTGAATGTCTTCTATTTTTTTATTACTATATTCTTGTATTTGTAACTATCTGCTTTTCTGTATATGTTACTTATCTGAAGGAACTTGAGAGGGAGGAAAAAATAGCAGAAAGGGAAGGATGGCAGTTAACAATGTGGCAACTTAGTGATGAGGGCAGTTGCTTGGAGACTGTATGCGAATCTCATTTCTATAAGGAGGGATTGAGTAGAAATCTCCCTTTACAGCTCAGTTGTCTGCTGCATCATCCCAATACTATATGTGAAGAACAGGTATGTTCTATGGACTTGTTGAAAAAAAAATTAATCTGCAATAGCATTCTTGGAAATCCTCATGTGTTGTGAACGGAGTTTATTTCATGTATCACACTGATGTCTTCATATAGCTTCAGTTTTATATCTTTGGGTGTATTAGTCCTAGACATGAGCAGGACTGAAACAAGGCTGAGGAGAATTTCAAGTTCAGCTGGTGAATTTAAGTTGTCTCTACATTATTTAAAAACTGAGCAAATGTTTTCTGGATCATGACTGTGGGCAGAAGTAACCAAACTTTGTCTTGCACTCTTTTTTGACAGCTGATCATTTTTTCCCCCATGTCCAACCGTTATGTTAATGAAACATATAGCACCAAATCCCTAAATTTAGATGATATTAAGGTGGAAGATGAAGCTGCCTGTATGGTCCAGAGAGGCCTCTGGAAGGTACATCAGGCTGCCTAAATTTGACAGTAGTTAGGTCTCGAATTTGGGTGCCCTAATTCCTGCACACACTTCTCTCTGCTGACTGTAGAGGGAACCTGGGCACCAAAGGTAGGTGCTTGCAGAGGTGGTGTCAGTGTTCTCCATTGTCTGCAAGCTTTCCATACAGGAATGGCAATTAAAACCTATGGTGTGTGTTCATCTGCTGGGTTATGCTAAAGTATGCAGCAATAAGGTCTTCCCTGTACCTTTTCCTTTCCATTTACTTTGGAGGTAGAATTTGCATTGCACACAAACCTTGCTCACATGTGGGCTCATCATTTCTGACATTTAACAAGTAACATTCATCTTTGAAGTTAATTATTAGGTTTATGTTTTTTAATACTCTTTGTATACCTTCTCTGTGTGCAAGGTTGTTTGGAAGGTTTAGCCCTTTCTATAAGTAGTACTAGAAAACATATTTTTTCTTAATTCATATTTCCAATACACATATACTGACTAAAACTGTGCAAAACTTAAAAAGAAAAATTAAAACAAATTCATAACACTGAAAAAGATTGGCCTGATATTCTTTATTTAGTGTTACAGCTACAAAACCTTTCCATTATATGTATATGTCATTAATAGGACTATGGTGAAGGAGAAGAGGAACAGTAATTTTTCTGTTTACCACTGAATAGGGAATTTATTTATTGGCTGCATGAGAATATGGATTTGCCAGGATTTTTCTATAGATTTTTTTTTTCATTTACACGTATGCCTTCCTATCTTCCACTTTTCTTTATGTACACAACACTTCATGGAAATGGGTAAATCTGAGTTTCATTCCCCCAGACTTTGTTAGATTAGTGCCTTTAGGACAGCTCTTCACAGCTTCTTTTCTTTGGCTCCAACAGTATTTTCCAAGTCCAAGTTAGCTTTCTTTGCTCCTTCCTTGAGCCAGCCAGAGCCTGTGAAGCACCAGTAGTGTTCCACTGAGCTGGAGTCAACAAACCCCATGTCTCAGCAGGATTTATTTGGTCTGAGGAGTTTTGCTTCCCACTAATGCAGCTGCAGTCTTTCATGAGTCAGCAGGAGGGAACCAGAAAAAGAATAAGCCTCTGAACCTTAAGACACTTTTGCTGAATCTTGTGCAGCAACATGTGAGCTGAAGTAGTGTCTTTGCCCTGTGATCAGCTGCATGAAGAGAGACAAAAAGCCACCCAGACCCAGTCCTGAGCACCCGGCTGTAGGTGGCCCTGCTTGAATTGAGAGGTTGGACGCAATGACCTTCAAAAGTCTCTTCCAACCTCAACCATTCTGTGATTCTGTGAATTTCATGCCAATGCATTTACATCTTTCATAGCATGAAAATATGTTTTCTTGATAGGTCAAGTGTAACAGTAACAAAAAAGGTGGCTTAATTATTTTCTAGGGAAATTATTTACGCCTAATGCCTATATCTTGACCTTTGTTTTGAGCTGCAGAAAGTAGCTCAAAGTTTTTTTGACTGAGCAAAAGGAAATTTACATTTAGCATCAGGGATAGCAGCCCCAAATAAAATGGAAAAATAAGTTTTAATAATATTTCAAATAATTAAGATCATGCACTTGTTTGTCTTTGCTGTTATTAGTTCCTTCATAATTACTAAAGAGCCATCTGAGAAACCTCCAGGTTCCCAGTTATCTCTAGATAACTGATGGAACATAAAATGATTTGAATAAAAACTGTCATACCCAATTAATTGGATATGGCTAATGTACAGTGTAACACAACAGAAAAACATTTGAAGGCTTTGCCAGATATTTTCCTAAAAGAGACACTTTACACAAAAATTATTGGAGAGATGAGAATTTGGCCTTCCACTCATACAATCTTGCCAATCTCCTTGTTTCAAAGCACAGTTCTAAATGTCCCTGGATGTAACACCTTTGATGTGTAGAACAAAAAACTCTCCCAGCCACAAAGAACATGCAAGGATCTTTTGAATTTTAGGTGGCCACACAGAATGGTTTCATGACAGGCAGGTGAAACCTTCCACATTCAGAAGGGGTAAGAAAGACTTGTGCTATTTTTCTGCAGATGCAAGAGAGCAGCTGATGGAGGAGTAAAGAAATGAGAAAACCATCCAGGGAAGTGGAGGGGTTGAACGAGCAGTGACCTACAATGGGTTATACAGGTGCATCGTTGTCTTCTGCCACATGCTTGCAGAACACTTTGGGTGAGATTCAGACAGTTAAACACAGGGGTTGAGATCACAGAATCAAAGACTATGTTGAGTTGGAAGGGACCCACAAGACTCACCTAGTTCAACTCCTGCCCCTGCATGGGACCATCCCCAAGAGTCACACCATGTGCCCGAATGCTTCCTGAGCTCTGTCAGGTTTTGTGCTGTGACCACTTCCCTGGGGAGTCTGTTCCAGTTCCCAACTGCCCTCTGGAGGAAGAACCTTTTCCTGATATCCAACCTAAACCTCTCCTGGCACAACTTTGGCCCACTCCCGTGGGTCCTGTCACTGTTTCACGTGTAAACTTCTCATTCACCTGCAGTGGCAGACAAATTTAATCTTTACTGGATCTCCAGACTGCACCAGTGTGCTCACTGATACTTACATTCAGCTCTAAACTTGGAACCGAGCTCTTGCCCTTTGTCTCTGGGGTGCAGGTGTCCCCAGTGCTGGGAGAGGACAGCTGTATTCCGGTGGTTGCTAAGGACTGTCCTTATGCATCAGGCATCTGTTGGTCATTTCTGCAGTAGCTACATATGTAATCTGACATGGGGAGCACCGTGCTGTCTGCAAGAGTTGATAGCAGCATCCTGAGAAGAGCTGACTGTCACAGCTTCTCTGTTTCTGTCAATCTCATCTTTCTGAAATGAAGTGGGAGTTGAGGAAGGACCAAGGCATATGCACCAGTAATGACCAAGACCATGCAGCAGTGACTTTGGGATTAAACTGTGTGAAAAAACATTAAATTAATTCAGCACTTTATATCCAATTCTTGAGAGGCTTCACCACCTCACTCTGAACTCATTCAGTAAAATAGCTTTATTTATTTTGTTTTCTAAAACAGAGTGAAAGCCACTTTACTTATTACAGCAAGGAAGAAATCTAATACAACTTTAATTAATTTGTCTCCTTCCTTTGGGCTGCTAACTGTGGCTGTACCAAGGAAGGGAGGGTCCATGAGGGTTGCTGCTCCCTCTTTGAGGTTAGGACTGGAGGAAGGCACTTGTCCCATTGACATGTTTGTTCCTTGGCAGGTTTCTTTATGCCAGCATCTTGAACCTCACTTGCTGCCACAAACTGGGACAGCTCTTAAGCACTTTGCTATTAAATGATGGAGGATTATTTATTTGGCAGTTTTTTTAAAATGAGCACTGTGTTATAGCCCATTAATTCTCACACTCTATGTATGATCACAGTATGAAGAGTTAATATTTTAGTTGTCCCAAATCTTTTCCAACAGATCCAATAAAATTTTTATCTTTAGATTCAGTAACAACAGAAGGAGAACTATGTCTCACAACTGCACTTTGCATTTTGATGTCTGTGAGCAAAGTCACATTACAGGTTTATAGTCTGAGTGTGAAGATGAGTTCATCTAAAACTGAGACGAGTATTTTTCTGTATGCTATAAAATATTTGACTATCTGGACAGCATGAGTTTCAATATGTGGTTAATTGGGTAGAAAAAATGCCAAATAGCAAACAATCATGGCTTGTTGCAGTTTTCCCTCACTGTGCCTAGATGATGCCCAAACTGATGCACAGCTCTGTATAAACAGAGGCTGGAAATTCATCACAATGCCAAAAACCTCGTATCTACCAGCATTTGGGGCAGTTCCTGCAAGGAGAGCTGAGTAGTGAACTCATTCCATCTTTAGGGAAAGCTGAGGAAAATCTGTGTGAAAGCAGTTCAAGAAAATGCTTCATTTTTTTCCCTGTGTCCCAGTTTCTCATTAAGGCTTTTGCAGGGAGGGAATCTCCTTTTCCTGTCCTCAAAGATTGAATATTTTCTTTCTGAAGTGTTGCTATGCTGCTTCAGAGAGGCTGTGGTTGTCACTGTTAACCTGTTCGGGAGTTAATTCCAGGTGCAGTAACTTGTGCCATGACCAGCCCTGGTGCTGTACAGAAAGGGCATGGGATGGCAGCTTCACCACCCCTGCCTGGGCAGGGCCTGAGCTGAACTGCACAGAGGTATCACACCAGAGATAACCTAATTCAATATTCATCTCACTTTAAATTTTTAAAATAAAAAAAAAATTGGTCTTTTCTTCTTCTTCTAAAAAAGATTATTTGGAAAAGACCTGTAATTTGGTGGAAAATTTTCAACAGTCTTTGCACAAACTCTCATGACATCGGGTCTGAATTATTTCCAGTGTTATCTTTTTAGTGCCTTCTGAGCAACTAGATTTACTAAACTGCTGTATTTTTTAGGTGCATAACAGCAGGTTACTGTGATTCAACATCTCTGTGAATTATATGAGTAAGGATAACACAATCCTGAAACTCCATTTCATTGCCCACCTGCTTCTGATCTTTCATAGACATTTCCTCCTTTTCCTCAGATGTCCTTGTTCTTTGTGAGCATTATGTACAAAGTTTGACCTGACTGCATCTCTAAATAATCCTGCCTTGTCTCAGGTGCTGACTTTATGCTGATCTGATGATATGAACTGGGTGAGGACTAATATTCCATTCTTAGGATTTTTAAAACATAAGGGAGTGCAGGTTGTACACAGAATGACATAACAGCATTGGTGTCTATCAAAGGAACAAAACTGATGGTGTAATGAAAAATTAAAAATTTAATCAGTACAATAGTGTTTATTTATTCTTGCTTTTATTGCCTTTTTTGTAAAAAGTATTGTTAAACACATTATGGAATTAAAATATCAAAGGAAGAACACAATGTAAGGGAGAGAAATGAAGATGTAAAGAAGAAGGAAAGATAGTTTTTTGAGAAGAGAGCTAACAAATAAATGAACCTGTGGGATAATGGAAGGTAGCTCCAAATGTCAGGAGCTGCACTGACCTGTTTGAATGATGAATTGCAGCACAGCGAATATTATGACACAGGGCATGTAACAATATGCCAGTGCAAGAAAGGTTACAGAAATGTCACTTTTCAACAACTCACACTACACACCTTTATCACTGGAGTCACCCAGTATCCTAACATTTTTGCATGCAAAGTTAACCACTGTGATGAGAATGCACACTTAACATATGTGTCTTGGTTAATATTCACCTCTAAAAACGTTATTTTATCACCACAAATACAGTGACAAGATTACACAACAAATGATCACAAAGTGTCTGAGCAAATTTAGGGAGTGTCATACGGCAGTAAAAATTATGGTTTTGTTCATGCGTTCTTCAAGATCTAAGAAAACTATCAGTTTAGGCATTAAGCTCCACTGAAAGCATTTTTAAATTTTTTTAAACAATGTTTTGATAATCTTAGCATTGCATGGCATTTCAAGCTGGAAGCATTTCACCTGAGTGAAGCTGGAGCTTGTTCATGTGTGACCCAGCCTGAGGAAAGGGGACAGGTAACCTCCTACTCTACCCAGGTTACCTTAGGGCAGTTAACATGTGTGGTACACACAGCTCCAGGAACCCATTTGCACAGGTATCCTCTGGTCACCAGCACAATCACAAAGTTATTTTGAGAAATGGTTTAAGTTTCACCAGGAAAAGTCTCAGAAGTCTCACTGGAAAGCTTGTGCCAACTTTTCCAGGTAATTTTTCCATGTAGGTGAAGCAGGAAGTCAATAATAATCAGTTTGTAGAAAAAGAATACCCAACAGTTAAACAAATTGACAATTTTTATTTATCTGTGCAATGATCATGACCCGTTGGGGATTTTTGTCAACAGACAAGCCTCTCTGGTTGCAAGTGAAGGGTAAAAGAGTTTTCTGCTTCCTTTAGCCTCCTTCCCCTTTGACTATATTTTCAAATCTTCTAGTAGATGTAGTCTGTGAAAAAGATCTGGGCTAGAAACATAAAGCCGTTGGCATCCTCCTGCTGGTAATCCCTCAGGCAGCAGGAGTATGAGCAGTTGTGTGGGGAGATGCCAGGGGAACATTCCCTTGGATGAGGGGACATGGAGTAAACTGATGGGCAGCAATGCTCCATGAAAAGTGGAGGATCAGCCCAAGAAAGTACGTCTTTACAGACGATGGTCTTACAGCAGCCAAGGGTTTTATTTTGTTTATATTGAATACCCACCTAGGGAAAGGGAGTAAATATTTACACTCTATCCTGCTCCACTCATGGATGAAAAGTATCAAGTAACCAACATTAAAGCAAATTGCCTTCACAGCTCAGTACCCTTTTCTGCCTTGTTTCCAGTTTCTCCCATGCTTCTGCAGGTAATGATGAAAAATTCAGCCTCATGATACCAGGTGTGGGAGGCATCCACAACTATTACATGGGAAGATGCACAGGAATTGATTAAAGAGACAAAGATTTCTTTACCAATGTAAGGCATGCAGAAAGGATGTCTGAAAAGGCCAGTAGCTTTCCTCTTTGCCTGTAGAGGTTTTTAAACTGCCACCAATTCATTCTCTCAGACAGTTGTTTATGATATTCTTTAGACCCCTGTCTGAGGTAGAGCTCCTGAAAAGTAATAAAGTGGAGAGTGTCGATGTCTTTAGGGACCATGGTGTTATTACTTACAGAGCTGCATAAGCTGGCAAATCTAAGGAGAGCTTTGCACTGCAGGTACCTCTGCAGAGAACTTTAAGTACAGCCCTGAGCATAAATCACACAACCTCAAGAATACTCCTGGGAAGCATAACTCAGAAAACAGGTGACATTATATGTAAGAGTAGTTTCTGTGAGTTCCTTCTTGCTTTCAAGGGGTAATGTTATACTTGTATAGCAGAAAAATTGCTAAACAACTATTCGAATCAAATGTACTAAATTGCACTTGTCCAACCTATCCTTACTTTCTGCCTTAGAGGTCTGTTCCTGGCAAGTTATAACAGGGATAAAACAAAGATCCAGGTAATAGAGTTGGATTTGGTAACACAGTGAAAGCAGCATGGTTGCTTCCCTGTGCAGGCAAAGCAGCACAGGGATTAGGAGATTTCATTCTGGCATGATAAGCTTTCTCAGGAGAGGAAAGTAGCCACACATCTGATGCAAAATCCAAAAAATATTTAACCTTCTTTTTTTTCTCCTCCCTGAATCTCAGAATAACAAACTTACTTTGAAAGGGAAGTTTCACCTTTGAGTAAAGAACAATACCCCAAAATATTGTCTTTCCATTTTCATTTAGCTAGAACAAAAGCAGATCTTTGTCCATACTTACTGTTCATTTCTATCCTTTCCATCTCCACCTATCTCTGCTTAAGCTTTACTTCTTAATTTAAAATAGAAATCTTATTCAGAATGTGAATAAGATTCAGAATGTGAATCTTACTCAGAACAGCAAGAAAGGTATCTGTTGTGTTAAAACCTCTGCTTCTTAAGATTCATTGACAGCCAAGTTCAGGAAGCATTTATTCACTGCCAGCTAACCCTGTCTGCCTTATTTGCAGTGTGTAAATTTGTCACTTCTTGGTCAGAACACACAGTTATCAGGTCCAGGCTTGTGAAAAAGAGTAAACTTAAAAATCAAAGTGTGAGAAGGTATTATTCTTTCAGAACTCGTCTCCTAATTTGATCTGTGGATTAGCAAGGTTTTGAGGGTATGCAATTGAAATCTCTGCTAGTGAGGATAAAAAGAAAGAAGGCCAGATATTGTAAGTTTTTAAAACATCAACCTCCCCCCAAATTTAATGCGCCAGTAGAAATTGGTGCATTAAACCTTTGGATGTCTATACCTAGGACTGCTGCAGAAGTTCCCATTCAGTGTTGGCAAATAAATATGTGGTTCTGTAGGTATGGGACTTGTGTACCACAGGGCCAGGGCTGGTTTGACACAAGATGAGCAGATTTGTTTGATGAAGAGAACAGCTTGGTTCTTAAGACCCTCTTAAAGGTTTTAATATGAGAATAATTTGAACTTCCTGTGACTCTTTCATGTTTCCATGTACCATTTTTAAGTATTGTCTAATTTCAAACCAAAGTCTTTAAGATAAGAAAACAATACCAAAATGTACTCTTTGGTCAGACACGTGGTTTGATAATCCAGCAGTCACTGGGTTCCCACAAAGACTGGACAGCCCTAGAGGGAGTTTGTACAGCACGTCAAATTTGATACCACTAGAAACTTAGCAAAAAGAGGAAAAGTCAAATTATGTTCTATTTAATTTTACCAGAATAACAAAATATAAATAATCTCCAAAGGAGCTGTTTTATAAGAACAGACATGCTGTTATAACAGTGCATAATGTCAGAGAACATGTGAACTTTGTAAAGTACCCTGCATTGACAGAATATATTGCTTCTAATAAGTAGGAAGAGGAGCATTTTGTGTAAAGAGCAAGCAGTAACTAAGAGAGAAGCCTCTGAAATAGCTGCACATTTTTTGAGCTGCTACTGGGTACTAATATTTCATCCTGGATGCTACTCTGATCTGTTGAACCTGCAAGACAATAAAAAGGTACTGAAAACCCAGGGCTGCAAACAGATGAAGGTTCGCTAAGAACTCATCCCCCTTTAAATATGATGCTGCAAACCATGACAGTCCATGGAAGAAATGTAGCTGATGGAAGAAAAGGACAGCATGAGACAGCTACAGCCTGCAAAGTGACAGGAAACACACAGAACAGACATTTCTATATCGAGTAAACTTTCCCAAGAATCCCTGAGAGGAGAATGGGGGTCTGTCTGCCAGGCTTTGTACTTCATTTTTTGTGAAGATATTTGGCTCATCCAATCCACAATATTGAAACTGCAGTGTTAATGTCATATTTGCAAATACCTGCACCCAAACTAAGTTTTAAGGGCTTGAATCCTAACTGTAGTTAATTTACTGCTAGTCATAGTACGGAAAAACCTTAAGCCTACTTAAAATCAGTGCCCATGTTGTAATTTGACCATTCATGAACTTTTCTGGGCAATATCGAGTTTTCAGGCAACATTTGGCCCAGTCTGGGTGAAGGTGGAAGGCAGGAATATATCCACTGATGCAGCAAAGAGGAGTGGTCAGAGGAAGAAAAGTCATCTTGAATGAGGCTTGTGTTTGGATACATGATCACCTGCTGGGTTTCCACAACATTACATTTGTTTCCTGCTGCCCACTATGGAAAAGCAGAGTACCTGCCAATCCACAGGAGAGAGCTGCTACTTGCCAGGGCCTGCACCACGCCACCTTCCATTGCTTAAAGCTCCTGACATTCTTCTACCTTCCTCCTGTGTGGCTTCTTTCTTCTGGGACAAGGCTGGAGGCCTGGGATGTCTATTTAGAAAATGCTGCTAATGCTTGTGAACCCATCTGGATATTACTGACCAGGATTGTGACATTCCCAAGAGCTATTGCCACAGACAGTTAAGGGAAACTAATGTTCCTCTAAGAAAGGATTTGCCCAACAAATGCATGAAATATTAACTCTAAAGCTTTTTTAATGGAGAAAGGGAGACCAGAAGGGGTTGTGGGGAATATATTTATTTTTTTGATCAAAAAGCAGAGTGGCTCAAGAAGAAACCTGTGAAAGGAAAGAAGAAATTTCATAAGAGTGTTTTCCTTTATTCTCATAGAGTCCATGTTTGGTACTAGAGGAAACCACCAATGTCTCTGATTTGTTTCTTACAGTTACCTCATGTGAAAAAAGATGATGACAGACATCTGAGGTGAGAAGAGCACAGTTCCTATAATTAGTATTTGTGAAAACATCATTCTGGTGTCCTTGATAAAGGGAGTCTTCTGTCCCAGCCGTACATTAGCTTCTAAAACCTCACAGAGCTAACAATTCATTTCTTTGCTACTGTTTGAGACAAAAAAAGTAGTATTATTTCTGCAACTCAAAGATTAGCTGATGACTACTGGAGTCTTTCTATACCTTTTAGCAGAATGAGAGTTTTTTGATTGATGCTCATTCTGAAAGCAGGCAAATGATCTGGCAGAGGGCAAAATTATCCAGTGACCTAATGTCCTGTCACTGATACACAAATAATTATATGAGCACTGATCCACATAACATCCGTTATGTGAATTTGAATGCCCATCTGTTCACTCCAGATTAATTGTGACACTGATAGCTTCGCATTATGAAACTGTTATTTTTTTAAAGCCTTCCATGAAAAGAAAACCCCTCTTTCAATCCCTCCCCAATTCCAAACAAAACAAAACCAAAAACCCAAATTAAACCAAAAATTGACCAGTTTAAAAAAAAAAAAAAAAAAAAAAGCAGCAGGTTCATAAGTTCAAATATTCTCTTCACTTCCAGATAAAGCATAGCAGGACCCAAGGGAATAGGTCATAGTATAAAACCTGCTTAGAAGTTAGAAAGAAGATCTTATTCCTCACCCAGACTTTTTATCCTACATAAGGTTTAAAGCAATACTGAAAGGTTCAATTCATCTTGTTTGACATTAGATATCAACAATGTGCATGCTTGTATCTGATCTAATCACCCTTTGAGGGAATGATTCCTTTGACCTATTTTGGATGTCTACTTTAAGACAAGACATTTTTGCACCAGATTTCTCTAAGGGAACCTAAGGGACCTTAGCAGCTGAGATCTGCTATGGATGCTGTGCTGTAGATGTTTATACTTGGTGAGAAAAGTTGTACCCTCAATTAATTTGTGGGTAAATTAATTAATTTTTCATGCCACATCTACTTTAACTGCATTTTCTCTTCGTTGACAACTAATTCTTCTCAGATATTTGGATTCTTTTACATTTTGACAATTCCTCACTAATTACACATTTACAAGTTTTGCTAGCTCTGTCCTTCTATTGAGCCAGAGCAAATAACCCAAAAATTAGCATTACTAAGCATTTATATCTCTATAAATGATCCCACTTGCAATTTATGTCACAAGATCATTTTTAGTGGCCTCCACTAGAAATTATCTCCCAGATCTTAGAAATGCACTCTCAAACACAAGTTAAATTTTCTGATATTTTGCAGTGTAGCTATTAATTTTTAGTTGCGAACTTTTAAAATAGTGCCATAATTTTTTGCATGCATGTAAATACATATGTAGTTGTGTTTTAAATGTCTTTCATCTAGCAAATTGAGCAACATGTTTTGATCCACTGGTGTCTTTGTGTGAAGTGTATTAGTTATAGAAGCCTTTATGCCATTTTGCTTCCACTGCTAAATTCCATTAACAGGTGCTTAAAATGGATGGATGAAGTCAGTGGCACCATATAAAGAGCTCACCTTAGTTTTGATAAGAATAAAACCAGAAACTGCCCTGTTTCATAAGAAGAATTCCTAGTACTATTTATTACTGATATTATTTCAAATTACCCACAATGATCCTGTTATTTACACATGACATATGAAATGTCTGTTTTCTGGAATAAATACACAATTCATTATTTCCACACAGTGTTTTTCTATTGGCAGTAATGGGGAACCTTTAATTCTTTCTAGTTTTGTCAAGAAAAAAAGTTGATGATATCACATTTAGGAATAAGAAGTTATGATGGCTGGACATATACCTAAGATAATGTCCTTACATAGAAGCTTCCATTTTAGTTACAATTTCATACTCCAGCAATTTTTGCATATTTGCATATTAAGGCTGGGATTTAATTTGCCTATTTTAAGAATTTTACCAAATTTTATTATGCTCGTATGAGTCCCACTTAATTACAGATGCTTAAAGTGCAGATTTTTTTCCTGTCTGACCTAGTTCCATTTTAAGAACTCCATTCATGATTGTATTAAGGTGCCAGGCATTATGGATGCAATGATTCTCATTTGTCTTGTACAATAAACATGTACAATGTCAAAAAGTGAGCCATGATCTAGGTTGTCTTTGTAATTAACCAAGAGAGGAAGGCACGTCTCTGCATAACTGTTTTCTGCAATTCTTGTGGCCTCTTTATATGCCTATCTTAGCATGACATGAGTCATTTTCTAGAAGCTTCCTGTGTATCTCAGAGACAGAGGTTTAAATTAGTGACATCTAGATAATATCCAGTGAATCCCACCCAATTCATCCCTGGGAAAAGTTGTTTCAGGTTGCAAAGAATGTTCAATTTTACTTCTGTTCAAAAAACCTGAACTACCCAAAAGGAAAAATGAAGTGTGCTAGGGAAAGTACAACAGAGCTGCACTGACTCCAGAACTGAGAAAAGAAGTTGGCCCAAAATAGCCTAAAGCACATCATTTCCTGCACACTTACACAGATTTTCATGGTGTAGTCAGATTCATCACTCTATTCACAACATAATTCCCTTTGCTGAAATATGATATCATTTTGAAAATAGCTGGAAATCTCAGCACATAGCTTGTTTTTAGCCTAAAATACTGGAACAGATCTCAGTTTGACTTTCATAGTTTGTGTAGACCATATGGTCTCATGACGTTGCCTGTCATGTTGCCTCTGCTTTTCCTTTAGACATCTATATTCTTTGACAACGGAAATAACAGCAAATCTATATCCAAAATTAGATTATTTCACAGAAAAGGACCTGCATACTAACATTTTTTTTTTCCACAATCAGGCACTAGAAAAACAGGTTATGGCCATATTTTTTCAGAAAACTTGAGTACTGGAACCTCAGTATTACTGCAATATTAAAAAATAAATGTGTACTTCCTTTTAAGTGTACCTTGTACTACCTTTGGGTTCTGTGGTATTATGTACCTACACATTTTTTTGGGCTGTGTTTTCTTTTTTTCTGAATATTTTTCAGACATTTTTGCTAGAGAAGCAACCAGTATTTATACATAATAAGTATATTTGATTCATTGAGGGTGCTTCTGAACAACCACTGACATTAGCTATCTACTATTTTAAATTTTTTTTCAATAAAGTTATTCAGTTATTGATAAAAGAGATTAAATTGTGAAATTTAAAGCAGGTTTGGTATTTTTCTCACAGTATTTTCTGAAAAAATTTTCCCATGTTTATGACTCCATTAAATATAAAACTAATCACTATTGACAAAAAATTTTGTCATGTTCTTTCTTAACAAATATCTATAGTCATAATTTATTATTGTATAAAATCATAGTGCTTAATTTCTTACAGAAATGAATGTTCACATTTAATAGTGGTTCCTTTTCTGTCTTTGAAAGATTGTTCAATTTACATATAGATAGAGCTCCACACTTCAGCAGGAAATTTGACTGTGGAACACGAATTAAAACAGCAGTTTTAGAAAATTAAATAAGAAGTCGACAAGTCAAGTAGCTTATGTTGTCATATTTCAAGCTAAAAAATTTAACAACTCTTTTTTGAAAAATTAAAAGGAATACTAAAAAGTATTGATGCAACATTTTTAAAAATCACTCCTTATTGGTACTTCTTGGGAAAAGGAAGGAACCCCTCTGTCAAATAAAAGTGTATTTTAAGTCACACTATGATTTAGTCTTGAAATTTATATTTAAAAATATGTAAACAAAATTAGTGATTAGAAGATTAGATTTAGATTCAAAGTGAAGTTGATGAGGAAAATTTTCATTTCAGTAAATTCCACAGACTGCATATGTAGGGTGAAAAACAATTTAATTGCTAATAAAATCCAGCAATATCTTTTCAGATATAGAAATAACTAGTGTACTGCAACTATTAAATTAAAAACTCTGTAAGTGAAAAGCAGTATGAAAAATGTAATAGATATTCCTATAATTAAATTTTGACATTTCCAATAAAAATTGTGAATTTTTATTGTGATCATTATCTCAGCCAACCTGAAAAATGGTGGAATGGCCTGCAGTTATCTTGTGTCTTGAGCACATTATTTTTATTATACTGTGCAGTATGTCAGTAAATGCAAGGCTGAAATTATAGAGGGGTATAAAGGTCAAAAGAAGACACCTTTCACAATAGCCTTTCTGTATGGCTTTGGAAATGGCTCTGTGAACTGCTCACAAAACATCAAATCAGGTAGACAGACACGTAAGCTTTATGTTTATTTAGACAAAATAAGTTTGATTAAAAAAAGATTGAACTCCAAAAGTAAGAATTGTATTTTGGTTTCAATTAAATATGTAACCAAAGAAATACTAGGAAAAAAGTGAAAAGCATATTTTACCTAAGTTAGATCTGCTTCACTCAGTCATAATTGGAACCAGATTAGTTTTAATACTTCTTACTTTCAAAAGAATTTCAACAATTATTTTTTAACCAGTACTTAGGATAATGCCTCCCTTACAGAACAATAAGTGTTCGTAGTTTTGTGGTGGCATGAATAGCTTAGCAAAATGTCCCAAATTCAATTATTACTCCTGAATGATTTACTAATATTAGTTCCTTCCGTGTGTAGGAGTTTATGAATAACCAAGTTGATGGAGAGCTAAAATACAATGAAAAATAAAATCATATAATGGAAATCTAATGCACCAATCAAATGAATGAGAATGACGATAATAAAAGAGAGATGTTTAAAAATATCCCTGCCTACTCAGAAAACATTAATCCAAAGAAGTATTTCACAAGCTGTACTTGTGATGGAAAGGACACAGTTACCTAAATTGTTCAGCAGCTCATTTCTTCCTCTGGGCAATATTGTCATACAGTCATATATTTAATATAAATTTTTATATTTTAAAACGTGTCAGATTTACTTCATTTCATGAAGCTAGGTAAACAAGACCCAAGTCTTTGTCATTGTTGTTTTAAAAGGCAAGATTATTGCCAGGAAACAAAACTATATATACAAAATTTTGTCCTAGACCCTTCTAGAAAACTCTTCACCTATTGAAGTTGTTTGTGAATACTTCCTCTGTCACATCTGTAGGCCAAGAGATGTCATTTGTACTCACTTACATCCTGGGGAAAATAAATAAGGAGCCTGTAGTCCTTAAGTATGGAATACTATAGTATGTATCACAGTAAATCAACCAGTGAGATCCTTCTGCAAAAGACAAATTGTATTAATTTTTTTATTTGAATCTACCAAGTGATAACAACTTGGATCATCTACTTGAGTTATATTGTTTACAAGGCTATCAAGCTGCAAGTGCAATCACTGTTCATTTTCTATACCTTTCAGGCTGACAAGAGAAAAGTTCTTTAACCAGGAGATAAAAATGATAGTGCTCAATATTGCTGATCAAAACTTTTCCAATTAAATGTGATTCAGGCAGACAAATCCAGTTTGCCCGGATCCCTATACGTAGCAGGAGAAGGTGGAAAAGAGGGAGAGAGACAACTGAAGAACTGCAGTTTAGGGACCACATAGAGAAGCTGTTTGCATTGAACTCCACGGGGCTGTAGAGGATTTCCCAAAATCTTCTGGGAGTACTGGCTGCCATGAGTGTGCCACCTTTGATTTTGATCCCTGCAAAATCGAGATTGATTGAAGTCCTTTGAGGGCTATGATATGAACAAAGGAAGACTGTGCTTTAGTTGGGCTTTTGACTTTTGACATCTTCCTCCCCCTGCACTGTGTTCACTTTTGGAAGCTGAGGAACTTGCTGGATTGATAGATGGGTTAAAATTGTCTAAACAGCTGGACTCAAAGGATATTAATCCATGACTTGACATCTCTTTGGAAACTGCTGACAAGAGGAGCATCCCAATGGTTTGTACTGAGGCTGATGTTGCTCAATAGCTTCATAAATGGCCTCTATGGTGAGACAGACTATCCCTCTGAAGATTACAGAGGGTGAATTTCACACCAGAGAGTAGAGCTTCAATTCAGAGATTACTTAAGAAACATCAGGAATGGGTTCAAGAGGAAAGAGCATGAAGTTTTTCACGCATGGGGAATAGCTGCACTCATTGAAAACTGAGATGGGAACGTAGCATCCTGCTGAAAACCACCTGCAGAGTACAATGGAGTTACAATGAAGTTAAGCCAAAAGTGCTCTTTCACCACAACAAGTTAAACACCATATTGGGATTTGTTAGGAAGAGTGTAACAGATAAGCCAGAGAAGACAACCTATTACACAAAGTGTTAGTGAGATCATAGCTGGAAATCTATGTCAACTTTCTGGTCACCACAGTTGAGGAGTGACTGGGAGAAAAAGGGAGGAGTCCAGAATGTGAGGTTCACCTGGGAGATGAAATCTAGTGAGACATGACCTCCCAGGCTGTGGGAGCTTCCCATGTCTGGTCAGGTGAAGATGAGGTGAAGGAGAGAACTATTATCAGTCAGCAGTGAGTTGAAGGGTACTTGCTTGTTGGTAGTGTGTCGTGGGGTTAGTCAAAACTTGACAGACAGCCCTCTGGGCCAATGCGCTTCTCGAAATTTTACATATTTAAGCCCCACGGAAGGCGGGAATTGGAGGAGATGCAGTTTCCCGGCTCAGGTGGGTGGAGAGTCGGGAGTGAAATGGAGAGGGGTCGGCCCCGTTCCTGGAGCCTGTGGGCCTGGGGATGGGGCACCCTTGCCTCCTGCCTCCTCCCCTCCTTCTCCCGGTGAGGAGGGGGGCAAAGTTCAGGGGACCCCCGGCCTTCCGTTCCGGCTCGGTGCGGGGACGGCAGAGACGGAGGGGTGGCCCCCCTTCCCCCGGCCTGCGCGGCTGGGGACAGGGCTCCTGCCTTCTGCCCCTTGGGGATTTCCTGCTGCAGCATGGACTCAGATAACTTCGCAGCGAAATAGAGGAAAAGACACCCCTCTCCTGACTGCAACGCAGCAGCAAAGGAAGAGAAACTACCCGGCAACATGGCGGCTTCAGAGCCAGAGAGAAGGAGAAGGCGGGGTCACGTGGGACGGAGCTGCAAAGCTGCACTGCGTGAACTCGGCGCGGGGAACTTAAACATCCTCCTGCCTTGCGTGGTATAAACTGTAATATCACAGACTGTTTGTCTCCTTAATCCATGTTAAGAATGTGGGGGAATGGGCATTTCTTTTTCCCGAGTGGCTTGTAAAAAACGGCTAGAGTGCCTATGCCAGGCTATATACATAAAAGCAGGGAGAGGCTTATTTCTATAGCCTGGTGGCGAGAGAAAGCCTAAATGTTCCAAGTCCAAAAAGAAACTGGTTCATTCTTAAATTAGTAGTTAGCCCCATGTGAGAAGCCTGGTTTTTTAGCAGTCGTGAGAGCTGAGAAAGGGCTCATGGAAAAAAAGGGTAAAGAGTAGCAGTTTGTGTAGCCACGTCAGGCTAGAGGGAAACCCACTTTTCTCCCCCTTTTCCTAGGACTGTGACCCTGATTTTTGGGAAAGGGGAGAAAGTGGGGATGGCTCTGAAAAGTTTGTTCTGTTGTTTTAACATCTGGGTGTTAATTAAACTTTTTTTTCCCCTTCTTTCAAGTTGTGTGCCTGCTTTTGCTTTTCCTCCTACAGCTTATCTCACTGCAAGGACATCGGGGGGAGGGCTAATGCCCACAGTTAACCCTTAAACTACTTCACGAATTGGTGTCCGGTATGGGGAACCAAATTCAAACCGCTACATAGTGGTAGATCACACAGCATTCCATTGAACCCAGTTACCTTAAAACACGTAAACTCCTGAACCTACCACTGGATCCCTTCACTGAAATGTGTTTCAGTGAGTATTCCAGCTGTTCCAGTTTTCTTCTTACTTGGCTAAGATTGCTCTCTTGAGAGGAGTTAGCATTAAGTCAGCAAAATTTTAACAGAAAATATGATATGCATTGTAGCAATGATAGCAATTTCACAATGAGAGTAAATAACCATTTGTACTTATTCTCAAAAGACATATTTGATTTGAAGTCTTTACAATTCAATACCTTGCTATAAAAAAAATGCTCTAGTTTAATTAGGAGCAGCAGGTCAAATTCAGAGATTGAACAACTGAAGTCTATGTTTTTTTCTATAGTCATGTTAAATGATCACTGTCATTGCAGCTGGCCCAAAAATGGAAGATTGATTCAACTTTAAATAAAGTCCTTTTTCAGCACTGCCGGTGTGCAAAGTAGTCTTAAAATGCTGGCACAAAGCTCTGAACATAAGCAAATAAGCAGCACATTTAAAAAATTAACATTTTTAGGCTATCAATTTTCAAAATTTGTTACAGTGTTTCAGGCTGAGGTTCAATCTGCATAGTTTCATAGTCATCTGGGAAATAAAAGTTTATTAGTAAATGCAGAATATGAAAAAATAATAGGAGACTTTGAAAAAACATTTTGTTTAGAAAACAGAGAAACTGTTATTAAGGAAAGCAAAACAAGCAAGAAAACAAACAAACAAAAACTAAAAAATGAAGAATGTAAATGACAGGCTATTCAAAAACACCTATTTCCCTTGTGGCTAGTCTTCCAATGTTTTGAGGAAGCATGAAGAATAGTTATGAGAGATTTATATTCTTCAGCCTGGAGAAAGGGAGGAAAATGCTGTCAAATTAGATATGATAAATATCTGGCAAATAAGCAGCGTCAAATATCTGTGTGTATTGGAAAAAGGACATTGATTGTTTCATTAAATACACTGTTCAGTGTAAACAGTCTGGCTATGCAAAAATGTCATGATGTCTGGCAGGGTCATGAACAATGTAAGTCCCCAGAAAAAATCCCTGATGTCCTACCCCAAAGGGTTGTTTGAATCTAACTAAAATGACACATGGGTGCAGGAGCATTTCTGGGGGCATTCACAGTATGCTGCCACGGGTGCAGATGAGGGCATTTAAGTGAAAGGGTGTTCTGAGAACACCAGAGCATTAAGTCAGCCCAGAGCAAACACCAAGATATGAGAATGTCTAATTATGACATAAATATCTGGGATTACAGATAATCTACTGAAGTCACGTGAGGAGAGTGTAATCATCCTATCCACTTATAGGTACATCTGAACATATTGGTTACATATATGCACCTAATTAATCTGCAGATACTGGTGATCAAAATCTTTGTTGCACAAATAATTTGAGACTGTGATGGAGAAATAAGAGCCAGAATTTTGAGCAATTAATTGTTATTAGTGTTTAAGTGATGCATTCTTTTTCCTGAAATACAGTTTCAAAGAGAAAACTTGACATTTTAGAGCAGTTATATACTTTAGATGATGAAGTTCATCTCTGAAGTTTGACTTAAGTGGGTGAAAAATACAAAATTCTCCTAAAATTGTTTTCTAGAAAATGCAGTCCCCTGATGTATTCTGAGTGCAAACACTAGGCAAAGCTGGGCAAATACCACCTTTTAGAGATAGATACTGTGCTCTTTCAGCATCACGTTTGACAGGCATAGAAGGATTCTGAGAAACGTTTCCTTTTTTCAGTTCCTTCTTTTTGCAGTTTTAGACAACATAGGTGGAAAGTGGGAATTAACAAAAAATTACACAGTTTCTTTCCCTCTCCCATTACAAGAGATCATTGCCTTATTTTCCTGTTTTGTTTTGCTTTGTTTTGTTTACTTATTATAGAGATGACCCAAGACACTACATGAGGGGTGTAGGATGATTGACAGAAAATTTTCTAACTTATACTTTCTCTAGGGCCTCACCCCAGACTCCAAGAATTGGGACTCTTCCACATTTCTTGTGTTCAAATTAAGAAATATAGGTCTTATATGCTGTAAGGTATCTGTAAGATACATAAAATGTAGGTATGAATTTTCACCCAGTTGACTGGAGGAATTTCTATGTGAATTTGAAATTTTAGACTCAGTTTTATGTTGTAATTTGTAGTCAGTTGACTAGAGGGATGTTCACAAATAAGGTAGACCGTAAAACCTAAAGAATAAAAACATCTACTGCACTTGCACAAGAGCCTGATACAATGATGTGTTTTAAAGGATGACTATATTGAATAATCAATTTATTTTAACTTTAAGTAGTTTAAATTAATCTGAATTTTTTATAATGTGTTGATTAGAACAGATGATCCAAATCTGCATCTACTTGTCATTTTTGTATTATAAATACTGTAAACATTTCAAACAAGATTTACAGAGGTTGTCTGACTTGCCTCATCATCTTAATTTCTTGCAAAACTCTCCCCTCTCCTCCCAGAGCATTTTAATCATAGTTAGTATGACACCTAACGAAACATGAGTAAATTCAAATGGTAGTTAGAGTCTGCAAAAGGCAGACTAATGGCAGAAAGGTTATGAATCGTGGCTTACTTTACTCAAAATGAGAATCTGGAGTGGCTCCCTTCATTGATATGACCTCCTAAGAATGCACAACATTACTTCATTTCTCTCCTTTCCATGGCTTTTGTGATTATGCTAAAAGGAGTGAGGAAAGGTCGAGGGAACTGGGGTTGTTCATCCTGGAGAAGCAAAGGCTCCAGGGAGGTCTTATTGAGACCTTTCAATATGTAAAAGAATCTATAATAAAGAATGGGGGAAAATCATTCAGCAGGGCCTATTGCTACTGATCAAGGAGTAATGGTTTTATGAAAAGTTTAAATCAGGTATGTTCATAAAAATGGTGGGTTTTTATTAATTCATGTGTTTTTGCAATATATCTGTAGTTTTACTATCAAGTCCTTGCAAAAGGAAAGAGGGCTAGGTTGACAACAGAACTTGAGGATTTCTAGCTTCTAACACCTCCAGTTTTTAGGTCAATGTCTGAATTTAAAGACTTCTAGCTTCTAACACCTACAGTTTTTCTTTCAGTCACACCAAAGACCAGAGATTCCCTCTCTTAGTTAAATGTATTCTTGTTAGTCTTCACCTTCCTTGAAGAACCAACCTCAGAAGGATGAACTTGTAAGGGCTGTACATAATTTCAATTCTTGGCCCAATTCCTACTTTCGTAAGCATATACATTTATATAATTCTATAAGTCACTCTAGGTATCAATATAGATATAAATGGATCTAAGAAGCCCTAGTCCATTTTAAAATTGATCATCTGGAAGATCTTTTCCAGAGTAAATGCTATGTTTCTTTTAAAGTAAATTTTTAATTCCGTGTATGATAAAAGAACAGTCCTGGGAAACAAAATTGTGAAGTATTTCTGTGATTCTATAATGTTCCTATATTGAATTATTACTTTTTATATACAGCCATCCACTAGTCTTTTGATTTTAATTCACAGCCCATTTACATTTTGTTTAACTTTTTATTGTTACATTTCCAGGGCTTTAAATTTGTTGTCCTTGTCTTTTATCTCATTGATTGGCTCTCTGCAAAGCACCTCAAGAGAAAAAATCAAAAGCTTACAAAGAACTTCCCACAGCACTTATATCTTCTGTTCAATAGGTATTTTCTTTCCATTTTAAAATGAGACAATAATGAATAGTTCATTGTCTGAATAAGAGATTTTTGTGCTTACTGGAATGACCATTTGACTAGTTCTGAAGTAATATATGTCCAAAAACCCCCTCCTGAAATGGAGGCGTAGTGGCAGTTTAATTTTCACTGCGGTGCAATGCATGTCTAAAAACAGGCACGAACTTCACTGGGCTCTGTTTCCCTCACCTTGGGTACAAATGCTCCCAGGAACAACTCTTTCCCAAGAGCGTCGGTTATCAGTCAGGGCAAGTTGGAAATCTCACAGATTGCAGCTTCGCTCATGGGCAGACTCAGTATAGGATTGCCAAGCAATAGTGACCAGAAATTAACTATCAGGCCCTCATAATAATCGTTACTCTTTTTGGATCTTGAACGCAAGGGAAGTGAACAGTTATATTTTCTCCATGGTCATGACTTCTAAAAAATTATCTGTGTGACACATCTCTTGCTTGTGATTTGGTGGGAATTTTCTTTTTTGGTTGGTTTTTGTGCAAAATTGACCCAAGAACTGTGAACTGGAAAGAAAATACCAGCTACCCTAAAATTATGCTTAAACTTTGACTGTTGGAAATAATAGTACAGGGATTAGGAAGCTTTTCTACAAGGAGGGTCAGAAAGAGAATGAAAAAATCTCAAGCATCTATGGCACGTAGGGCAAGTACAGTAGAAGGAAGTCATATTGATGGAGAAATATGTAAAAAGATACAATAGCTCTTTTCAACACATAGCATCATAGAATCATTAAGATTGGAAAAAACCTCGAAGGTCATCAAGTCCAACCATTGACTGAACACCACCACCTCAACTAAACTGTGGCACCGAGTGACATATCCAATCATATTTTGGACACTTCCAGGGACAGTGGCTCAACCACTTCCCTGGGCAGGTCTTCTAGTGCTTAAAAACCCTTTCAGTGAAGAAATTTTTCTTGGTGTCCAACCTGAACCTTCCCTGGCAAAGCTTGAGGCTGTGTCCTCTTGTCCTGTCACTGGTTGCCTGGGAAAAGAGGCCAACATCCACCTTGCTACAGCCTTCTACAACAGCCCTGAGAGAGCTCCAGCATGACATGGATTGTTCTATTTCAAATATATTTAGTATCAAAGAACCAGGTGACAGATTCAAGGCATGTATTTTAATAGGTGTTTGTCAAGAAATGTCAACCTGTGTGTGAGAGAGGTGTGGATGATGGTTCTGTCCCTTGGTACATGCTGTGGGAATTTGAGAGCATGTCAATTGAATTGTTCCAGTGTAGCCACTGCTCTACTTTATTTCCTTATTTCACCCTAAATTTCCAGAGGTAAATTCAGACGCACTATTGACTAAAAAATTGAAAAACGTATCTGATAACTGGGCAAGCTGGGATCACGACTTCCATCATCCTTCTTATACAGAAGCAGTAAATAAACACAATTTATTCTGCCAACAGCCTTTTGTTACAGCATTTATGCATAACTGAATGTTTTTGGATAAATAAAAGTTGCATAAATGAATGATTTCATAAAAGGTTTTTCTGTCACACATAGATCCCAAACCCTCTGAGGTCACAGATATTAGCCTATGGAAGGCCACTGGCTCTACCCTCTTCCAGCAGTAGAGAGAAAACCTTCCCAAAGTGGCTGTTCTTCTCACTGTCTATGAAATTAAGAAATACTTTCATTCCCTGTCAAGTTTGAAATGAAATCTTTTTATAGTCAATCAGGAAAGGATCCAAAACCTCCTGGCCATTTCACTCCTCCTGGCTTCTGATAGTTTATTTTCAAGGTCTCTGGATACCTCCCAGTCTTTCCATCCTCAGATCCTACATAGTACTTGTGTCCCTGTTACAATGAGGCAGGGATAAAGTCCAGGTGGAAGCTCTCCAAGACCTGTTATGTTGTTTATGCAGGCTGTTGCAGGGAGGATTTATAGCTAAATGTCACTTCTGTTCAAAAGTACCAAGGGGTTAACACTGGTATTAAAAATGTCATCTTCAGGGGAAGCATGCCAGATAAATGCTAATCTGTTTCTTAAGCACTTCCCAGTGGTTTTCTGTAAGAACTCTTCAAAGAGTAAAAAATAAAAATATCCTGGTACAATGTAGGAATTACAGTGCAGACACTCTTCAGCCAGTGTGGTTGTAAACCTTCTGGCCTGAAGCTATGAAAAGCAAGGGATTGACTGCCACCATCTATGGATGAACAGAAGAAACAATAGATTCTGAGAGTTTTCTTTCTACCTGCAAATCCTCCTAACAACATTTTGAGGAGCTGACAACTTGTTACGCAAGATGAAAATAGTGCTGAACCTGAAGTAAAGAGAGTGAGAGACTTAGGTAGAAAGGATGGTTTAGTCCCTTTTACTGAGGATTTCGCAGAAATATGTGATGGACATATTTTGTCTTGAAGAGAGTTTTCATGTGGCTCTTTACTGAAGATAGAGATAGCAGCTAAATAGAGGCCAGGGATCTCAGATGAGGTCTCCTTCACTGCAGAGCCCCAGGAGAGAAAAATTAATCATGTAGCTCATTTATGGATGCAGCGGAAGTTGAAGTTTTCAGAATAGAGCAGATACTGTTTCCCACAAGGGAAGACATCAGCACTCAACTGTACCAGAGGACTACAACTCTTTGTTGCTCACTAACAATTTTATGTTCAATTACGTACTTGTTTGAAGCCCCTGTCCTGCTTTTCCCTGTGCAATATCTGTAGCCAGCACATCAAAACAGGATAGGGAATTTGGTCAGTTGTACCTGGAAATAAAAGGAAGCTTCAAAGGGTTTTTGCATGCCACAGGTCTCTCAACACCCTGTACACACACCAGCTCATCCTAAGGTGCTTTGTTGCTATAAATAAATTCAATGAAAATGTGAGAGGTAATGACAGGGTGCTCCCGAGGGGTCTGTGCTGCACTATAGCTCTGATCCTCTAACAGTCAATGGGAAAATATTTTCTTTTGTTGCAGAGCCCAGGACAACCCTCCTGATCACACGTGCATGTCCCACATGTCATCTCCCTGTCCCACAGGAGTTCCACAGTGCAATCACAACAGTCCAGCATACTAAGCAGTTGCGTGCCACAAGACTCCTGAAGAGGAACAGAAACTGCATTGCTTCTCAAGAGCCAAGAACTGCCACTCTGATGTCCAGTCTTGGTAAAGTCCTTCTAGAAGTGGTCGAGTCACCATTTCTGGCAATGTTTGAGAAACAAGTTGACTTGGCAATGGCTTAGTGGCATAGCCATTATGCCTTTGACCAAATGGTTAGTAGCATTTGGTCAAAGGTTGGACTTGGTGATCTTGAAGGTTTTTTCCAATCTTAATGATTGCATGATTCTGTGATTCTAAACCATGCATTCCTTGGCTAAAGGAATGTGCCACAGAGACATGATGTTTACAATAACAATGGACACTCTGCCATACAGCGTGATGTGAACACCCCTGCTCATCATACAGTGAACCACTCTATGTCATTTCACAGTGGGGAGAAGAAGGAAAAACAGGACAAATGTTGAAAGAGCACTTGGTGACTGCTGATTTGTATGAACAGGCTTGGAGTTGATAGACTTCTGTCTTCAAATTGCCTTAAATGTTACTCCATCACTCATTATGAAGTTGTGGTGTAGTAGTCAAAGCCACAGCTTTGAGGGAGGGAAAGTGTTGCCTTCTCAAACTGCCTGGACTTTTAGGTAGAGTTTTGTGCTACCAGGGTCTGTGAATTTTCACAGATACCTTCTCTTTTTGAACTAAGTAGTTGTCACAGCTGAGATCACCTGCTTTCTGCAATAATAAGAGCAAGAAATCATGGCTGGAGACAAAACATAAATGATAGGTTTTGCTTAACTGCCTGCCCACTCCTGTAACCTCCATTATCCTAAAGCTCCTTTGAGGACAATTGGATTTATCAGTCTGTTGTGACGTTACTTTCATTATGGTATCAGATGCCTGGCTGCTTCCCTGCCATGCCTAGATGAGTCTCAACCCTGCCTGATCCCAAACTGAAGCACTGATTTTGCATAGAAGAACTACAATAATCCATCATATCCACTTTAGAAAACATAATCCCATTAGTCATCACCAGGATACTGTTCACCAGTAGTTCTGTACCCCAGCCAGCACTGGAGAGTAAAATCCAGAAACACTTAAAGGCAAGGACAGCTGAAGGCCCATTTAGATGAAGGTGACTATCTACTCTTTATATAAGTTAGGTGTCTGGTTATACAAAGGTGATTGACAAGATTTTCCAAACAGCCAAAGAAAAAAAGGTATATTCCCTAAGAAGGCAATTCAGCCTAATGCAAGCTGGAATAGGCCTTGCTCTGTGGAGATTCTCTCTTGCCTCAAAGACAGAATTTAAACTGGACGCTTGACGTCTAGACAAGAAAAGACTTTTCCAGTGTAACAGAAGAAGTTAAAATTCATGGAGGTGTACAACTTTTTCCTCTTTTTCTTAACCACAGAATGACTTGGTGGTAACACGCACATAAATGGCTTTATTAATTTTATGAGCCTTACTGATCTCAAAATGTAAGGATACTTTCTCAAAGTAGTTTACAGTTTTTAATACCTGTCAATTGCTTTGACTATTCTGTCTTTTTAAAATTTTTGTCTCATGGTTTTCATAAGAATGCTAAGAATTTTTAAGGTTGTAGAAAGCGTTTTATGCTGAAGTGAAACAAATATAAAATCTTCAGAAATATTCACAAGAGAAAACAGGAGAATTTTGTTTTTGTTTTGATTGTTTTGACCAGTCCCATTTTGATTTTTAGTTTTGCAGGGTTTAAGTTTTTTTACTGTTTCACACTATTATAAATGGAAAAGCAATTTTAGACAAAAACCTCTTTTTTTTTTTTTTTTTTTAAAGTGTATATGCAGGTCGTTTGGAGAGTTTAAAGCTTTTAAGAAGTTTGGTTTTCAGTATTGTTAAAATGTTGTCCTAAGTGCCCATAGAAAACAGCACTAGCTTATGCACAGTTTTGTTGTGATGAATTCCTCTTTCTGAATGAAAAATAATTTAATATTATTAAAAGCAATTTGTTAACATAGTTTCTTTTTTGTACATGCATCTTAAATTTACTTTGTAACTTTTTTTGACTTTTGAATTTGCATCAATCTTTCTATAAATGCTTTGATCCATAAATTGATTGAGAAAAGTATTCCTTAAAGGGGAAAAATTTATTGATAAAATTGTACTAAATTTGAATTATTGTTAGTGTTTAAAATACTTTATTAATATAAAATATTTTTTTTAAGTTTCAAAATATCTGTAGTAAATAAATAAATCCATTGCCATCATAAGCAGTACAAAAAAATCTGAAATTATTTTCATGAAAAAGTGTAACAAGGAAAGAAAATGAGGAAAGAAATTAGAACAAATGACATTTTAAAAAATAATAGCCTATTGCTCATTAATTGTGCAAATAGCTCTTGGCTATTTTAGCTTATTAATGGCTAAACATAGATTCCAATAAATTAATCAGAGAAATTAGAAGGTAAAAAAGGTAACTCCACAAAGAAACATATTTAATTAATCTTTAAAAGTTTATGCTTATTCAAGAGTAAGAATTGAAAATCTAAAGTCTTTTGTTGAAACCCACCATAAATAATTACTTCAATTCACAGAATTTTTTACAACCACAAGCAATAGAATTTTACTGAGGATTTTCATCCCCTCTTGCCTAGGGTAAGCCAGTCATGTGATCAGGTGAACAGGACAACAGAGCAGAACCAGGTGGGATTTTTTGCTAAGGTGTTTCACTGAGTACAATATAAAGTTACTTTATTACCTTTTCATTATATTCCTGACATAATTCCAGGGTTTCATACACTGGATAGTCATTTGCATGAAAAGGAACATCAGTACTGCGTGGTGTCTGCTCCTCAAGAGACAAGTGGGAAGAGAAGGTAGATTAAAAATATAGTAAGTCCTGTAGCTGTGCCTGGAGCCTACTAACAATGAGTAATTATGATTAAATAGTAAGAGGTTATGAAAAATGAGCAGCACTCCAAGGATCTGGGTTTTATTACATGAAATATTGTACTGGGCTGGTCTAACTTTAGGCTCATGTAGTGTAACTAGCTATACTTCTGATGGAATCTAGTCTGTCTTCATGGTCAATAATAAAAAGTACACCTATTTATAGCATATTTGCTGAAATTCTCCATTTCAGACGTCTCCTTCAAGATGAGATGAAATATTTTTCGGAGGGTGTTTTCTCTCCAGTTAGGGGAACTAAGGACAACTAGCTCAGGTATAAAATTAACTGATAAGATATATCCCATCCAAAGTAGAGGGTAATCCTTAACTTCCTGAAAAAATCAAAATAAATTTGCACTTTCATATGGAAATACTAATTTTTTGCATCCCAAGGAGTATTCACATGTACATAGATTATTCATGCACCTTCTCACACTCCTTTGCTCTGAGTCATTCACTGGTGGCACTTGCTGACTTATTGGTCAGATTAGAAAAATTATCTCATCCTGAGTTGTTTTGATTTGTGCTGTGGGTGACAGACAGGCTAAAGGAATCAGGGTGTGGTTTTGTGACTCTATAACTGTCCTCAGACTTCAATCTCTGTGCAATAGGTGAGGTTTTGAAAGAAACCATTCCTTATTTCAGTTACATTTTCCTATGTTTTCATGTTAATGGGAGTAAATGAGATGAAGTGTTATCTTAAACTAGTGTCTATAATTTTATTTCTTTTTTGTGTAAGTCAGGATAGATAGTGATTTTCTTATAAAAATCTGCTACTAAAAATATTCTCAGTATTCTTCATTTATATCTCCACTGCAAACGAACAAAGAAAGATGAAGATGAGGAAAAAAAAATCCAAAGAGAAAATCTCATACAGAGCTTGCAAATAACATTGGGCAAAGAAAGAGTAGAGTTTGTGTGACTGCAGGCAAAGAAGAGTAAGGAAGAAAAAAGGGAACAAGGAAGGAATTTCACTCAAAATTTTGCTGAATTCTTAATATCCCATTAAAAGCTAGAAGCAGAACGGTACCAACTGATATCTGTATAATACATTAAAGAAACAGGCACTAAACTTCCATAAAACTCCTACCCAACTGGAGACAGCTGTAATTAAGGGTGACCGCTTTTCTTTAGCTGTTACCTCTCATAATTTCTTCACCGTTTGTTTTTGCAAAAGTGTTTACATACATAATTTGTGAAACAGAGCACAGCAGAGAACAGAGTCTCATGGAGTGCACTGACGTAAGAATAATATCAAAAATAATATATGCAAATCAGACCTGGTCAGACTGTTTTTTTCCCCCACAGGGGGAAGCAAAGAGCTTCTGTTCCTGCTGTTTTGGGGTTTGCACACACACTGCTTCCTGTCATTTTGGGCATTCCCTTGTTGTCTTCCTCTTCCTTTTCTCTGTGTTTGGCTATTGACCATCTACGGACAGTTTTTTTATTTAACTCTTTCAGACTTATGTTTGCCTGTAAATGTTTAGCAAAATGTGTCTTCTATACATAAAAAGGATTATTTATTCGTTGAAAAGTGGATCTGCTTGAAACTTCAGGCCATCAGCTGATCATATCTCCAGTGTATGGCTGGGAGATAGCAAAGCTTGCAAATAACAAAACGTTATCAGCAACCGTCTTCCTGTGTGGGTGTCTTTGTTGGACCTGGTATAACATGCAAACCTTCTGCTTCTTAGTATTTACCTATGCATATGTGTACATTATAAACACCATGTGCACCTGATAATGTGTGCCTCCTCAGTAACTAAAGCACTTATTTCTTTTCTATGCAGCATCTATACACTAAATCATTAAAAAACAGGTAATTCTGAGCAGTGAAAAAGCACCACAAAAACCTTCTCAGCTGCTATTATTAGTCTAAAATCCCCAAAGTAGCAACTTAAATAACAGATAAGTAGCTTTTATTCTTTATGTAATCCCCATGCCTTATATGAGCACTGGTGTTGCCACCTACCTTTACCGTCCCTTTCTTTTACAAAGGAATTAGAATGACTAATTTCTCGTTTCTCCCTTGTGAAGCTTAAACTCTCTTTTACATCTCCAGCCATGCTATTTTTTCACAAAACCTTTCTAAACCTTCTTTTCAAAGTACAGGGAACCTTAAAAAACCACGAGCTATCACAAACATTTGGACTGTTTGCTGCAGTCTCTGGTTCTGTAGCAACTTAGCACTGTCCTTCATTTCTAGGAGAGTAAACAAAATACTGCATTGCAGCAAATCTAATTTAAAGAGACACAATAGGGCAGAGGTCTGGATAAGTAAGGCTCAGTTTTGTTTGCCTCCTAGCAAAATATTAAAGGAAACAAGAGACACACAGAGAAGCAGCCTATTCATTCTTTATTCTCTCTTTTAGATATCAAAACTTAAATAGACCCTGTTAGACACATCATATTTCAACCGAGGAAGTCAGTAATATGCATTGCTGGAGAAATATCACAATGCTGCTGTTTAATATCACTGTAGTGAATACAGAAAGTATGAAAACCAGAGATATTTACTAAAAAGATAGTAATTTGTATCTGCCAAATAAAAGGTTGTTTTCTCAAAATTATCAGATTACTTTAATAGCTAAAAATATTTTCCATTTCAAACAAGAGCACTGGAAATTAGGTGGATTGGAGCTATTATATGAGAACTCCAGACAAACATACAGCCAATACTTTAAAGCTGAGGGTTTTATTGTGTTTTATGTAGAACTCAGAGGCAGCACACACATTACCAGGGGAGTGAAAACGCACCAACAAACAAGTCAAATGAGAATTATCTCTGCCTCAAATTTGCAACAGTTGAGGTCTTGTGGACAGGGTCACAATGTGGAATCACACAAGTCCATCTTGCATGGAGCTTAGCTCTGTCTGATTTTCTGCTTCTTTTCTCAGCAGCGCTGTGTAGAAAACATGCTTTGGACTGATGGCTTCTCCATAGAGGCAGCTATCCTACTGCTGTATGCCATGATGGAGATCTCCCCCCAAGACCTGCTACTGTTATTGGGTCACACAGTGCAAGGTTTGGGTCCAGGAAAGGACACCTTTTTGAAACTAACACAAGGACCAAAATGGATGCCTCAAGCCTTGTTTCTCCAACATGGTCTCCACACAAAATGCTTGGAGCAGCTGAGCTATTAGAGTCTCTGGTGACTATATCAGCAGCAAGTTTTCCTCCATCCCCCAGCCTTTCTGCTACTGTTAATCTCAGCATAACATTGCATGGTGGCATCCCAAAGACACTCATTTCCCTCAGAAACACTTGCAGAC
The DNA here is from genome assembly GCA_026261815.1 of Monarcha castaneiventris obscurior. Classification (NCBI taxonomy): domain Eukaryota; kingdom Metazoa; phylum Chordata; class Aves; order Passeriformes; family Monarchidae; genus Monarcha; species Monarcha castaneiventris. Next base: position 26,604,705 of record JAMPIT010000624.1, on the reverse strand, counting down.
CCGTGTCCAATCCACATCCTGATTAGATGAGACCTGCCTCTGTCTCTCACTTATTTGAAATATGTCTGTGTTTTTAGCTCTCAGGCTGAAAGTTTAATACCTTGCGTGAAGCTTGCTCCTCCCAAAAGCAAGTGGCCTGTTCTGAAACTTGCATCTCTCCTTTTCCTCCCCATTCACACGGAAAATAAATTAATTAGCAGGGATAGTCTCCATTTACGCTCTACTGGACTCAGACCCTCACTACAGGCACACTGCTGGATAAATCAAATATATATATTTGGGTGAGACCCCCCCGGTCAGTACAAGGCAGCAGAGCAAGGGCAGTCAGTCAGATGGACATTCCCACCCTTGTTTGTTGTCCTGCAGGTTGAATAGTTTGAGTATTTTTGCAGTAACACAGAAAATTAACTGAAGCTTCTTAAATGGAAGTTGAGTATATTGTGCATGAAATGGAAGTGGCATTTACCCACATGACTTTCTGTTCACATACCATGGACCTATGTTTGTGCACAGCTTTGTCCACAGGGCTTTATACATCAGTTTCTTAAAGGTGAACACTTGACACAATTGTTTTAAAGATTTTCTATCCCTTTTGGAGGACAAATCTGCTGAGGGCTAAACCCTCCCCTCCCATGGAAGGAGGTTGAGAACAAAATGGAAGTTGCCCACTGTATTATCTTTTCACGTGGCAGTTATGTTTCTTGAAAAGCACGCTGTGCTTCGCACAGCTGATGAAGAATTTAATCTAAATCCTGATCTGTAAATACAGCCCACACACTGTACTGGCAGCTATGTTGGTGTTTTGGTAGGGACTAAATAAAATTCTCTTTGGTGTTAGCAAGTTGAATATCAGCCTTTCAAGCAGTCCAAATGTAAAAATAATTAAATTCCTTTATGTAATAGAGGTTTATGAGACTGTAAGGAAAGCTGCCCAAAATGCAGACTGGAGTGGGAGTTAAGCCAAGTGTTGTCTCTGGAGTCTGAAGCCAAATGAGTGTTTATTTTTTCAGACCATAACACTTCTACAATATATTTGCTTTAGATTGAAGGACATAAAGTAATGTTTATATGCCACAGCACCACTTTGACTGATGAGAGTGTCCTCATCCCCCAGGAAGCAGATGGGGCTGCTAAGGTAATGTCAAACCTGTGGGTATCAGGTACCAGCATGAAATAAACCTGATTATTGCTCATACCTCCCTCACATTTACTAAGCTTTCTTGTTTCCTCATGGAGCTCAGAAAGAACTTTGTGTCTTCTTATGCACTTGTAGACAGACATAGACATTCTTTCTTTTCTGGAAAAAATCTTATCCTGGCACAATTCCTGTGATGTGCTCTGGACTTTGCTTCCCTACTGACACAAATAGAACTTCAGTATGAACAAATGGACAAAAAATCTTAAAACCCCCAATTACTGCTCTCGAAATCATGCGTAAAGTTCTGCAACAGCACAAAGACATGGCCAAACAAATGTTTTCAATAACAAAATGAAAGTCATTTGCATAGAAATGTATAAATAAGATGCAGTAAAAGGACAACATTTCTAATTGCTTACTCTTATGATAAGAAAGGATCTACCTCTTCAAAGGGGCAACTCAGAGCATGAGGACACTAAAACTCAATTGTATCTTGATGTTTTCTACTAGATTGGGAATAGCTGTCTTGGTTTTATGCTTGCTTTTGAGAGTCTTAACTGAGCTTTCATGTAGTGAATTTTCTCACAACAGTTGTTCCAATTTTTTGATGTAATTCTTGTTACAGATGATGCGAAAAGCTTTTTAATATGCTTTGTAAATTGCAAATGATAAAAATTTTTTTAATTTCAGAGTAAAGGAGAAAAGGAAACTGGTTGAATGGAGATGATAAACTGGGTTGGCTGTGTGAGATTGTAATAACTTCTTTCATTCTAAGGTGTAACAGCAGCAGGATTTGTTATGAAAGGTTTCTTTCTATAGTTACTTTTTTATCTCTTTTTGTTGTTTTTTTGTTTTGTCTTATGAATGCTTCAGAATTGTATGTATTTGTTCAGAGAGGAAAAGATAACATGTCACAAAAGAAGCTGGAATTCAGGAGACAATGAAAGCCCAATGATGAAGATGCTTTCTTGGGACTAAGACAACCCAGAAGCCCTTTTCTGCAACAAATTCAGCATACTGTGACTTTGAGCAAGGCATTTCAGGCTATGTTCATAATATGATTTTTGTTGCCAATTATTGTTGCTTAAATTCAAATATTGATCTTCAAAATCCTCTGGCTGTCTAACTGCAGAGTTACCTTGATTTTCTTGGTCCCTGTAAATTATATTAGTAAATTCCAAAGGCACCCTCATTTCTTCTGCCTTCATAGTTGATCTACACTGCTGAATATTGAAATAAACTTTGAGCCAGATGGTGAGCTGTGGACAGATTCTGCAGTCTGATGGTTACAGTGCTCAGCTGAGATGTAAATAGACTTTGATTTTAGTTTAGACCCATAGTCATGTGTTTATTATTTACAGGAACTAGAACAGCTTCAATAGCAAACTGAGGGAGTTTCTCTTCATCACCAATAAGATTGCATGATCTGAATGTAGGGAAAGTCATATGGGACATGAGGAAGAGAGTTTTTAAGTGTTTTCACAGACCCGGCTGGTATGGAAGTAATGTGCTTATCATGAGGACTGAAGGGAACAGAATAAGGAGGGTGTTCTGTGATGTATCTGCAGAGGGGACAAACTGATCTCTGTCTGTTCCAGTTTCACCTCCCAACTGAAAAAGGACAAGGTTAGTCCAGGAACCCCAGTTTTGGATGGATGACATTAGGTAACTCAGCCCCTTTTCCTCACTCTAGGAAACCATATGCTTTGTTAGTTTCACACTAAGACACTCCCAGTTTCTCACTGTTGAGGTAATGTGGTTTTTTTTAACAAACGCATCAATGGTTTTGGTATAATTTATGTCAAACCTTGTCTCTCCGATATATATGGCTTGTTATGCTACAGTGACTATACAAGTGAGCCTTGCTACCCATTGTGCAGGGAAACAATCTACCTCAACCAGGCTTGGGGATTCCACAAGATGGCTGAATAATTAGAAGTTTGGCGCTTCAATGCCAAATACGTGCTCTTAGATCCCTGTTTATTCACCTGAGAAATGTGAGTAGTTACACTCCTCTAAAGGATGCTGAGACCTATGTGGATAAGTATTTTAATGACTGTGAGACACTCTCATATTAGGGCAATGTGAGACGGGTGAGTGTGTTTAGAATAGAAATGCTACTGAGTCAGGACAATGGCTTTTTTATTTTGAAGAGAGATTCTTACATTATTAGAGTGCTTCTTATCACATTCTATTATTTTTTCTTGGATAAAATATGTATTAAAATATAGAAAATGATTTGAGAATCTTGAGTTTGAAAGCAGAAAAAGTACTTGAAGCAGAAAATAGCTAAAGTAACATGGTTCAGAAATTCCAGTTAGACTACAGAGTAGGTAAGTAATGTTTTGTTTTACTCTTAAAATACTTTTGAAGTGAAGTGTTTGAGGCTGAAAGTTATTACAAAGACATTCTAAACCCAGAAATTCAGCTTTTTTACTGCTTGTAAACTGATCTGCTGTGAAATTACCATTGAGTGGGATATTGAAAAATTTTTTGACAGTTATTTTTAAATGAGAAATTTTATGTTGCCTCTGGTCTAGGATGGATTTTAAACCTTGATTTGTATTTGTTAAGGTGAAATTGTAATAAAAGAACACAAGGCCTATTTGGGGTTGACTAAAGCTGCTCAATTGTCTTACATGTTTGAGAGATGTATATGAGATTTCTGAGAAGTCTAATACTGATTTCCAGGGGAGGAAATTTTTAAGGTTCCATTTGATACACAGGCAGGTATACAATACAAATCATATTGTCATTGTTACTGCTTTCATAGTTGCAGGGAGCATCACAATCCAGGGTGTTTAAGCTACAGCGGGCTGTCTCCACACCACCTCTATCAATCTCAATATGCACATTTGCCATTTCTCATTGCTCCTCTTCCAGTAAGGTAGCTGATGTCATGGTCCTTATTGCTGTGATTTCTAGTGCAGGAAGTTAAAGTGTGGAGGTGGAATATTCTAAGCAGCCTGTAATGTCAGCCATAGTATTGCTCCCTGAACAAAAAGTTTCTTGCTGAAATCCCAACTAGTATGTCTGCATCTCGGAGAAATCAAAGAAAAAGGGACTTGGAAGGGGCTTAGACAGCCCTGCTCCTTTCCTCTCTTCCAATGAGCTGCATCATAATATATTGGACTCACTGTGAGACAAGGGCACTTCTATCCTATCCCAAAGGGTATCAAGAAGATCTAATAATTTTCCCCTTTCTAGCAAAAATTGACATTTTTGCACCACAGAATCCCAGAATCCCAGAAAGGTTGGGGTTGGAAGGGACCTCTGGAGATCATTAGTCCAACCCACCTGCTAAGACAGCTTCAACTAGAGCAGGTTGCACAGGGTTGTGTCCAGGTGGGTTTTGAATATCTTCAGAGAAAGAGATTCCATAACCTCGCTGGGTAGGCTTTCATCTCCTTTCCTCTTCATTTGATTTTTGCACTGTAATATTTTCAGGATTTCTTACTTTTTCATATCTTTTTCTGGATAGTCCTGCGCCTGATTAGTTGTTCCCCAGTATAAATTCATGTTGTTCATCATTCCTCTGCTATTTCATTCAATTGCCCTGAATTACACATTATGATTATCTTACATTTTTCATTTTAGTAAAATGGTTTTGAAATGAAATCCTGCCTTCCAAAGAGGTGACCCTTCTTCCAAACTCAAAACTTCAGTATCAGGAAGCTTCATAAGTCAAACACTATGTAGTACTGGATCTAGGACAGACCTCTGTTACATCCCTCTTGCCTCCTTCTTTCATTTTGTCAATAAACAAATGATATCTTCTTGTTTCATAGCATTTTCAAGGCAGCTTCATGCTGACCTTAGAGCTGTCTTACCCACACTCCAGTGCTTTTGTTCTCCTATGCAAATGTCATGTCAGACAGCGTCAAAAGCTTTACTAAAGTCATGGTATGTGACATCCTTTGCTCTTCTCCCATTCATGAGGCCTCTTACCCTGTCATAGGAAGAAATTAGGTTGTTTTGACATGGTTTGTTCCTGACAATTTCATGTTAGCTTTCAGCAGATCCTTACAAATAGACTGATAACTCTGTAGAGTCATCTGGGCTGCATGAATTAACTTTAATCAAGGAGAGAAGAAAAAAGAAGATTTTCCACAGAGGCTGCCCATCCAGAAATTGTGTAACCAAATGGTGGCATTGCTTTGTGGCCCCAAAATTTACATCTCTTGTCACTCTGAGTAATATATTTTGAAGGGCTATGGGAAGGATACAAGTTGAGGCTGTCCCTGGGTTGTTATCAGTTTTATCACATCCCTTTAAGCACCTCAGAAAAACAAGCAGCACAGAGATAAAAGTGATTTCTGGACTACCTTAAAGATAACTAGAAAATATGTGGTTTGCTACTAGCTAAGAACTATGCATCTGAACTAGTCTAAACCATATTCTTATTTTTATTTCTCTTCCTTTTCAACAGTTCCAGATTCTTTGAGGGCAGGGTTTTCTTTAGTATGTATTTGACAATTGTTTTTCCACTGCATACTCAACCCTGTGGCTTGATACTCTCCTTTTTTCACAGAGAGTGGTTGGTATTAAGACCTCTAAACAGTTTTCAAAATTAAGAAAAGAATCTACAGTTTGTGGGATTTGTATATATATATAATTTACATACATTTAGTACATTTTTATATATAAACATACTCTGAGCTTGGGATTTTTTTTAACTTTTAATGTTCTTCAACCATAAGGACTTTATCTTTTTCAACTTACCTTGTTTTCTAGTTAAGTGAATGCTGAAAGAAGTATTTTTAAGTCCTGGAATTTATGGAAGATTCACATAATCACTTAATTATGATTAAGCCATAAGAGCTTGAAACTGGGTTGAGACACTATAGTAGGAAATGGCTTTGCTCTTTCCTCAGGCATTTATGTTCACAAAGCATCTAAAATGATAGATTTTAAGTCATTAAGGAAAAAAATATAAATTTTTAGTTAATGTAGGCGCACAGGATTTTAGATGGCCATGCTCCAAACACAAACTGCTGTTTTTGGGATCCATAGAACAGATGAAAAAAACACAAGGAAAATATTTATTTCATGCATATTTCAAGGGATATTTAATGTCTTCCCAAATGCAAATGAGTATTTACAGCACCTACAGTCTGTTCAGAAGCCCATATCTCTAGCTCATGAACTGGGAATGATGCCCAGTTATGATATTATAAACTGGAAACTTTCATCTTCTCCTTTCATAACTGAGTATATTTGATTCCTTTCTCTGATGTGACAGAGTGAGGTATTGGACTTTATCAAACAAAGTAACAAGAGAGAGAATAAATCTTATGATGCAATTATTCCATGGGGAGAATCAAATCAATAAATTAAGTAAATGTGAAGGTTTTTTGTTGTGCATTGGAAAGGTCTTCTGTTATTTCCAGCAAACCAAGTGGATAATAGAATAAATGCCCCTTAAAATCACTCCTAAAAATGAGATCTCCTCAAAATGGGCTCTTAAACTGACCCTTCCTAAGATAAAGAAACCGATATTCTAAAAGTGACTTGGTATTTTAGGAATGTTCTTTAGCTTCCCTTCCTAAAAGAACCCCAAAGTCAATGAAGAAAAACCAAACCCCATTACCTTATACTAAATCTCCACTGATCTTGAAATGTCTTTCCTCTCCCTCCTGCAGAAACAAACTTTTAAGCTTTCAACTGAACAGCATCAAGGCAATATTTGAAAATTTTAAAGAACTCCATGTTTTGTTGAAAAGGTTAAAAACATCTTTAATTTCATTATCATTGTTCTTTAAAACTTGATCCTGAACAATTTCTGATATGCTCTAATAACATAAACTGTTATGTCTATAAAGTTGTGTAACAAATTATCTTTAGCAGATATGTAACTATGCAATCTCTACACAGGAATTTAATAAAATATGTCCCAATTAAACATGTTTGAGGAAAATATCCTGTCTCAAAACAAACACTGAAAAGAGACACATGAGGAGATTTTCATTTGTGGATTACTAGTCTTACACTCAGTTCAACAGAAAATAGATTCATCTGAGTTCTTTTGGCAGAGGTTTGCGAATATGCTTTTTATCACTTATGGTAGTAAAGACAACTTCATTGCTCTAACAAAGAGGTCTGGCAATACACTACATCAGATTTTTATGAGCTTGGCCTTGCAATTTCAGAAACAACAAATGAGAAATGAGATTAAACAGCAAAAACTACCAGGACTTTTTGGTTCCGCATCAGACGCTGAACCTGGCTGAACATTTACCTTTAGATGCCTCCTGCTTAGACCTGGGGTGCCATGTTAAATGCATGATCCATGATTGTGGTTTTTCATGATTTAGGTGCATTACCTACATGCCATTTTTGTGGATTCAGTATGGCTAATTTCCAAAGCAACATTGAATAGCTTCTTTTTTTAATCAATCTATTATGTGGAAAAAGTGCAACAACCCTTTACAGAACCAAGCAGATTTCAGAAAGATGCTGGAGTGGATGCTGGATAACAGTGATTGCTGGAGACAAAACAGCTAAATTTATCATTCATTGCAGAGGCCATTTCTTCAAACTTTACTGAAAATTCAGGAAGTACGAAAGGTCATGAAGCACTTCTGTACTCAGAAAAGGGAGTAACAGATTGCACTGCAAAGCCTGGCAAACTGGGACGCTCAGTCTTTTCATGCCCTTGAACTGGGACAGTGTGTTTCAACTAAGGATTTGTCATTGGTGGTGATCCACATATTTTCTATTGTATGACATCTCCATTTAAGAAAGATATTGGAATAAAAGTTTTGGTTTGTTTTATATTTCAAAAAATAGGAGCAGTCAAACTACATTAAAAGTGTAGGTAACAGATAAAATACTGTAATGGTATATTAGGGATCCACTGATCACAACCTTATGAAATTTTAATAGATGTGGGATTTAAACTGCTTGACAACTTGTTTGCACAATTCTATAACAACATTATAGCATTTAACAGTATATATTATCTTTTTTTTTTCTGTGAAGAAACTCCTGTATTACATAACACTATGTGTAAAAAGCTTCAGTTGCATATAATTACTTAACAAACGGCAAAATTGTCATTAAAAAAGGAGACGTGTGCATACTCAAAGTTGGGAGAATGAGGTAGGACACTGAAGCTAGACTACCGGAAAATGCTCTGTAATGAATTTCTACCACTATAAATTATTTTTAACATTTCTAAAACAAAAGATATTTTTGGAACTGTGAAGGATAATGCAGATGAAAAAGCATTTTATGTTCTATTTTCTCAGAAAGTTGGAACTTCCATTTATTATAAACATATTGGATGGGCTAGGGCTACCCAAACCAAAAAGGCAATCTTAATTACCCAGGAACCAGGAATATGTTGAATTCTGTTAAAGATATAAAGAAGCAAACCAGTGGTGTAAGCAAAGTGGTGTCATACTCGAAACTAGAGAAGGTCTGTGAAGTGAACATTGTATTCTAAGTGAGCATGTGGTGCATAGAAAACCTCTGCCAAGAGGTTGCCGTCTTGTTTGAAGACTGTGGGAGAAGGATTGTGCCAAAACCCCAGTGGGAGATTCTGGGGCAAGTGCTGTTTGCAAAAGTTGCTGAGAAAAGGGCAAGACGTTCTCCCTCATGCACAGGAGGGCTGGAGAGGAGTATTGTGAATCATCTTCAGCACACTCATGTTCATGATTCCTTGCAGGAGCTATCAAACTATGTTTCTGACAGCTCGTGGGATAAAGCTGGCATAAAAATTGTTCCAGCAGGACTGCTTGTATTTCCCTGGAGACAGGGGTCTCAGCCCTGGGGACAGACACAAGAGTTTTCATGCTTGCAGACCTGCAGTCTGAGAGCAGGAGCTCAGTCAGTAACAGAGCTCTGAAACAAATTTGGCAGATTGATAAAAGCTGTGTGGAAGGGAGGCTTCAGACAAAAGGAAAGGCTTGGTGGCTGGTTCTGGAGGAACCAAGAGCTCTGTTCTTATCAGCTCTCTCCATCTCATCAGGTTGAAAACTCTCAGTCATTCCCTGAATTCCAGGAGCCTGCAAAGAGGGTGAGAGGAATTCACTGCTGACAGCATGCAAACGGTGGAGCCCTGTGAAGCATAAAAATGTGAGCAAAGACCAAAACTTTTCTCATGAGACCTTATTTTTTTCTCAGTAGAAGCCCTCCCTTAGAAGAGCAGTGAGATCTTGTTCTTTATCCCATGTGTTAGAAGTGATAAAAGAAAATGAAAAATACGAAAACTACGGATCTGTCAGGTGTTTAGTTATGAAATCGAAATTAGGATTTCTTGTGATGGTACTTTTTCCTCCAGGACTTCTTCTTTCTAGGTATTTATAGGCCACCTGACACAATTATTTTCTTACAGCATAAAAAATAAGATGAATCTACCTGTGTTGGGCTGAACAAGTTTGGCTGCAGTACCTCTGTGACGAAAAGGCTTTTCCTCCTGGGCATTTATCATGCAAAAACAGTACAAAGTTTACATTGTTACTATGTAACTTAACTGCTTTACAGCAAATATCGGCAGAAAATCTCTGGGAAGGTTGCATAAGCTACAGCTTTATGCTCTATTAAGCCTTCACAGTCAGGTGCTTTGCTTTTTTTATAGAATCTAGAAAGAACAGAAGTGGCCCAAATTCTTTCATCACCTCCTTCCAGTTTAAGACTGACAGGATTCCTTATAAAACTGGACTTGTCATTTTATTACTTTATTTCACTTTTTTTAAGTGAGCTTAGAGGTTCTTGAGAGGGATAAAAAAGAAGATAGGAGAAAGGTAATGAAACTATAGACATGGTATGTATCTATAAACAATTAAAGGAAGAGAGGTCCCTTTCAGTAGGTTATTTATGGGTTTGCTTTTTATGCTGAAGAAAAACAGATCTTTTTCTTTTCTAAGCTGGTGTCTGGGGGAGGGAAACCAAGCTGCAGTTATTTATTTGTGTCTTTGCTGTGGTGGGAAAACATCTTTTGTACCAAGTGCAAGCACTTCCTCCAGTCTCCAGAAGAGTTCAAAGATAAGCTGTTTTCTATAGAGCCAGAATTCATCAGGCAAGAAGCAGGAGTGGCTATAGTATTTGCTGCAAAATAATATATGTTCAATGTACATCTAGCTATAGCTTAGGACTACAGCTTCAAATTGCAATTAAATATAGTAAAAAGGCTGTTCTCTGCATCTGACTGACTCTGGGTGGAAAAGCAGAGAAGAGGCTCTGGCAGCAGCACCCTTGAGGCCATTTTCACAGGGGTCCTGGAGGAAATCTGTCTGAAAACTTTCCTGGGACCATCAATGCAGGCTGTGACGGTGAATGCTCAGTATTGCCTTTGTTCTTTCAGCTTCCCTTTTCTATGCTGTATCTGCCTTTACTGCTCCGCCTTGAGAGGACAGGAAGGAAGTGCTTTTATCCACTTTTTGGCCTTATGTATTATGGAGCATCACGCAATTGGGAGTTTTTCTCTGGATTGTAAAAACATAACTATGGTTTTGGTGGAGGTTCTTTTCAAGGTGGGCTCTATCAAGGAGGTCTGAGACTCTGGAAATATCAAGCCCAGAGCAGTGGCTGTTTACAAGTGGAGAACAGTATTTTTGCTTATAATTGTGTTGCTGGGTTTTACAAAAACCTCATGGTTTGTGGCGGGCCTGGGACAAAGAAAACTAAGAATCTATGTGGTGCTTGACTTCTGTGCAATTAAAGCTTTGTGTTCAAGGTGTGATGAAATGTAACTGTTTTTGGAGCACACCATGACACGGAACCAGTGAGAGAATGTCATTCCTTTTGCTTTGGGCAGTGGGTGGAACAAGAGGAAAATACAACATCTCACTTGTGACATTAATAATCCTTAGGGGGCATCATTTCAATTTTTAAAACTCCTTCCTGACCAAATGGGCAAAAGCAGCCTGGGTCAGTGAGCCCCGTTCCGAGCAGATTGACTCTGGCAATGGTGGTGAGCCCCATGCTGCCATCACACTTCATGGATGTACTGACCTGGCTTCAATAGCTGGTACGGAAGACAGGGCAGCCCTGGAATTTGGGAAAGGGCGTTCAATAATACCTGCAACTCGCTTTTATGTTTTATGACAATGGCTATACCTGGGTCTGACACAATGCCTATATGGGATAGGGACAGTGTTTAAAAATGTCCAATACTTGCTTTTCAAGATTTGGCTGCTAATACTAGACTAACCAGTGGCAGGGAGGGTTTTTGTGGTACTTTTTCAGCTCTTCAAGGAACCATTGCATTCTTGGAACTTACTGCCATCTTTTTTCACTTATTCCAGGTCAGCCCATTTATACTTTCGAATTCTTCTATTTAGCTGCTTGATGATTGCTTCTGTTACTGAGAGTGAAATTGATTTGTGGAACTGTTTGGCTCAAGGCAAAACAATTAACAAAAAGAAAATAAATCTTATTTCTGGAAACTTTCTTTATTGATGATTATTTTCCCTAAGTCTGCTGTTTATACACTCATCTAGAAATACATAATGAGAGGGAGCTCATATTTCTATAATTTTTTGCAGTTTTTGTCTGGCAGAGAGACACAGAGAGAGAACTCGCGAATTGTAGACTCCATAGAAGCATCAGCCAGAGTGACATCTGTCTGGAAAGAGTCACGCAGTGCTAAACTTTGAGGTGTCACTTATAAACTATTCATAAATAGAAGTATTCTTAGTCAAATTTCTGAGATAGAACACCATATAATTTCTGAATAAAACAGATACATGATACATGCAAATGTAGTAGCACTTAGGTCTTTATGAATAGCTTTTAAACAAAAAACTATCATTGGAAATTTGTTAATGTACCTTATGCAGATTTTCTTGCATTTTTGCTGCGAATGTATAATGCAGACATCATATTTCACCCTCTTTTTAGTGTGTATTTATTAAGACTTCCCCCTTAATTTTCCCACAGAGATGATCTCTCACTGTGACTGCAACTACCAGTTCTTATTTCTGACCTCTCTAGAACATGACCAGTAATTTATTTTTCTCCAAGATTTCCATGGCTTCTGTCAGTGAAGACCTAATGTTTCTTCACAGCCACAAACAGTTCAATCTTTGATAGTGGTCTGGTTTCAGGACGTGGCAAAATTCAGTCCAGTCTGTGGAATAGGTATTTATTTAGGCCCTGAGTTTTGTAATCGTCTGCAGTTACACAATAAGATCTTGAGGGAATGAATTGCTTCAAAGCATCATTTTCCCTGTGCAAGAGGCACCTTTCCAGCTAAAAATAAACACAGGCAGTTTTAAATAACACAAAAATAACATTCTTTCATTTCTTCCAAGAAAAAAAAGTATGTAAGAGCATTCCAATAAAGTAAGGTAGCTGTATCACATAATAGGGGCCTGGGAAGTAGTCAGATGTCACATTGATAAGGGCTGTGTAAGAATACAAATAGAACTTTGTAGATATTGCTCTAAAACTCTGGAAGAAGCGTTCCCTAGCTTTATAGGATTTGAATACGGCAACATGCTGAACTAGTAATAGGGGAAGCACTTTGTAAAACTTTTCATTGCACCTTCCAATTACCCTGGAAAATTAACGGAGAGGTTTGTAATGTAAAAATTATTCAACAAATGTTGATTAGTCAGAGCTGTGTGACTGATTTAACGTGTCAAAATTAATAAATACTTTACTAGAGACGAAAGAAGTATCTTAAGAAACCATAAAAAGAAGATTCTGTGGTCTCCAAAAAGAAAATTTACTGGTCTGGAAATGAAAATTATAGATTTGAAAATGATAAAACTGAGCTACAACTGCTCTGCTACAACATCTGATGTATACTGTGGTCTCCATCTTAAGTGCTGCATCCAGTCAGGTTCTCTTATCCTAAATACTGCTTTCAAACAGATTCCCTCACAGCTTGTTGACATCATGGCAGTATCATGACATAAACCAAATCTCACAGCTTCCCTTTCAGGTGTAATGAATCCTGATTCACCTTCCAAATGTTCCTGTAAAGATACAAGGATATGATGTGTCTGCTGTGTTTTCCTATCTGAAAACCCTTTTTCTGTTGTCTCCCAGCTTGCAGCAGGGATTCAGCACAGCTCTCACAAATTTTGCTGTCATGTTCCTTGCCTGACATGCACATGGGAGCTCCAGGCTTTAATTAACTCATAGAACTCAAACTGCCTGTGATGCCACCTTACTTCGTTCTGCTGTGCTCTCGTCCAGGCTGAGCACGCCCCGTGTAATTAGAAGTTAAACTGTTACACACACCAAAATGTCACAGTAGGTGCACTGCACAGGTGGCAAGTAGATGCTTATTTTGCATTTCTCCTGAAAATAAATCTTAAAAACGGCTGCAATAGTGCACTTAACATATTCAGTGAAGGCGCTATTTTATTTTCAATGTCTGATTAACAATTTCACCCCGTCAAAAACAGTAGACTGAAAGGAAATACACACAATATTACAAACTATGAGATACAATTCTTTTTATGAACATGTTTTATTCTAGTTATTTTCATCTACATAAATTCCTTGAAGTACTTAAATGATTACTTAAATGCTTTGTTTCTTTTCTGCCAAGTGTCACATTCAGTCAGCTGCATCTCAGCACATCTGTGTATCCGATAGGAATTGTGCAGCAGCCTTCCATGCATTGCTATAGTATTTTTTTCACATGAAGGTCTACTTAATGACAGTTTGGATTTTCTCTATTTACTGTTTAAAGCAGTTTGTCATTAAAATTCCATTTCCTCATGTGCTTCACTGCACAGAATGAATAAATGCTTTAAGGCATTTTCCTGTAGCCACATTGATTCAGTTGATGTACAAGTATTTAAACATGGACAGCCTACATCAATAAGTATCACAATATATTGAGCATTTTCTTTAAAAGCAACTGATTCTTGAGCTTACCTTATTGTAAATAAGGTGCTTCTTAACAGACAGAAAGACATAGAGGCTAATGCAGATAGCAGATATTTAGGATGTAGTAATGATTTAAAAAAAAATAAGAGCCACTGGGAGTCCCATAGATAAATTTCATTCCTCTCCTTGTTTGGTTAAATGCTGAAGAGGAGACCTTTTCAAAAGGGGAAAACAGTTCAATTCCACACAGTCACTATTCAGAAATGCCTGCCAAAATCACAGGTAAACTTTGACATTTTCCTCAGTTGAGTTAGATTCATAAGAAAAACTGATTTCCTTTTATTATTGCAGAAATAATATCTCCTGCAAGTAATGCTGTTTTGCCTTTCTTGCCCAACCATTTTTACAAAAGTGGGAAGGGCAAAATTACTTCATTTGCTGTTTAGAGGAGAAGGAGCCTTCTGCCCCCAGGGAAAAAAAAAAAAAAAAGAAAAAAGAGAGTGAGAGTGAATAAAAGGAAATTCTGAGCTTTTTAGTAAGATGTCATCTGGTTGTTTTCAGAACAGTCCAATTTTATCTTCAATAGGATTTATATATTTTCTTTTGTCCATGATTTTTAATGAGCTTTTATGGTTTCCAGAAATTTATAATCAATAGTCTGTGTTCTCAGTGGTTTTCTGTTCCTTTCTATATTTTCTTAAAGATCTTGTTGTTTTCCAATTTCTTTGCAGTGTCCTTGCATGACCTCCCAGAGAAAGGAAGATATATCCGTCTTTTAGCTCTGCCTACTCGCAGTTGTGCTGTCAATGCACATCTCAAGTTCCTCCAGCCGCAGTTTGATTTTTCCTTTCCTTGTGTTAGCTACTGAATTTTCATTTGCACTCTGACTCTGCACAGCTTGAGTGACTTATGTATTCTTTTCCCTGTAAGCTTTTTTTCACCTGTGCCTACTTGTATTAATTACCAGTATTGTGTTTTCATGCTCCACTTGATTTTTCCCCCAGAACCTTTCATCTTCTTTATTGTGCTATCCAATTTCTTCCTCCTGGCATTTGTTTGTACATTTTTCACAATCTAAAGCACTAACTACAGATTTATTTCTTTTTCTCCATCACACCTGATGTGTTGTTGATCTTTTTGTTTTCAAAATCTGTGTCCTTATGGGCTGTCTTTTCCTATATTTGGTTTTATTAAGGATAACAAACAGACCACAATCTGAATTTCAGTCCTTAAAAAGCTGCATGCCATAAATAGTATATAATAACTGCTAGCAATAAAATTGCTGCTTCCAGCCTCTTGAGACAGCTATTTAAGGTTTTTTGCAGAACCTATTTCTAAGATGTTTCAGATTTACATGTTGGAGAATTACTGCCTCCCCATCACCAAAATCCACATGCCAATGGAACATTTTGCTTCCAGGGTCTTCAGGTCTGGAACACTTTCATAGTGAAGAATTCTTTATATCCAATATCCAATGTAAACATACCCTCTCCACTATAAACTTGCCCTTTTTCAGTTTAAAGCCATCCCCCTTGCCCTATCACTACATTCCTTGTAAAAAGTCCCTCTCCAGCTCTCTTGTAGCACCTTTCAGTACTGGAAGGTGTAGTAAGGTCTCCCCAGAGCCTTCTTTTCTCCAGGCTGAACAGCCCCAACACTCTCAGACTGTGTACAGGGAGAGGAACTCTACAGGAGAGGTGTTCCATCCTCTGATCATCTTTGTGGCCTCTTCTAGGCTTGTTCCAATAGGTTCACATCTTTCTCGTGCTGGAGACCCCAGACCTGGGGTGTCTGCAGGTGGGGTCCCACCAGGGCAGAACAGAAGGGCAGAACCCTCCCTCCCCTGCTGCCCTCGCTGCTTTAGGGGCAGCCCAGGACACATTTGGCTTTCTGGGTTGCAAGGGCACATGGCTGGGTCACGTGGAGCAACTCATCCACCTCAACTCCTTCTGCCCAGGGCTGCTCTCAATACATTCTCTGCCCAACCTTTATCTGTGCTTGGGATTGCCCCAAACCAGGTGCAGGACCTCACACTTGGCCTTGTTGAAGTCCAGGACATTTGCACAGGCTCAGTTCTCAAGCCTGTCAGGCCCCTCTGGATGGCATCCCTTCCCTCCAGCATGCTGATCACACCGCATTGCCTGGTGTCATTGGCAAATTGGCTGAGGCTGCACTCAATCCCACTGTCTCTGTCACTGACAAAGATTAAACAGCACCAGTCCCAATTACAGCCCCTGAGGAATGCCATTTTTCATTGGCGTCCCCTTGGACATTGAGCCATCGACCTCAAGCCTTTGAGTGCATCCAGTTCCAAACAATTCTTTATCCACCAAAGTGGTTCATCTATCAGATCCATGTCTCTCCAGTTTAGAGACAAGGATTTCATGCAGGACAGTGTCAAATGCTATAGAAGAAGGAACTATTGTAAATACATATTTTTATAATATCTCTGATTATAATGAAACAATGTAAACCACTAGAGTAGAGAACTTCTAGGAAATTATCAGGGTATTAATGTTATGCAAACGGTTTTTTTAAATATCACAAATACAAAGTTACTGCAAAAAGAAACACAGTGATGTGTAATGATGGTATTGTGGCATTTGATATTCTGCTGTGTCTCATTATCACTAAACAGGCCATTAAGAGAGAACAGGGACTACTCTGCCAGGTGGCCCCAAAGCTGGCAGATGTGCTTTATTTAGTAGGCAGGAAAAATAACTTTTGCTGCACAGAGAATTAAGAAGGCAAGAAGGAGGTTTTTGCCACTAGAGGTGAGATATTTCTGTGTTACAGTGTCCACCAAAGGCAAGAAAGAAAGTACTTGTCGATGCAAAGCAGAGGTACTTGGGTTTTGGCTGCAGGGCATGTGTGTGTGCTTGTCATGGGAGACAGTGCACTTGAAAGAGCAGTCAGAAATGTTGAAACAGAAGGAAAGAGAGAACAGCAGACAGAGGAGGTGAGGAAAAGAGACTGCAGTCACTTATCAGAGGAAAAGTAAAAAGTGAAGGCATGGAGGGGAATTCACAATATACCATTTTTTAAGCCCAGAAATGTTGCTCAGTGCCTTAGATGACTTCACCTTTGTAATTGTAGAGCAGTTATAGGTGTGGTGGCTGGTTAGCCCGTGGTACAAAGGACAGAAAGAGCTCTCGGTAAGACAGTCCCGAGTACCAGAGACTTCTGTCAGGTCATGGTGAGAAAAGAAGCCTCTCCCAGAATGCTTTGTTCTGTTATGGTAATCTACCCCAGTTCTGCTTCCCAGCCCCCTCGCTACCGTATATGTTTCATATCCCAGAAAATTCTCCACTCCAGGTTCCCCCATTGGCCTCTGCCCCTTGCCACTCCCCCAGAGCTCCCCCATGGGTCTCCATTTCTTCATCCCGCCTTTGTACCTTCCCCGCAATTAAGCCTAGACCCTCCCTTGTTCTCTGTCTTTGCCTCTGGAAACCTCTGCAGTGTGGAAGCAATAAACTGCTCCTGTGGAAATCTCTGCAAAGACCCTTCTTTGCTGCTGACCCATATTACTGAAGCTATCCGTGTGTTTGTGTGTGCACACGTGTGAGTGTGTGTGGCTGATCCGGATGAGCGGCTTTGCTTTGGAGACACTTTCGAGAGATCCCAACACCTCGCGCTCCGGCACAGAAGTTGCAGAGCCAGAGACAGCAATAATAGCTGCAGTTCTGTAACCTGCCTTTGCCTCGAAGCTCTGCAGTGTTTCACCCTCTGTGGCAGAGATTGTCCCATGTTGCTCTCATGATGTTATTCTCACGTCATTATTCTCAAGGCCTTATTCCTCCCAACCCTGACAGCGTGGTTATGGTGGGTTCTCTTGAGAAACAAATTTCTCCCAGAATCAAAGAATTCTTTTCCTTGTCGTCTCCCTGTCCTTTGGTTGTAGCCTTTGAGTTATGCTATGAGGACTCAATAATACACAAGCGCATACCTTTTTAATGAAGTAGTCTGCAGCAGCAGCCCCAGGGAAAACCTCCAGCCAGCAGTAACAGCAACAGAAGCAAACACCACTAGGAGGGTTGAGTGGATTCTGATGAAGATTACATAGTTCTGTGGAAAAGGGTGGATGGTGTTTGCCTGTATGCTGGAGAGGAGCCCATGGAAGATGCTTTTTGAGGATGCCAATTGCTTTGCTTCCCAGATGGTCACTGGGGAGACTTTTGTCTTTTTCTTGTTTTGTTTCTGTCTTAGCATTTATTTTTCCTTGAAACCAAACTTACCATAGGACTGATGTAAGCCATCATCTAAACATCCTAATAATAAATGTTTGTGCATGAAAGCCTATCTCACAACACAAGGTCAACATATGTCTAAAGCTTTTCAAAGGTACACAGCATTGCTGTATTTTTAAATAAAAACCCCAGATGTTTCAAACTGCCATTTAAAGTCTCTCTGAATAGGAACATCTTCTACCAAGGCAAGCAAAAGGGTCTTTCAGTGTTCCTTCAAATCTGAAACCTTTAGAAACCTTAGTTTGCATCTAGCTTTAACACCTGTATTGGATGGGTACAAATTTCTAGGAAGCCTGAGACTGGGAAGGGTGGGGAAGATGGATTTGGTACAGGTAAATAATGAGAAAGGAAAAGTTTCAGAAGAAGCCAGAATCTAGCAGATATTACTGGCTATGAAACAAGATGCAGCATCATTAATGGAAATGCTTATGAGTAAGGAGCAACCACCAGGAGAAAAGCTGCTTTGAGGAGGTTTTGGAGCTTCTGCTCAATAACCTGTATGAGAAATGTAGTGTATCTGGCATAGAACTGGAGTTAGGTTGCCCCTGACATCTCAGATTAAACACTAGGAGCCTGTTAATGATGAGAGGTTGATGGCTGGATGATGAGAGAATGTAGAGCCCTGCCCCACCTCTACTGGAGACTGCTCTCCATGAAGCAGTGAGGGAAATAACAAGTCCTGGAAGGATTTCTTTAACCTTTCCTTTTCTCTACTTGTACTTTCCTCCCAGACTTGTGTAGACCATGTCTGAGGAGCATGTCAAGAGGTAGGCGCCCACATGTATCAGAACAGGCATGCTGCAGTCCTGGGCTAAGTGAGCCCATAGTCCCCTCAGGGGAGGAAAAGCCCCCGACAAAGACACTGGGTAGAGGAGTGGGAAATGTCTGGTAACATCCAGCCACCGCCTGCACATGAGACACTGGTCTGGACAGCAGCTACTGCTGTTACTGATTCCAAGCCAGCCTACCACACATGTATTCCAGGGTGACATTTTCAAAGTGTAATTTACTACAGTTGGTCTGGCTGGTGTGAAGATGCCAAAAAGTTACAGCCAGTTCTGTGTCCATGCTTGGACAGGGAGGCCAAGGTTCTTGACAAGGTGCTGCCAGCTTTGGGGCTGTTCAGCTTCAATCTGAATTTCACCTTGTGCTACCCTCCCTTGTTGCTTTCTTGGGAGCTGCTAGTAGAATGCCAGTAGAATTAAACCAAGACCTGGCACATTTCTCATGCTTATGCAGAGCTGTTTTCAGTCACAGCATTTAAAATCTCTTCCATAGCCAAATATTACTCTGTTGTTTATTGAAATGATTCAGGTTTAAAGATTAATTCAAAAACATCATTCATTCTTCACTCAGCAATGTGTGTCTAGGATAAGCCACTATGTATAAAGAAGCATGAAAAAATTTCGTATTTTTCAGCCATTTCGATGAGGAAGGCCAGACTTCCACTGCCTTCCTGAAGAGGGAAAGATCAAATGCCCTTTCTGAAAATCTTCCTACTTCCAGTTCCTAATTCTCTTATTCAGCTCTCATGGGTTCAAAATAGTCCCAGAGTTGAGGTCATGGTATATATTCTGAATTTTCAGAATTTCTCCTAAAATCAAAGCTCTGTGTCTTGTTTTGGTAAGAATCTCATGCTATTCTAGAAGCTAAGTTGTTAAGAAAATAATGGAAAAATTTCCTCGCTTTGGAACTTTGCAAACTTTTTTTCTATTATTCACTTAAACCAAAATACATTAAACTTTCAGTGTTGACAGAAGTCTCATAATTTTCTTTATAAGACTAAAATACGGAGACAAAAAAAAATATTTCCTATTATAGTTGAAGGGCAAAATGTGAAAAACCTGGCAGATGCTGAACAGTTTCATAAAATTATTGGATAACTGCTGAAAAACAGGTCTGAAAAACAAAAGTAAATATGTGCAATCATGTAAGATAGAGATCCATAAAATGGAAATTAAGTATATATGCATTAGTTCCATCACATGAAAAGCAATTTTAGTAATAACATTAAGCAGAACCATCAAACTTTGTTACAAGGACAGAAAATTATATATCAAGACACACTGTTAGAAGTGGAGAAATAAGGCATTTTACAACAAAAGTTTCAATTTTTTTTTTCTCTTTAATAAAGTATGTGTCAGAGGATCTTAATTTGACTTTTACTGGGCATCCCTTGGAATCCTTCCCCTTTTATGAACTCCAGCAACAGCTGGTGAAAGCTGATGGTCCAATGTGCCTTTTAGCTTTTTTACCAGCCAGCGTGGTCATTCCCAATCTCTTTTTTGACAGTGAATTAAAGAGCTGCTGTGGAAGAACAATAACTTTGTGTCTCATATCTGGGACTGCCTGCTCATAATCTGACTTTCTGGCATTATTGAGTTGCTGCTTCTGTCTGTGCTGCACTTGTACCACTGGCAAATGGAGAAAAACTTGAACTGGCTCTAAGGTTGGATTTATTCTTCCTAGGTGTATATAAAGCATAGGGATGAAAAGCACTGCCCATATTCAAAGAATGAGCTTGAAATAAAATTTCAGGTGTTAATCTGAAGGTTGCTTTTCCCAGTTTCACTGCTCTGATGACAATGAAATTCATGTGGAAGTATACACAGCAGTGTTCATTTAGAAGACTGAAAAAAACAAAGCGTGTTTTTCCCTGCTGTTCCTATGAACAGATTCAGGTTTTATTTTTGATGGCAGTTCCACTGCAAATGGCCAGATGGGATTCCAGTTGCAATTTGTCAATACAATTTTGGATTTCTCAGCTACTTTAAAATGAGAAGTTGAGTACCTAATTTAGTGCTTGTATCTTCATGGGAGAGTTAATAAAGATCATGTAATAGTTTTTACATGGCCCCTTTGAGGCTGTGACCTGGGGTGACTTTATGATGCTGTATTCCCTATTGTCTGCCCTATACCAGACCAGAGTTTTGTGCCTTTAGAGCTAGCTCCAGGAGAGAGGGGAGAGCTGGTGGAATTCCTTCGGCACTGTGTTCAAAAACACAGATAACTTCTTCTTCTGCCCGGCTGCTCTCAGCTCTCTGCAGCAAGGAAGAGAGTAGCATTCTCTTGTTTTTTAGCTAGCTTCTTGTTCATTAGCTAAAATACAGAGCCCTGGGACTTTGGCTGCTTCTTCTTCTCTTCTGGACTGTTCAGCAAGTCCAGAACACCATCAGGAGGCCCTGCACCGTTGGCCTGGAGGGGCCCATGCTGAACCCCAGCTCCGGAGAGGAGAAAGTCACACCCACAAAGGACTCTGGAATCTACCCAGGTTCTCCCCACAGTGAGAGGTTTTATTATTCTTTTTTTTCCGTGCCTGTGTGCACTCTGTCTGTTAAACAAATAACTTTTTTCACTTTCGTCCGAGGAATTTCTTCCTAAACCTGTGGGGGAGGGGCAGCTGAAACCTGCGGGGGAGGGGCAGCTGAAACCTGCCTTCTTTGGAGGAGACGTTCCTTCCAGAGAGCTTCCCTTAATATGTCTCAAACCAGGATTGGCTGACACTAGACTCATCGAATCATAGAACCAACACAGGATTTCAGGTGTGGCCTCACCTGTGCCAAGTACAGGGGGAAGATCACTGCCCTAGCCGCACAATTTCTGTGTGGATGCTGTTGGCCTTCCTGGCCATGCGTGCAATCGCTGGCTCGTGTTCAGCTGCTGTTGACCAACACCCCCTGGTCCTTTTCCTCTTGATCACTTTCCAGCCCCTCTTCCCCAGCCTGTAGCACTGCAGGGGTTGTTGTGACCCAAGGGCAGGACCTGGCACCTGGCCTTGTTGAACCTCACACCATTGGCCTCAGCATCAATCCAGCCTGTCCAGGTCCCTCTGCAGAGCCTTCCTGCCCTCCAGCAGATCAACACTCCCAGTCAATTTGGTGTCATCTGTGAACTGACTGAGGGTGCACTTGAACCCCTCGTCCAGATCACTGATAAAGATATTAAACAGAACTAGCCTCAACACTGATCCCAAGGGAACACTACTGGTTAACTGCATCCAGCTGGATGTAACTCCACTCACCATCACTCTCTGGCCCTGGCCATCCAAACAGTTTTTAACCCAGTGAAGAGAGCACCAGTCCAAGCCATGACCTGACAGCTCCTCCAAGAGAATTCTGTGGGAGACTATCAGAGACTTCACTGAAGTCTGGGTAAAGGTAAGCTGTTGGCAGGTAAGGCAGGTAGAGTGATAAAATTCATGCATGCTACACAAAATCAGAGCCTCTGAAAGAATCGTTTTTGCATTCTGCATTCTGAAACCTCTGACTTAAGCCAACTGACGAATGTGTTTATCCAGAACACTCCAGTGGGGAGTAGGTTTTGGCAACATTGCCTCTGATACTGTTTTTTAAAATTCCTTTATTCCATTCAGTAGGTTTAAAGGCAGTAAATCACACAAGCTCAGGTGACCTTCCTAAAAGTTATCAGCTCTCTGCATGCCAACTTCTCACTACATCCGCCCGGCTTTATACCTAAAAGTATCAGTGGAAATAAAATCTCATGGAGGGAGGGTATATATTCATCATATTTCCAGCTCTGAAAATGAAATGTCAGAGGGAGTTCAGTGTTTGAAATGCCAAGAACATATGAGAAAAAATTCAGTCTGCTAAGATCCTGTATTCATTTGTCTTAGTTTATTTGAATAGCTCAAATTTGAATGCTATGCCTGGAACTCAGGCAAAACCAGTTTTGGCTGGTGGGAATAATGGAATTTCTATGGTAAAACCCTTAAACCATGAGCACAAGCCTGGGAATAGCCACAATAAAGCCAATGTTTCTCCTACCAGCATGTATTGGTGGTAAGTGATCAGTAATTGAACATATGCCAAAGCCCAGTGAGAATCTTTCCAAAAAATTCTTTAAAACAGGCTTTGAATCAGGCAGAAAGTACCTCAATGGTTTGACTATTTCAGTGATATGTCATAATTTCAAAAAATTATTAAAGCAGGCAATCTGCTATTTGATGCACTTGACATCCATTCAGGAATCTGAAAGGATAATTTATGCCTGTAAAGGCAAAGTTAATGTAAACATAACTGAGTGAACAGAACAAGGAGTCATAACCAAAAGAAAATCAAAAATACTCCAATGTGGAGGGCTGTGAGCCTTTGACTCAGGAGCCCTCTGCTCTCCTTTGGAGGAGGGAAGCCTGAGGGCAAAAGGACTACGAGATAAGAAACTCCTCTCTAGGTTACGGTGACAGACTGAACCACCAACAGCATGCCTTGTTTCTGCATGGTAATACCTTGTATCCAGTTGGTAAATTGGGTTCTACCCCACCCCCTGCTTTTCCCATAAAATGGGCCCTGGGTTTGCCCTGAATCAGGGAGTCGCTGTCCCTGGCCTCCCCTTCCCAGGGACTGCTGGACAATAAAGCTCCTCTGTGGCACTGCCACACACGGCTCCTGTCTCTCTGTCCCCGAGTTTGCCTCGGGTGATTTCACACAGAGCTGAATCACAAGAGCTGGAATCACTTGAAGCTGAGAAATGGCTACACTTGCTGAAATCACCCACTGTGCAGGGAGGCTGCCTTGGCCCCTAGAAGAGCTGTTCTTTGCTGGACACTCTTGCTAGGAAGGTCCTGGCTTCTGGTGCTTAACCAAGCATCAAACCTCTCTGCTACACTCCAACAACGGAACTCTGGTTGCACATTTTTTTTCTTGAGAATACTGAAAAACAACTTAAAATTTTCTACTGCTAAAAAACCAGGGTAAGTACTGGGAAATCTGTGACATTATTATAGTAGCAAATGGAAATGACTTCTCAGCTATCAGAAGAGTCGTAAAACACATCCATTCCTAAACACATGCAGAAAAGGAGTGTACTTTAGGGATATGAGAATGGTTTTCATGGCTATCAGGTGAATTGCCTCTTAAATTTCTTTCTCTCCAGGGGTACATTCCTCAGGGATCAAAGTTCTTGCAATTTCTTCCCGATGTTTACATCCAGATGATCTAATCATCCTGTCTGACTTAATGGATACAGGAGCACATCTTGAGTCCTACTTCCACCTAAAGGAAGTACAGAAGCATCACCTAGTGCCTTTCTGCCACATGCTTTCTCGTGTACAGGGATGTGATTCCCAGATAGGAACCAAAGTGTCTGATAGATTTGGATGATCAGTGACCAAGAATCTCAGCTAAGGTGTGACATGTGTCTTCACTGAAAGAATGGCCAGATATTGGAACAAGCTGCCCACAGAAGTGGTGGAATCCTCATCCCTGGAAGTGTTCAAAACATGTGTGGATGTGGCATGTGGGGACATGGTTTATCAGTAACATGGTGGTGATGATCTAAGAGTAAATTTCCAACATCAAAGATTCTGCAATTCTGTGTTTCCAGGTATGCAGGTCAGATAACACAAAGATTTGGCTCCTGTTCTCAGGTCTCCCAACATATGTAAGTATTGAACAGCCAGTGGTCCCCAACCTAATTTATTCATAAGACTTTGCTGTTAAAAAAAATTTCAAAATAAAGAATAATTATCCTCCAATTTATAGTCTTACAGCTTGTACAGAAAAGAATAACCATAATAAAAATGCTAAGCATTTTTATACTAAATAATCTTGATCTAGTCCATAGAGCATGTGTAAGAATCTGTTTGCCAAAGTAAATAAAAGTTCTGGCTTGAGAAGGCAGGCTTTAATAATCAGGAAAAGCTCTGGTTTTGTGTTTATTTGACCTACACACATTTTAACTTCCTGAGTACCAACACTTCTTTCCAGCATCAGAATGAAGGTTAAGGATTCCCCCTCATCTTGCTTTTCTCAGGTCTGAAAACTTAAATCATATTAGCTTGAAGGAACTTCAGCTGGGACTTTTTACAGCTATGTTTCCTCCGTTCCCTAAGGAAACTGTCATTGGTTTGCCTTTTCCAGTAGTCACCTTTAACAAGCTCTGGGATTCAGGCAGTACACTAGAACATGAGTATCAGGAGGTTTTTACAGAAATTCTCTCCTTTCTCACAAGGACCGATAAATGCTTTTCCTTAGAGATAATCTTAACTCTGTCATACAAGCACCACCAGCTCTGATAAAAGACATACTTTAATATTAATATTGGAACTGTGTGATTAGAAGAAGAGAGGAAAAATATGTTTATTTATGGTGCAGTGTAGCAGTCAAATGATAGAGTTTATATGAAGAAGAAAGAACCACTAAGGCAAAAAATATTCCAAGTTTTCCAAAGGACAGTGTCAACCAATGGCATGGAAGCAATATACAGGAATAAATATAGACAAAAAAATCTTGCTTGAACCTCAATGGAACTATTTCAGTTACACCACTGACTCTCAGAGATCCAGTCTTTGAGGAAGCACAGGCAGACAGTTGACCATGGACAACCAATTATTCCCAACAGGGTGAGAAAAAAATATTATCTGATGAGAAGATGAGATTTTATACTCTTACACTTACAAAACAACCTATTTTAAACCTAGCAGAAGGCAGTGGAAATCTTTACAGTAATTGTAATTTTGATATGTCCTCAGACTCCAGTTCAACAAAATGCATAATCACAATCCACACTTCCATAATATCAGTTGAGATTTTAAAATCTCTGTGCTTGAGAATAGATTGAAACAGCTCACTGAGGCAAAGCTTAAACTCACTGACTCCAAGAGGGTTGTTTTTGTCTACCTCTAACACACTCCCACTTACAATTTAAAACTTTTGTTGTCTAAAAAATTCTCGATCTGGTGCAACATAGTTCAGTTCACCATTTCAGAAGCCCAAAGTATAGGAATAATAAGCCAGATTCAATGCTCTGTTCCAAATTATTTCCAATTTGAAGTCAAATTATAGAAAGGAGGGAAGAGTGAATTCAGCTACTCTCCACTTTATTAAGGATTCATTCTTTTTTACAAGGGTAGGAACAATCCCACAAAAGTCCATCAAATTTACCACATGCTAACAAATGCATTAGACTACATATCTGTTTTGATTTTCTAAATTTATGGGAAGAGTTTTGGATTTAATTTGCTCTGGGTACTTAAGAAAAGGGTCAGTGATGCTGACTTTTATTTATTTGATGCTGAAAAATTACTTATTAATTTGTAGAAGCTTTTCTTTGTATCGTCTTTATTCACCCCTCTAACTCTGCAAAAATTTTATTTGTTTTGGGCTCTGAGCAGCTGATGTTTCTTATGTTTTACTTCTCTCTAGCTGCGGATGCCAAACAGAATTATCATTTAACCAGAGCACAGAGGTGCAAACCTTATTGAATAAGCTCCCTCTCCTTCAGCTTTCGGTTGCCCTACTCTACACATTTTACTTTTTTTTGTAGAAGTGATGGATCTTCCGTCTCTGTTACTCGCTCAAAAACACTTCTGAGCAGCCCTTGTGAAATACCTGCAGTGAACAAGGCAAAAGAGTAGAGGTGATTTGAGACAGTCTGAGAAGAGCTAGGAATACCTTTTCTTGTCTCTGAAAATAGATGCTCTCTTTTGGGTAGAAAAACAGAGTTGTGTAGAATAACACAGAATAATCCTTGCCTGTTCAATGTTGCTCCTTGCCCAGATCTATTTTAGATCTATTTAGGGATCATTTGGCCCTATAAGTCTGTTTGCTTTTTCCCCTTAGATATGGTATGATTAGACATAATCTGATCTCTCCAGGAAAAACATTCCTTAATGTATTGATAAGTAACCTCATTAATACATTGCTTGTGCATTTCTTGGGGAAAAACTTGCCGTCGTATCTTACCAATCAAATCAGTAGAGAAGGAACAAATTAGAGGTATTTAGGCAGCCATTTTCTACTCAACTTCAATGGGAACAATTTTAATGGTTGTTCTAGAAAGACCTTAAAATTATCACTTTTCCTTTTTTATTCTCTTTCACGTTTTGCATTACCCAAGTTACTGATTTTTTATCATTGTACAAGGGAAAAAAACACAAGGAAATAATCTGTTACCACCCTCATTCTCATTTGTGATGATTTGCTGGCCAGTGAGTCAGCAAAAGAAACAGCTGTGATCATTCTTCCTTCCTTTGAAAGTGTAATTTCTCTCTCCCACCCCAGTATGACTTAGGTGTTTTTTCCAGGCTGGTAGCCATTCAAACAATATTTTGATGGAGCAACAGAGAAATCTCTGCAACAAAAGGAAATTAGAAGATGTTACCGGCATTTAGTGATGAGCCAAAATTAAAAAATCAGTGGTCTTATGCTGCACTCCATATAGCCTTCCTGACCACAAAATAAATACATGCTGAGGAAAAAGAAAAAAAGCTAAAAGGCAAGTGTATTGACCTTGTCATTAGAATGACTGAAATTACTACAGATAGTCAAAATACTCATATGAGGATTAAAAGACTAATAGAAAGCTCTTGATCTTTGTAACGCTGGCTTCTACAGAAGAGTATCTCACTGAACTTTAGAGTGGTTTTATTTGGTTATGGTTGTTGTTTTGGGTTTTTTTTTTTGTTGTTAAGGAGGGAGGAATAAAGCTGAGGGGCTCCCTCATGGGGGCAGGGAAAGGTTTACTGGAGAACAAAAACCCATAGGGAAAGCCACGAGAAAAGCTGGGGAAATGAAGCTGGTGTGGGATCTTATACCCTTACATAATAGGCGTGGAAAACACATAATAAACAATAAAATATCAGTTAGGGGGTATTACAAGAGTGCAGAGAAAGGATCAGAGCAAATGGGAGAAGGAGTGGGAGGAGAGGAGTAACAGGGGCCAATTAGCTACCGAGTAACATAAAACTTTCTGGAGAAATAACCAAATATGAACCATGAAGGGAGGGATGGTCAATGGTCAGTGTGCTTTACACAGCCTTTTGGGTGCTCACTGTACCTTTGAGCCCTTGTGCTGTGGATGCATCTGGACCTTTTGGTCTGCTTGGTCCAGCTGACCATGGCTCTGGCCATGGCTCCCTGCAACAGGCCTCTTTTCTAATATTCCAGCCTTCCAGTGAGCAGAGAGAGAATCTGTCAGAAAGACCACATAGATGAGTGTGACATGATGTTTTCAATCAGTTGTTGCTTATGTTGATTTTTTGTTACATAGAATATTTAGATTATTCTATCTTTTCATGTTTCTGGAAAAAAAATGCTCAGTTGAAAAAGAAGAGTAAAAAAAGCTTTTGTCTGTTGTCAACATCTCTAAATAAACTACCAATTTGTACCATGCAGGAAATTAGCACCTTTCACAGCACTAAATCATGAATCAAGACAATAATATCTGCTATATTTGTAGAATGGTAAAATTTTAGTGGGTTTTTTTACATTTAGATGGTCACTGAGCAGGCCCACAGGGATATAGCCCAGAAGCTATATAAAATGTTTCTGCAAAGGCAGAATGTTTTAATTGACCCAAACCCCAGTGTTTGCTAAGTAAAGCTGTGTTTTCAGTAAAAAAAAAATAAAAAGGGATTTCTGTTATTGTGGATAGTGGTAATTTTTAATTTTGATGTGAACATTTCCAGTGGTTTCAATTGCTTCAATTCAGAAGGCCAAAGAATGAGTCCCTGCTGCATTTCCAGCAGAGATGAGGACCTCTGGTTATACACTTGCCTTATTCCAAGATGACTGACACAAAACTACCCTCTGGCACTGTCTTTAGCTGAACCTGGAGAACAAGGTAGGGCAACACACTTGAAGTGTGGACAGGGGTGCACAGCCATGGGCACCTGCCTTTGACCTCCATTCAGATGTCCCACACAGCCTTGAGACAGCAGAGAGATTGGCTGGGACCCTTCCTTGAACCTCTGCAGAAAGACAATTTGAAGGCTAATCTCCCATCTGCCATTGGCTGTCAAACATCAGCTTAGTAATGACCCACAGGAGATCTTGCCTTCATCCTCTCTCCAATATGTTCCTTTGAAGAGAATGGCTGCACCTGTAGCTTCAAATGAGGTTGCTCTTTTTTTCTTTCTCCAGTGAGATCCCTTCCTCCAAGGAGCCTCTCTGGAGTTAATGGGACACTATACAGGGCAGGGGAACGAGAACATTGGTAAACAGGAATAACCAAATCACCTGGTGTTCCAAATTAGCAAGTACATAAAACTGTTGTGGTTTGACTTATCTGGCCATCAGGTGCCCACCAAATTATTTTATCCCTCACCCTCCTCAAGAGAACAGTGGAAGAAAATACAATGAAAAGCTTGTGGGTCAAGGTAAGGACAGGGAGATCCCTTACCAGTCATGGGCAATACAGGCTTAGCCCAGGGAACTGAATTTAAATTATTGTCACTTTAAACAGTGTAGTACAGTGAAAAACAAGAAGGTATTTTTAAGTGGCCTATCCCTACCCCTCCCAGACTCAACTTCACCTCTGACTCTTTTACCTCTTGCTCCCAAGCAGTGAAAGGGACAGGGAATGGGGGTTCATAGCACTAAATCTCTGCTCCTCCCTCCTCACTGTTCCTCTGCTCTCACATGGGGTCTCTTCCACATGCTACAGCATTTCAAGAAGTCCCCTGCCATAGCATGAGTCATTTAGACATGGTGCAGTCCTTCAGGAACAGACTGCTCTGGTGTGGGTCCTGACAGAATCCTGCTCCAGCACAGGCTTCCCACATAGTCACAAGCTCCTTCAGGGCATCTGATAGCACAGATTCACCTCTTGCTGTGCTGCTCCCCAGCTTTTCCTGCTCTGCCCTTTGCAGTGCCTCATGAGTCCTATTTGAGTATCACTGACTTGTTCCTTTCTAATCTGTACCTTTCTGTGTCACCCTTTGCAAAATGCATCCCTTCTGTAATGGTGTATGTGTGTCTCTGCTTTTTATTGGTGTAATAACTGAAGTTTGAGTATCCCTTAAAAGGGTGAAATTTGTAAAAAACCTTTGCTTTAGACAAAATACTCATCTGGGTTGATTTAAACAGCCTCTCAGCAATTCAATATTAAGCAATTTCAGTAATTTACTCTGCTCCAGCCCAAACCAGCACAAACACGGAGTCACACTCTCCCCAAGACAGTTTTCTGATATCATTTAAGAGCCTGTATTAGCAATGTCTACAATAACCTACTGGAAGACAGAAGGCAAGGTAACCCTTCAATGAGTTCTGTTCTCCCATTTACAAATCAGTCCAGTTCCTAAACCTTTTAAAAAGCCATAACAGGTATAATCAAGGTCCCTGTAGGTAAACAAAAAGCCTTATTGTTGTGTTGGACTGTATATGAGTCCATATAAAGTATATATATATAGTATATGCATATATGTATATTTTATATATATATATATGTATATATATTTTTATATATATATGTATATATATTTTTATATATATATGTGTATACACACATGTGTATAGTAAAAGTATTCACCAAAATTATATATTAGGTCTTGGTCCACTGCATCATTATTTTTGTCCATTATATCTGTCTTCGTCCCTTTGTGTTGTTTCTCTACAGGGTCTTCACTCACATGAATTAAGGTGATATCACAAAAGTGTAATAAAGATGTGGTTGCTTTTAACATTATTATTCTATTTGCATTTATAAATATCCTTGAACATGTTTCATGCATTCCAAGACATCATTTAAGATCTTTAACAAAGAAAAGCTACTCTTGTGTCTTCACTAAACCAGTTTGTTGATAACAAACAGATTTTAACTAACATTTGGACTATCCATGATTTCAAACACACAGATGGAATCAATAGCTGTTTGCTGTGTAACAGAATATGTCTAACATAACAAATATGCCCAGAGTGTAAAACAAGAAGAGAAAGTAAAGAATGCAGAAAATGAACTTGAATGAGTCACATAATAATGTTTACATACCACTATGTGGTTTTCTTAGTCCTTGTAATCAATAAAAACATTTCCATGAGAAAAGAATTGCACATAAGTGAAATAAACTTATTTTCAAAGTCAGGTAAAGAAAAGAGTCACAATAATATGTGCATGATACCTTAAAAATAAGCATCTCTGGATGTTGTTCAGCTTAAAACAAACAAACAAAAAAACCCCAAACCACGAAACTGTCTAATTTTGTGCAAAAATCTCTTAGATATACTAAGGCCCATCAGGAAGTTTATGACACCAAAATTCCTCAGCTTTGAAACTTTGTACAAGATTCTTATTATATTTTGGTACACTGGTTGGTAAGGTGATTGCATCCTCTAGACTCTAGACTAGGCTACATATTTGGAATGTCTGAACCCCTCTGGAGTCTGATTTCAGTGGTGAAGGAACTCTTGTCTTTGAGCTTTTACTGTTACTGGGCAAAACTCAACTGTATGAATATGAACTTGTCACAGCATTCGAAAGCTCTTGGATTGAAGTGCTCTGATTTCACCAACATGTACCAACAGATCTAGTTTACACAGGGACGTGGGAATTTTTCTCTAAGTCTATATAGAAATTAATATCTCACAAGAATGATGAATTCAATAATTCGATTTTTGTTTGTTGATGAATTCATATAAAGAGTATAAAAGAGGTAGTTAAGCTTTTATAAAAGTGTCTGTTCCACAGGTGGAGCTATCATCTTTACAGTTTAATGTAACACCTTACAGCTTAATATACCCCAGGACAAACAATGACAGTGCAGTATTAGGTACATTTTTCCAGTGTCCAGTCTTTCAGGCATAAGAAATCATGGTTGTCTTATACTGATGATGATAAGCAGAAAGAAAGTTTTAAAATGCACTATTAAATGCACTGAAAATGCATTTTCACAGTTTCATGTTGAAGGAAGGTTCACATTTAGTATCTAGAAAGGAGGAAGTTGGGTTTTTATAATGCATTTCTCCACTACAAGTAGTCTCTGATGGCACAATTTTCTAGTGAAAAGAAATATGTGAAATAATGGATACATAACTTTCATAAAGCTGTGGAAATGCATATGTTTCAAATTTTAAGTAGGTTTTAAATTTTGGAGACAGGCTATGGCTGAATTCACTTTTCACTTTCAGATTTAAATATCTAATCAGCTGAAGGATCTAACTTTTCCATCACTTACTAAAAGATGATCAAATAGGAAAATTCCAGGAGCCTGTTTCTTTCACTTCTTGATCCTCTTTTAGCAATTTCAGATATAAATAATTAATATATGCATGAGGGTTAAAAATAACTTAGGAATAAATCCATTCATATAATAATCACATACAATAATTTGTAGTACTACTTAATTTGTAGTACTACTCAATTTGTAGTATTACTCATGACATAAAAATTTTGCCCGATTTGTCACAGAGTAATTTTCTTTGCTCCCAGAGTAATTTAAAAACTCTTCCATCTTCTTGGCCTAGGGGAGAAAAAGATTTTATTTATTCTTTGTCTTTAAACAGCAGCATCCTCTATCAGTTTCACAATTAATTATGGTACATATAAAAATATGTAGGATTAAAATATTGGAAAATATCCAAAAAACTTTGATTTTTTTAGACCATATTTTGTACAGTATATACTACTGAAGGGCTGCATCTCTCCTCTCTTTCTAAACATGAGAATTCCTTTTCTTGCTATTTTCTGTTTTGGGATACAGGAACACATGTTTTCTATTTAGACACTTCAGTAGTTACTGTAGTCTGGAAAAAAATCTCCAATGCATTAATTATCTCCTTCAGATCCTGAGCTCATCAGTGCTACAGTCAGTGTCTGGTCTAAAGGCAAGACATGAGCTTTAAAACAGCACAGCTGAAACACAAGCCTGGATGTAACTTGGTGCAACAAAAGCCAAACCCTCACCTGAATACTACCTACAATGTCAGATAAACCTTACAATCTCCAGGTATCCCTTGCACACCACTTCTGCAGCACCAAAAAGTGATTTTACATGTTTAACAAAGGCAGCACTTAAGAATGAGCTTTCATTTTTAGGAGCTCAGCTTTGCTATTTAAGAGCCAGAGGTTTAAACTAAACAGTGTTGTACAGTAGACCAAGGGGATGGAACATTTTTTGGTTTTGGAGTTGAGTATGTGTCAATATACTGATTGGACTGAAGGCTAATGAGAGATGGTCTCTTGCCATTGCAAATTGCTTGGAATTGCTTCTTATTCTTTCTTCTTCAATTTCTCAGAAAACATACTGCTGATTTGTTTAAAGAGTTTCAGGATTTAGAGCGATAAAAGAAGCTCCATAAAAGAATACTATATGGTCAGGGTTTTTGTCGTGTTTTTTCCTTTCTGTCCTTAACAGAGGCCCAAAAAACCAGTAGATTGGGGTTTTTTTCACATTAAAGTGTCATTAACCTGCAATAAGAGGTTTTTAAACTTAAACTTGAGATGACTAAAATTGACTTTTGGCTTTTTGATATTAATTTTATGATTAGTTTAATGATACTAAAAATCTATACAAAAGTCTGTAAGGTTATGCTAATTTAGCAGGTACCTCTCTTGATAGTCTTAATTATGTTATTTTTCTATTCCAATGTAATATTTTAAGCCTCCATAACATTAAAAAATGTTAAGAAACTATTTTCAGATGTCACTATGACCTTTTAAAATACCTAATCTAGCTATTTAGAAGCTTTATAACTCATGGGCTTATTTTAAAAGGAGTGTGGGAGTATAATCAAATAAAGTATTTTTGTACTGAGCAAAAAATGAAGTGCACTAATTCTACATTAGTAAGCACACTTATAGAAAGTTGTCCTTCAGTACAATTGAATAATACTGAATATTGTGGTATCACAATACCACTTGAGTGTCTTTCAAGGTGCCTTTATATGTGGTTAGACATCCATGTTAAATTCCTTTTGTCAGATTTTTTTTTTTTTAGTTATTTTTATGATCTACATACATGCTTCCATATGCAACCTTATTTTTGTGATTATGTGAAATACATTGTTGGTCTTAGTAGATTTTTCTGCATGTATGCAGCAGAAGATAGCCATTGGACAGTGTGTGTAGCCTGGACACATATTTGTGTGTTGTATCCATGGGACCCACAGAGCTGCTTGACTCACACACACACAGGCGTCATGTGTAAAAAATGTTTGCCTCTTGGGCTTCACATCAGAATAGGAAATGTGTTGATTTAATAATAACATAATTAACTGGCAATTAGTGAACCATGCGTTCAGGATCCACTTGATGTTAAACCAGACAAACCACAACATGAGACACAAGACTTAGACAAAGAGCTGCAGATTTTGAAATACCTGCTGTAACTGATCACCCAACATTTAAATCATACACACATCCTCTCACTGGCTACATGGGTTTCAGGCACAAATACCTCTCTGGGCAGTCCCTACTTGCACCTTCCTCCCACAGAGGACGTGGGTACTCCAGAGTTCTGTGTGTCTAGGATGCTCCCTGCTGCATCCAAGCGCATGCAGGGGAGAAATCTTCCTTGAGGTAGCACCTGGGGGTTCCTTCAGGTTCCCCAGCTGTCCCTAGGAACCAAATGGGTGCCTGCTCCCTGTGCTGTCCCAGTGAAGAATGCTCAACCCAGCCTGGGCATGGTGTTGCTGCTAATTTTCATGCTCTCATCTATCTGTTTCTGGAAGTTTTCACTGTCTGAAGTCCAACTAAGAATAAGATGCTTCCCCTGAGTATGAACTCTATCTCTCCTGTGCAGGTTCACAAAGGGTAAGAAGAAATCCAGAGAAGCTCAAATATTGGAAGCTCTTAGGTTTTACCTTATTTCTGCCTCTGCATTTTGACAACCTGAATTTGAAAAAAAATTATACTGGCCGAAGAGGTAAATAATCTTGCCGTGAAGACATCAAGGGGTGAAGAGCTGTCATCTCTTCAAATCTGTTTCCACCAGGAGGTTCCTACTGTGTATATGTATAAATATATGCAAGTACATATACAAATACATACTTTCCTTCCCAGAAAATATATGCATTCCTTCCCATAAAACAGCATGTGTTTTTTTTTAAAAACTCAGCCTCTAGCATTAGGTGGTATATTCTTCAGCACTTGAGTGTTTTAGCATTACAAAGGCATTCATCAGTGGTAAACTGAGCCCTTTAAGTGTCAAAATAGGAGGCAGTTTCTTCCATCATGCAGTAATTTTCTCTTTATTTTTTTCAGTATTCTTTCCTAGTTTTGTTTTTATCAATGCTATAAAAAGAAGAAAGATTACCTCCTGGTCCTGATGCAGTTTTCCATTGGTTTTGTATGATTGCACTATACATTTGAATCACAAAGGTACAGTGCAAACTCATTCTGAATTGTCCAGTAAACATAAAAAATCATTTTCCTAGTAGCTGTTTTCCAAAGTGTCACAGGTAAGATAAAGTAAGCCACAACTTGAAGTGGGCCTAAATGCTGGCATTCATTTAAAAATCAACAAGATTAAAGATTTTTTTATGTTCTAGGTAGTCCTGAAAGAAGGAAGGAGTTGGACTTGGTGATTCATATGGGCCCTTTACAAGTCGAGATATGCTATAATTTCATTAATTATTTCATATGTTCGCTTGTTCCCTCCCACAGCACTATGTTCATAGTGCTGGACTTTGCAGGTTGATCACTGTTGCTCTGGCAAGGTCAGGCAGAGAATTTTACTGGTTCCTGCTGTACAGCTGCTCAGAGTTGCCTGTTTGAGGTGTTATTGGCTAAAATCCCTGGGCATCCCCAGCATTTGATTCCATACGTCTCCATGACTCTTCCTCCAGCTGGCATCTTCCCCTTCTTTCATGACTTTCTAAGATCACCTCTTCTCTTCAAAAACCTCTTCACTACCTTGTCACGATTGCCTCTTCCTTTCAGACTCCAAGTCCCTAAGTTTAAATAGAAAATACTTTGCGTAAGGAAATGTCTGATCAGTGTCATAGTTAATCAGATGTTCTGTCTCTTTGTTAGACAGTTCAAAAGTTTGGTTTTGGACATTCACGGCATTACACAGACACCCAACTTTATGCTGCCTGCTGGCACTCATATTTCAGCTATTTTTGTAACTACCAAAGAAAGCAGTGTCTATACTGATCATGCAATGTGTATGGCTGGTGTTCCTATCAGGTATGTAAATTTGCTATTAGTTGTCTTTAAATTTCATTTTGTCTAAATAAGTGTTTCCCAAAGCTATTGGATTCACTTTATGTGATCCATCTCACCTACTTTTAGCTGTTTAAAAAGAGTTTTAGTCTGAAACTGGATGTTCTATGTGTCCATCGGTAAACCATGTGCCTAAGCAGCCTTTATAATTTATAAACATCTAGTTAATGAAGTTATTGGAAACCAGAAAAATATTCTTTCATGCTGCTGTTGACACCTTCACTGGGGCAGCTGAATTTGCTCTAGAACATCATGTCTCTGTTGATTATATCTTCATCCACCATAATGAGCCTAGACAGCTTTTATGCTTTTGGACAAGCTGATTTTTTTCTGGCACATTAATTTATGTTGATATATAAATTTAAATTACTTGAATCAAATCCTGTCCCACCAGCCTAGTCTATGTTTATTATATCTTGTCCATCTCTAGTCCGGATAGGAAGAGGTGCCTCCAGAGAGTGATTCATCCTGCTTGCTTGAGGATAAGGACAGCATTCTCTCTCCTTTTCTTCTAATTGCAGAGAATCTAAAATAATTATCTGAAGCTATACAATAAATCCTTAGATAATTAAAATTAGGTAAGAGAAGTACAGTCCTCTCCATTATTTACTGAGTTCTTATTTTTTTATTATTATCAACTTAGCTGCCCATGATTTACATATATATATGTATGTATATTTCTGTATATTTGAGATTCATTATTTCCAATATGTATTTTTGTTCTTATTCAGATAGTTCTATCTTCTAATAAAAAATTGTAATTGTAGGCAGACAGGTAGGTTACATAGACTCAGAAGATTTCCTAATGCAGAGAGACTTATCCTGCAGGTTATTTATGCTCTTGAAAAGTATAGTTTGTCCTAGGGGATTTTATCAGGGAATCTGCAAATCATTACAGTTCAAATCCATAGCTCTTTTTACATCTTGTATGATATCCTGGTACTAGAAGCCATGTGGGTTGTAATTTATGGGACTGGGGAAATTTATGCTTGATAATGTCCCTCATATAAATCCTGCTTTACATGGAAGAAAATTGTAGTAATTATGACAATTTTTGTTTGTTCTGGTTTTGTTTGGAAGGCTGTTGAATGAGGATATTAAGTTTGATGCTTTTTACTATATCCCTTCCTCAACAGGCTACCCAGTGGACAACCTTATTATTTAGGGCAACTGTCATAATAAAGCAGGGTATATATAAGAAATGAAACCAAATAGAAAATAGTCAAAGAAGATGAACAATAGTCCTTAAATAGGAACTTCTAAAATGTGAGAGTTTGTGTCTTTAAACTCAGACTGAAATTTAGTTTGTCTGCTGTTTTTACAGAAGTAAGCAATGTCATCTTAGTTTCTGCTTCAGATTTGTCTAGGACTCCAAGTTGACATATTTCATTTTAATTAGGTGTTCTATATCTGCTCCTCTTACTTAAAGAAACATCAGTCCTCTACGTACCCAGACAACCTCTTCAGGTTACCTTGAGGTCAGCACCATAAATATAGCGAGGGAAGAGCCACGACCTACATACAGAGCGGGCTCGCTGCTGACAGCCCTGCAAGCAAAACTGAATACTGCAAAACTGAACCATGTTGCTCCAGAGATGAGGATCCAGTGATGAGCTGGGCCTTCCTCCCACACAGGCCAAAGAGGAAGAGTGATACATAACTGGGGGAGGAATAAGGCTGAGGGAAGAAGAAAGGTCCTGGAGAGGCTTAGTTCCTTCTTTTGGAGGGCAAATTGAGACAGTTACAGATGGAATATTTCTGTGAGATGCCACCAGTTCTTATCCCTCCTCTGAACAGCAGCAGTTATCCTCATCTTAGTCATACTGCAGCCCTAGTTTTTTTTGGTGTGCACCATAACCAGCTGACTCTTAACTCCACGTGTGTCTGGAGCTGGCTCTATCAACATCTGCATAGTGAGCAGCTATCACGAGGACTATGCATCTTACATGTCACAAAAAAATGCTATCTTTTTGTCTTAACTTCATTTATTCAATGCCATGTTGTACAGTAAGAATGGAAAGTTAAAGCAAAATATTTCCTGAGAAGACAATTATTTTATTTTGCTGGTAGGTTCTAGTTAGGATGAAAAAAGTATTTGTGATTTTCCATGCCTGTAGATTTCTAAGTGGCCTATAACTGGAATTGAAAACCAAAGTCAAAAATAAATTTGCTGTTTTGTAAAATATTTTCTAGAATAAAAAATTAAGAAAGCTAATAAGTGTTTTCCAGAAATTAAATATTCAGAAATACAGAATTATGATTGGTCTTTTAAAATTATTCAGTCTATAGCAGGCAAACCCTTAAATAAAATTGAATAGCGAAGAAGAAAAAAGATTATGCCATGAATCTAAAGAATAGAATACACTTTCAGGATTAGACATCAAATGGGCATAATTTGAACCAGGAAGAGATCATGCTTTTAAAATAAAGTCAAAAACGAAAACTTTTTACCCAGAAGAAATTTCAAGTAGTGGAGCAGGTTGCCGAAAGAGGTTTTGGCATCTTTGCAATAGGGATGAAACCTGGAACAACCTGGTCTGACCTCGTAGTTGACATGGTGCAATGCATCCAATCTCCAACAAACACAGAGTTAGAAGAGGGCAGTGTAACTCTGCTTATTTTTCTTGGTAGTTTTAAATGTTTCTGCCCAAAGTACCTGAGATAAGATAAAATGTAATCCAGATTTTCCAGATACAATTAAGGATAGATTCCACCAGTTTTTATGTGTTCTAGAGGAGATGGAGTAGTTTCCTGGAGATCCAGGAAATTCATTGTGTATATTAAATGCATAGAAACCACCTCCACTTCGTTAAAATCCCTGTGTTATAAAAGCAGAGACTGGGAATGTCAGGGAAAAGTACCCTGTGTGCTTGCTTCATATTTATACTCAGCATGAATATGCCTCAGAAATTTTGGAGTAAGGATAGACCTTTAGTCTGAATCAAGCCATTCTAGTAATCATGTTCCAAGTAATGAGTGGTGAAGGAATCTCAGCAACATGCAGGCTAAAAAACACAGGTAGGAAGGGTACTGTGGTTCAACATTAATCCTCTTTGAGCTTGTTTATTTTCATTATGAATATATTATGTACAGACTCTAGATCACAGTATTCAGCATTCCCAGTTTGATTATTTGAAATCCCAAACTGAATACATACTTTCCCAATTTCTAGTATATTAGTATGTAATTAAGTGTAGCAAATTAAAACTAAGCAAACCTTATGGCATAAGAGTATCACAGTTAAACTTCATTTGCAAAAAAAGGCTGTGAGATATGGAAAGCAAGAAAATTAAAAAGCAACCCTCTAAAACAAAGGGTGTATTAAACATTTGCTGTTCTGGTTTTAGCTTGGCAGCTGCTAAGAAAAAAACTTCGAGAAAGGTTGTTACATCCTCCAGCACTAATACTCTAAGTATAAACTGTAGAGTGTTCACATACCATTGGATTATTGGGATTGTGATGGTTCACAACTTGGTTATTGTGACAGCAGAATAAAGGAAAAAGAGATTTTAAGCACAGAATGTACAAATGGTAAAGAGAAATGCAGAATTAATTTTGCATTAATGAGACAACTTCTCCAAAGCTAACAGGGCAGACTGTTGAAGCTAGGTTTATATTAGATATGTCAACTAACTTTCATCTGTGAAGATGCTACAGGGCATAAACAAAGCTTCCTTTTAAGAGGCACTGCTTTCAATTCTGTCTTTCTAATATGCAGTGATTTTGATTCAAAAATCATTATTTTATTTGTGATATATTTTGCATATTACTTGGGAACAATTTTAATGAGGCTCATGGGCCTATTTTAAGGCATCAGCAGGCAGCTGGTTTTCAGTTCTGCAGTTCAGAAATCCAGACAGCAATGGACTCAATAATATAATAGTTTCAGACTAATTTAAAGAAACCCTATCAGCAAGATATGTACATTTCAGCCCTCCAAGAGAAAGTTCTTTTTGGTTTGGTGGGTGCTTTACGTTCTGTTTTGTTGTTGTTGTTTCTGGTTTAATTTGGTTTGTTTGTTTGTTTTGTTGTTTTTTTTTTTTCCAAATATACCTCTGAAGTATATATGAAATAATAAAAGTAGTGATTTGTTTATTGGTGATGTCTCTTTATACTTCACTATATGCTTCACACGTAGACTCTTGAGGCTGGCAATGTAGACCAGATTTTTGCTCTGACCCTTGTATCCCAAACACGGACTGTACATAGTTTTCTATTCAGGTATCTTACCCAAATGACTATAATTTTCAGCAGCTTTAAGTATGTGTTGAATATGTTAAATGTACCTCCTTTATAGGTGTAGTTTCATTAAATTCTGCTAGTTGCCTTAAATCTTGGATTGTTAGACATTTTTCTTTCAGGAATTGCCTACTTTCCCAGAAAGAAAAGATGCTCTGGACTAAAATGGAGTATTGAAGAAGAACAAATCATCTGAGAATGCCACACACCTGAATAATCTGCAAATAATACTAGAAATAGAAATAGTCCTGGATATCACATCTTGTACCTGTCTTCAAGAAAGCCTGTTTCTTGAAGTTTGAGTTCTGGGGACTTGCAGATCATCTCCGTAGTGGTTGATATTATGGAACAGGTTAAGAGCTTCCTTAAATGGAGCTGATTGTGTGAGTTAATATCTGTTAACTTTTTCTGTCTTAAAATTACATGCCTAGACTAAGGTTGTTACTTATATTTCATAGACAAGTGGGAACTCATGGATCTCTGAGCATGTCTTGTCAAAGGTCTGGTGAAAGCTGCTCCTGTCCACAGCAGGGAAGTTGGAACCAGATGATCTTTAAGGTCTCTTCCAACCCAGGCCATTCTAGACCTGTTGTCTATGAAACAATGAGGGGATTTTAAAAGCATGAACCAGGTTTTTTCAAGAGAGGTAGGATGAACTGCTATGTACAAGTTCCATCTTCCAAAGCAGCCAGATGAAATGTATCTTAAACCAGACACCCAACTTTTTAGGTGGTTAAAGCTGAATGAACTGAGTCTGGCTGTTAGGTTCCTTATTCTCTGAGGAACTTTTGACAATTCTGATAAAAATATGAAAGGCTTTAAGGTATTCCATTGTATTTTGTAGTTTGTCTAATGAGGACATCCACTTGAGGTTAAAATAAAAGTTTTTCATGC
Source organism: Monarcha castaneiventris obscurior (assembly GCA_026261815.1). Lineage (NCBI taxonomy): Eukaryota > Metazoa > Chordata > Aves > Passeriformes > Monarchidae > Monarcha > Monarcha castaneiventris. Next base: position 26,563,497 of record JAMPIT010000624.1, on the reverse strand, counting down.
TGTTTAGGAAGATTGAAGTATGTTTTAGTGTGTTAAGCAGGGACTGGGAACTGAGTGGAGTCATTTGGGGTTTTTTAAAATCACATAATATTTCTTTAACCAGAGGGACTAGACACCACTATGTGTGGTGTTAATAATGTCTTAGTTCAGAAGATAAGCCTCCCTCCAGAGCCTTATCCTGTCTAAGGAGCTGATTCCAGTCAGAGACCAATTTTGCTGTTAATCTTAGGGTATTACTGCTCATAAACCTGTGCAGTCTTCACAAACCTGAATGTCAATTTGCAAATTACTTGTATAAATTCTACACCTGCTGACAAATGCATACTGTGTTTATATATGTCCAGTTAATCAAAAGGAAGCAAGGATCATCCTGGGGTGTCACCATCCTTGAACTTGGAAATTCAGAGAAAGATTTTGTTGAATATATTGTAGTGGGTTTATCCTGTCTGGATGCCAGGCATCCACCAAAGCCTCTCTATCACTCTCCTCCACAGCTGGACAGGGGAGAGAAAACATAATGAAGGGTTCATGGGTTGAGATAAGGACAGGGGGAGATCACTCACCAAATACTGTCATGGGCAAAACAGGCTCTAATTAGAGATATGAATTGAATTTATAACTAACAAAATCAGAGCAGGGTAATGCAAAGTAAAATAAGACCTTAACAAATCCACCTTCCCCCCACCCCTCTCTCCTTCTCAGCTCTACCTCCTACCCCATTGGAGCAAGGAGACATGGAATGGGGGCTATGGTCAGTTCATCACCCACTGTTTCTCCTGATGCTCAGAGAGAGGAGTCATTCCCCCACTGCACCGTGGGTTCCCTCCCACGGGAGACAGTTCTGCCTGGACTTCCCCAACGTCAGCCCATCCCATGGGCAACAGTCCTCCACAAACTGCTGCAGCATGGGTCACTCTTCCATGAAGTGGAGCCCTTCGAGGACAGGGTGCTCCAGCATAGGAGCAGGGCCCCTCTCTCCACAGATCTCCTATGGGGTCACACCCTCCTCTGAGGCATTCACCTTCCCCAGCCTGGGTCTCCTCCACAGGCTGCAGGTGAATCTCTGCATCCCTATAGATCTCCATGGGCTGCAGGGGCACAGCTGCTTCACCATTGTCTTTGCCACAGCCTGCAGAGGAATCTCTGCCTCAGCACCCAGACCACCTCCTGTCTGTCCTTCTGCACTGACCTTGTTTTCTGCAGAGCTGTTCCTCTCACATGTTCTCACCCCACTCTTTGGCCACAGTTATAACAGCACAATACCCTTTTTTCTTCTTTTTCTTCAGTATGTTACCACAGAGGCATTACCAGGATTTCTAACTGGCCTGGCCTTGGCCAGGGACATGTCTGCCTTTGGAGCTGCCTGGCATTGGCTTTGCCAGACAGGGAGGAAGTTTCCAGCAGCTTCTCACAGAAACTGCCCTTGTAGCCCCCCTGCTACCAAAATCAGGTCAGGCAAGCCAAATACAATGTACAGTGTCAAAGAAACCGTTGGAGGGGCTCAGGGCACATGATGGTCTTTTTGGACATCTATTGGCATTTATTCATGTCTTTCTCAGCAAAGGGAGTGAACAACTAAGAATCTCTTCAGCTCTCACAGAGGATGATTCACCGTATGCAGAGATGATTCACTTGAGCTGAAGACCTACACAATACCAAGTAAGAGTTGTAGAAATAGGCCTGAAAAAGCTCATTTTGATCAGCATGCAAATAAATAGTGAGTCTTCTGTCTGCAACTCTTGGGACACTTGTATTTCTGTGTCACAAATACCTTCATTAAAGATTAATCATATCTTGTAGCAAAACTGCAGATCTCTGGCTCTTATCACTGGAGAATTTCCCAGTGGCATTAAAGGAAATTGTGCTGTAAATGTATGCATAATTTCTAGGAGATATTTTTCAAGTATTTTCAGTTATTTAATATCTTGATATTTTCAGCCTAAAGCTTGTTTGTATGTTTTAAGTACAAAATTTCTTATGCCTTTAAATTTCTGGAAACAATAAAGTAATTTAGTATAAGGTAGCTTAATAAGAAGGAGAGTCTATATACACTGCAAATTATTTTACTCCACCTATACTATTTTATTAAAAACCATTACTTATATCCTCTCTGAACCTACTGAGGTCAGAGGAATGAGTGTTGTTGCCTCTGGCAGACTGTGACTAAACAAATACAGTATAATGTGGAAGAAGATACTGCTAAACATACCCAAATCCCTTAAATCATGTAAAAGGACTTCTCAGTAAAGAACTTCACAGAATGCAGTCTCTAAATGAGTCAGTGCACCTTCAAAATGTGAAGATGCTTTATTTGGATACCTCTGCCCCCCATGTTTGTAGCTTTCCATCTGCTTTAATCCTCTGCTTTGTAGTATTGATTCTGCAGGTGTGCAGCTGCTCTTGTCTTCCCACTACTGCTCTTGCTACTGCAGGAAATCCAGTGGTGACTGTGAGTGGTGAGAAAGAGATTACTGAACAGTTTTGGAGGGAACATGTGTAAGTCAGACCTGATTTATGTACCAACTTAATCTTACCACTCAGGAGTGCATAGTCAGCTCTAGAAGATTATTTCAGCAGACACAAGATCTACAGGAAAGGAGAGGGTCTCCTGAAGAGCAGATATCTACATCTCTGGAAATTGCCTATATTTCCCAATTGAATGAGTATGGACAGTGGCACCTATTGATATTGGGGTCAGGTAATACTTGAAAATGAAGATTATAAGCTGTCCCAAGAGCTGAGACTTAAACAGATAATTATTTTAATCTTGTTATTTCTGTGTTTCAGGTGTCAGTAATATTACTACTGGATAATTAAAAATACAGCCCAAGAATCTCTGTGGTTAAGTGCCCTGCTGCAAATACCAACACACTCTGCAAGGATGGAGCAGACAACTCACTACCAAGACACTGTTGCAGTAGTGTCCAAGTTGTCTTGATATACATGGAGTTAAATTAGACACATAAAGATATCATTTGCTTTATATAATATTTGTCAAGATTACTATATGAGTAATATTTGCAGCAAGGCACTATCCTATTTGAGCTTATCCTTCACTAATTAACAACTTGGGAGTCATTAAATATTTTAATGAGATGTAATGAGCTGCTATCTGCAGAATGGACACAGATGGCAAGGCTGTAAGAAGAAGAGGTGTGGAAGAAGTAGTATTGTGTAGCCATGGAAACAATGCGTCTCTTTCTTCCTCCCTTCTCTCTTTTAGGTTCAGCAATGCTGCACATCATTAGGGTGTCTGCCTCTCTTGACAATGGCAACTTTGCAGTGTCAGTCAGTAAATCTCTGTATTCATTCATACTGTCAGCACTAAGTGATAGAAAGCCCGGGCAAGATGTGAGATGCATACCAAACAGGCTCCTGCTCTGTGACAGTCTAGTCACGTATTCTTATGCAACTGTCAATTTTGAGGCTCAATTCAATAAGAAAGAACAAAATGGAACAGGCCTGGCTAGACAGTGTTCTGTTAGTGTAGCTTCTAAAGTTCATTTCAGTGCTCAAGTAAGTAAAAATGCTGAAAAATTAGACTTGACTGTGTGGGTACACAGGACAAATGGAATAAAACTGTGGTTGAGCTCCAGTTAAAAGCAGTTTTGTTAATCCGCTGCAGTCAGACCTCAGTGTTGGTGTTTAATTGTGCTAAACTGGATGGTGATATGCTTTTGAATTGGTAGCAAAAAAGAAAATGTTAAAACCCTTGAATGTCAGTTATTTTCACACAGAGCTGTTCCCATGTGTACCAAGAGCACTTATTTATGCTTAGCAAAAAGCCTTACAATTATAAGAAGCTGAAGCAGAAAAAAAAGGTCTGAGAAAAAATAGAATAGAAACTCAGCCTAAATGCACTGAAAAAAAAATTTCAACATAAGCTCTGTCCTCACCCTTTTCCACTCATTTATAGCAGTAATGAAACTGATTTTAAATGCCTTATTTAACTCATTTGGGTTGAGAGATTCCAGAAGGGGATGGAAAGGCATGAATTTATGGATCTGCCAAGTAGAAGTAATAAATCCCATAATTTTAACACAGATTTGTGTTTCTTAAATCTTTTAGCCCCACAGAAGTGAGAGGCACAAATGATGACATCAGAAGAGGCAAACATCAGAGTAATTACCAACTATTCTAATAGAAGAAAGGGAATGAAAACAACTTGGGTCGCACTTTGCACAGGCAAATGCAGAAATATATCCCCTCCATGGATTGCATGTACTACCTACATTGTGCATTGGGGAAACATGATTCCTGTAGATCTTGGCTCTACATCTTCCCTGCTGCGTAAGAAACAGTCCTGTTAGGAATGGAGGTGCTCCTGTGGGGAGTGTTCCTCAGACCCAGGAGGATGCTGATGAGACAATGTCTGAGTCACTGTCTGCTTCCTGATCGACTTCTGGGTCAGCACAAAGCCACACAACCTAACAACCCCAAAAGCACTGATTTATCCCAGCCCATAAACCTAAATAAGGCACGGGACACTTCTCATAGATCAGACTACCCTGCTTTTCTGACCTGATGAGTCACAGGTCAGTATCTTATCTAGAATGGCTGGACTCGATGATCCTAGGGGTGTTTTCCAACCTCAGCCGTTCCATGATTCTTTGATCTTCTCCTGGTCAGGGGCCAATGGAAATGGTACATACCATGGATCTTCGGCCATAATCCAGGAACAGATCCTGCCAGACAATGGCAGAAAGCAGCTCCACAGATAGGGAGTGCAGGCTGGTGCTGGAATTGACGTGTATTCTGGCATGATCAGTGATGTGTGCCTGAGCAGTCCCTCCTGATGTTCCCTGAGAGATCTGGATTACGAAACAGGAGAGCAACTCACATGAAGCTGCACTTTGGGATGCTTGCTCAAAAAGAATATTTAATGGGGCTCACAAAGGTATCTCTCCATCTAGACTGCTGAGCACTGAGATTGGGTCAGAAAACATGAACCACCAGACAAATTATGAGAATGTCCTCCATCCAAAAGGATTTTTTTGTTCTCCTGGACTGAAAAAAACCCCCAGTCAGCCTATAGATTAATACATATGTGTGGAGGGCTGTGAACCTCCCTGTGATACATATGCATTTTCCTTAGTATATTTAAACCTTAGTATGTTAAAACAGAAGGCAAAAAAAAAAAAAGGCAGAATTTAGAAACTTTTGGCTGTTACATACTTAGTTTACAAGAGCACACATGCTTCCAGCTTATTTTAATTCTTCAAATACTCTGATTGGTTGTCTTTGGGCATCACATTTATCCCTGCTGTGTTGTGCAAATTGCAATGGACTTTTTATATTTAGAATACCCTATGTTCATGCCTGTTTTTAATTCAAGAAATGCTTCACTTAGCTATTGAAACATAATATAATCAGTAAATGATTTTGACAATTGAAATTCAAACTCTAGGTATTACACTTTGATTTTCTCAACTGTAATTCCTCTTTTGTATTACAGTTTGGGAGCTCTATCCTGTCTGACTATTTTCATGTCTGGTCAAACTCTGAGAACTGACAAACAGCAGGGCATATGAACAGCTGAGCAAACTGCAATTTGGAATAACCAGATTAGACTTTAGAGCTTTCTAGTTTAATAAAAAATATCTGAAATATTGAGACTTTTGCAAAACTTAAATGCTCTCTAGTTGAAATCTAAACTCCTTGTCAACTAACTAACAAGACATTTTTTTCTTTTTTTGTTTTTCAGTTCAAATATTATGTGTTGGGGTTGTTTGTTTCGGGTTTTTGGTTGGTTGGTTGGTTGGTTGGTGGTCTGGGGCTTTTGTTTGGGGTTTTTTGGGGTTTTTTTGTTCCCTAGGAGAAAAGGCTGACCCCACCTGGTTGCAACCTCCTTTGAGGAAGTTGTATAGACCAATCAGGGCAACCCTGAGCCTCCTTTTCTCCAAGCTGAACAACCCCAACCTCAGCTCCCTCAGCTGCTCTCATATGACTTACTCTCTGGATCTTTCTCCAGGTTAGCTTTGGACCATAAAAAAGCCTGACACAACCAACCCTAAAAAATTGCTTTGCAAATGAGTATTATGATTGTAAATGCTTCCTGTGAAGGTTCAGAAATTTTTCACATAAAAAATTCAAATTACTTTTAATCTGAACATGCTGACCTTGCGAGGCAGTCTCCATGTCAGGAAGGAAGGAGAGTTTTGTTATTAAAGCATTGGACCTTAAAGAAATGGGTTAAACTCTTGCATCTCTTGGTGTCTTTCTTCTTAATTTGTTTATGTTAAGGAAGATTACACAGACTGAGATTGTGCAGGTAACAAGGCAAAATCTACTGGGGAGCAAGACATGCCAACAATTTTCAAGTATGTAGAACTACCAATAAAAAGAGGGTGAAAAATTTGGTTTCCATGTGTGTGATGAAAATAATGCATTTGAACTTGGCAATGACTTGATTTGCAGGTTACAAAAATAGGGACAAGAGCAGAAAGCAGGAATAAGACAAGCCCATTGAAAACTGTAGAATTATTGGGAATACATCGAATATTTTCTGCCAGAAATCACCTAGATATAGTTGATCCTACTCTAAAAGAAAGAATGGCTTAGACAATGTTTTGAGTGATCCCAGAAACATCTCTGACTGTGCCTACAGTAGGAATTGCTTTGGCATAGTAGGAACAGATCAGAAGAGTGAGGCAGCAGGAGACATCTGCACTAAATATGATATGCAGGATTTAATTCAGGATTAATTTAATCAGAACCAAACATTCTCACAGGCATGTGGATGAGAACTGACTCAACTTACCTACCACTAGTTCAAATCCTTATGTTTTCTTTGGGATTTGAAGCTTATTTGATGCGTAGCTGAAGTAGAGCCTGTGGTACAGCAGCCTTAAAAATCAACCTAGTCTGAATATATCAAGACTAATATGCTAACTGAATTAATAGGAAATTAAGGTGGTTGGCTTCCTGACCTTGCTATTATTCAAACCAAAATGCTCATGTGCTTGCAGCCTGTTATCAGGAAGGAGATTATCTAGACTGTACATTAGCCAGGAGTTGCGTTCACTCAATACCCTGGATAAGGCACAGTCCCATAGAGGGAGTTTTGCAATACGCACACTGCTCACATTGTGGCTGGCTGTGCACAGTGATGATTAAAAGGCTTCTGCAAAACCTCTTTGTATTTTTTTTTCAAGGTTGAATATGTTAAAAATTGCCTATAAAATGCATATGAATTAACCATATTTTTGCCTTTTTCTGAGATTTTTAGTTATATCTGCCATCTCTTTTCTCTGTATTCAATACTGAAAATATAAACTCTTCAGATTTTATACTTCTATTTGTGCAAGCATAGGATTGTCATAGAATCATAAAATTGTTCAGGTTGGAAAAAGCCACTAAAATCATCAAGTCTAATCTTTGAACGAATACCACCGTGGCCACTAAACCATATTATGTAGGGACACATCTACTTATTTTTTGGAACACTTACAGGAATGGCTACTCCACCACTTTCCTGGGTAGCCTGTTCCAATGTTTAACCACTCTTTCAGTGAAAAAATTTTCCTTATATCCAAACTAAACTCCTGGTCCAACTTGAGGCCGTTTCCTCTCATCCCGTCACCTGTTACTTGGGAGAGGAGACTGACCCTCACCTGGTCACATCCTCCTTTCAGGCAGTTGTTTCAGGAGAATGACAAGGTTCCTGCTGAGCCTCCTTCACTCCAGGCTAAACACCCCCAGCTCCTTCAGCTGCTCTTCATCAGACTTGTGCTCCAGACCCTTCCCCAGTTTTGTTGCCCTTCTCCGGACACACTCCAGCCCCTCAATGTCTTCATTGAAGTGAAAGGCCCAGCACTGGACACAGCACATGAGGTGCAGCCTCCACAGTCCCCACGGAGAACTTGACTGGGATTTTTGGGTGCTCATACACACATGATTGACAATAATACGTGATCAGTTAACATGCATCTTACCCAACTCCCACTCTATAACACACAGCTGTCTATAACTAAATTAGTCCTCTGAACAATGTTTTTAATCACTTGAGACCAATGCCTCAAGGGCATAGGATCATAGAGTTATTTAGTTTGGAAAAGACCTTCATGATCATCAAGCTGAACAGTTAACGCAACACTTCATGATCCTTTGCTTCCTATGGTAGCCATCTAGAGTGGGTGAGATGAGTGCAGAACGTGCCACTGTTTGCACTGGCTGTGGAAGGAGCCTTGTAAAATATCTTGAACTAGGAGGAAAACCTCCTAGTGAGTGGTAGAGAAGGCTGGGACTCTGTCTTTCTGGAAGGTTATGCAGCCATGGGGCTCATATCTTTGAGTGAACATACTTAGGCATGCTTAGCTCTCCAGCCTTATATCTATTTTTAGCATCATATTAATAAAAGCACCAGTACATATTTTTTTGTGTCAATAAATTCAATTCCCAAGCACACTTGCCTAATCAGTTATATTTATATATGTATTATATATATTTATAAGTAGCTATATTCTATATTTTGTTTCATATTCTATTATTGTTTTTAGATTTATTGTTATAGTAATTGCATTATAGTAACATATTTATTTTAATTTTGGTTTTATTTTTATATTTTATATTTTAGAGATATTGTATATATGTGTTTTACATTTACTTTTTCAAATTTACCTGCAGTATTGGAAGTTTACATAAATTCCAAATATTTTCTTTCTCACCTCCCTTACTCTTTACATAATTTCAGATTTTACTTTCAAATAGCAACTTTGCTTGTACCATTCAAAATAACAAAACTGACCAGTCCATTTCCTTGAAGGATACTCTCATAATTTCATCTGTCATAGGAGTTACTACACAAAACATAAAATGAATGGTAATCAGTCCAAATAATTTGCATGGAAATGGGACTGATTGTTATTTGTTGATTGTTATTTCACTAATTAACACTTAAACTGTTTGTAGTAGGCCAACTCATCATTCATTCACCAGTCACAAAAATGTTGAGCTTTTTTCTTGTCTAGCCTTAGATCCTGTTATACCCAGGATCCCTGAGCTGAATACGTAGATCCCAGAGAAATAAAAAGGCCGCATAATTTAAATAGCTCTTTCCTCTAATTTCTGGGTTAGGGACATCGCCAGCCTGGAAATTCAGGATGTCACACTGCAAGTATCAGCCCTGGTGTTACCAGTAGCCCCAGGAGTTATTTCTCCATCTACTGACAAGTTTTTCCATTTTTCAACAGATTTATGCTGCTCAGACTGCATCTTTTGTATCCTTTTGGGCATTCTTTAGTTTTCCCAGTAGATGACAGCCTGCAAAGGTGTCCCAGAGCATCAATTTATAGAGCCACTACATTATTGTATGGGAAATACCTTGTTGTCTGGGGAACTGGAATTATACATAATTTAAAACTTCTTAAGAAAATAAGGTCGAAAATAGTGTGGCAAATGAAACAAACCCAACATCTAACCTCATTATGTTCAAGTGCCTGCAGAAAGACCCTCCTGTCTTCTTACTTCCTTGTCCTGCAGAGGTGTCTCCTGATTTCGTGGTAGATGGGATCTGTGCTTCGTGCTTATGTCTGAAGGCTTTGTCACAGAACATAATTGTAAGACAGGGCTCCATTACCCTCTGCTTATCAGCAGACCTAGGAGTACACTTCCAGATATGTTCAGGTTTGGCATTGCCATTTTCTTTTATTCTTTTTTGTTATCAGACTTTTGTTCTTTTAGCTAATCTCTCCTTTGAAATATTTCAAAGGCCCTAGAGAAGACTAATTTTTTCAGTGTGAAATTCATTCTGCTCCCTCTCTAATCTGAAGAAGTCCAGCACTCCTAAATTAAAATAAAATAAGCTTATTTTAAAAAGTATTTAAATGTCTTTCTGCTAGACAAGTCATGTTCTCTTTTTAATGTTCACTTTATTTTGTTGAATGTCAAAAATATCCTTCCCTATGGTGATGGCTGCTCAGTATATTTTAGTTTATGATTTCATTGAAATTTATAGTTATGTGAATCTCAATATTTAAGACATGCAAGGTTTTAACATCCATTGTTAAGTGTATGTAGTTCATTATTAACTTCTGTCTGAGAATGTACATGAGGGATATCCTGAATGCTGGCCAGAGCATCAGGCACTGTGACATGAAAGTCATTAAAGAACAAATGCCAGAAGAGTCAGGTGTGCCATAGACTAGGTGCCAAGCTTAAGAAGAGACATCACCATCTCCCCAGTTTACTCTGTGTTTCAGGGAACAGTGTGTTCACATCTGCCTGAGTTGTCAGGTCACTCTCAGGTTTTCTGCTCAGTACTCTCAAATCTGTGAATTTTTAGCAAAGAATACTTTCCTCCCTGAGTAGCCTGAAGGGCATGATTAGAGAGAGTTTGTGCTGGGTTGAGATTTGAGGAGAAGAAAGAAGTAAAATATTCTATGATCTGAGTTACTGCAGCCAGTAAATGCCATTGGCAGGACATCTGGCCAACTCTTCCAGAGATGTGCTGGGACCAGCACCGAGCAGGGAACACCAGGTAACTTCTGCATATAGAAAACTTTCAGGTGCTGTGATTTTCTCTTTTAAACATTAGTAATGTAGATTTTTTCTGAGATGCAGTTCAGTCCCTATGATCTTTGTCAGTCAATTACTATTAGTTTGATTTAAGATATGTTCAGATGAGAAATAAAATTATCTTTAAGGAGAGCTAAGAAAAGGCACTAATTAGTCAACTTTACTAGTTTATTCCAACTAGATAAAGAAATACCATTACTATAGAGGAAGAAAAAGAGACAAAGAACCATATCGAAATTGGAAGACTGGGTCTGAAGCCCAGAAATATACCCATAAAACCATTGTATACAGTCCTTAACATAGTGTAACAAATACTAACAGCTAACACAATTAGTGTAATCCCATTAGACTCTGCAGCAAACTTTGGTGGGGATGAAAATCTCGGGTAGGCTACAACAAATGAAGTCTTGAATACATCATCTTCCAATGGCAACTCCAAGGAGCTCTTGTGTTCCCTTACAGTTAAAAGCATTCTATTACTTATATCTAATACTGTTTAAGTTTAAATTGTAAGTTTTTCTGTATTTTTATTTAGGAGTTGTTATCTGTGAAAACATGCTAGCAATTACCATATTCAATAAAAATAATAATAAAAAAACCCAGGAAATTTTTAGCTGTATCTTCAGTATTCTAAGTAGAATATTTAATCATGCCACATTCTATATTAACAGGATATAAACAGCAGATTCGTGATACATGAAATGGGGCAAAAATCTTTGGCCTTAGACCAAAATAAAATTCAAAGAAACTACTTGAAATGAAATAACATTTTTTAATACATATAAACTTTTCTGGAATATAATCTTTCACTAAGATATTCTGGTTTTCTCATGATCCAAAAGAAATAATTACTTTAGATCTGAGAATATCCCACGGGATGTGTTTTGCTTTTGGAGAATTCTAACTCAATGAGTGTTAGCTTTTTCAGATCAGAGATAGCTTTTGGTTTCTTCATATAATAATAGTAAATATTAGGTTACAAGTGTAGGAGTCCGAGAAGAGAGAGCTTCAGTAATTAGTGGTGGATTTGATTTACAGCCCTGAAAGAAACTTGGTCTGGCATAATTAACAGAGATTTATAGTTGTTAAGTAAGAGAAATGTAAGCCTATGTTTCTATAGTTATAAGCAGAAGTATATTGGGTGTTATGGTGGAGGGCTTAGAGTATAATAATATGATTTTGTAATTCAAGTTAAGGATTTAGATATCGGAATAGAAGTACATGGGGGTACGTGACATGACAGGTCATTGGCTGGGAAACCTCTGCATTGCAGTAGAAAAGAATTATAGCTGGTAGGTCATTAAGTCAAAACAAAGTTTCGTTTTAAGTGCCTATTGGATAAGAAAGTTATAAAATGCTGTGTAACTCTGAATTTTGTGACTATTCGCCATTTTGGAGGTGTATTGCTTAGACCCTTATGTCTTGAGACTGATGCCGTGTTTGTTATTTTTAGCAATAAACCTCCTTAAATGCTGATAGTACCATCTCTTTAATTAATAAGTCCGACGCGTGGAGCAGTGCCGGGGAAGAGCACTTCAGAGGAAGAATTTATAGCTTCCAAGAGTTGCTCTGATAAACCAGAGATTTATAGCCAGAGCGACTAAGGAGGGGCTCTGTGCCCCTCTAAGGGGGGTCCTAAACACCAACAAGTCCAGCGGTCCCCCAAACCAAAACAGCAAGAGGGAGAAAAAAGCAACAACAAGTGTAAATATTATTTTGAAAGTTTAAATTCTCCAGTATTTTATATTTCATTCTAAAAGTGCCCATAAACTTTTTCCTTAAAATTTTCCAGAATGTAGGACTGAAAAGTGAGGTGACAAAAGGCATAGTAAATCCATTTAGAATTTTTCTCTGTATAGTAAAACCATTTTGCACATAGTTTTGGTACATTTAAATGACCAGAATAAAACAACACAGAGGTAAGAATCACCACACAGAAGAAACAAAAATGCTTTTGCAGAATCACACTGGTTCCTTGAGACTTAACCAGTGAAAAAACTCTGTCCAATCTCTGTTTTGTCACATTATACTCTCACTTTTCTCTGTAATAGTATTTTCTCTGAGAGAGGTAAGATGGGAAAATGTAATAGATTCTGAGAAGCAAATGTGCTTTGTTCTGAGTTGTGCCTGCCAAAACATAGGTGATGGCAGGATGAAAAGTTCTCATGGCTTCTGATGCTTGATCATTCCACAGATTTTTGTTCCTGCACAATCCATGAACCCATCACCTGTAGAACATTTTATGTTTATCCTTTGTCATCTAACTCCAGAACTTTTTCACAGTATTAGGAAACTAAATTTCTAAGTACAAAGCAGCTCATGCCAACACGTGTCTGGTGAGGACCTTCTTAGGCAATGTGAATCTTGGAAAAAGAGGGGTTTTTTTTCTGGGTGATGTAGTGTCAACAACATGAAATTAAAAGCTGAAAGAGAAAAAAAAATGGCTGAAAGGGTTCTGGCTGCAGGAGACTGCCTGTCAGTGCAGATGGAAACAATACCTCAGAAGAGCTCCAATTAGAGGTAACCAGAAAAAGGAGGGATGGGGTGGGAGAGGGAGATACTGGGAGAGAGGAAGGAAGGAAGGAAGGAAGGAAGGAAGGAAGGAAGGAAGGAAGGAAGGAAGGAAGGAAGGAAGGAAGGAAGGAAGGAAGGAAGGAAGGAAGGAAGGAAGGAAGGAAGGAAGGAAGGAAGGAAGGAAGGAAGGAAGGAAGGAAGGAAGGAAGGAAGGAAATGTTTCAGAGAAAATTCTTCACCTGGATTTGTGGACTTATGAAAATGGAAACAAGGGATACCAGATAATTGTGAGGTCAGCATCAGCATATATTTGTCCTCTTGAAAGAGAGCTGAGATGAACACACTTCAGGGCATCAGTTTGCAGGGGTCATGGGACACCACTCAGACAGCCTGCCAGCCTGCTCTAAGCTGTCCTGCTTTGCTACCTGTCTCACTTCTCAGGATGTTTCTGTCTGTAGAAAACAGGAGAGAACCTGCTGTTGCTAAGGCACCCTTGTAGTTATTGGATTTATACTATACAGTAAGCAAAGACAAAGATGGACACCTCATCTCCAGCTCTCAATGACAGTGTAGCCTGAGGTATAATTATCATTTCAAGGTTGTCTCTTCTAGGGCTGAGAGCTACATGAACATTTCACTTATCAATACAAATTAATAGCATTGGATGGGTAAGTCAAGCAACAATTCATAAATCTGTACGCTGCTAAATGACATTGTAGACCATCAAAACAGGGGCGAATGGAAAATAACTAGCCTTTGAGTTCCAGCTCATTGTATCTCTGCCAAAGGTGAGACTGTCTCCCAAAGCTTCTCAGACCTTAAACATACAGATTTGTATTTAAGTCAGCACCTTCTGTACTATTGATTAGTGGGCTGTACAAGCTGGGGTTATCCTCTCATCCAAACAAAACACTGGGCATTTAAAAATCAATGCAGAATGCACACTGTTGCTTTCCTGAGTGCTGCTTGGTTTCTCTTCCTTCTGAAAAGGGATTGACTGAGCACCAGCCCAAGGGTGATACACAGTCAGCCCAGGGAGTGTCCCAACTGTGTGTTGCTCAGTACTGTACTGCAGACAGTTAGGAACAATGAGCAGAGCTGTTTGTGCAGCATCATGTGCCTAAAACTAAACTGCCTCTCCAGCAGGGCTCCTGACATGCTCACAAGAAGTTGTGTAACCATGTGTTAACTGAGGGATTGAGTATTCAAGCAAGGGGTCAGGAAACAAGTGAGGTTAGCTAGTGTGAAGCTACTGGCATGCCAAGGCAGCTCATGCTTCAATAAAATGAGGATGACTAATTCATAATGGTCGTGGAGCAGAAGTGAGTACAGAAGTGATTATGGCTTAGAAGAGAGTTATGGGCTTCCAAAGGCAGATCTTCTTTTCCTCAATCTGTAAGAATCCTGCAATATGTTTTAAGACCCCGGGATCTTTGGTCTTGATCTGACTGCAGGATGCAGCCCTGCACTCACTGGTTACCTATAGTTGTGATACTCAGGATTTTTAGTTTTTCACAAGCAGCAAGTACATAGATGAATGGATCCCCTAAGGTTTCTGAGAGAGTTAAAAATATTGTACTTCACAGAAATCAAAGTGCAGGATGTATTAAGTGGAGGATAACAGGTTTTCTCTTTCATTGATGTAATTCCAGAGGGATTAAACTGAATTCAATAGAGCTACAAACAATTTACATTGGTGACAATAAGAGAAAAATGGTATACTAGTAGCTACAGTAGTAGAAAAGATAACTTTATTTGTCTCCAGTTTGAATGCAAGTAATTTTTAGTATTTGTTGGCTAGTTTTTCAATGTCCCTGTGGAATAACATGAAATAGCATTTGTGAAACAGGAGCTTCTGGCAAACAATGCACAATCTTGTAAAAGAGGGTGAAAAATAGCACTGAGAATGCTACACTCCCAAAGGTGTATGGGTTAAATATAACCAGTGGAAAACTGATCAGAAAGTGTTTATGGCAAGGTGGGTGATCAGTCAAAGTGACTGCATTGCTATGCTGCAGTGAATTCCTTTCTTTTTTCTAACATTTGGAAGTAACTGAGAAACAAATTATAAATTGAAAACAATATCAAGACTTTTTTTATTAATCCCAATTAGGAGCAAATATGAGCAGCCTGATTTTCTGAATTACCTTATATATGTTACAAGCCACAAAACAAAAGGTATTTCAGCCCAGAGGAAAAGTCCCCAAGGTATCCAATGTAAGCTACAGATCCTTGTTTCATCTTGATTTTCTATTGCTTTTCTTTCACTTTTGTTACTTCTAATTCAGATATCATACTTGCTTACCTAATTTTGCCTGACTGAAAAACAATTAAATACCCTGTTTGCTTCAGGTTGATGCTCTGTTCATCTTCTCCTTAAATATTGTGCAATGATTTCATAAGGAACTCATCCAATCCAGAGATGCTGTTACCATCCTCTCCATCCCTGCTGTGTATGTTATGCTGGCTCCTGCAAAGTGTTGTATCCACTGGGTTCTTGCAGCATTTTCCAATGCCAGGAATCAAACTGAGTTGTGATATTTGTTGTGGTTTTCAAACTGGCAGTATTTATTTTTCATCTTAAATATCTTAACTGTAAATCTACAGATATTTCATAACTACCATAGTGTCAGACAGTTGCTTTTTCCTTTTGAGCATCACTTACTAATTTTTCTGCAAAAGAAGTTCTAAGTTTGCTGTTGTGGTTGTTGAGGTTTTTATTTGTATATTCTGTGTCTTTAACTATTTTTAAGTTGTCTTTGCAAATCTCAGTTACAAAATTTCCATCAAGAGGTCTGGGCTCACATATGACTGGAGAATTCTAGCTAAAAGAAAAAACCATTATCAGCCTAAATAAGCCACTCTGATCCTTGTTCCTTCATTACATGCTCTTTCCTCTAGTGATTGTTATTTCATCTATTTTTAAAGACTCAGTTACTTGTTTCATTGCTAACAGTCATAACAACCAAAGACTCAGTAAGTCCTACCAAACTGCAAAATTTGTATTATAAGCATTTCAATACAAGACCTTTTGTGGTCTTTTCTATCTTCTCTCTTTTTAACCTTTAGAAAAATAAAACCAAAACAAAACCAAAAAACAGAAGAGACAATTTTTCTCACAACTGTCATATTCACTTGTAGACAACCAGTGTTCAAATGTCTCTAATACCATTTAGAAACCATGTCCTGACTTAACAAAAATAAATGTAAAGCAATTGAATACTTAAGGAAGATTTTTTCACTCTTCTCATTATTTAGAATTATGAAATAAAGTACAAAGTCAACTTTGACTGCTTCTTCATATTTTCAAATAAGTTAATTACTGTATCCTTTTCTTGAGTGTACCAGCATGACTTATTTTACTTTTAGTACCATGTGCTTTTCAGAAACCATTCAGAAAGTGGTCAGTCTTCTTCTGGGTGGTAACCCTTAGTTTTCACACAATGTGAATTTCTGCACATCCTAATAGCTTCATGCAAAAGACCATTAAAGTCAGCTTCCTAAGGAACCACTTTCCTAACTCCAAGCACTTCTAAAAAACCCTTTAGGAACTGTGAGAAATAAAGAGAACATGGATGATACTGATCCGAGAGGACTTAGTCCAGGCCCAGGCACCTTTCCAGGACGCAGAGCTTTGTGTCTGTAAGGCTGACTGTACTGTGTAAGTGGTGCCAGCAAGCCTCACCACCAGAGCATTGTCTCTATCTTACTTTGTCCAATAGCAGCTGTAGCTGGAAAACTGACTGCCATGGCACAGTACTTAACCCAAAAAACTGCCTGCATAATGCCCACAGTAACCTCCAAAATAACTATGCTTTTCATGGCTTTTCATGGCTTTTCATGGCTTTTCATGGCTTTTCATGGCTTCTGACAGAAAGTGAAAATGTTATTGAAAGCTATTTGAAGATGTGCTAAAAGGCATTTCAAGTTCTTCACATGAGTGACAGATTTAGGCCAAAATAATATTTTGGAGTATGAAGTCCTTGGTGAGTGTGAAAACTTCTAATAATAAGGCAGATACGTGGATATGAATCTTTTTCCTAGCCATACTCTGCAAGAAACCCACAATATTTTTATAATAATGGTATTTTATTTTTATAATAATGATATTTTATTTTTATAATAATGATATTTTCTCCCACCAGCATTTTTTTATCCTGTTTTTCTGCCTTTTAGCTCAATCTCATAGAATCATAGAATCACAGCATGGTTTGGAGTGGAAGAGACCTTAAAGGTCATCTTTTCCCACCCCCTGCCCCAGGCAGGGACACCTTCCACTAGATGAGGTTGCTCAGACCCCCATCCAACCCGGCCTTGAACAGTTCCAGGAATGGGACAGCCACAATTTCTCTGGAAACCTGTTCCTTTGTCTCACCATTCTGACTGTAAATAATTTCTTCCTCATATCTAATGTAAATTGACCCACTCGGTTTATAGCCATTGCTCCTTTTTCTATCCCTCTATGTCCTCATAAAAAGACCTTCTCCAGCTCTCTTGTAACCCTTTAGGTACTGGAAGGAGCTCTAAAACCTTCTCTTCTCCAGACTGAACAACCCCAACCCTTTAAGCCTGTCTGTACCAGTAGATCTGATCATCACCAACATCCACCAGACTTGTTCCAACAAGTTCATGTATTTCTTACGCTGATGGCAACAGACTGGACACAGCACTGTAGGAGGGGTCTCTTGAAAAGCAAGTAGAGTTGTCACTATCCTCATGGTATTTGTTCACTCCCTATCCATTATAAGAAATGGAACTGGAATTCTTTAATGTATTTTTGTTCTTCTGATTCCATTGTTCACCTATGACTTTTAGAAACACAAAAATGTTGCCCTGGGTTGGATTATTTGGAACGGCATAATTTCATTTAAAATAGACAACAATGAAGTTTATCCTGTGGGGATTAATTTTAAGGCCTGGGGTCAGTGTCAGACAGATTTCTTATGCAGGGTCAGATTCTGGTTCAGAAGTAAAAACTCAAGTCATTGATCATTATTGCCAAGAGCTCCAGAATATGAAAGTATCATATCTTTTCTGCCCTTTGCAGTTTATTTAATCTATTTTGGGTTTTTTTTAGTAGTTGGTATTCAGAATGAATTGTGATAGAATACAAACAGAAAGGGGATTGTTAAATGCATGCCCAGCCCTGTAAAATATTTATTCATAAGCTGGAGATTCTCCTGAGTTATCATACTCAAATTTCTGCCATTATTAGACTGGCCAGAACTACAAACTGATTTTTTTTGCTAATAATTATATTTATTTACAGGTTTTGAGTGTGAGATTCTTTCTGGTTTTACTTTTTTACATTATTATTAGTCTTGTAGATACTGATGAAGTTTACAATATATTCTCAAAAGCACTGTATATGGTAAAAGGAAGACTCTGTCTGATTAAATCAATCTCCACTAATTTCTGACTTGGCAAATTCAGAGAGATAAGTGTTTTGATGACATTTCTTGAAGAATCAAATTAAAAAACGGAGATTTCCCCCAGTACAGTAGGAATGACTCTTCCTCTCTCTGTGTGGCCAACATTACAGAGAAATATTTGGCAAAATCATATTTTAAATGAGCTATTTCACATCAACAGTTTTCAACATTTTAGAGGCAGATTAATAAAAACGTTTGGAATTCAAACAGTTATGAATTCTAAAGGTGTCCGTCTCAGCAGGGACCTGAGCTGAATTTCTGTGTATCAAAAAGCAGTAACAGAGCAGCCCCATTCCTACCTTGCCATGTACTTAAAGTAGTCCTATAAGACATACAGGTTTAATCTTGGAGGCCAAATGTGATTAACCATGGTACATTTATGGCTACAAATGTACTGACATTTGTGCTACAGAACATTTTTAGGTGCAACTGCTGAACTGATTATGAATTGAAATTCAGGAACATGGAGTCCCTTCACAGATTTTTTATGGCATTTCACTTATTACATTTCAGCTAATCAGTGTTTTCCATACCATTTAAATTACCATAAAAATTATTTTTCATTCATTCATTTTTTAAGACAATGCCTTCTGGATGTTGGATCCACTAAAATCCACATCTTTATTTATTTAGATTCACACACTCACATTGCCTGGTAGTCTATTTTGCAAACCAGACTACTATTCCACTAGCTTGTATTAAAGTGCAGTTTGAAAAGGTTATTTCTATCTCAAAGAGAAGACAATTGGAAGTACCAACATACAGTACTTGAATTCTAGCAGATTTTGTAAGAAATTTCTAACCTCAGGATTAATGTTTTACAATTTCTAAATTGTGAATGTGGAAGGATGGCTGGGGGTAAAAAGCCTGAGAAGTTATATTCACATCATAGTAGAAGTTGTAGCTGTACAGAAATTTTGTGGTAAAATACAGTTGCTACCCCCTGGATGGAATGTGGTCAGCACACTGGAAACCTATTGCAGGATGATTGCCCTCACCCACAGTCTGCAGCCACAGCAGCTGCTCAGGGGGATGGAACTGAGGGAGGAGTGGAGTGGAAATGCCATGACCAGGCTCTGCTGAAATCCTTGCAGGGAGGGGAACTCGATGGTACTTTGCAGCTGAAAAACCACACAGCACCTGTGAGCCAGGGTGGGGAGGAGGAGATATCCTGCTGCTGAGCCAACGACTGTGGTGAAATCACTCTCCTCAGATGAACTTTGTTCGTTATAACCTAATTGTAATATTAATGCACATTTTCATCCCAAAGGTACTCCCTCTGAGGCACAGGCACCCCTCAGTGGGCTGTGCTCTGGATTTTATTGACAGTATCTTTATAAGAAATGCAAGACATTTTTGCACCAATCAGTAGCAAAGGTATGAATGACTAGAATCACACAAGCTCCACCCAAACACAGAGGAATAATATGAAAGTAAGTAGAGAATGAGGAGAATTTAGCGAAGATTCCATTGTTACTAACGGAATCAGTCAAGGGGCTGAACCTGTCTTCTCCCCTGTAGGAACACCTATTGGGTAAGAACAACATTCTGTGTGTGCTGAATGCTTTTATTGGGGATTACAGCTTGTCTGTGTGTTGCTTTCAATATGTTTTTGCAGTCAGATATCATCACCACTCCTTGAAACTTAACCTGTCACAATTTTTTATCAATTAAGAGTGTTCTCCATAAACTGTCAGTGTGAGTCCTTCACAGTTGCTGGCAGAAGGGAACATACTCAGATGAAAAGACAGACCACTGAGGGGTCATAAAGTTGAGGGGACCTGCTGAGGGGTCTCCCTTATGCTGTTGGGGTGTGCTCCTGAGCAAGTCAGTCCCATTCAGCAGGACTGTTCAGTGAAGGGTCCCCATAATGGGGCACTGACAGACTGGTGGGACACAAGGGTTTTGGCTTTCCTGGGTCACTGACAGACAAATCAAACACTATGGGTTGAAGAAATCTCCTCTTTTCATGTGACAGTGTATTCCAGTAAAAGTGAGAAGAAAAGATTCAGTTGTCTTGAATTCGTTTCTTCGTGTGATTCAAACTCATGTTACTTTTTGACTGGATTTTAGAACTTGATGCTCCATGCAAAACAAAAAGTTATAGGAATATATTCTAATTCATGCTGCTACAGAGATTTCATTTTTAGCTTTATTTTTGCTGAGTCTTGCCTGTCAGCCTAAATATGGGGATAATAGATCGTGTTGACCAAAACATGCTTGGTGTTTGAGCAAGGAGGACTTCTGATGACTGTGATGATGCAAAGTGGGACTCCATTGCAGAAAATCAGTCAAAGACAAGACGACTTTTGGAGACTCTTGTTAGGGAATTCTGGCTAAAAGAACAAGTAAAACAGCACAGATGCTGGGAGAAGTATGATGGTTGTGTACTTCTATTACTCAGGAAAGCAGCTTTATTTTGGTAATAGAAAATCTGGGGTTTGTTGCTGAGAAACAAAAGTTTATGAATATGTGCAAACCTGAGGTGGCAAAGAGCGAATTATATTGTCATATTGCACTGCAGACTCAATCTACGTATATAAAACAAGGCAGGTGATGACAAAGTGCAAATAGGGGAAGATAAGGAAACAAACCTATACTATTAGCACAAAAATGGTGCGGTAAAATACTTGCAATCTTATTTCTGTCAAGTTTTTGGAAATAACTTGAGGGAAGAAGCATTTAGGGAATATGTGTATTGTTTTTATGGTGAGTTTGAAATTTCACCTGAACATGAAGAATGTAATGGTAAAGATTCCTTGAAAATTCAGCAAGTAAGGAATGTTGATATGAAAGGCACAGTGCAGGCTTGATAAGAACTTGAGAAAAGTTAACTAAATACAAGAACAAGTGATGCTCATGAAATATAAATCCAGTAAGGGGATTTATAGTAAAGCTCACCAGGCAAAGTTGTGAATTTATACTAGTTTTCCATCTCTGTACTTTCTGGAGATACAATCAGGAGGATATATGAAGGTATACAATGTTGTTGATTAGGTCACTGCATTTTTTTAAATGTTTACTATTTTTGCTGATTCTGAAGTTTATACCTTTTATGTCATATAGATTCCTGTTATGCACTAAGACTCCTTGGGTCATCAGGAGGGTTGGAAATTTTGTAAAAGCAAGGTTTTGTCCAGCAAAGTGGTATAAATTTCACAAATTAGAGTCTAGAGATTTTCTGTTGCAGAGGTGAGCCACAACGAATTGAATACTGAATATTGAATCTCCCAGTTATGCAAAATCATAATTTGGGTTATGCTTGGGTCAAAAAAAATGCTTTCAACATTTACTGTATCTGACAGCATTAATATCTCAGTTTTGGTATTTGTGGATGGGTTTTGTTTGTGTGTTTTTGTTTTTTAGTGAAAAAAAGAGATGAACAAAATGTCACAGAAAAACATGATATAAAATTCTAATATAATGATACATCCTGGAAGTTTCTGAGGTCCAACCAAGCTTTTTCTGCCAAATTCTGGAAAAGGAACAACCACAGCAATGAAGATCAGGAGTCAAGGATCAAGTAAAATTCTTTGGGTTTTTTCTATGTTTTAAGAAAGCAACAACTTCACCTATGAGGTGTGAAGTGTGAGGATTTATTGGGGCAGCATGTCTAATAGCATCCTGCTTGCTTTGAGAAATCTGTCTTCACATTAGGTATTCAATTCTTCTGGGCTAAAGTTTTTTTCAGAAAGTGCTATTTTGTCTGAATGTAAATCTTACTGTCTTACATCAGCGTTTAGTCTATGTTAAGTGAAGAGGACAAATAAGAAAAACAAATAATGCATGGTAACAATAGGATGTAGAGGAAATATTTAACTGGATTCACTGTAGGTATTCAGAGTGCTCTGCATCCTGTAGCAAAGTCAAGCTGTGATTATCACCTGTTTGGGTGATTTAGCTTCACTAGCAAAATCAGCAGATGGTTTTGGTGCTTTGTGTTGTTCTGTTTTTCATTAAGTAAACAAAAGTACTACAGTAACATAGTGTGTGCTTGGCTAAGCACATATTTCATCTTGGTTATGCACCTCTTTAGCTCTTTATCTGAATGAAGAAAATGAGCTCCAATGATACTACCTTTGCTCGTTACACCAAAGGATCCCTAATGTAGAATACAAGTCTTGGTTCATTAAAAGTCACTGCCACCAGGGCCCCTTGCAGGGCAAACTGCTACAGAATACAAATGAAATGTTTCAGTGCTTATTCTAGATATTCTCACTCCTGGAAAAATTTGCATTAAATGACAAAGGACTTTTTTAAGAATTCCTTGCCAACTAAAATACTAGGATGTTTTTTAATGTAGCGTTATTTTACCAACCGTATTCGAATAAAGGTGATTTTTCCCTGTGATCCATGGATGTAGCAAATATCCGTCTCCATGTATTCTGAGGAGATTTTGTCCCAGTTCACAGGTGCCAGGTTTATATAGACATTTTTGACATCAAAACTGTACTTAAAATGGCTGAAATTTTCACTTGCCAAGAGGTTCTGAGTTCTGAAGAACAAAAAGGCAGAAAACCTTGTGAAAATATGGGAATGCATGACTACAGTGACACTGAAATATTAGTGTCATTATAGACAGTGTACTGTGTGCTGCCTTTCAAACAGATTTTATATAAAGTCAGAGAACTTAATGTGCTTGTTTAGATGACCTTGGAAAAAGTGTTTCTGAATCTTAATTGGATACACAAACTAGTCTGCAACCTCTAAAGTGAATAGGTAAAGTCGGTCCAGAAATATCAATACTACATTGTCAATTTTTGGAAATTGCCTATTTTTTTTCTTTAAGCACATAAAGGAGGATTTAAAAAAAAAAAAAAATTAAGAATTAAGAAATTTTTACTACTTTAAAAGAAAATACTCTAAGTACCTTTTTGCATCTTTTTAAATTTCAAGAATAAAGGAAATTTGGAAATCTTTCTTCTTGTAGACTTGACAGCAAAAAAAAGAATATGAGACATTTATAATAGAAAAAGAAGTATTATTGATGTTTAGGATGACTAGGCTTTGAACAGGAAGAAAGAAAATGAAACCACTGATTTTGCAGCTCAATAAATTTTTCACCTAGAATAAAATACTGCCCTTGCTCCTTATATAAGATATTTTAGTTTTTCAAGTCAGTTTATATGTGTATGTAAAATAAGCTATTAACAAGGGTAGCTTATTTTCTTTGAATGCAAGACTAGCCCCTTCAGACTACTCATTTGTGTTCTAATTAGCTGACTAGAATTGCAGGCATTAACTCCTCAGCTTGGAAGCAGTGGAAGACAGGAGGGGATCAGGTCCAGCCTTCCCTCTTGGCTCAGTTCTTGAGATTTAGTAACAACAGCAGAGAAGATGAACTCAGAGGAATCAATAAGCAAAGATTTTTTGTTATTGTATTCTCAGATATATTCCTCCTACTTTTGCTTTTGTCTAGTTATGTTTTAAATATCATAACCGGGACTACTAAACTATAATATGTTCGTAAATTAAACAGGGCATGTGCACAGGTTTGAGCATTGGTAGATTTATCTGAGCTGTAAGTTTGTCAGCATGGTTCTTGATGAGATTTTAACTGCTGCTAGACAAGGCTCAAGCTGGTGGGGATAGCATGGACGATGGACCATTTCCAAAATATAATTTAAATTTAATTAGTCTGGTACTCAGGGATGAGGTGAGAAAGTTAAGCTGTGAGAAAGAAGCAGTTGATGAGACAAAATGAGTTGAAATGAGTTGGAATTATTTTTAAATATATACTGCACACTAGGAAACCTTAGAAGTCTTGGTTTTATTCTACTTCTCCCTGACTTAAGTAATATTTGGTCTTTCTTACATATCTCTGACTCTTCAGACATTCTTTATTCACTGTTTTATTAGGAAAAGGTTATAATGGAGATACAGAAAAACGAATCACTAGAGGTGGATGTTGGCTGGTTAGATAACATTGGAAAAGTGGGGTTTGATTATGTTATTGTGAAGAATAAATTTAGAAAATAATATCTGCTTTCTTTTGTATACTTTTCCCTTTTAAAATTAAGGAGCAGAACAGAAAGTATCCAGCTGATATTTATTATCAAATGAAAACTTAGTTTGGAAAGGATCTTTAAAGATACCTGGTCCAAGCTTCTGATGAGAGCAGTGCCAAATTTGCAGTTAGATCAAGCTTTAAAGTTAGATCGGGTTGCCCAGGGAATTGTGAAATTGAGTTTTGAATATTGCTGAGGATGGAGATCCTTACAAAAGCTGCTCTTCCTCTTTTTCCCTCTATAACAGTGTTCAAGAAATGCCTAGAGTGTTCTACAGGACCACAGTGAGCTTCTGAAGAAAAGGCTGCAGCCATTTGGGTTATTGTCATTGAGGCCACAACAGTCCCTGCCTGAAGAGGACTATTATAATATTCTGATACTTCCAGACAAAGTATTGCTTGTTTTGTGATAGTTGCACTGTGACTGTGATAGACAAAGACCAAAAGAGAGGGGAGGTTTGCACAAAGAGAGCGTTGAGTAGATCAACTGATGGACCTGGTGTATGTGGGGGAAACAAAAATAGATGCAAACCCAAAAATGTTTCTTACATTTTTGCTAAACTCAATAAAACCCAGTTTCACTGGCATGGGACTATGTCAGCCAGTAAGTGTGTTCTGGTAAAGTTTGAAAGCATAGAAGAAAAACTTAATTATGAAAGTCTCATAAAAACAGCAGTTATTTAAAAAGAAACCAAAATAAAATCCAAACAAAAAAAAAGTAGTCATAAGTGCAATATCTTATAACCTGAAAAGCTGTGCGAGCTTTATCAAGTAAGAAGCCTCCATATTTCGAAATGTACAAGTTTTACAGTGTGCCTTCACTGTCCCACCAGGATCATACTTCAGAAATGCGTTCATCTGAAATGGAAATGCATCTTGGCACAGAAAAAAGTATTGATTTCCTGTGCATTTTCAGGTGTTTTTAATAGTTAAAGACTGAATCTATACCATATAGAATGAATTTGAATGATTAATCCCTTATGAAAATATCACATGAACTCCTGTAGAGCTCTATGGAGGACTCAGTAAAGGGTGAACTGAATTTTACAAAGCTGTTACATTTCAGACACACTTTTTCTGTGTGTGTCCTGTATGTATAAATTAGAAAAAAAAATCTTTCTATAAATTGCTGATCAGCTAAAATTATGTATTTATGTTTTTCTCAAATATTTCTAAGAAATTGTTTGAGCTTTATTCCTACTAATAAACTCTTACAGGCCAGTGAAATGAAGTCTAGCTGACTGCTTTGTTGTTAACATCAACAGGAAAACAGGGATGTACCCACACCAGTCATCAGTAACAAATTCCAGTTGATTCAATTAAACTCAAAGTGTAATCATATATTATATTTCGCTTAATCATTTACTTATTAATTTTATGCTATTTTTTTGTCTTCTTCCCCTATATTGAGAAGTAAAATTAATTGGAATTTTCTTCCCAATGTTGTTCAGTACCCAATTCTTTACTCTCTGGTAGGCCTTTCCCATAAAATATAATTTGACCCAAATTTATATTTGGATCCCAATGGATGAATTCAAGTTCATGCAATTTAAAACAGTTTTTTGTTGACTACATATTTTCTTGAAATTATTCAGACTTTTGAGTCACATACTGTAAGTGATGGAAGATTTACTTACAGCCGTTAGTATCTCAAAATGTGCATCATCCTATTTCCATATGTGCTAGAACTGGCAGACCAAATTCTGACATTAATGATATTATGCTGTCAGAAGAAAAGAATAAGCCAAGACTCATTAACAAGTTTTTAAATGTTAACCTAATTCCTTCCAAAAAAACCCCTCTGAATTAGCGAGAACTTTCCAACGTGATATGTGCTACATTTCTACATTCAAATGAAAGGCTGACTTAGCACAAGAACAACCAAATTGGTTGGAAAAAAATAGGACAGATAAGAGCATTGCCTCTTTGGCTGCACTGTTGTCCTTTTGTCATCTTAAAAAAAAATAAAAATAAAAAATAAGCAAACAAACTCTGTCTTTTTTAAAAGAAAAATGAGTTGTATTTTACCCTAATTTTCTTGATTGTCAATTGAATTTTAAAAAATACAGCAAAGTGATAAAATTTATATGAATATTTTCTATTGATTTGTCTGGATAAGCCCCCTTGTCTGAATGGTGATATTGTTTTGGAGTGACTGCGAAGTGACTTCAGTGATGTGAAGTCATTCTGTCATGTTTGAGGGTGAAAAGTAATTTCAAGAGATATTTCTAGAGACAGAGAGGAGACCAAATCTCCAGCTGGATGCAGGGAAATTAGTCAGTAATGACAAGTGAGGGCTAAATGCTAGACAGGTAACTTGTGTTATTCACAGCGCAGATGTCCATATTAGAAGTAGTTCTGCCAGGCTCCAGGGAAGATCTTTGTCTCATCTGGTCTAGATGTCTGCCTTTTAAAGTGATGAGCCATATTTTGAATTATCAATCTCTTTGAAATGGCTGTTGTTGTTGACAAATTTAATGCTACTTAAAGGAGTCAGTGGGACAATGCCAACACGAAGTTGTGGGTGTCCCATCCCTGGCAGTGTTCAAGGCCAGGTTGGATGGGGCTCCAAGAAGCCTGGTCTAGTGGAAGGTGTTCCAGTCCCTGGCAGGGTGATTGGAACAAGGTAATCTTTAAGGAACCTTCCCACCCAAAAATCACACTCCATGATTCTATGATCTCTCCAAGTGGGTATCAGATCTGTGACCTATGTTGTATCTGCCACCTGTGAAAGGATCTTTTCAGTCCCTTGAAACTCCTTGAACAGCAAATAAGACTTGACATTAATACACAGATAACTGAATCAAGTACGTTGAATAAGGATGTGATCTAGTTAACTAAGCATGTCTCTGGGTGATTTTGTGTTACCTAGTATAATTTACCCTGCCTCCAGCTCCCATTTGGGAGACACATGGATTTCTTGGGACAACAAAGTGCTGAAGCGTGTCACCAAGAAGGGTGATGAAGCAGTGAAGTGTCTAGAGAATATGTCTTATGAGGAGCAGATGAGGGAACTGGGATTGTGTGGTCTGGAGGAAAGGAAACTCAGGAGAGACCTTATCACTCCCTACGGCTACCTTAAGGGTGGCTGTAGAAAGACATGAGACTTTCTTTCCAAATAACAACTTAGGCGATGAGAGGAAAAAGCCTCAAGCTGTGCCAGGGGAAGTTTAGATTGGATATTACGAAAAAATGCTTCACTGAGAAGGTTTTCAAGTACTGAGACGGGATGCCCAGGGAGGTGGTTAATCACCACCCATGGAGGTATTTAAAAGATGTGTAGATGTGGTGCATAGGGCCATCGTTTAGTGCTGGACTAGCATGGCAGTGCTGGATTGATGGTTGGGATCAGTGATCTTTAGGGTCTTTTCCAACCTAAATGACTTTATGATTCTTAAAAGTAGCTTGACAAATCTGCCAGCCCTTTGTGTACATTTGAGTACATGTTACAAATGAAGCAATCCACAAAGTGAAATGAGCACCAGTTATTTCATAAAGTTTTTCTTTTTTTCTCTTAATTTTCCAGAGGGGTGATGCTCTAGCATGATGGTCAATACACACATTCTGTGGATACTTCCCTCATTGCCTTTGGCAGTCATAACAGGGTTTTATAAACTACTGTGCTCAGCTGTGTTTAGCTGTGTTTAGTTGTCCTGGAACAAGGTTTTCTAGAACTGTGTCCTATTTCAGTTGGAAGGGACATTGCCTGTGTGATCCCTTTCTCCCTTTCCTGCTTGAGCAAGAGCCCCCAGTGGTGGTCATGATGGCTGCATCTGGCTTACAGATAGCAAACTGACATTTAAGAGTCAGAAGTCTTGGTCAGCAGCTAAGGGCTTGTTGAGCATGTGCAATCCCAAAATGAATTAATAATCTTATTCAATAAACAGTGGCCAGCACAGGGCTTCTTGAGCTCCCCTGCATGGCAGCATTTTGCACCCCAGCTCTTGGGCAGGGAGGCCTCTCCAGTTATTCCTCGAGGACAAGCAATTCCTTGCCGTGGGAGATTCTTGGTAAGAGCCCAATTGCACACTAGACATTGAAACCTTAGCAAGGTGGTATAAAGGATTGGTTGTGCACACATAATCCTTCAGAGATAAACTGTTAACCAAGCCTGGGACTAAGTCTGGATGCAGCTACACCTAAACCCCCCTTGGAAAGGAGTTTGGAAAACAGGGTCCTCTCTGAATCTCATGGCTCAGCAGGAGGGTCTCCCTGACAATTTCGTCTGACCCTGTCCTCTATGCAGAAAACAATCAAGTTGCTGTGACAAGGGGTAGAAAGTACATCTTTTAGTCTTGGTGATGTCCTCGCTGTGTGAAAGTCCCAGGAAACCTGGGTTGCTACGCCAAGAGGGAAGTGTGGGTTTCACAATAACCTCTGCCACTGGTGTAAATAATTTCTCAAAAGCAATAATTACTATTTCTGCTCCTCTTACCATAGGAGTCCAGACTTCATCCTCAAGGCATCAAAATTCAATTATCCTTGCAGAGTTGAGTAAAAAGAGGTAGTTTAGGACAATTCATAGAAAGCCCAGCAAAATAATTCCTTACTAGAGAGATTTTTTCTTAACACACTTTCTGTGTACCATTTCAGCTGTGCTCCTCTAAGTGAATCAATCCGCTTTGTGGGAAAGTGCAGAGTAGAAATAAATATATGAGAAATGGGCATAATGGTACCAAAAATCAAAGTGAAGTGAAAAGTTCCTTATACTGAGGCATAATTGTTTTTCTTTTATTGTTTTGCCTTATCAAGAAAGAAATTATTTTGCTGCTACAGTTATTTTACCTCTTTAGCAAGCTGCCAGAGAAACTAAAATTTTAAGGGACATAGTATTGTAATGATGTATTTTCTAATAAAAATACTGTGGAAAACTGTTGGATTTTTAAAATTATAGTTACATGTTATGAACTGAATATTTCAGGTTGTATAGAAGAGTTGTGAAAGCTTGTCTATGAGAATGATTTATAAAACCTGTGACAAAACAATTTCTTGGAATATTTGAAATCCACAGTAATATTTTTAATGAGATTGTTTGGAAAACCAGTGTTTTCCCATATGATCTGGCTTTCCAGTTTATGAAACCAAGATCTAGTTTTATTAAACCATTTTTCTGATGAAAATGTGCATATGGTTTGAGATGCTTAGAAGCCACTGTATCTTAATTTCTAGGAAGGATTCGTTTACACGTTGTTCTGGACACTGGCCAACTGCACGAGGTTGTCTTTCTTGCAAAAATGTTGATGTGATTTCTTTATTATAAAGCACTGCCTCAACTGTGTTATAGATGCCATAGATTCTACAGTACCTAGTAGTAGGAAAAAGCTACAGAAAGGGGCATCACTTGTAAGTGATTCTGCAGGACTGTAGCAGGACCACAGTTCTGCATTCAGATCTGTGCTGTGGTTTGCCATTCGGCAGTTCAGTTTTAAATAGAGTCTTTAAGATCACTTAACAGTTTTGAAACTTCTCTAAAGCCCTAGGTAGTATGCCATTTCCAAGTGATTCACTTGGTTCAGTGTCAGGTGTTGATTTCTGTTATAAGGAGAGAAACTACATAGCAATGGTATCTGGTTCTGTCAGTTAAAGTATGTTTTGAAGTTGGTGAATCTCCCACTGAAGAAACGAGCTGTGGAGCTCGTCTGTTTCATAAGAAAAGGATTTTCTTCACCCCTACCAAGACTATTAGTATGCTCATTAGAATACAAAAGACCCCAGCTGCTCTTTAAATTAAAACCTTACACTTGCTTTAGGGATGGCAGAACTGACATCAGATAAACGGATCTGTGCTAACATGCAGAAACAATGCTGGAAGGTTGAGATTCGTCTTACTTAATACAAAATAGCTGAAAATTATACATCTGCATTAAGCCCTTAGCTCCTCCTGTCATCCGTGGAAAGAGCTGGGAGCTCCTGGGAGTGGTTCATCTCAGCTGTCCTTGACATATGTCATGGTGACATGAACTACATTCTGAAGGTACCTGTTCTATCCTGTGACTACAAATGAATCAAAATGTGGCTAAATCAGACTTAAAATCTCGGAGTTAAAACTTATTTTTTTATACCTAACTGGGAGTAGATGAATCCCATTTCGTGTCTTTTTGTTTTCACTTTTTTTAAATACAAAGAAAATAAACCATATCAATCCAATCTTTAGCCTTTTCTGTGGCATAATATCTATTTTCTGTGATTTTGGTAGAAGCTTGGACTTGGAGGTATTTTCCGATCTTAAAGAATCTATGATTCTATAATGGAAGATTTATACAAAGAATTAAGCTCGTAAGTGATTAATAGCTGTGTATTTTCAGCTTAATGTACCGTAATCTATTTCCTGCTGTGCTCATGGTTAAATTCATCGCATTTAACTTCACCAAAGCTAAAATTTACCTGACTAGAAGTTAAAAACCTCTAGGATAAACTACATATGTAGACCCTACTGAGAGTCACTGTTGAAATAAAAGCACCTCCTGGTGATTTATCATGTTATTCTAATATACATATCCATTGCAAGCAGAATAAATTGTCATTTCTAATGACAACTCCAGAGAGAGTTTAAAAACTAGAGTAGGATGGATTACCAGGAAGATGAGGTAGCTGAAGCTTTTTGAGGTAGCTGAAGAAAACCTCATAAGCCCAGACCTTGATAGTTGTTGGCATTTTTACACCAACACCTGCTGGAAGAGAAAAAAGGTCTGAGCACAAACAATGTAGAAGATATTTGAAATATAGTAACAAAATTTCTTGATAAAGGTGATCAATGAACTGGGTATGAGGGTGTCCAGGAAGACATTGTTTAGCAGGGAGGCTGGACTAGATGACTTCCAGTGGTGCCTTCCAGCCTTATTACCCATTCTGTGATTCTGTGGCAGTTGGTAGTGATCTGATTAGTACAATGGAGCCAGCTGAGCCATGCCCTGAGGTTGAATTCTGGTGAGTGTGGGCCCACTCCCACAGCATGTAAAGACACCTCATATTGCATGCAGGAGTGTAATACCCACAAAGCTAGCTATCCAAGAGCAGGAAATGGAAAACCATTCCTGTCATGATTAGAGATTCAGATAAGTGAAATAAATAAACAAAATCCCCTGTTAGGAAATAAGCAACAGAGGGCCCGGACAATCATGAGATATCTTCAGAGATTTACAATCATGAATTATTGTTTAAAATATCACTTCAGTGAAAATATAACTGTGTTAACATAGAAAAGACTTTACTGACCTTTCCTCTATTTAGATTGTCATAAATATCCTTTTTAGGCATTTTGATGGCTTTAGGATTAGTGCCAAAATAAATCCAAAATGTATTTGAATTAAATTTGAATTAAACTTACAATGCTGACATTTTGAACAGATATTTCAGGCACAGGTTCAAAGTTAGTTCCAAATTTAGAAAAGCTATGGAAAATATTAGGTAATAAATAAATAAAGAGCCTGAAATATTTTTTTTAAAAATCTCTTCTTAAGTTTGTACACCTTGGCATTTTCATCCCCCAACAAAACATTCCTACAATGGAATCACTCCGCTTTTAAAAATTTAACCTTATTTGCGTTCAAATGTTATCACATGGGATCTGCTTGCAAGTCTTCTCATGTAAGTTAACATAATTTTAGGGAAACCTTCAGTAATATATGACCATATAGGCTATGGACTCTTCCTCCCAGCTCTGTCCCACTAGTGACCAATATTAGGAATTCAGCTTTTGCTCATTTCTGGTCTCTCTAGAATTTTTGCTCTTTTTAAAAATCTTCAGCTTTAGCTGTACCTTTAAGAATACTTCTTTTAATGAAAGTCCTCATAATGAAATGAATCTTCATTTCTAGTCAGGTATGTGTTCAGTTGTGTTTTGAGTAGCAACCAGAATGGAGGCTTCATGAGCTCCCAGAGAACCTGTTTCAGTGTCTGACAACCCCCACAGTAAATCTTTTATGTGTAAATGGAATTTCTTGTGTTTTAGTTTGTGCCCATTGGCTGTTGTCCTGCCACTGGGCATCACTGAGAAGAGTCTAAGCTCTGTCTTCCTAATTTCCTCCCATCTATTATGCATATAGATTTATAGGATTCTATCTGAGCTGTCACTTCCACAGCCGGAATTGTGACTCTTCAGCCTGTCATCATGGGATGGATACTTGAATTTGTTGCTCACTGTTAGGCCTCTGAGCTGGACTCACTTCAGTGTGTCTCTCTTGTACTCGACCCCAGGTGTGCCTCACCTGTGATGGGCAGAGGGGAAGGATCTCATCCCCTAATCTGCTGATGACACTCTACTTAATGAAGCCCAGGGCTGGTTCCTTTTTTCTTTTTTTTTTTTTTCCCCAGGGGGTGCACAGCAGGCTCCTGTTCACATTCTTGACCATCAGGTCATTCTCTGTCTAGGTCCCTGGTTGATACCCAGCTTGTACAAGTACATGGGACTGTTCCTGCCCAGATACAGGACTTTGCATTGCCTTTTATTGAATTTCGTGAGATTCTTGTTAAATCTTTTCTTCAGTCTGCTGAGGCACATCCAGGTGGTATATACATGACATACCATGGCATATGGTATATCAACGACACCTCCCAGTTTTGTGTCATCTATAAAATTGCTGAGGGTGCACATTATTGCAGATGTCCATTCACCTAATCTGTACTCCCTCACTGTCTCTGTGAGAGAAACAGTCTTAAAAACCTTGCTAAATTTGAGATAAACCATATCTACTGCTCTCCATTAACCCACCAAGTCATTCATATTGTTTCAGAAGGGTATCAGGTTGGTCAAAAATTACTTCTCCTTTGTAAGTCCATTCTGACTACTCCCAATCACCTTCTTGTCTGTCCTTCATACTTTTTGAAATTGTTTTCAGGATAATTTATTCCATCTTCTTCCCAGGGCTGGTTTCCTTAAACCATGCTTTACGGCTTCAAAGTGTCCCCTCTCTGCATCACCTCATGTTCTTTTCTTGCCAACCTGGTCTTCACTTCCTCACTTGACTTTGGGTCACCATGTCTCTCCTGCACTGTCCCTAGTTCAAAACTGTCTTTACCAGGCTGCCCACATTTTGAGTGCCTTGTTAATATGAGGATTAGCTTCCTTTCCAAGAAGAAACTTCACAGTAAAAAAGGCATAAACACGAGGGAGTTTTATTCTTGTAACTGGCAATTGACATCAGCTGGGTAATATTTCTTGGAAATTCATGAGACTCTCCCACGGGTCAATGGTTCTTTAGTACAAAAAAGAAAAGAAAGAAAAAAAATACTCTTTAAAAGCCAAGCGAACAAGACTATACTTCCCACTGGGCTTGTGAATGCTTTGCTTGCTGTACCTTGTTAAATGTAAATTTAAACTAAGTCAGTACCTGCTGAAAAACATGTAGTTTCACTGTCTGACTGGGTCATACCCAAATCTGAAACTAAGGACATAACTTTTAAATAATGTAGAAATTATGTTCATCATCAATGCTTTTTTTTTATAAACATACTTTTCTGCCCCTAAATTTCCCAGCACAGCACAGCCCCACCATAGGACTTGGCATCAGAAAGACTGACTTCAGCTTTTACAAAGAAGGGACGGAGTTTTTTCTGATGATTTTATTTATCTCACCTAAATTTAGAGGCAAAACTCAACTGAAGGTTAAGACACCTGCATTTTGATACCTGTATGTAGCTGTCTTTATTAGATCATAGGTGTCTACACTCTTTGCCAAAGGAAACCATAACTGTACTATCAGTGGATTTAGGAGATGACCAGCAGCCTAATAAATTATTCAGTTTCCCCAGGCTGTGCAATTACCTAAACTGCTCAGGGCTGCTTAACCAGAGGTACCAATTGCAGAGGTTGGCAGTTATGGGACAGGTACATGAGAGCTCCTTCCTGCAATGGCACTGCAAGATGGGACTGCCACATGTGTGTATCCTGGAAGCATGATAAGGTTAAGGAGAGAAGGTGGCTCATTTTCTTGCCCAAACTTCTGTAGGGTGAATACTTACCAGAATATTTTTTCACTGATGATTTATGTTATTCTTATAGAATTTTTACTTCTATTGGCACCATGAACCCCAATGATCCAGCCTTTT
Source organism: Monarcha castaneiventris obscurior (assembly GCA_026261815.1). Taxonomy (NCBI): domain Eukaryota; kingdom Metazoa; phylum Chordata; class Aves; order Passeriformes; family Monarchidae; genus Monarcha; species Monarcha castaneiventris. The sequence continues at coordinate 26,528,982 of JAMPIT010000624.1, read as the reverse complement.
TTTTCTGTCATATAGCAGAAATTGTTCTGCAAGAACCAGCACTAACGAGAAACCTACAGCCTTCTTCTCAACCCTGTGAACCTTCCTTTGCTGGGCATGCATGAATGGATAAAAGCAGGACTCATCATTTCATTTTGCACTGGTAGCTTTCAAGCTCAGCGAACCTTCATCCATTGTTGAGGTTGTTAATTACTATACAGTGTATATCATTATTATTATTTTTACCAAGGGCACATTCAGATATTTCCTATGCATAGGCACTGCTGTATGGGAGTTATTGGATTTATTCTGAACAGTACAAAACAAACCAAATTACAGTTTTTGTTGTACATGGTTTCAGCAATTCCTTACTGAAATTCCCAAAAGGAATGATTGCTGAATTCAAAATGATAAGACAATATATCTATTTGAATATGGAAATCGCTGGTATTTCAATGGCTTTCCTTATGTAAAATCGTGATCAAGCAAAATATTTGCATCTATTCAGCAATGTCAAATTTCAGATAACAGTAATTCTTATATTTGTCTGCTGCTTCTCATCAGCTGTCTTAAGTAAGCCTTGCTTACTTAAGTGTGTGTAGTCTTCATAATACCATTATTCAGTTAATGAAATTTAGGAAGAAATTATTTCATATGCCACAGCTACAAATGGAGTTATTTTAAAACCAGGAGTTCCTGAAGAGCTGAATAAATAATGATATGAATGTGGAAGTAGAACAACCATGTTTACCAGTGGTTATGTATGCCAAATTCTCCTAGTGCACTTTAGTTTTGGCTAAAATATATTTTAAAATATTTTTTCAAGTACTAAAATTTAACTATATTTTTACAAGTATGTAAAATACTCATGATATCTTCACATTATTTTGGTTTTTTGTTTTTTTGGGTTTTTTCCCTAAATTCCATCAGTCCATGGAATTTTTTCTTCATTTATGTTATTTGAGAATAACAGACTGAATACATGGAGTGTCAGTCTCTCAGGTGAACTGATATATGCAAAATGATTAGGGTGACACAAAGGTCTTTAGTGATCTGTTCTGAACCAAACATGTAGGCCTCTATTGCTCACAGAGGCAGAACTGTTGAGCTTATCAGTCACCCACATACAGTGCTAAAACATAGTTTTCTTAAAAGCAAAGGGGTGTATCAGCAGATTTCAGCATGCCACTGCAACTTTTGACTCCTACTTGTGTGTTATATTTTGCATTGTCCGTCCTGTCCAGTGAACTGCTCCAGTCTGTTCAAAGGAAAAATAGATATACTTTGAGTAGCTAAACATTAAATAAGAATACTTTAATTTTGTAATATGGAATATTGCAGAGATTATGAGTTCTATCCTTACTCTATTATGGCAAATATAGGCTAGGGCTCAAGCAATAGGTTGTAGATTCATTTGAAATATAAAACCAGTTCCAGATCCAAATTATGAGATTGTTCTTATTTTTATTATTGTTAACAAAAATGTGGAAGTGCCTGACACATAAACTTTGGCTGGGCCTCCACGTGGACAATTTTCTAAGCTCCCTGGAGATGTCCTGGGTTCTTTAGGATGTGTCAGATGGCAGCAGTCTCCTTCCTTAGAAGGAAATTGTTTATTATTTCCTCCTTAGACACCTGAATTCTGCCTTCATGTGTAATGGGCTTGAGTTCTCTGGACGCCTTGGACTACAGGCATTCAATGTCAGTTGATTGAACTGGAGATTTAAAAACACAGGCCACTAAATGTCTTAGTCTTTTTCTCAAGGTAAATCTTGCTTTCTTCATCCTCACTGTTTATTTAGGATATAAAAATACTAGAGAAATACAGTCATAAGAGCTTACACTCTGTAGAGGTTTGGGTGAGATGACTGTCAGAGGTAGCATGGGCAATAAAAGTCTGTCAGAATTGCAGGAACTTGAGGTCAAGCAGTTTGTCATTGTCACAGGCAACCCAAGACAGCATGATGCCCTTGCAGTCTTCACATGGAGAATCCACCACAAAGCCACTGTCCTCACAAACAAAAACACAGGTTAGAAGCATAATTAATTACCAAAGGAAAAACTGGCTGTGTTGAAAGAAATGGAAAGTTGTTATCCTTCTATTTTCAAATAGCAGTGGGAAGGGGCTGGGGGATGTCTTCCTGGCAGCTGAAATCATGCAGGCATATTCTTCTCCATCTGGCAAATTGAGCATGCAAATACAGTTCCTGAAAAATGGAAAAATGGCAGCAGCTCAAAAAAAGATATTTCTTTCTTTCACAGACACGTGTTTCTGGTGTGGCTATAGCTACAAAAGATCACAAGAGAAACTTCCATGCAACCCCTTTTCAAGGAAAACAGTACATTGGGATGATTCAATATGCATTCTAGCAATATCTAATATGAAAGCAAAAGGAAAAAATTTTATTGCAAGTAGTTTTTTGGAAAACATATACTAAATATATAAGTTCTAAGCTTATTTTACGGTATCACAAAAAGAAGAAAAGCCTAAACTGGCAGAATATTAATCCTGTTTGCATAACCCAAGTCAGCTGAATGATCTTTACCACATTTTGCATTTTATTTCAATGCAAGCTTTTGCTAACTTAGTGGTCTTTACATTTTCTTACCAGTAGATTTTGTAAGAAAATAATTAACCAGCAGCTACAGGTATCTTGCTCTGTTTCATTATACCTTGTCCATTGATGTATATTCTGAGCTCAGGTTATGTGGTCTAACTGAAGGCATGTCTAACTGCATTTTGATTTCAGGATTCCAAACTCTGTTGTTTTGCTCAAATTCAGTATTCTTGTATCCATGGCAACAAGAAGATGTGCATACTCTGTCTTAAATATTATCTCACCAAAAAGTCAAGCGATTGAAATGGAAAGTACTTGGCGTGTCAGAACTTCACTGTATTTCAGATAGACAATTATGAACAAGAAATGAAATGTGTAGTGACTTTGCTGCTGGATGTACTGTAATTACATCTCTGCTTCACAATGTACTTTTATGGCTCAAGGTTCTTCAAAATGAAGAAGAGTGCTGCATCTTTATTTATTAAATGCTAATGCATTCCTAACAGATAGGCTTAACTCTACAAATGTTTAACAATTATGCAGAATGCACTAAAGTGCTCTTAGCTTAATCAGTTTGTTTTCATCTTTTTTATTTTAATTTTCACTGAAATTCAACAGCAAGAGATTGATTTTAATAAAAATACAGGGATAGTAGTCAGTACACTTTATAAAAAGACTCCAACTCACCACCAAGTTTTGTTGAGCTAGGTCTGATGCCTTGTTGGGGCTACCTGTAAACAGGCTAGACAAAATTAAGAGAATGAAAGTGGGTATTAATTGAAGGGCTTTCAATAAAGTACACTATGGACTAGGGCTACACCCAAAATGGATGATGGGCCATGGGTTTTTTACACTTTTATAAGTTTGGTCCATTTGCATATCAGGTTTAATTCTCCAATTACAATTTCAGGTAACGATGTCATTACCCCAGGTTTGTTCCCCTTTTCTAGAAGTTTAGTCTACATATTTTGGGGCCTGAGACAACAAGGTGCCTTTGAGTCCAGGCCTAGAGAGGATTTGTTATGTCTAGCCAGAGTGGGAGAACAGTAGCAAACAGGCTGTAAGGAGTTTTAGAGTTACACACTAAAGCAGTACGGGATCTGAAAAATATAAAAGCTAAATCCTAAGGCATCAGAGCAGTACAGACCAGTATGGCCAGTGAGAAGTTCTGCTTCAGTGTGATCTTCCCATCCAAAATGAGTCCCTAAATTCAGTTAAACAAAACCAGCTTTTGGAATAAATTCTGACATGTAGCCAGTAATTTCAAACAAACTTAAGAACTTTCTTTATGAGTGTTGGCTTCCTGGGACTCTAAAATGTGCTTTGGAAGATAGGTACACAAAATAAAGGTATTAGAGAAAAGGCTAGAATCCAGACAACTAAAACTTTGAGATGGTCTAGTTTCATATCAGGTGCTAATGCCCAAATACCTTCAAAAAGAGTTAGGACAATCACTTAGTCAACAAAGCTGAAAATCTCCACATATGAAAATACCACTCTCATTTTTCTTTCTTATGTAGTGGCAGTAGAACAGAGAATAAATCATCAGATGGGAATTACTTTTTAAAAAACTGGTCAGAATTTTTTGAGGTAAAACAAGCAGATTCTGAGATGAGCAAGAATTTAACTCAACACCGTAAGGAATTTTCTGAGTTGAATTTTTAAGGGGAAATGCAGGAAAAGACCTGCAAAAATTAGAGCCTGTTGCATATATTAAATGTTGTTTCGAGAACATGCAGTTCTTCAGCATTATTTCTATCTGCATAAAAAAACCTGCAGGTTATGAGCAAATCTTTGATATTTTTGTTTTCTGATGATGTATTAGAATAGAGGTACATCTTGGTTTCAGATAACTGTACCTTAAGCCAATGTATTAGTTTGGAGTTGCAATTCTGCTTTCCTTAATGAATTTGAGAACCACTACTCCACACTGACTTTTCTATACCTCAGAGTGAAAATAAACTAGCATCTTCAAAAAAGCAATTCCTCCTCAGGTTGAAGAAATTTCTGGGTGGTATGAAGAAACTTGTATTAGAAACCTTTTATTTTGTGAGAATCTAAGTGAAAGAAACAGGAGAAGTTGACATTGCAATTTCTTTTCCGTGTTTATAATCTGTCCTGAAATGACAGCTGTCAGAGAGAGACAAAAACATTTAGAGCAACTCATTGTTAATAAAATTTCTCTTTTAACTGGTATCTTATTCATCTTTTGCTTTTTTATTTTTTCTTTATTCTCATTTGTGTTTTACTCTTCTATATCTTCTCTTTGAGGCTTTGGGAGGGTTTAAGTTTAGTGTAAACTCATGTAAAGCACAAACTGGGTGCCAAGCTAAGGTCGACATTTCCAAATGCTATCTGCAGTACTTTTTCATTTTTTTCTCTTAATTTAATTTTCTCTTCCTACAGACCAGTTCTTTCATAGGTGCTCACTGCTCACAACTTCCACTAACATGTTTTAAAATTGCCACCAACTCAAGTCTTAAAAAAATTCTAACTCAAAGGTGTCTTGAGTTTGGATTGACATATAAAAACCCCAAACCCAGCAACCTGACACCCAGCTTTGTTTTCTGGTTGAAATGAGCCTCTTGAGACCTGATATCCAATAAGTAATTTGCTCCTTAGAATGCTTGTTTGAATATTGGTTCTGAATGAAGAACAGTCACACTTGGTTCTTGCACCTTTAAAAATTGTTATCCCACTAGAAGCTGAGGTTGAAGCGAAACTTATTCCATCCCTTGTTTAATCCTTTCTTTAACAGCATTTGAAACATCACAGCAATCATTTCCAGCGCTCCTTGGCCTAAAGTTCCCATACTCCCTATGTCTTCTAGCTTGACTGCCCATTCAATTTTTTCATGTAACTTAAAATTTCTAAAATACAAAATTCCTTTGCCTTTAAGACCTTGATGTCATGGCTTGAAGGTAAGATACCCTTTCCAAAGATCTTTTCCAGTCTCTGAGACATAGTCTTTTCAAAAGATAAGGCTGTGGCTTCACACATTTTTAAGTGATGATCTGTTCTAATGCTGCTCTGAAGAGGGCTGACATCTGGAAAAAAAAAAGATGTTATACTCAGTTAGATGCTGAAAATGATGGAAAGTACAAAAAATAAAAAAAAAAAAGGACACGTAGGAGGACAGCCACACTGATTTCCAGATTTCACTCCTGCAGAAACTCTTCCATATTTTATGGAGCTTTCTGCTTACAAACATTTTTTCCCACATTTCTTCTCTGCCAACATTAACGCTTAACAAAAATATAAAAAACTTTCAGCTTAATGAGGGTTGTGTGAGCTAGAGTTCTCAAGTTAACTTAAAGACAGGGACAGATAAGAGAAATAAAATAACAATGGGTCTGAAGCATTCAAAACTGCTCCTTGATGGATGAGCAGCAGGACCAGAAGGCAAGCAGGATGCAGATGGGGGATTTGGACACTTGGGAAGAGGAGATTCCTGCTCCCTGGACTTCATTTTGTATTTTGCTCTGGTGATCTGATAAACATCCACACACAGCTTGAAGTGTCAAAGTAAGGTTTTGCCTCATCCAGACAGACATTATCTAAATAACCAGGGATAGAGATCTGAAATACAGATGCACCTGCACCTAATATAAACTTAATCCATACTTCCATCCTTGGTGCAAAAAGTGCAGGTGTAGGATAGTATATTGAGATACAATAGAATTACATAATAAAATCAGACTTTCTACTTTGCATTGGGATATTTTTATAATACATTGGCTGTTTTGTTTCCTCACTTGACTCCCAAACACCTCTGTAGTAATATGTTAGCAAGAAAGCCATTGGAAATCTATATTGCATTATGCATATCTGGAATATTTTAATTTTCATGCACATAGTGTGCATTCAGTTGTGAGTAATTAGTAAAAAAAACCCCAAAAACCTTTCTCAGTTCTCCATACCTGGTAGAAAGAGATAATTTTTTTTTTTTTTTTTTGGATAGAAGTTTCTTCTGATCTTCTACTTTGCAATGGCAATATTCTCATCTGTCTTCTGGAAACTAAAATCACTGCCTACGTGTGGCTGATAGAAGCGATGCATTGCTTTTATTGCATTGTTACTTCTGATCCAGGATAAACATCCAGATTCTCTGAAGTCAGTAAAGACACCTCCTTTGGATCTGTAGAGATGACTGGAGACTATGGATGCTGAAAAAGCCTCAGCAGAGAATTTCTTCAGCTCTTTGCAGCATTTTGTGAGAGTTCTGTCTTTCCCATGCAGATTATCTTAAACAATGTTACAGTATTGTAAACTTCTTGCACCTGCGGGTTGTTTGGCAGAATTGCTATGGTTCTAACTAGAAAAGCATTCAGAGATGGGTGTCTTAGAACTTGACCAATCCCCTTAGGGAGTGGATGGCAAAAACCAATTACCTTATGCCACTTAATACACTTTGAGAACTAACATATAAAAGTCCTCTGAGCATTCATTAAAGGGCTTCCTTTTTGTCCTGAGCCTGGACTTTGTGTTGTTTCTCTACTTGGCCGCAGTGAGAACAGCGACAGGAGACAACTTAGACACCTCTCTTTGAGTGAGTTAAATTGTTTCCTCAAAGATGATTCTGAGATTAGATTCCGATTCTGAGATTCCGATTATCTCTTACCAGTGTGTTCAAAACATTGTGATAATCTGAAAAATCTCAAGTTTTAACAGACTTCCAAAGTGTTTACTGTTCAGGGAAGTAGCTCACGGACTCCATGGAGGTCTGACCTCTGATCTGTGCTGTTGAACACACGTATGAATATTAGCAATGAGGTGAAAAAATTTGCGTATGAGACTTGATTAATCGGAATAACAAAACTGATGATTAATGGTGGAGAACTGCAAATGTTTGCAATATTGATTCTGTGGGCAACAGATTGCTGACAAAACTCAAATGTAGTAAGTCACACAGGAAAAATAAAAGCAGTTTTTTGATTTTTTTTTTTTTATTTACAGGAATGAGTTCTGATTTAACAATTATGGCCCAGAGATGAGATTTTTGAGTCAGAAACCATCATTGCATAGAAAAATCATCTCAATACTCAGCAACAGTCAAAAATCAAGTGAAACCATAAATTAATATGAAAGGATTAGACAGCATGACAGAAAGTGTTCCAGCAGTGGTGTATAACTCCGTGGACCATCTACATTTGGAGGCAGGTATGATCCCTACTTTTGAGAGGAAGCACAACGCAACTGGAATGATGGCATGGAGCATCAAAAGTTAGGATGGGTCTTACCCTGACCCAACACTAAGTGGACTAGGACACTTCAGCTAGAATGAGATAGCGGAGAAAGAATTCGATACCCAAAACAAGCAGAAAGGGAAGTTTCTCACAGGCATGCTTATATTGCAAGACTTCCCTTTGATGTGCAGAGGTTTAAAGCTTAATATAGGTCCAAAGCCAGTTTTTGAATCAGAGGGAAAGTGACGCACTGGGCGTGTGGAGCATGGAAAGAGCCTTGTGTCCGTTCCAATGGCATCCCGTGCCGGAGCAGCTCCGGGGGTGCTGTGTGAATGCACTCGGACACGCTCTGACACACTGTAGGTGCTGGATGCTCACATCCACGCACACACAGAGCAGGACAGCTCCTGCAGCATCGCCGGGGATAAAGAGGTGCAGGGATCCTTTGCATGGAGTTCTGAGGGATTTATTGGGATTCCCGCTCGTAGGGACCCAGGGACAAAGAACACAGAACACTGAGGGGTCCAGGGTTTTATCTGGATTGGCACCAGGGGAGGCCAGGACATCAGAGCCTATCCCTTGGGGGCCAGGGGGTGGAGAGGGCATGGGGTAACAGGACAGTGACCAGTGGGAAAGGCGAGGGGTGAAACAAGGGACTGGGGAACCAGTGGGGTATCAAGGAAAGGAGAACTATCTAGAACATGGACTTAAAAAGGGTAAAAGGGGGTCTTAGACCTCTGAGCCTGCCCACCAGAGGACCTCCACTGTTTTGGAGCTCTGTGGCTCCTTAGTCTTTCCTGCAGTGGATTCAACCACTGCAACAGGAAAAGACATGAGAGGGCATTAAATAAATATACAATAGCTGAGGATTGGGCAGCTCTTGAGGCACAGTCTGCTGCATGATGAGAGAATGTACAAGGAAGTCTGATGTGGTGCTTTCTTGGTTGTAATCCTTCTCAGCATCTGCTACTTGTCCAGTGCCAGGAACAAGATACTTTTCTAGATGTTCTGTTATTTCTATTATTTTGGCTCCTACTATATAATTTCCTAAAGAATATTAAAATATCCTTTCCCTACTATGATTGTCTGGAGTGTATATTGAGTCTTGGAAGTTTCCATAATTTCATTAAATACTACTCCTGAGATTTAAAGGAATAAACACTTTTTTTTTTTTAGCTGAAACATTCACTCTCTTCCCACTTTATTTCTCCTCTTGCTGTTTCACATTTATGTGTTTTACAGAATACTCAGCTTAGAGGATAAAAGTGTTACCACTTTGTTGTTTGATATGAAGTTAGTGAAGAACTAAGGAATGATGTCTGGCTTTCCAAACCTCTCCACATGCTGTACTTGTGCAGGAAGTACAGAAGTACCTTAGCGGATTTATTTGACTTCAGAAAATTGACTACAGTATTTAATTTTTTAAATTAAAATTGGGCTATCAGCTCATGTTGCAAATATTGTTGAAGCCACTAAAGAAAGAGAAAAAAATGTTGCATATTTCATACCTGTACATTATTTCTTTTAGTATTTTGCCTGTTACAATATTTTCTTTGTCCACCTTTGAGCAGTTTATATACAATTTGCTATTCAATTGCTTCTGTCATTGGCCCTATAGTACTTTGGAGCAGTTGTAGTATTTCCCACTTTTTTTTGTCTTTATGGTGAATTAGAATCACTGAATTTAGAGTTTTTTGTTTTACCTTGCCATTGGGATCATGCATATATACAAATATCTTACATTAAAGCTGAGTAATAAAGTACATCTGAATACTTTGGAAGTACACTCAGGAAATAAATTATTTCTTTCTTACAAAGAACAAACAACACATTTTTTGCCTGTTTTGAACAGTGCAATATACTTTTTATGTGTTCACTTGAGTTTGTCATATTTACATAGTTAATAAATAAATTTTAGAAATAGGGTCAATATCAGGTGAGGTGTAGAGTTATGTAATACAGTCTCTTATAAGTTTTATTACTCCAACTTATAGCAGACTGGCATTGATGAAACAATAGGAGTTGGGTGATACGGTACCAAACATTCTTTCATCTTTCACTTCATAGGGTAATTTTAAATTCAGTTCCAAATTTAATTTCCACTTGATTTCAAGTGAACTAAATCTCTAACGCTCTAAGTCTTGTTATCTCTCAAACCTGCTTAATCATCACCCTTTATTTTGGAAAATAAATTAACTCCACAAATAAACCCCCAAGATCTCTTGTTTCTAAAGGAGTCCTGTCTGCTTCTCCATGTATTATTCCCCCATCTGTTCATTCACCCTTTTGCACAATAATAAGTCACATTTGCAGGAAACAAGTGTAATCCTTCAGTGTAAAATGTGTAAAAGAAGCTACACCAACAAATTCCTACTGAAGGGTATGGCATCCTATTTAGAAGTGGTGTCAGGGTTTGTGGGAATAAATTAAGGAATTTTATTGCAGTGACTTCTATTGGGGTGTGCATAGGCAGAACAAAGTCCATTAAAGCCTTCCTTAGAATTGTTCATATTGCACTGTTCATATTCCTTTCTATTGCATTGCCCTAACTACTAGGATGTGTCAACTGCTTCTTACTTGCTTTTCTTTTGCATTTGTGTTTGCAGAGTCCCTTAGGCTTAGAGAGAAGGATGAAGAATAGCTTTCTTGCCCCCTCCACCTTTGTATAACAGGCTTTGAAGAATAGGTGAGTAGGGATTTGAATTTCTTTTGATTGCAGATATATTTGATCTATAGCAGATGAGTGCAGTTGCCCTTGAGCTCTTTCACAAGCTGTTCTGCTGCTCCCTACCTGTGCATGCATGCGCTTCTTGAAAATGACCTGACACTGCAGCCTCAGTGGAAGGAGGCAAACTGTTATGTGACCATTTTTTTCTCTCTTTAAAGGGAGGAAGTGACGTGACACATTGCTATGAATCTCATCGTCAGGCTTTAAGCACTGTTCTTAAAGTCTGAGAATTTCAGTCTGAAACCAAAGTCTCTCCAAGGACTGCGCAGGAAACAAGTGGTCACTTGGGTAATTCACTTACAATCACCCTACTAGCCTGGATACCTGTTTTTGGTTCACTGCCTCCTCCAGGTTGGTTGATTGCAGAAGGTGGTCTGACCCTCTCCCCTAACCTCTGTGCTTGCCACACTCACATCATGGTGACAGAATATGACACTAATTTTATTGAAGTGTCCTACAGCCAGAAGAATCACACTGTTTAGTGGGCAGTTGAGCATCTGTGACAAGTGAAAAATAGTTGTGTTGAGAGGTACCCTAAATTAACTGCTTTTCCAATGCCTCCCCTAGGTGCAAAATTGTGTCTCATATTCCAGCACATTCCTCTGCTGAATGTCATCGAATCCTCAACTGGATTGCAAGCTTAAAGCACTCTAGAGGCTTCATTTGATGTATGTAAACAGAAACAATTGCTTCATTGAATTACTTCATTCTGGTATCTGGTTTTTAATATTTAGCTCTTAGAGTACAAGTTAGTTGGAACAAATGCATGAGCTTGTGTTTTTCCTTTTTTCTAAAGCAATGGAAAGGATTACATTCCCAGGAAAGAAACAATCTATCGTCTTTTACCATAGTGCTAATTTAATCCTAGTCAGCATATTCCATAAATTGACAAAACAGAGAGACTTTCATTATTTATGTTTGTAAATCATTTACATTTAGACAGTACAACAGACTGGTGGGGTTTCCACACTGTGATATAACAACTTCACATCATATGGGGGCAAGAACTACTTTGCATGCTGTGCCATTAGAAAACTCATTACAATGGTTCATTCAAGGGCATGATATGAATAATATGAATCTCAAAACTGCTCTGTGACTTCAGTGGATTCTTTCTGTCAAAACCGATTATCTGATCCATTTAGATCCATTTACTAATGTTTTTAATATCCCTAGATACATTATTTATTGACAATTAGCACCTCTAAACTGTACTCTTGAGAGACTGTCAGAAACATTTTCTCCACATATACTGAGAGAAATGTGTTGGGATTTAAAACAAACGTCAAGAAAATTGCAGTCAAGTGAAAATGACTCTTACTGCATTGCAGATCCTAAGCAAGTACTTCATGAAAAACAGCAGACTGCAATGAGCAGCACAGAGTCAGGCAGCATCCAAACATTAACCAGCGCTCTGTTAAATTGGATTTCATAAATGATCCCTGCCTGCTGTGTTTTGTGTTCTTTACATACAGGCCACTATACATCTTCATCTGTTTTGGGACTGCAGTGTGCAAATATGCAAAGAAGATCATCCAAGGTAACCCACTAGAAGCATGGCATAATAACTGAGGTAAATTAAATGAGGAATGTAACAGGGAGAGATGCTGGTGCTTGAAGGAAATGAGTACAGTTCCTCAAATTCTAAAGAGTATTATGTCTGAATGATGCTATCAACAAGAAAAAAACTTGTGATATTTTAAAGAAAATTTTGAGAATGGATGTTTCTTTCTTATTGTACAGGATAGGCAGAACGATCTGCCTGGGTTGTTTCATTGGAATTAGCTGGGCTTTCATCTCTGTGAGCTATTATTTAATTACAAAAGCAACCTAATGTGCCAAACTTATCTGAAATTCTGATACCCTATTTTATAGAGATAGAAAAATTTCTATTTCATTCACATTACAGATAGAAATTTTACATGTACATCTTTAGAATGCCATTATTATTTGGTTCTGGAAGTTTTTTGTAACATTACCAGTGACAAGTAATGTTTTCAAAGTTACAGTAACAAATTAATATCTAATTGTGTGTGGATGTTTTCTCTTATAGGTCCTTCCAAAACTGTCCTTCACCCATTGCAAGGGGCTGTATCCAATGCAGGAATTTGCCTCAGGTGCTGGCACTGGAAAGTTCCCATCCCTTGTTCTCTTTATGAATCAAGTCCTCCTGGGGCTCGGAGCAGCAAGTGGAGAGTTCCATTCTTGGTCCACCTTCAGCAAATGTTACCTCTGTGTATTATTTATTCTGAACACCTTTAGATAAGTCAGGACTCTTCCTCTGTGAGGACAATATATGTGGAATGGACCAGTGGAGTCTAAATGTTTTGACAGCTGGAGAGAGCAATCTAGATCTGATAACAGTGTAAAAGTATATCATAGTCCTGCACTGGTCAATAGTGAGAGTATCTAGTTTATCATTACCTGAGTTGCTCTAGGATAACTTCCTGTCCTCCCACTACCTTCATAAAACAGGTGCCTCCTGTAGGATTTGTGTCAGGCCCCATAAACTGCTCCAGATAGCCTAGGTCACCTTGAAAAACAAGGACTGTAAAGCTTGGGCTGTAAAATTCCATTTATGGTGTTACTCTTGCTTCTAGAAATGTCTGTGAATATTACAGAAGTTTTTTTTCATGTGGAAAGGCTAAGCAGAAAAAGAAGAACATAAGAGTCTGAGAGTTTTCCATTTTTCCAGAGTAAAGGTCGGATGTTGATGTTTCATCCCTCTAATTGAAATGTCAGAGGTACAAGATGCCGCACAGAAATGACATATCATATCTGGGAAAGCGAATTAAGTCTCATTTTTTGAATAACCATTGAACAATCTGGACAGGGCAAAGTGTCAGGAGCTGGCAGGTGTGACAGGAAATGAAGTAGCCAGAGGCATTGTTTTCCAACACAGTAGTTCTCTGCGAACTGTAGAAATTCACTTGTTTGGTTAAACAAAAGACAGATACAGCTCACCAGAGCTTCACAGCTGTAATTGCCTTTGCTCTGGTATGTTTGAGAGCTTCAGCAAAGACAAACTGAAAACAACCAGTGAAAACAATCTCCATGGCTTTGCAAATCTGCCAAAAGAAAACACGCTCAATGAGCCCCCATACATCTTCCTGCTCCACTGGGAGAAACTGAAACATTTTACAGCAAGGGACATTGATTCCACACAAATCTTGTACTTGCTGAGGAAGTGTGAAAATAAATTGAAATAGTGCTTTAGGTCTTGGCATTCTCACGGGTTAAAGAGAAACATCCATAATAATAGCACTTTGGGATACTGTTGAACCAAGGAAAAGCAGAATTGGCTTGTTGGGAGATTGCTACTCATCCAGGATGAGTGTTTTGCTTACACTTCAGAACGTCTCTTCCTGAAAGTGCTGACTCTGTGCAAGAGAGCATTTATGGTAGCTCTGCCAGTTCAAAACTGACTGGAGCTGTAATATCAGCAGCAGTTTCCTACAGAAAACAATCTTTGATACAATTTGATACATTTGCATACAGCTGCCAATCAAACCCTAACCAAACAAAATTCCTTCTGTCACGATTTTAAAGGGAATTTACAGCTGCTAAAGTATCAACTGCTAAAGGCCAGGTGCATTTCAGAAACATTTATAAAGATAGTCCTAGTTCCAAAAGGGCCTTCACATATCCATGTTCATGATCATCCCCTACAGTAGTGGGTATCAACCTGATCCAAACATGGTAATTAATCTTTCTAACTAGAGGTCCATATCTGAAAAATTCATGTGTTCTCTCTTGATAATCAAGGCACAAACATTTTACTTATCTGTAAAGAGATAGCTATGCCTTAAGAGGTGTTTATTGATGCCTGCAACAAGTTTCAAACTCATAATAGTTTAATTGTGTTTACCTACAGCTACATACAGCTGCAGTATAAATGTATGGCACAACAGAGTAGCTTTTAAAGAACAGCATAAATTGATCCCTTCTAGTCCCATCCACTTTGGAGTCACTCAGAACACAAAAAGATTGTCTAGGCTTGTATTAAAGTACCTGTCTGAGAGTCTGAGGGTTTCCTCTTTTGCTGCTTCAGAATGTGCCTGTTCCCAGTAAACCTCTGTATTGGGCTTACAGGGCAAGGTTTTGGGAGCAGAGGCAGGGGCTGCACAAGCAGCCTCTCTGAGGAGACACCAGGTCTCTGTCAGACAGAGTCAGTTCCAGCTGGATCCTTCCATGGGGGCTACCCTGGAGCACTGGAGTATCCATACTGCAACCTGTGGAGGACCCCACCCTGGAGAATGTGAATATGCCCTGATGGAAGCTGCAGCTCCTGGTAGAGCTCTGGCCTAGGGATAGGAGCCTACACAGGAACAGGTTTTCTGGCAGAACCTGTGGCCCTCTGGGAACCCACACTGGAGCAGCCTGTTCCTGGTGGGTTGTATTCTATGGGAATGCTGTGTGCTGGAGCAGTTCTTGAAGAACTGAAGCCCCTGGGAAGCACCCTCACTGGAGAAGTTTGCAAAGGACTGAGAGTCATGGAGGGCACCTGCTGATGGAATGGAGGAAAAGTGTGAGGAAGAAGGAGCAGAAGACATGGAGTGTTAAGACTGATCACAACCCATATTCCCCAGCCATCTGAGCTGCTTAGAGGGAAAGAAGCAGAAGAATTAGGAGGGAAGTTGAGTCTGGGAAGGAGGGATTGTGGGGAGAAGGTATTTAGTTTAATTTTAGTCATTCATTTTAGTCAAAAAGTCTAGAATGCAGGTGGGATGTCTAATGTAGATAGTGACTACTGTTTATATATATCATGGGTCTTTACATAGGATGCTTATTTTTAGGGCAAAAAAAAGAAGAAATAAAGTATGGAAAGGTCACTGCAGTAGGAGGAGATCTGGGAGTGAGACCCAAATGTCCTCACTTCCTTGGTTTTATATTTGAAAATATGTTTATACTTAGTAAAAAAAAAATTCTAATAAAAATGACAGATTATTCATCAATATTGTAAAGAGGGCACCTTTAGTCTAAAATGTTGTAATACTGGATTGTATTTGCCTGATTAAAATAGAATTTTAGGAAGGCAGGAATAGGGTCCAGATATGAACAGGAAAAACACAGAGAGATACAGCAGGGATTTTGGATTCCTTATTGACAGACACCAGTTCATTCACCCTCATCAAAAATAATGGGACAAGCCCAAAAGAAGTGATGTATCTTTCATCATAAAGCTTTTGCAGGAGAAGCCTGCCTGTGCTTAGCACAGCTCTGAGCCCTCACACACCACGAGCATTCTGCAGTGCGGGTCTGGAGAGAGCTCTCAGCAGTGCTGCATGCCATTACACACATCAGAAAACTAAACCAAGCTGAGCTCAAAGTGGAGGCAAAAGATGCAAAATATTCAGAGGGGAAACATATCTTTTTATTTATTTTTCATGATCTATTTCAGAAGAGAACTTTTAGCTGCTTAACTTAGGTGCTTAATTGTACCATTAGAGCTAGCAGAAAGTTCCAAGAGGGAAAAGAATGCCCCAGTGTGGACTTACAAGACACATTTTGAACTGAAAGTAACTGTAGTTTTCCTTCTTGCAGATCAGAAGTCTAGAAAACAGCCAGATAATAATGTTAGACTGAGTTAGATGCTTTGCAGCCCTCAGTAACCATAACCACAATCTCTGTAAGGTTTAATGTGTATTTAGCATCTTGTAGTATCAAACAATGCCCTTAAATCAGCATCTTTGAAATATTTGAATACAGAACATTTTACAACAATTTATTAATTACTGTAAGCTTTCTATGGTGGCAAAGTGATTTAGTTCAGAATAAAATTCCCTGATTTTACAGTAATTTCAATTTCTTTCTTATTAAGGTCAGAAAATAATTCCTATTAAATAAAAAACTGCAAGAATAGACCTATTAATTTAGGTGTCTGCTTAAAACTTTAATCCAAAAGTGAAGTGGCTCAATACATGCAATACTGGAGGAAATGATCATGTTTTTGAGATATCAAAGCTTTAAAGAAGCACGATGTCAGTTACCTATAAAAATGACCTCTTTGCTTTTCCTTTGAAGATGTGCTCTTAGTAACGGCACAACAAGAACTTGACATAGGAGGTAACCTAAAGAAAATACCTCTGTGCCCTTAAAGAGTCCTTTATATTAATGTCATTGTAAACTGGAGAACCAGACATAAACATTCAGAGAAACAGCACATTGCTCATGCTCCTTTACATTAAAGACTTCCTTTGATCTCTGTGTCTAAGCTTTGATAGCTTCCCCACAGAACAAATCATTGTATAACATGCACAGCATTCAAAATTAATAAATTAGTGTGGAAGATAAGCCACTGGCATCAGAGCTTTGATGCTGGATTTGTGTTGCTAAGGCCCTTGTTGGAGTTTTGCTAATCGCTTTCTTTTCCTTTTTCCTTCACTCTCTCTCTGTCTTTTTTTTCACTCTTTTTTTTTTTTTTTAACTGAACATGTTATTTTTCCATGGAGAGAAACAACTTCATCTTCCAAATCTGAAAGCAGGAAATTTTGGAGAAGCTTGAATCCCAAATTGAGATCTAGGATGTTGTTCTTTGCTTCCTTCTGCTTCTCTCTCTGATATACTGGGTAGCTGATGAACTGAGAGGCATGATCAGAGATATGCTTTTCATACCTACCTCAAGGTTGAAGAGGATGGAATGTGTGTCCTCTTTACATCTTTTAGGTCTCAAATTCATCTACACAGTGGACCTTCACTTTCCAAAAACCCCGGGGTAATTCTCTGCATAAAGACAGATTTTGACTGTGGAAATATGAAATTCCTGTTCGTTTTCATGACAACTTATCTAAATTCCATGAATATTTGCAGGGATTAAACAAGGATACAAGGAAGACCACAGAAATTTACACCTGATGGAAATGAAGAGGGAATCTTCACTGCAGTGTTTGCATTTTGGTGATTTTATTGTTTCAATCCAAAGACCAATGCTGTGGAAAGGTTGGTCTTGAAATTCTGTCCTTATTTTTAAGCTTAAGTTGTCTTACCAAAATTTTTATAACACATAATTATTCACATGCATAAGCATTAATAGTTTTAATTTATAAAAAAGAATTAAGGTATCCCTATAATGTCTCCTGTTTTTTAATGATGATATATGCCTCAAGATTGCACTGAAAGATCTCTTGTTCTATATCACTTTGGATATGGCTTATCTCACCTAACTTGAATCCAACTGACCAATAAGAATCCCTGTAAGAACAACAGCAAGAGGTGGGACCAGCTTTGAAAGTGGGTGTCAAAATAAGTGGAAGTTACTGTGTAGAAGCTTAGCTGTCCATGTGTGAAAGTTGAGATATCCCAGGGTTTACAGGACACCCACATGTGACCACACTGTCTGGAAACATTTCCCTGGGTCTGTCCAGTCATGATCCCCCAAATGATATTAGATATTAATATTTAAGCCACTGGACTGGGTCCTATTTCTACACCTCTGCACACTGACTATCTTCCACACCCTCAGTCTCAAAACAAGAGACTATACAAATTTCAACACTTCTTGATCTTAATAAAACATCAAAATTAATCTCTGCACACTTGGAAGAACAAGTGCTGTTTCACAAGGGGTACTTACCTGCTAAATGTCACAGAAACATCAGATGCGATTACAGGCAACATTCCTGTCTTCTATAGTCTCAAAATAATTTTTTTTTTTTTATATAAGCCTCACTTTTTTGAGTATAAGAATTAATATTTTAGTATGTACTATAGCTGTAATATTGACTGTGAGGAAAGTCTGATTTTCATCCCACAGGTTCCACCAAGTTTTGAATTTCCTAAATAATGTAACTTTGAACTTCACTACTGACCTCTTTCTGAACCCTTTGCCATTTTCTCAGAAGACAAAGCTATCCTGCAACAAGAACTCTTGCAAAATTCACTCCAAATGAATAAAAGTGAACATTCTTGCACAGTAATATGATGAGTAGAGGAAAATTATTTGTCAGTTGAGCTGTAGGTGTGATTTTTCCGCTTAGCTGCTCTATATAGTTACTTAATAATTAAAAAAAAAAAAAAAAGCTGAACATATTTTTGAATAAATTACAAACCAACTGGGGAAAAAATACATGCATCACATAAAAGGGGATGTATAAAATTATACTTGAATTGAACAGCAAAGGAGCTGTTTTAACATGTTTGAATCTTATGATTTTTGCAGAGTCATTTAATGGTGTATTTTATCCATTTAGATGTATTTGTATGATGCAGGTCAACTAAAGTTAGCATTCACAAACACTGACTAGCACTGATGGACTAATAAGACACTGATAACTTCCATATTGACATTGAAAACTGAATGATCAGACTATCTCAGGGAGGTTTTGGTGTGACCAAAAAGTTCAGTGCTTGTATAAATTTATTAACATTAAAAATTTTGTAAGCTGAAATTTAGTGATCATTAATATTTTCCACCATGACTGAATATTCTATTTATGATTTAAACAACTATTTTAAATATCACTAAAATAAGAATTTTTAAAAAGGAAATCTTTGAGTCTAAACTAAGGTGAGAGATTTCCTGCAGCCATGATATCACTGGGGCAGAACCTCAGAAGAGCTGAATTTGTGTTATGCAGTCCTCTGCAAGAATGGGTAATTAAAATAAGGTGTCTTTTAAGCTGTCAACCTAAGTTTTTCTGTAGTTTGTGGAAGAGAGACATCTTCAGTGAGTTACTCATCCTCCAGAGAAGTCTGTCATCAGGTAGCAAGAATTGTCTCTCAGGAGGTTTTGTCTGTTCATTGAGTCAGAACAGTTAATTGCCAAAGCCCTGAGTCTGGTGATTAGGGGGAGGACACTTTTCCATGCTGAAAATTGCTGAATGTCACTGGAGTGTTGTGCTGCCAACAAGACAGGGCCATGGTCTAAGACAAGGTAGCAAAAATTCAGTGGTGCTTTTGTAAGATCTGGAGACCCTTGTCTGACATCTGATTAAGACTAACACAATAGTTGCTGTTGAGCTTTTGACAGGATGCCCTTCCTTCTCAGACCAGGGTAAAAGAGAGCAGAGGAGGCTGCTGTTCTGCTAAGTTCTTTATTTCACAGTCTCATAGCTTCTTGAAGGCAGAGTTCAAAGGGGTTACATGATAAGGCCAAGAAGCAACAGCAGGCAAACAGCAGGCAGAATACAGCTTCTTCTAATTTCTCTCTAAATTCCTTCTTACAGAAGTGTGGATTATATTTGTTAATTGACAAATAAGACTAACACATGATTCTAGTTTTTCTTTTCTTAAGCTATCCTGGTCTAATTCTAACAGTCATAAGTCTTACACAAGTATTACATACGTATTACACAGATTTGTATATACAGTTTCTATCAACTCTTATTGTTTATGTGAACTCTCGATCTAAAAAATGTGAGCACTATAGTTCTATCTATATTTTGTCCAAAGTAAAGAATTCTGTGAAAGGGTAACACTGCTGCAAAAGAACTGTGTTTAAGGTCTCTGCTGCAGCTTTTTAATGTTTAAGGCACTTAGCATATGTTTCTACTGGAAGTTAAAAATCTATATTTCTATTTTACTTTGGTATGACTTCATGCATCTCAGCTTGTCCCAAGGTTTTAATTCAGCTCCTGTGCTTTGGCTTTCCTCTGGGCCTGAGTCCAGAGAGGCTTTCACTCCAACAAGTTGCCATGCGAAAACTTGTATCAGCCCACAGGTCTCACATGTCTACTCTTGGCAAAAGTTGTATTATTGAAAATATCAGGGTAAGAATGCAGCTAAAATTTGACCTTTGAAGATGACTGTTTCATGTCATTCCATGAAACGATTTCTCAGATGTTAATAGGATTAAATATACTGGATTCCTTCCTTTAAAAGTTTTGGTGATGATCTGGTAAACAGTTACTTTTAGAAAAGATTGTCTTATCTTTGTGAAGTTTCATAAAATAACCCCCATTAAACTTCATCTTTTGGTCTTTTATTTTCAAGGGATTCAATGCAGTTTAATTATTTTTCTCTCCTTCCACTAAGGCTATTAAAATGTGAAAAATTACATCTCAAAATGTGGAAGAATTCAAATAATGAAATTTAGTTCCTGCCTTTTTCAATATCATTTTTGCTGTAACTTTAAAATCTATTTTTGTAAATAACTTTTGCTTATATGAAATGATAACTTCCCAGGCATTTTCTCTCTGTTAAGAATGTTGATGACTCTCCTGTCATTTTTGGACTTTTGAGCACACTTGCATGGCCTAGAAAATTGTAGAAGAACATTTTAAAATGGACTGATGGTGGAAGGAACAGCAGAGATACAAAATATCACAAGCATTGCTTTATATAACAGCTTTAGTTAATGTAATTATGAGATAACCATTAAGGAATAAATTAAGTGCTGAAATGAATGTTAAGGTAAGTGACAGAATGCAAGTTAGTTGATGATAGAGCTGGTTAAATAGCACCCAATGAATAATAGATATGACTTGAACTCTCTTGAATGCATAATGCAGAGAATATTCTATTGAATTATTTATCCTGTCAGAAAGAAGGTACATGTGCCAAATTTGCAGCAGCTCTCTAAAAGTATTCAGACTCCTGGGGTATGAGGTGATTTCTGACTGGGAAACCAGGGAACAACCTATCCAGAAGTTGATGTAGTGATGTGATTTAGGAAGAAAAGTCTCATTTAAGCACCATTGGAGGTAAAATCTGAAGTTAATGACCTAAGAGATAATATAGGGTCAAGTGTCCTCCCATCCATTAGAATGTGCACCTGGGCTAGAGGCCGCATAACCAACCTAATGCTACCTTCCAGTCTCAGAGGATAGGCTCCTGCAGGAAGATTTGTTTCAATATTGAGGCATTAAAAACATATAAAAACCTGACTTCCTTTTATTTTGTGAACAAAGACATATGAAAATCTTCAAATATATGCAAACTTATAATTAGCTTGAAATTTTTAGATAAATATGTTGCTTTTTAGATCACTTCAAATTCTGATGAAATTTGGATGCTTAAATCCCTTAACATTTACAGAAACCCTTTATTTCCCAAATTAGCATTAGAGTCTATTAGGTATCTAAAAAATGGCATGATCCTTCAAAATCCTAGTTCCAGAGTGATTTCATTAGGCACTGCTGAATGTTTGGTTGCTATTGCAGATGTCTGAAAGCTAATGAGATTTGGGGTCTGCAAATCCCATTCAGAAACTCCCCCTGCTGTACGGTTTTGGCTTACTTTCTATCACACATCACTCCTACACAGGAAAATCTAGAAAGATTATTAATCAACAGAAGAATAATTACTTTGATATACTAAGACTGTAAGACAGAGCAATGTCTATGTAAACTGCTTCAAGGTTTGGTCTGTCAAGCTAAGCCCAAATCTGGGTCAGCAACTAAAAGGCCAGAAGCTGTGCCACAGTGGCATGGGAAGGATCACAGGAAAGTCACTGCTATTGCATGGCAAGTTAACACAGGCTGATCAAATATTACCTCTTACACAGAAAGCTAATTTTGAGTTAAACATAGCTTTTCAGAGGCAAAAACATTCCTGGCACTTGAGATTGTTTGTAGTTGTTTGTATATGAAAATATTTAGCATGAAATTGAAAATATTGCCATTTTCATCTATCTATTGCAATGTTTCTGGTTTTAAGAAGTAAAAAAGTCATTATGAAGTGTAATGTTCTACTTTAATTTATTTCAAAATGTTATTTGGTAAAAATAACCACATTCATAGAAAGTTTCTCATCTATCAGACCCTCCTGAGAACAGGATAAGTCTGACTTAAAACTCTGGGTGCTAATTACACTTTGCAACAACTGAAGAAAAATTTAAATGCAACTGCTCCTGTTTAGCTCTGCTTCCACTATGTTTAATTTGCTAGGGAAATTACAATAAAATGAAAAATATTCAATATATAATTGAAAATAACCTGCTAAATCCTAAAGCCAGCTCATCTTTGCATTATTAATCTCATGGCAGAAATGTTTTTGACTTGTACTGCAAAGACTAGCTTCCAAATTAAGTCAAATGACTAGAAGTGTCATTGATGATTTCTGAGACAACAATTACACCACAAAATTAATTATTTAATTTACAACCACCTTGGTGTTGGGAAATCACAGGTAATGAAAATTTGTTGATAAATTTATATTTTGAGAAGAAACTAGAACATGAATATAATTAGAACACTGTAGCCCTTCCTCCAGCTAATTATAGGCTGAATTTCTTTACCTATTTATTAGCACATAAAGGTTTCCATCAGGATTTTGTACAACACCCAGGGATCAACGGCTAACCATGTCTCAGCAGTGCATTTCCCACTGAAATCTGTGCCTGTCTGCAGCCCCCAAAAGGGCAGCCTCTGGAGCAGGTTTGGGTACAGCTTGTACTGCCTGTTTGGTGATGAATCCTCAATGAGCAACACCTCAAGGCTCTCCCTGTCTCAATGAGTCAGTCTAGAAATGAAGTGTGCTTTTATTCCCTGTTAATGCCAGGCAAAGGAAAGAGAGGGCAGAATAACAGTTTTTATGACATGAGAAATTATCTTTCATGCAGAATATATCCATTGCAGAAGGGTATTCCAAAAGAAATATTTAATACAATGATTTTTTTATTCATGTTTTCTGAACAAAAGTAGAATGCCCCCAGTAAATGTTAAAATGAAATGTCAGTTTAGTTGAGGCTGTTCCTCACATTCATTTCTCATTTTAATTATGGATTGTTGTTTTTTGGTTTTTTTTTTTTTTTGAATCATAAGGAAAAGTGAGGAGGATGACATTTATAAAAACTTCCAAAACTTTTGAACCAGCATGAGGGAAACTATAGATCCTAGTTTCCAGTTTTTGATTTTGAGTATAGGTGATGTTCTCCTCCATTTCACTTGATCACCAAAAACAGCATGTGTGCCTCCACCAACTGGTGGGGCACAGGGATGTGAGGAGTGGGCTTCAGTTTGTTGTGATACATTTTGCTATCTGCATTGTGGATGTGTCTTTGCCAGCAATTAAATTCTTTCCAGTCCTCAGAGAAAGGGAACTGTTTACAAGGGGTTGCAGTGCCAACTAAATTGGGAAGCCTTTGACGGTACTTCCATGAATGAGTTCATCTGTGGTTTCACCAAGAGAGAAAAGCCACACCACAAGCCTGAGCACCAGGCAAAATCACATCTCAGCTCTACACTTTCAGGGCACCAAATGAGAAATATGGGCATACCCAAGGTTTCCTGGAAAAGTACTATACTGAATTGTCACGAAATAATTTTTCATGCTGTTAGGCCAAATAAGCATGCCACCAAAATATTTAAATTTCTCCAAAAGGCACACAAGGACACATTGATGATTATTAGATACACTGGAACTGGGCTTTCTAGACTATGGCTCAGCTATAGGTGATTCCTACCTGAGTGCATGCTATCTAATTGCATGCTTTGTGGTAGTACACCTTTTTATGGAGACAGTTAAGGAGTTGTGGAACCATTTTGCAGATTGATTTGAAAGACAGAACATTGCTTGGGATAAAACTTGGAGCAGCACCATTGATGCTGACTAAATTTCCTCCACATACTATTTGGTAAAGCAGTATGCCTGGCAGGCTTAGAATAGGTTGCTAGGGAACATGATGCTGTAGTGAAATTAAGTAGGCTATTCAAACTAATTAGTCTAGGAAGAATGTGTGTTTTTTAAATTCATAAATGGCAGTTACAAATAAACAGATGACAGTCAATTATGTTTAAAAAGATCTAATGTTCAGAGGGGTGGGTCAGATTCTCTCCAAATAAAAACTGCTTTGAAAATGATTTGAACTGAAAATGAGCTTAATTCCTTTGAAAAAGAATTAAAAAAGGTAAATCAGTCTCGCCTAACTTCAGCAACTTAGAGTCCAAGAGTAAGTTATCTGTCTGGGTTGCTTATATAGGCTATGGAGACAGACAGGTGTCTTCACAGGACACAGAATCATAGAATGGCTTGGGTTGGAAGGGACTTTAAAGATCATCCAGTTCCAATTCCCTTGCCATGGACAGGAACACCTTTCACTAGAACAGGTTACTTAAAGCCCCATCTAACCTGGCCTTGAACACTCCCACGGATGGGGCATCCACAGTTTCTCTGGACAACCTCTTCCAATGTCTGACCACTCTCATATTTCCTCCTAATATCTCATCTAAACCTACTCTCTTTCACCTCAAAACATCCCCTCTTGTCCTGTCACTACACATCCTTGCAAAGAGTCTTTTGCCATCTTTCTTGTGGGCGCCTTAGAAGGCTGTAATAAGGTCACCCTGGAGCCTCGTCTGGACTCACTCCAGCAGGTCTGTGTCCTTCCTGTGCTGGGACCCCAGATCTGGATGCAGCACTGCAGGTGGGGTCTCACCAGAGCAGAGCAGAGGGGCAGAATCCCCTCCCTCCCCTGCTGCCCTCGCTGCTTTGGATGCAGCCCAGGACACAACTGGCATTCTGGGCTGCAAGGGCACATGGCTGGGTCATGTCCTGCCTCTCACTCACAGCACCCCCAAGTCCTTCTCCACAGGGCTGTTTTGGATCTGTTCATCCCCCAGCCTGGATTGACACCTGGGGTTGCCCCGACCCTGGTATAGCACCTTGCATTTGGTGTTGTTAAACTTTATGAGGTTCTCATGGGCCCAATTCTTGAGCTTGTCAGGTCCCTGTGGATGGCATCCTGGCACCCCACCACTCATCTTGGTGGCATCTGCAAATTTGCAGAGCTTGCACTAGATGCCTTTGTATGTCATTAAGGAAGTTAGTAAGTAGCACTGGTCCCAGTACAGACCCCTGGGGGACACTGCTTGGCACTGTTGTAGCCCTTCCCTTGTCCATTCAGGTATTCACTCCATCGTAGTAGACCACTGGATTGGTCAGGCTGGACTTGCCCTTGGTGAAGTCATGCAGGCTCTCTTGAATCACCTCCCTGTCCTCAGTGTGCCTTAGCACAGCTTCTCAATGGATCTGTTCCATGATCTTCCCAGACACAGAGGTGAGGCCAGCCTCTGGTCAGAAAGTCCCAGAGTCTTCCATTCTACCTTTTTTAAAAGATGGATACATGGTTTCCCATTTTCCAGTTACCTGACTTCAGCTGACTGCCATGACTTTTAAAATAAAGTGAAGAGTGTCTTGGCAACTACATCAGCCAATTCTTTCAGGATTCTGGGATTAATCTCATTTGGTCCTGTAGACTTAAGTATATTCAGGTTCCTCAGGTGGCCATGAACCTGATCTTTACTTACAGTGGGAGGGACTTTGCTCCCCAGTACTCATCCTGCTGTCCATCCATTCCAAAGATGTGGGAAGAGAGGTAACCATTGAAGACTGAGGCAAAAGAGTTGTTAGGTACCTCACCCATCTCCTCATCTGTTATTGTCAATTTTCCAGCATTATTTATTGGAAAGGGGAAGTACACCTTCTTTGACCTTCATTTTCTGATTAACATACCTGGAGAATCTCTTTTTGTTATTCTTTGTGTCCATTGCCAGGTTCAGTTCCAGCTTTGCCTCGGTCTTCCTCACCCAATTCGTACAAAACAGAAATTCATCTCTATACTCTTCTCAGGTCATCTGTCCTTGTTTCCACTGCTCGTGCATTTGCTTCTTTCCTTTTCATTTGACCAGCAGTCCCCTACTCAGCCATGATGGTTTCTTGCGTTCCTTGCCCAATTTCTTGCTCCTGGGAATTGCTAGCTCTGGTTTATGGAAGACTTCCTTAAAGGTCTACCAACTCTGTTCCACTCTCTTGTCCCCAATGACATTTTCCAAGGGGACCTTTGAAGAGCTGGAAATTTGCTTTCCTAACATCC
The DNA here is from genome assembly GCA_026261815.1 of Monarcha castaneiventris obscurior. Classification (NCBI taxonomy): domain Eukaryota; kingdom Metazoa; phylum Chordata; class Aves; order Passeriformes; family Monarchidae; genus Monarcha; species Monarcha castaneiventris. Next base: position 26,502,780 of record JAMPIT010000624.1, on the reverse strand, counting down.
AGGGGCCTAACTTTGTTCCTTACCTGAGTCATATCCCTCAGGACTGCAAACTCTACCAGCACATGATCCCTGGAGCCCAGGCTGCCCCTAACCTTGGTGTTCCCCATTAGCTCATTTACACTGGTGACCATGGGATCCAGGATGAGTCATTCCATTCTATCTTAATTATTTATTTAAGGGTGCCAGCATCTTTCTAAAGCTAGGTGATGTGGATACTCAGAGGGAGTCTTTTAAGATAAAGGGTGCTTCTATACCTACCTGTTAAACTTCTGCACTTTTATTCTTTGTCACTTTTGGGTGTGCTACTGCTGTTCTGCTTGGGAAATTCAGAAATAATTTTTTCATTTGTCATTCTTTCCACAGATTCAGCACTTTTTCTGAACTGAGGCTTTTTTCTTTATTGGCTGCTAACCCTGGCTATCAGAAAAGATGGAAAGTAAGCTTTGCTCCTTTGGGTTGGCTTCTGCCTCCCTGTCTCAGATCCTTTAGCCTGTTGGACTGAAGTGCCTTGGTATAGGCAGGCCATGTTAATGAAGCTGTCACCATAAAGTGCACAGCAAAATTGATGTGCCTTGGGTAGATGTGCACTAAAGATGCTCTAATCATAAATATCAATTGGTTCAGAAGACTCTCAGAACAGCACATGATGGGTGCAGATGCTGAGTTGATGCCTGCAATGAAGTGGGAATCCTCAATGGAGAATTTTCACTCTCATGAGGAGTATTTCATTTGATCTTTTATGTAAACAATAAAATCTTCCATTGTGCATAAACTAAATGGAAAATACAAAAGGAGCTAAGCCAAAAAAAATAAAAAGAGAAACAATGGTTCCATAATATTTTTGTGTTGTCATTTATTGTTTGCATCTATCTGTTTTATTTTAACTAAGCAGTATGTTTTGGAGAGATAATACTGACATTATGAAAAGAAATGCAAATTAAAAAAAAAAAAAGAAGGATGTGTAAATATGCAAGGGGTAGAGATTTCACTTTTAAAAAGGGTTGACATCTTCATTAAATGCTTCATCACATATTCCATTAACATTTGCACTCTTTCCATTTGTACAGTCTGCTGCGTAGGGTAAAGCACTGGTAATTCTTGGATTTTACCCAGAGCTCAGATATATTTTTCTCTATTTGTGCTGTTGCCATCTCTCATCAGTTTGGCAGGCTATGCTTTAGTGCCCTTTTCTCTTCCTGTTCTGTCTCTAACAGCAGCTGCAGTAAAGAGTTAAACCTGGCAGCTGCCCATTCCAGAGACTAAATTCTTGGCTTTCAATCTCACTAGTAGTTTTGTTTTTAAATCTGGCTTCACACACAGGCCAATTTCTCTGCAAAGTAGCTGTGGAGGTCAGATTGGTACCTATGACACTGTCAAATTTTACCTTTTAAGTAACCACACTTGAAAACTGATATTCCATGACTACTCTCCAGTAGCTGTGAATTACCTCACAGGACAGAAGACCTGAAAGTAAATATAGCTGCTTCTCAAAAATATGGTAAAGGAGTTCACATTCAGATAAGAAGAATTCACTTCCAGATAAAAATAAAAAGGAAAAGTTGAGAGATGATCAGCAAGTATTTTTAGTCCTCTCCTTAAAATTATGAGAGCTGACATGATAATACTGCTCTAAACAATGCATGCAATAAACAAAACTTATTCAGTGTATCTTTTTTGTCCTTTCTCAAAAAAAAAAAAAAAAAAAGAAACCAAAAGAGAAGACACCACAGTAAATAATTATATAAATATTTTGTTGCTGAGTACCACTGAGGTAACAGCCTAACAGAATGGCTATTGCATTTAGACTGGCAATGACCACATGCACAATTAAAATAGAAAGGCACATCTTACAAAGGAGTAAAAGCATTTGTGTTTTGGAGATTTAATCAATGGTACTGATTAAAAGGAAACTTGCCTTTGGACAGGTTATTCTGTAAGTGCTTGCTGTGACCTTTGTTTCACCTAATTCTTGTACTGAATTTTGTCTCCTGCATGAGTATTGAACTGGTCTATCAATTCCTGTGTGAATGACCTCCAGTTGAATTTTACAGTTTCATTCTCTTGTTAACACTAGGAATTACATTTTTTTTTTTCTGTAAGGAAATGTATCTCATGGAAATTTCTTTATACATTTCATATATGTGACAATCTTCAGAACAGGCCAAACAGACCATGTTATTAGATAAGAATTGTTGCATTTTGCTTTTGATAAATAAACTTTCTTCTTTGTCTCCTACCATCTACTTTCTCATAAGTTTCTTCAATGTACACAAATCCAATTTTTGACCATAAGGCAAGGGGTAATCGTTTTAAACCAAGAGAGATTAGATTCAGGTGAGACAGAAGGAAGAAATTTTGCGCAGTGAGTGTGGTGAAAGACTTAAAAAGGTAATCCAGAGGGGTTGTAGATGCTCCATTTTTGAGATCATTCCAGGCCGTGTTGAGCTCTGAGTAATCTGATCTAGTTGGAGAGATCCCTGCTCATTGCAGGGTGGGTTGGTGACCTTTAAACATCCCTTCCAACCCAACTATTCTATGATTCTCTGATAATAATCAGTAAAAATTCAAAGGTGGTAGTGAAACTGGAGATCATTTAACTAGCTGATTATGAAATGTGACCTAATAATTATAATAATTACTTTAAAATCACAAGTTCTGTCAGGCAAATTCTGCTCTCAGTTGGGAATGATGAACCCAGAAAATACCCTTTGACTCATCATTGAAATCATCTGAAATGGAAAAGAAAGGGGAGTGGAGCTCTCAAAACAGTCTTGGAAACTTATTTAGGGGAAAAGACAAACAGTACCAGCAGGTGAAACAGAAGAGTTTGGGGATTTTTCTTATTAGGGAGTTGAGGACAAATACAAAGGCTGATTGTAGAATTAGTGGAAACACATTCAGAGTAAGCTGTCCTATTAATAAAACCATTTCATCACAGTTTCACAGTTTATGTAAACCTAATTTGTTTTCTGTGTGATTGTTTGGTTGGCTATTTTGAGGCCCAGAAAAGTCCTGGAAAAGTTATTCTTCTTGCTCCCACTTGGATTATAATGCACCTCCTTCTCTTTGGGGACTCAGTGCTGCTTCTGGCCTCCTACATTAGGTGATACAGGAGACCATTCTTTGTTCCTGGGAAGAAATCACAAATGTCACCATGGCTATGTTGCTAGACTCTCATAGGTTTCTAGGCTTTTTCTTTAAATGTAATGCATACCTATAAAGTGCGTCCTTAGTTGATGGCTGAGATGTCAGTCAAAAGAATTAAAAAGATATTTTAAGAAAGGCTGTCAGAGGGTTAGGGCTTCACTGATTACAAAGGCAGTTTGTTCTAAACTTGAGAACAGGTTTGAAATTCTTACTGAAATAAATTTAAGAAAAGGAGAATACAGAAACATTTTTTAATTAAAGTTGAATTTTGTATATGAAACCCAACATGAAAAAAAAGAAAAATCTCATAAAACCTTGCTATTAAAATACAGCTATTGCACTGTATTTATTTATTTTCTTGGGGTTGGGACGCTGTATGATTCACGGAACTAACAATTTAAGGATCCTGAAGAAGGAAGGGGGTAAGACAAAAAGAATGAAGAAAAGATATCTTAGCCCTGTGAGAGCTGGGTGTGTGACTGCATAGGTAGGGGTAAGAATTAGAAAAATCTGTTTGTTGAGCATGTAGTGTGACTCTTGGGGATGGTGTTGTGCAGGGCCGGGAGTTGGATTCAATGATCCTTGTAGGTTTCCTCCAACTCAGCACATTCTGTGATTCTGTGATTAGAGCCTAGGTATGAAATCCCTGGTGCTGAAGCTGAAAACAATATGAACACTGGAAGTGAGAGCTATCTCTGTTTTATCATTGTCTTGAAGATATAAGCGACACTTCTGTGGTAAAGAGTGAGTTGGCTTTCAATTACACACCAAAATAAAAAATCTTGGAGTCAGCAGGTCCAGGAGGGTCAGCTTTCCCCTCTCTATTTGGCAGTGCTGAGGCAGATCTGGAGTGCTGAATTTAGATTTAGGCTCTCCAGTACAAAGAAGATATTGACATTCTGCATCGAGTCCAGCAGAGGCCACCATGCTGACCAGGGAGAGGGACAGAGCACACAATGTACAGGGAGAGGCTGAAAGAGCTGGGTCAGTTCTCCCTGAAGAGAAGCTCAGGAGAGATCTTACTGCTCTCTGCAACTACCTGCTGGGCAGACAAAAGACACATTATTTTCTGATTAGACAGGAGGAAAAATGCTTTTACCACGAAAGGGGTCAAATTCTGGACTCCAGAGAGTGTGTGGAGGGAACCACCCTGGAAAATGTTCAGCACCCAGTGAAATACAGGCCTGAGAAAACTGTTCTGGTTAGCTCTGCTTCAAGCAGTGGGTTGGAACAGGTGACCCTGGGGGTTATTTTCAACCTAAATTATTCTATGGCTGTGTTATAAGTAAAATCAAAGTGCTCTTGCTAGCAGTGTAGGGTCTGCCAAGGCAGACAAGCAGCACTCAAAGCAGGGGAAGTATGTGAGAACTGGAAACCCCTGCCTTACAAAGAGAGAAGCTGCCCTATTTGCATTCCTCCCATTTGCAGAACAGTGAGGTTTGGGTCCTGTTGCCTCATACAGGAGGAAACAGAGCAAATATTCCCTAAGACAGAGCCGCTCCTTTCTTTTGCTGCAGGGCAGAGTGCCTGTAACATCACCTTCCTGCATGCGAGCAGCAGCTGCTGAGCCAGAGGCTCTGCCTGCAGCACCCCGTGGGTGGAGGAGCTGCCTCCCTCAGGGAATCCCGCGGCTTTTCCACAAGGCAGCAGCTCCTGCTGAGGAACACACCCACAGGTCACCAAAATGTGCCACACCAATGACAGACAAGTGTGTGTATGCTATGAAGTGTCAGCTGGCTTTGGATACCCTGTCTCAGACATCTGTGAAGTGGGGTTCATGTAATCTCAGAAAACCAGTAGGTACTCACCTACAGCTTAGTTGACCACTTGGATACCTTTTGTATTCAATGAGAAGAAATGGGGATGAGGAGGTGTTTTGGTGGGGTTTTGAGGTTTTTTTTGCTTTTGGATTGTTTTGTTGATGTTGTTGTTTTTCTTGGGGAGGAGGAGTTGGGTTGCTTCTAATATTGTTTGGTTTTATTCTATTGTACAATTTTCCTCACTATTTTAATATGAGTTTCACAATAGAATGAATTTCCCATTCTGAAGCTTATTTCTCCTCATTTATATAGTGAATTATGCAGCTGTGAGCCTCTATACTGTAGCTGTCCAAACATGATCAAAACTCACCTACAGGGCTATAAAGTGCCTACAGTTCTACTGGAAAGGCTGGGAGTTACTGGTGTTTAACATCCTCAAAAATCACATACAAAAAACTCACAAGAGGGTATGAATATGGATTGAATAACTTACACCACCACAGAAAATAAAGAACAAGTAGTAAAGCAAGAATGGGTGCATCTGTGTGCATAAATACATGAGGGATAGCTGGACTCTGTTAGCCACTCTCTGTTGGCACGTCTGTACTTTGGCCTTGTATGGCAAAATTGCTAGACTAATTTATGATATACTTACTAAGTGGGGATTGGAGGTTGGGGGTGTTTTTCAGTTTGATATTAAACTCCATATTTTTTATCCTATAGCAGCACAATATGGGAAATCATGCTAGAGAGGATTGAAGGAAGCCTGCATCCCACTACTATTGTTGCTGGCTTCATAGCGCTAAAATATTCCCTGTGATTCTGCTAGCTCTGCAGATTGGTGCAGTGTTCTTCGTGGCCAGTATGTAAAACACTGCTGCAAAAAAAAAGTCTCTCCAAAAAGGGAGAGCTCCTTTTAGTAGTTGCGGCAAAGGTATCCACACCAACAGCACTGCTCCTTTATCATTTCATTGTGAGCTGAACATGTGTCTGAGAGGCTATTTCAGCCCTATAGGTTTCAAAATGTTTTAAAGCACTGTGTCCTTGAAAAGTCCTCAGTCTTGTCTATGTAATGGAAAACTTACAGCTCTCCTGAAAGCAGTTTGTGGTGTAGCACACCTGCACATTAACATCCAGCCTGGTCGGCAGCCAACAGTCTGCGCCAGTGAGGTGCTGGGTGTCCTTTGATCCCAGTTAGTTTCTATGGGAACTGAAGGTACTTAGCACATTGCAAGATGTACCCAGCAGCCTTCAAGATAAAAGTATATGATTTTTAATTGTAAATTCTTTCTTCTTCACAGCTGGTGCAAGATGTTGCCAGAAATGGTTCCTTTCCTTCTGCTTGAACATGGAATCTAGGCAAGATCGGGGTTAAAAATACAGAAGTTGGTTATTTTTTAGGATATTTTATACCTCATCATGATTCCAAATCAAAGAGAAATTGTCACACCTAACTTTAGTCTTGATTCACGGGCTGGGTGTTTTCCGAGAAGACAATAATAATTATTCCTTATGATTCTAAATCAGTACAAGTCTTTTGATACATTTCAGCAGGATTGGAAAGCCTTTGAAAATAAAAAACCAAGACAACAAAAAACGCCAATCTACTGTTATGAAGTTGTCTCAACTACCAGGACAGTAAATGTAACATGCTGTGGAAAACTTGCAGTAGCAAACCCAGCATCCTTTTAGGGAAGTACAAACCTGTTTGGAATAGCACAAGAGTAACTGCCTTATTGTCCTCCCATACTGTAAAAATCTTCAACATTCAAAATTTTCCTGAAAATTAGGTATGTTGGGTATCTATCTGGGAATGTTAAAATATTTGTTAATACTTTGTGGCAATCCCAAAACAGGAGGATGTGCAAGTCACATATTCTAAAATTCAGTCCTTTCTTATTTTGAACTTTGGGAAACTCTCTGTTTTATTTCACTGGGGTGATTTTGGACAGTTTCTTTGCCTTCTGAATGAGGAAACTAGCATGTGCTTCTGCACAATCAATGTATCACAAACTCTGGTTTGAGAAGGCTTATCCTGACATTATTTGCTAGAAAAATTATCTAGAAAATTTGACCCCCAGATTCAAATATCTTCCTGAAGAAGATACTGAACTGTATGAGAAATTTTTACCTTATGAGGCTTGGTGTGAATGTTCGTGTCCAGTTTTCACTCAGTGCTTGTGTTGATTCATCTATTCCTCAGTGATCTCTTTTCAGAATTTTGTATCTGAAACTTGCTGCTTCATGAAGAACCCACAAGAAATGGAACTGCAGACAGGAGCTAGTAGTCAGGTATGGAAATTCAATTTGAGTGTGATCCTCAGACTTAAATCAGATAATCACAGATACTGTGAAACTGCAGAAAAGGCAATTTCCAGATATACGCTTTTCAGCAGGGTGAGCTGCCAAAAAATTTTAAGAGGGAATTACAGTAGCTGCAAGAATTAACTGCAGAGTCATGCAGGCTGCTAAGCAGGGTGCAGTAGACTGAGGTGGAAGCAGACTTACATAATTTAAATGCAGCAAAGGAGTGAGAAATCACAGATGATGAAGCTTTTCCCACATTCACACTACACTGCTGATGTTTTTCCTTATCAGAGCAGCAAAAGCAACACAATTCAAGAAGTAAAGCAACACAATTCAGGAAGTCAAATGAATTTTTCTAATAAAAAAATTCTGCTTAACATATCTGTCTCTTGGTAGCTGATTTATCCATATAAAAAGGAATGTGGGGATGAAACAGAGAGCCAAGAGAAACAATCCACAACAGATATGAAAGCATCTACAGTAATTGTTAGTAATAAAAAGCAATAAAAAAGTCAAATAGAGGCATTTTGAGGATGCTCAATAATTATGGGAGATAGAATAATTTTAAGGAGCTAGTGGCAGATTCCCTGGTGCACAAGCCTAGTTGCCAATTGAGGATCAAAGGAAGCCAGAGCAACTCCTTCCAGCAGGTCGAAGGAGACGTCATCCTACGTCTTGCACTTCAAATGGGCCATGCAGAACATCATATCTTGGAAGAGAGCAAGACGAAAGGCAAAGACAGCTGGGGGTGTTCAGTACTGTTTTCCACTTTGTCCATGAAAGAAAATGACAGAAATACATCTAAATCAAATACCTCAGCCACCCCGAAGGTGCTTGCAGTTAATCTGATCCGTGGATGCTGTCCCTTTTTGTGTGACACATTTCTTTTCATCATGTGGAAATGGCTGCACAGTCAGGTTGCACTCCTGGGCATCAGAACCTTGTAATATTCCTGAAAACTGGATGTAACAAATGCATGGTTTACATTTGGAGTATAAGATCACAAGATTTCTTCAGGGAAAGCTGTAGATCAGCAACCAGGAGCACCTTCAGAAGTCCTGCAGCCTAGAAGAGTGTTGAATTATTTCAGCAAAATACATGCTTCAGAAGAGATGCAGATAGAGTCCCAACTAGCTCCATTAGTTCTTCTCACACCCTTTGTAGGCTGGATGTAAGACCATTTGTTTTATAAAATTATTGTCTTTTTGTGAGACTCTGGATATAGACTCAAACAAAGGAGGCAGAGTGGCAATATTCAAAAGTATTTGAATGCTTCCCGGTGTAATGCCATGTATAAATTGATTTAAGATAACATTAAGAAGCAGGGAAGTGCAAGCCATAGTTCAGCATTGTTAGCTGTGAAATCATAAATCTTATTTGAGGGCAAAAAAGAATAAAAATCCTCCAAGATTCTTTTCCTGGACCCAGTGTTTTCCTGTTTAGGAAACACACTTGTACACAACATAGCTAACCACACCTATTGCAAAGCTGCTGGCCAAAAAAAAAAACAAAACAAAACAAAACAAAAAAAAGTTCTTCCCTCTCAATACTGTGCTTAAGAGATTAAAAAGACATTTTTGTAAGCTAAGGTTAATGTCATCATGTTCCCAAGGTTAGTGTTGCTATGGTCCTTGTCTTGTAAGGACACATAGAGCAAATGTCATCCATCTGACCCTCTCCATGTGTGCCCCTGAGGGTATCACTTGGTCACCTAGTAGTAATGCTCACCTCTGTGGAAAGGGGAGGTGGCAGTGCAGGACAAGGACCCACCACCAAGCTCATCCACTCAAGAGCAGATGAAGGTGACACCACCACTTTCATCACCACCTCTCAGTTCCCAGCTTCTTAACACAGTTCCCAGTGCAGAGATATTAATGTTGCTTCTGCCTGCTTTTCTCCTACTACTTCCTCAGCAATATGCTGCATGATATTTTTAGGGTGGCTGTGAATGAACTGTATGCATCCCACTCGGAATATTGGCGAATGTTCAAGATCCCTTCCATGAGGCACAAGGTGACTTTTGTCTGATTTTTCAGGCTCTCTGCTTCTTGTATTGCTTCATTTTGAGGAGAGCCGGTTTCACACATGACACATTAGTTAATTCCCTAGGCAGCAGTACAATTTTGGTTTGTTTTCACTCGATGTTTTTTAGGAAGCCCTCTGTGTAGATGAAGGGTTATGTTATATATATGTCTGTAAGTAATCCTCACTCTGCACAGTGCAGCTCTTTAGGGGTAAAAAGAAGTCAAGTGGCAGTGAATCCACACAATCATTGCTGTTTCCAAATCCTGTTGATTTCAAAGCACAAAGCCACATCATTTAATGCTGGTAAAAAAAATATATTGGCTATGGGTTTTAGGTATCATTCAACGGAATAAAAGAAGAGGGGTTTCATTGTTGCATACAGCAGCAAATTCCTGCCTCACTTCCTAATTTTTGCAGGAACTTTAATGATAGAGCGTGGCATGACCTGTCTTACTTCAGAATCTGGTCATCTTCCTGCCAGTCAAAGAGTGGACACATATTTTAACACGTGAAGTGTATTTTCCACTAATACTCCCTTATTTTTTCATTTTAAAATTTTTCTCCCATTAAATTTTCTTTGAGGAGCTTGAAGATCCCTCTTTTGTTAATTAGGTGTATTCTTTTATCTGTCATCACTAGCAGCCCATACAAGTACTGCCCAAAAGTTACAGTGACCAAATTGTCTCTACTAATATCTTTGAAAAATAGGTTCTGAAATGGTCCTCGTAAATGGGATCTATACAAGGATAATCAAACCTGTTAATTTGCTTGTTTTTATCCAGTCTTAGCATGCAAAGCAAGGACATGAAACATGAACATATTTCATGAGGGTTGTGGGTGGTTTAGTCCTGGAGGGCAGATGTGCTCTGAGGAACCAGCCTGAAAGGAAGCTGCAACCCTGCTCGTGGCTCTGACAGGACACAGATCACTGGAACCAGCGAAAAAAACTTTTAAAATGCAGTTTGATTTATTTTTGTGGCATTACCTAAATTTTTTGTGTCATCAGCTTATGTCACAAAGACCAGTCTGTGGTGAAGACAAAAAATTTGATATATATATTAATGATGGATTTGGCCTGTAATCCATTAAGAAATCTATTTTAAGTTTTAATTTTTTTTTTTAATAATCTTTAATTGCACAGAAACCCAAGTGATGGAAAAGGCATTTAGGAGATTTTGTCAGAAGCATTCTGGAGATTTTGATAACTTATTAAGGAGGATTTTAATCTATCTTACTTCATATTATAAGCACATTTTTCATCCTCCAAGGGGGAGGAGGGAAATTCCTCATTTTTATTTAATTTCCTAAAGGTCAGAAGATTGTGCTTCAGGAGATTAATCTTTTGGATGGGAAAAAACTGAAAGAGAAGTAGAACAGGATGCGACATATGGTTGCTTTAGCAATTATTTTATAATTTATTTATTCTGTTTTCCTATGAGAGAGTATTGCTCTTTTAAAATGCAAGCAAACTTAGAAATCAACACCATTTAACCATAAAATAATGCACTGTGGCAGAGCAAGCCCTTCTCGTACATGATGTGACGTCTCCTATATGACCCATCAAATGACTTTGTGATGCATACAGACATAAAGGCATAAAACAATTCTGTGAAAAAAAAGAGGAGGAGATGTTCAAAGATTAAACATTGTGACACGTTTTATGCTTTATTTTTATAACAAAAAAAGTGAGCATGTGTTCCTTAAGATTGTTTTCCTAAAAGGGATATCAGATCATCTTGGCTTCTTCCAACTGTAGCGCGTGCCACTGGTTTGCAAAATCTTTAATTTAATATCTCAGAAATATTAATAACATTTGTAGCAACAACGGTAATTTTGGCATTACTTTGATGGTTTTCCTGAAAAAGTTGGTTTTATTCACTAATATTTGCTAATATGATCTTTGTAGCCACAACTGGTTTTTTCATTAAGAGGTGATTTCAACTACACTAACCTCAAAATATTTTTAAATAAAGTCGATCAGCCCTTTAATCTCCAAGACATTATGAAAGGCAGAGAAAACTGTCAAGACTTTTCAGAATTTAGTTGTCTTTTTCAAGCCAATATTAATATTGCTAATGCTAAAAAATACATAATTTCCTACATTTTCCCATGTATTTGGTAGCATTGTTCCAGACCAAGAATTTATTGTAACTAGAAGTTTCATATTAGATCATTCTAAAAATTGAGATCAGCCAGTCTGATTATGATGATTATGTGGTTTACAATCAATGAGAAAAACTAATTCTTCCCATGTGAAAAGAAACACAATATGCTATAGCTTACTAACTACAGCTACAAAACTGTTCAGCAATATTTTTCCAAACTAAAGACTTAGTGGAAACAGGATGGAATTTCTGTGGTCAATGGCAAACTCTACCATTTTGTTCTTAACTGGATATCTACAGATGGACCCCAGGCCTGCTTGTTTAATGTGGTCATTACAAACCATAGAAAATCGATTAAACTTTATCTGTGAAATCAGATAACATGAGAAGACGTGCCACTGGCATGATGAACACACCTAAAATGACAAAGTTTCAATTCTGCAATAAGGTGATGTACACAATAACATCAGAAATACTGAACTGCAGCTGCAAAGAAGGGAAAGGAGAGTCAGCTTCACAGAGCTCCCATGGCTAAGTTAAAGCCACTCACATGAAAATAAATTTTCATACTGAAATAAAAACCCATCTTGCTGTTGCCCACCTCCTTACTGAGTCATTTTGCAAATTAATAATTGAGGGTAGAGTTATAACAAAAAAGAAAAGAACTGACTCAGAAGTGGTCAAGCTGAGAGTAAAGGATGTGAGAATTATTCATAGATAGGCAATATGGCATAAAACTCTAAGAAGAAATATGGATTTCCCCTAACACATTTTTAGCCTGTGAAACTGTCCTGTTCATAGAAATAAAAAAAAACTTTAAAGTTTACTACTGAAAAGAAAGCAAGAGATGAGTCTTTAAGAATTGTGAAATTAAACACTCCCAGTCTCAACTCCCAGCAAGAAGAAGAAAAATTAGATATTCCAAAAAATTTGCCCAACCTTCCTGTACTATATCCCTCCACAGTTCACATGGGTGCAATTCTTTGGCTGCCTAAAAGTGATGTACCACTACAAAGAGGGCAATTTACTCTGTAGATATCTAAAGCAGTGGATAAGTTATGGTTAGGTGTGCCTTGCTCTCCCAGTTGATTCTAGATGGAGAAAATGTTGGCATAATGCAGGGGGGTGGGCTAGATGACCTTTAAAATCCCATCCAATACAAATAATTCTGTGAGCCTGTGATTCTATGATAATGTCTCAGGTTTTTCACTTGGATATTTCTCTTTTCCCTCCACTGGTTCTTTTCTACTCTTTTAAGCTTCCCCCACTATCTTGCATCTCTCTACCAATAATGAATAAATAAAAAATACAAGGAGCAAGTAAAGGTCTTGAATTAGGCATATGTCTCCCACCTCCCTACATTTAGCTTTCTTTATCCTGAGTCTTCCTGGGGAATATATATTTCTCACAGTACCAGATTCAAGGGGATTTTGACGTCGTCATCTGTCTGTGGGACGCCCAACAAAATTGTTTTTCCAGAAGCGGCTAACATGTCTGTGAGGAGTTTGGTTATGATTCTCAACCACACTTCTCTGGGAACGTTATCATTACCTGTGAAATTAACAACTACAGTGAGAGGTTACACAGCTACTAGTTTTATAAATTCAGTAGAATTGTTCTGGAATAGTACTTTATCATCCTCCTTCTTTTTCCTTTCCAAGGAGAACTTAGTGCAGATAAAATATACTGTCCTCTAGTAAGGTTTTAATACTGTCAGGAATTGGTGTTATCCAATTCCTCCCTTTAAAGATGTTTGCCTCACTTATTTTATCCTTCTGCACTTAACCTGTCAGAAGCAACACTCAGATAAATCCCAAGTACTCTTTTGAGATCAATATGTAAATCACACATTTGCTCCCAGGTAAGCTTCGCTTGGTCTTGCAGAGTTAGACCAAAGAAGATGGGGTCTTTCTCTGTCCATTTAAATTAAGTGATAACATTTCCAGTTAGGTTCTTGAAGCTGCAAAATATTACCTTGTTTCTAAAAAAATCCCTAAACCTTCGCTTCTTCAGCTTGCATACATAACTTCAGAAATTTAGGTCATGAACATTCACAGGGAGATTTTTAAGGAGGCCCACAGTACTTAAGGACAAGTAATCCCACTGACTTCACTGAGGTTTGTGCTTTTTCCTTTCATTTTTTTGATGATTTCCGACTGAAGACACTTTCTTAGTCTTACAGATATGGTACAGTCTGTGTTTTTAGTCTTGTGTCTTTCCATCCATATAAAAAATGTCTTTCGGTTTGATGATGCAGTGGCCAGGTTCATCTGTTTTCTGGAAGAGGGAGCGGGGAGGACAGCTCTATAGCCTGGAAAATATATTGCCTATGAATGAGTAGGAAACAGCCCCTTGTGCCAGGTCCCAGGAAAGATGGACCTGTTAGCTCAGGAGCTGCATTGCTTTGAGATATCCCATAATTTTCTCACACAGCTTCCTCAGCACTCTGAAGAAATTATTCAAGCCCATTTGAACAAGTTTCCTTCACTGTCCTGGAATCAAACCTGCCTGCAGACTCATGAAGGATGCATTGCTTGGTAAATAAAAGTCTACCACCAGCTGCAGATCCTACCACCACCCTTTCAATCTGTTCTACTTGTTTTAGAAACTCAAAGGATTAAATGTGAACAGCTGCAATTATTTCTTCATAAGATTGATCAGAAATGTTTTTTAGTCTAACTTTACTTCCTGGCATATTAATTAAACTGTCATTGGGAAGACCTTTAGTGACATTTTTGTCACGTTTATGCTGACATAAGTTCATTTTTAGTTTTATTAAGACTGGCTTATGATAATCCTGATATAATTAAGTTGCTTATCTGAGAAGCTTCTGCCACTGTGTTAATACCTGTCACTTTGCAAAAAAAGATCTAGTTTGAATCCATTTGAGCTCTCTGTGTCCAATAAGGCATTTCAGGACGTTGTTCTAGTCTTATATCCATTTATTTTCCATGTGTCATTTGCCTTACAAAATTTCAGTATCTCTGGGGTATTTAAGTAATAAATGGACTCTTTTTAAGGATTCAAAATTGCTTGATCCAAAGCATGACTAAACACTAGCCCAAGTCTTTTTCTGGGTTTCATTTCTGCTCAGGAAAGTTAACTTCTGCTCAGCTGTACTTTCCACTGGCACAAACGTGCAGGATTATGTCTGTAATGCTAAGTCTCTTGGGACACATAAGTGGGCTTATAAAAATTCAAGTGAATACCTCTTGTGCTCGTGGAACTGTGCTAAATCACAGCCTGAGCTTTTCCATTGTGTTGAACTTTGTTTCTGTGGTCATGATAACACCCAAGAGAATTGAAAGAAGTTTGCTTGCATCTCTTTCTTAAAAGAGCAAAATCACTAAAAGTATTTTCCAAGAGCAAACCAAAGTTTTATTAAAAAAGATAATTTTCAAATAGAAAAATCCCCAGATTTTCTGGGTGAGAGAATACATCTGGTCTTAAAGAGCATTTCCTGATTCCCTGACAGCTGCATCCCCTAAGGTATATTCCTCTCTTGAGTCTTGCTCCCTGTAAGTCCCCTCAAAGTTTGTCTGTTTATTTCTGGATTAAAGTTCCATATTCTTTGTATTGACTAAGTTTTATCTTTTCATCTCACGCATCTCCCAGTGTCTTCTTCTGCTCCAGATTCCCTGTTTTGCCTCTCTCCACTGCAGGACCACCCTGGCTGTCTCATCCCCCAGGTTTTTCTCCTGGAAAATACAATCTGCACCTCCCTCTGCAGTGTCTGCACAGCTCAGTGAAACAGCCAGGACAAGGGGACTCCTTCCTACCTTGGCAGCCTTTCAGCCAAAACAAGTGCAGAACCACATTCAACATAAGTGAACAAACCAATAAAACAAATTCCAGGCACAACAATTGTGAACATCACCTATAATAATCCAGGGTATCTTTTGAGGAGGAAACCTTACTGTCACAGAATCATAGTCAGAACTTCCCCAGAACTTTCCCTTGCAGACTACTTCAACTTTGGCCATAGTATAGAATGGGATCCAGTGTTCTTGAATATATTGATTTTTAAAAAAAATCACAAAAAAGGTCCATCAAAATGAGAATTTTCTGCTTCCTACTAAAATACTAAGCTTTGACATTAAAGCTATTATTTTGAACACTATTAATTTCAACCACCAGTGTCTGCTTTCGTATGTCTTGTGTTTGTCTCATGAAAGAAATGCATATTCCATATTTTTCCTACCAAATGGTGCATTCACTGTGCATATGCAGTAAGACAGTTTTCAAGAAGCGTAATATATTCCTATGACTTTCACAGATGCTGCAGTATTGATGTATGTATAAGACAGAACTCCAGAGCAAGCCTTGTGCATCCAGTATCCTCGAGAAGTGGATTTGCAGTGCCTGTTCAGCATTCAACTGCTGTACAGAAAATCTGGTGTGCAGAAATGACAGTTTTCCTTCCCAGAGCCACCCTCACACATTCTTCTTGTGCTTGTGCAGGGAGCGGCAGGGAAAGGCCACCAAGCTGAAAAATGGCATAGAAAAGATGCTGCTGTTCTTAAGACATCTCCTCTGGACTGGTTTCACAGCCATTCCTCTGTTGCATCCAGAAAGCAGGTGGCCAGGGCAGGACAAGAGGTGATGTGCAGTGCTTCAGCACCAGATTGCCACCTCAGGCTCTCTATCCTAAACTATAGGACAGAAAAAGTTGTTAAAAGCCACTGGATATAATTCATTTTTCTGCTATTTTTGGATGAAACTTGATGGAGATGCTTCAGTAGTTATAGTGCCAGATGCAATAACAGAAGCTGTGATAATGGCCCATTTTTTTTTCTCTTGAGGAAAATTCCAAGTACTCAAGAGAATGTGAAAACAAACCTCATGGCAGTAATAACTGAGATGTGCCACCATCCAACAATAACCCTGACAAGTAATCACTCTACATTACATTCAGTAAAATTCCAATGTACAGCAGCTTTCTATTCAGATAGAAAAAGAGCCACATAAATGACTACAGAAATCAGAGGAAAACTGGAAAAAAATGGATAGATTTCTGGGAGTTTCCCAATATTCTTTCAAGCTGGTATAAATATAACTAGTCAGATTTAACCAATCTATTATTTTTCATGTTTAATTGGGCCAGGGTACAAAGCTCATCACTCTTAAGTTTGTCATTCCAATGTACCCTGGTGAAGTTTAGTGATTGGGTGATAAATGTCGGATAAAATTTTAATTTCCTTTTTTCTAATTGTATTTCTCAGTTTTAGATTGCTCAGATTATCTCCTGTCTGTTATGCCCTATTTTTTTCTGCCATGATGATGTATGCAGAAACAAAGTTAGGTGGTGTCTCAGACTTTTGGATTTGGAAAACAAACTACAAAACTGCAAAGGAGGAATGAAAATAGCAATTCTTTATTCTTAAATTCTTTATTTAATATCTACATTGTGACTGAAAATGCATTGAGCATTATGGGATATGACTAATTGGTGTAACAGGACATTGGAATGACTTCACTAAAGTACTTGTGATAGAAACGATACTTGAACCTACATAAAACAACCCCCCCCATTATATTTTTAGGACATAAAGCTCTATAACAAAGCTTTAAGTAAAAGTCTGGTTTTATCAGGTTTTGGTGCTGGGGTTTCTTTGGTTGGTTGGTTGGTTTTGGTTTGTTGGTTTGGTTTTTTTTAATTTTAAAAAATGTCATGGTGTGTGAATTTTGAAAGCTGGAGACTCTGAGTATTGAAATCTATTTCTTGTCTATGACAAATGCACAAGGTCCTTATATATTTTATTGCATTTTTGAAAAATCTTAGCAAATCTTTCACTTATTTTTAATGAAATGCCACATTATGTTCATGGGCAGTTTAGAAAGGAACAAAATAATGTTTTGAGTCCTTCTTGAGAAATGAAATTAAGTCAGAACTAGTTTTATTATACAAACTAGTGTAAATTATCTGTAAATAATAAGTGTCTGTTCTGAACACAATAGGAAAAATAGAGAAGGGCAAGCTAAGAGTTTGTGGTAAGTAATCCTTCTTAAAGCAAACTATAATGCTTTATGCATTCATTGTTTGGTTATGGCCAAGAGAGTGAGGGCAAGAGAGGGGAGGGAGGGAGGGAGGGAGGGAGGGAGGGAGGGAAGGTGGGTGAGGGATTAATAGAATTTTTACAGTATTTGATTGCATAAACATCACCAGCTCACATCACACTGAGCTCCCTTTGGAAACTCTAAGCAATATATCTTAATTTCCACCTTAATTTCTTCCAATTTACCAGTTTTTTTAACTGAAGTCTGGTACTTAGTGTTTTTTTAACTGTAGTCTGTGGCATCAGGCCTGAACTGGAGTGAAGATATTAATACAAGCACCCTTGTCATATATCCTTAAAATGTGGGTTAAACCCAATACTGCATTTTTTTTTTTTTTTTTTTAACTGCCTTATATTGTTAGGGGCTGCTGAATCTGGCAGCCTGTAAACATGAGGCTCCATGCTCCAAGCAGCTGTGAAGTTGAGCATTCCCAAAATCACACATACACATGTACATTGTATGTTACATAGAGGAACACTCTTTCCAACACAGATGGCAGCGCTGGTCGTGTTCACTGGGTCCACTGGTCACCCTCCTGTGACAGCCCTGGTTATTATGATTATCTTATTTGTCATTGTTTTTCTGAACACCCCTGGATTTGTGGAGATGACTACTCAACCTAAATTAATCGTTTTAAAGAAGACCCCAGGTAAAACTTTGTAAGTGTAATTTATACTCACAGGTGACATGGTCAGCTTTCTATCTTGTACCTATCTAGTTGTTTTCATATTAGGCATATTTAATTTTAATTTCCAGCCATTGGACATATTATCTGCTGAATTATTCATTAGAAAACCCTGCTTTCAAATGATTTGTCCACAAGCAGCTACTTACAAAAGCATCAAGACATTTCATGGTTTTGTTTCTCTAAATAAACCAAATGTGTTTTAATTTACACCAAGTGCTGTTTTGAAGGAATCATCTGTCATCCTCATTTAATAGTTCTGACTTCTCTTCATGACACAGTCTTTATTGCACAGACTGGACTCTAGATGGATCCAAATCTGGATGATACACGCTTTAGGAATTCTTTGATTTGACCCTGTCACTTATGAATATGCAAAAAACAGGACCAGACTGGAAGTAACATTAGATAAAAATGTCATCCATTTGTAGTGTGGATGTTTGGTGCCCAGCACTAGCTGTATTATTCTGCAGATTCATTGCTACAACTTGCATATTACTACTTGCCAATGCAAACTCAGGCAGGTCTGAGGGTCTCAGTTGAAGACACTGGCACCTCATACCCATTGGTATCTTCCAAAATAATTTGTAATTTTTGCTGCCCATGAAATTAGTAAAATTTGATATTTTTCCAGTGGTACCCTCATCAAGGAAAATGCCTTATGCCTTACAGAGAGCTCACTCTCTCTTTCAGTCAAAAATGTTCTCCTAACTTATCATAAGCAAATCCGGGTTCCTTGGGCTTTTAAATTGTTCTCTAAGATTTTCTTTCCAGAATGGTTTTCCATCCTTTAAGTTGAATGGTTTTCCAGATGACAAATTTAATTTAAACTACCTATTTGTCTATACTAAATAAAGCATTACATTTAATTGTTGATCCCAAACCCTCCTTCTTCTGTAATCCATCATCTTCATTATTTATTACAGCCTTGACCTCTGTGTCATCTCCAACTCTTTACCTAAAAGTGCTTTTCCAATCTAATCCCAGTCACTGATAGAGAGACCAAATAGCATAGAATGAGCTAAGAAAAATGTATTAATTGCAGCTGATTAGCAGAGTAGAAGTAAAACTTAGGGGTTTATGAATTGAACTGTGGGCAATTCTATTTTTTTCAGTTTTATATATGAGTCGTTAACACAAGAGAGGTTCTTAAACGAGTTAAAAAGGGACATCAGTACCTGTGCCTGAGTGCAGATTTGCCTGCAGGACACCTTCCTGCGACAGGCAGTGGCATATTCTGTCTGTGGGTTAAAACTTGGTGACAGTGCTTTGTACTCATTTTTTAGAAGACAATATTTTTTATTTATTTGCCTTGTGTCTCAAGCTTTTTGTGTTGATCCTTTTATTCAAAGTTTGCAGCAATCTAACTGGTTTTCCATTAAAAAAAAGGTCCTCAATCCTCTTTTAAAATCTTAACAATATATTAGATGTTTAATAGTATTTTTCCAGTGTAAATTATTAGACTTTTCTCTGAGAGTAGATGTGTGCATATATTTTGTTTCCTTTAGGTCTCAATAGCACATCAACTTGAAAAGCTATTGACAGGAGGAATGTGAGCTTAGTTGCTTAGTTACAGTTGGCTGTGATGATAAGGGCTCATCTCTTCTCTGAGATTGGATATATCTCACCACCACCACCTCCTACTGAATCTAACAGGAAGGTGAATCCTCCTTTAAGTCAGGTGTCATGTGAAATACCCTACTTGGGTTCAGAAAGAAATGGAAAGGAAAGTAAATTTAGGAATTTTCCATTCTTCTGGTTTTGGGTCTAATAAGCTTTAGTCAGCCTGAAAATATTTTGTACTATGTACGGAAATAACTCAATATTAAGGGTTGAATTTTTTAAAACAACTGAAAAAATTAATTGCAAAAGGGATCCAAATTATGCAGGACCGGACCCATCCTGTACTACCAGTGAGTTGCAGTAAGAACTTTGGGAATATGGTCCCTTGGAATAATAGCAATTCCTATCCATAAATAACATGTCATTGCTGCTTGATTTCTATGAGTGTTCAGGAAGATAAAACAAAAATTGGTGGAGACAACACAAAAGTTCTCGGTATCACAAAATCCAAGCAGTTTCATGTGACATATTCATTGGCTTTAGTTTTCATCCATGCCTATTCAAATAAATCTTAACTGCAGAGAGAGGGAGGGCCGAGGTTTCAAAACATAAGCACATAAATATTCAGCAATATAAATATTGTTTTTCTGGCATGTGGAGTGAAAGTTAAAATAATTTCTCTTGGTTTCAGTGATCTACAAGGCATACTGTGTAAGCAAGTGCTGTAGCAGACCAGGGAAGAGTGATAAACACATTGGAAAGGATTTCATCCCACTCAAGATATGTGAGAAAGACAGATGGGATGAATCAAGCTCTAGTATACCCTTTTTTCTCCACTGACTTCAGTGGGAACACCAATGGTTAATTAGAAAATTATCTTAGATTAAATGAGGCGAGGTGAATTCTCTTGCAATTTACCAAACAATTATGGTATAGAATCATATTTTAAAGCTGTGCACATGAAATAAGTTAAATCTAGAGTGTGAACGATATTAATAGTTTGTGATTCTGACAAACAATGCTTGTAACACTGAAGAAGTGGCAGCTGACAGCCCAAGATTTTATTCTGAGTTCCTTTCACTTCCCTAGGGAAATAAGCCTATCATAAAAGCTTTTCCAGAGACATGACTAAGAAATAGAGGAATTAGAAATTTTTTGTATTTAATATTTTATTTACTTTGTAGAACCAGAAATATTTTAAAGTGGATGTACTAAAACCAAATCTGATTTATCCATTCTTTTTTTTTTAATTGAAAAAGACATGTTTGACTCTTGATAGCAGGTAGGCCCACACTATCTCTCATAGTGTGGATACAATAACTAACACATAATTTTATTAATTTTTTATTTAGACATGGCTGTATTAAAACCAGGAGTTAAGTTGAAATTGGAGAAGGGAAATAAATTGTAATACTGGTATATTCAACGAAGGAATGAGGTAAATTGGGATTAAGTACATATCCACGTGGGAATGATGGTGAAATTTTTTTACAGGGGAATTAACACACTCATAATCCATATATACTTATACTTTGTTTTCAAGTCTGTTACTCTGAACAAATTATACAAGGACAGTCAAACTGAATGACAACTAGCAACAAATTTCTCACAGATCCAGAATACTCAGAATAAATTTCAGAAAACATGAAGAAAGCACATCTTTAGGCAGAGACTGATCAATGTTCATGGTTTAGATGAAGTTTTCACTGTTGCTACTTATGCTACGTTGACTCTCTTGATGAATAAATCAGCTTCATCTTCATCTCACTTTTCCAGTGAATACTAACTTGATAAGAAAATATTTTAAGACCTTCCGTACTGAGATATTTTACAAAACTGTATGTACATCTTTTCCCCTTGGGTTATAAAAACAATCTTATTTGAAATTAAATAAATAACATTTGAAATAAAGGTAATATTCCAGAATGATGATGAAACTAGAGAGGATAAGGCTTGGCCCTACAAAGATTGGCATTTTACATTAAGCCATGTGAGAAAAGGAACTAGCAGGAGAATAGATACAGACTATGGCATTTCCAAGTACTGACACACACAAAATATCCCTTCTGCTCAGTTAATCAATCATATTCTGCTAGATGAACATATTATCCTTCCAAGAAAAGAATGCAAATAACAGATGCCAAGGAGAAGGCTGAAATGCTTACTAAGATATTTTTCTGTGATCTCTTTCACTCACTCTCTGTCTATAAATATAGACACATTTTCAAATACTGGCAGAACACTTTGTGTAACAATTTCTAAGAAATTGTTAGCTGTTTTTAAGAAAAGTGAATATCAAAACAGTGGTAGTGTTGGAGACCAATTGGTTCATGAGGAATAACAGTTCATGTAACTAAGGTCAAGATAATTAATTACATGGCAGTGCATTTAAATGCAGTACTCCCTAACAGAGCAGAGGGTTTTTTAGATAAAGGAAAATGAGGAATTTTTACTACAAACCCAACATTTAAAACTATTCTGACTCACTCAGAGCCAGATTAGTTTCCATAAAAACCTTGCTTTTTCCAGTTTTATGAATGAAAATTTCCTCAGAAAATATTAGAAAATGTGAGTAAACAGCTGAGGATTGTTCTTGTTAATTTGTTTCCATCTGAAAGCACATGAAGATTGGCTACTGAAACAGATAAAAATCCTGAGCATGAAATTATCACGGTTCATAATTAACACGGCAAATTCTTCCAAGCCTGGTCTTTTAAAAATCAGTAATAAAGATTTCTTCCCATTTTTCAATACCAGTACTGATAACAATTGTGTGAGCTGATATGAAGTCAAAAGAGACAATTCCATCAGATTAGTCTTGTAAACCTCAATGCATGATAAAAATGGTAGAAAATGGGATTCAGTGAAGACAAAGTGCTTTATACAAACAGCTCTACTCCTCTGCTTATCACATTACCCTCATTTGGATATGTTCACCCAGATGTCATTGTTATTCATAATTTTGGCTTAATATATTTTTCCAAATCTAAGCAATTTTTCAAATACTTGTAAGCATTTTTTAAAATAAACTTTATGACATAGATGTGGAAAATGCGTAAGGGTGAGGAATAAAACTATTCTTCCACAATCAATCAAGTTTTCCCCATAAAATTAGTAATAGCTTTTTCATTCATCAATAATCAACATCTTGAAACATCCCACAATTTCTCACATATTCCTAAGCTTTTCCTTTTAGACCTAAAATACAAAATCAGATCTTTTTCTGACAGTGAAACTAGGTAATCTCCGCGGGCATTTCAATTTGCCCAGGTTGTCATCTGAACTATTTAACTGATGCTACTTGCCAGCTCAGATGTTATTGAACAGCACTTGGTGCACCTATGCATCAGCAAAGCACAGCAGAGCAGGTATCCTCCAGAACCCTTGTTAGTTTGTGAACTTGGGACATCACATACAATCTTTTATGGTTTATGTTTTCCAATGGAGCACTTTTCTCTGGTAGAGTTCCATCTAAATTCTTAATATAACATTAAATTAATCTTTAAAAATAACTTAAATGATTTAATAAATTAATGAAAATGAATTAAAGCAATCTAAATAAATAATTAAATAGATTCTTAATATGATTTAAGACTACCTTTTATCTAAAATGTTGGAATTTTACTTCAATTCCATATATTGACTCTTGCTCTATTTTTGCAAGTTATGACATCTAATGCCTGACAAAATAGTAGAGAAGAAATGTAACCAAAATTTATCCACAGTGAAATTGTTGCTTCTGTTTATTATCCTTGTAAAGGTAGATGTTTTAAACCATCAGGGATTACTTTTACCTGATCACCTCTCTTTCAAAGAGGGTCTCATCCTAAATTTTCTGTTGCTGGCTCTGGATAACTTTTCATTAACTGAGTCCCTTTGGCTTAGCACAACAAAAGTGCTTAGAAAAGCAGTTTAACAGTAGGAGGCATGTAAGCATTTAATAAAATGAAAAATTATTTACTTAGCCTGCATTTCTTGTATGGGTATCTGACAACACTTGCAGAAGTAGACTTCATTTCTAAAAAAACAGAAATAGTTAGACTTGGCTCTAGCGCGTTGGGTTGAGTTCAGCACACAATATGTGAGGCATTCCCTAATGGGATAACATTCATCATTGTGACTTGGCAACAAATGTTTGTGAAATATGAATATGACAGCTTCACTCGTTCTGCTGTAAAGATCAAGGAATCATAAATGTTCAGAATTTTGCAGACTTTTTTCTGATGAGGCTAAATTTCAGGAAGAAATAGTCTTCCACTACTGCTGCCCTGGTTGTTAGGAGGGATTGCATAGACACCCTGCAATTTCTTCTTGTGTGACAGATCAACAAGCAAGCAAGCACTTTTAAAACAATTTAATTAGTTTTTGTGTTTTGTATCAGCGTCATGCCTAGGACGAAACTGATTCATAACAGTGATACCATCCTAACTGGACTTTCCCTGTACACCCCAACCCCCAGCTTTTATGTGAGTACAGTTCATACAAACAATACTTTGAAAAGAGTAAAGACTAAAATCTCCTACACATATGGAAGATGTGAAGGTGATGCGATTCATGGTTTTAAGTGCTAATCTTAGCTGCTTCAGAGGCTCTGAAAAGTGATGGGAAGAGGTAAAAGCTTGACCGCAGTGCATTTGCTTCAGGTATTTTCTCAGACTGTCATGCTGTAACAACAATGCAACTTTATAAGAAATTAGATTGTTTTATTAAATTTTTCTCAGAAGGTAAACAATTCATATGTCTTCATCTTCCATCTGACCTTTTCTTGGGAGGAGGTCTGATTATATGTCTCCTTTGCTACAACTAAATATTTGCTGGGGTTTCCTATTTTATCAATTTCATTTCTGTATTTCTCTCTTACAGATTTGTCTTCCGTGCAGCTGTGCCTGCCAGAAAAGATATGTAACAAAATTTCCCCTTCTGCAAATGTAAGCAGCAGGGGTATTATGCTATGCAAAGAAAACCTTATGTCTTCCCTTTAATCTTTTGAGGAGCTCCTAACCTGATATCATAAAATGCATTTTTCAACACAATTTCACATTTCTACTGATTTTTTTACAGCAAAATCTTCAGTGCTAATGCATCCCTTGATTTCTTCCTTCTACAGATGGTTTTGTAAGATGAGTTCTTGTGCTGCCTCAAAAATGGTTTCTGCTGACTGATCATGCATCAGTGTGACAAAGGGATTTAAGTTGCTTAATTTATACTTATAGCAAAACAGAACTAATTGCCTTTAGTTTGGAAATTCAAAATGCAATTTGCCTGTGAAAGCCATTGAAGCCAAAATATAGCTTGGGGCAGGGGGAGTTGATGGGGGGGCAGCTGCAGTCAGCAAATTTGGGAAATGAAATGGGAATTGAAGGTGCTCTGCAGTTTATTATTATAGGAAAGTGATTCTGTTTCCTAAATTATGTTAATTGACGGAAATAGTGAAAAGAATGCAGCCTTCTTCCCAATGCTGAAACTCTAACTACTGTTTTCAGGCTGAGTGAAGTGTGAAAAAAGAAATTAAATGCTACCTCACAAACATCATGTCTGATAAAATTTCTAGTCAATAGAACTAAGGTAAATGTAGTAAAAGAAATAAAAGAGTTTAGATTTGATGGGGAAAAAGAACATTCTTTTCTATTGTATTTGAAGGCACATATTTTGAACCTTGATTTTAAAAATAAATACTGGAGTTACATCAACCACAGAATGCCATCTTGTGACTTTTCAAGAATGACATAACTACTGTCTTTTTCAAACTACCGAGAATTTTTGTACATAATTGAAGACATTCAAAAGGAAGTTAATATATAGAGTAAAAATACTATGATTTTTCAGAAAACACAAGGTAATAGTAAAACCTAGTAGCTATTACCTGAGAATATTTTAAGGAAAAATTAAACATTTAGGTCTGTCAGCAATGTCTGTGTTTACACTGCTCAAAAATGGTTTATAAACTTGTTGTTTTTTTTTTTCTGGAACACTGTTCTAGAAGATTTTTCATGGAGTTAGTAAGAAACAGGAGGAGCAGCTGAGGTGTGGCCTCTCATAGATCAGTTTCTTAAATGTTCACCTATCCAGCTGTCCAGCAGCAAGGAATTTACTGCAGGTGAAAGCTGAGGCTGTCAGTGAGGTTGGTGTGATGTATGGGAAAACAGGTTTTTAAAAGGAAACAAAAAAAAAAAAAAAAACAAACCCCAAAACCAACAGAGAAAAGAGAACAGAGTGAAAGAGTGAGAAATAACAGAGATCACTGAGATCAGAGAAGGAGGAGGAGAAAGCACTCCAGGAGCTGGGCAGATATTCCCTGCAGCCCATGGAGAACCTGTGCTGGAGCAGATTTCCTGCAGGACTGTGGCCTGCAGAGAACCCATGCAGAGCAAGGGAAGGGACAGAGAAGTCACTATGAACTGACCATAATCTTTTCATCCTCTCTGTGCTGGCTCAGGTGGGGATAGAGCAGTCTGGAGTGAAGGAATAAATCTATTTTAATTGTCAATAAATGAAGTTAATTTTCCCCAAGTCTGATTTGCCAGTGACAGTAATTGCTAATTAATCCCACTGTCTTTATCTTAACCCATGAGCTTTCTCCATCCAATTTTTTCCTAATTTCTCCCCCTGTTCTGCCAAATAGATGTAATGAGTGAGTGGCTGGGTGGGTATTTAGCTGTTAGATCAACCACAGAAACATATAATTTGTATAAAGAAGAATTAAAATGTGAGGGGTGCTCATTTCATACCATCTGTAGTAAAGATGAGGAAAAGAAGGACCAGTAGAGAGTTTGAATTATTTGATTTTATATTTGCTTCTTTTCAAAATTAAAAAATTAAGCCAAAAACATATGATTCAAAAAACTGAAAACCTAAATAGAGATTCAATAGCATTGACAGGAATACTTTAAGCTGTGAGAAGAATATACCCTTTAACAGTACAAGGTCAAATTTTAGAACTCGTTGCTAAGAATGCTAATAATACTAAGACTTAGGCAGGTTTGTGAGAAATCTTAAGGATTTGCATAGATGTTGAGAATGTCCACATTTCAACTGCAAAGGATTAAGAGATAATCAGAAGAGGATGGCTGAAAGCATGTCTTCATGCCAGCTCCCTACAAGATTTCTTGCACTTCCCTTTGAAAAAGATTATACTGGTGCCTGAAGGAGACAGGCTAATATCTCTGTCATTGCTCTGGTTTGCTCCAGTTGTTTCTGTATACCTACTTGCTTGGTGAACAGTAAGAAATTCACTTGCAATAACAGGATTGAGTTCCAAATGGCTCACCATGCTGATTATCTAATGAGCACAATTATTCTTTAATCAACATGATGTAGTTTTAAGCGAGAGACTTTGGAAAAGCAAGTCTGGAAAAGGAAGCTGACAGAATTTAACAGGAGCTTGTCACTAATGGTAAGAACTAGCTGCTTCAGAGAATCAGAGCAAAAGATGGTTAAAAAGGCTCAAAAAAATATAATTCTCATTCATTCAGGACCAAATCCACCCAGAAAAGACATCTGACTTGTTCCCTGTTTGTTTCACCACCCTTAACCTGTCCAGTGACAGCACCCCCATCGTGTCTTAATACCAAACCTCACTTCCTCATGTCCTGCCTTTGGTGAGTGATGTCTATCACCATCTATCTAGAGATGTTTCATGTATGGCAAGATATCTCAGGTTGTTCTTTTACAATCTACAACAGCCAGATCCGTAATTTTCTCATGGGTTGTGTCTTCTGTATCTGTCATTCTTGTGCTTTTTAAACGCTCCCTGATTAACCTGAATTTTGTTTAAAAGTGCAATGCCCAGACTGAGGAGATTTTTTCAGAGTCCTCTACCAGAGTAAAGTAAATGGAAAAAAACCAATACCTCTTTTATCATATGCATAGTATTTGTAATATTCCAAGTTAGCCTAAGTTAAGATACATTAATTCTTTTTACAATTTACCACCCTGGTAGAACAGAGTTCACAAACAAGAAGGGCAGTTCCATTCATAGTGCAGCTTTTACAAATTTAGTAACCAATTTTAAACTTTCTTTTTTAAAGAATGGCATCTTGCCTTATTGTACCGGTCAGAAACACCCCCTTTGAAGACTATTAGGTCTGAGTGCCTAGAAAAGTCAACATGGATTACTTACAGAACTCAATTTAAAAATACATATATATATATATATATATACACACATAACGGTTGCCTGGCTATCCATAGCTGCCCTCAGTGAAGGACGCTGGCCCAAGGGAACCCTGGACACCTCACCAAGCTCAGGTGCCGTGGGCGAAGCGAGGCGGGTTCTCGCAGACGAAGGGCGGCTCCCCGTGAGGAGAGACAAGGCGCAGTAAAGAGGCCAGGAGGCAAAGCGTGGCGAGAGGGGAACTCCCCGTGAACTCCTTTATTGAGGGAAGGACTGTACACCCTGGACAAAAGCAGATCCCGAGGCGAGAGCCGAGGAGGACCGGCATGCACGACCTTATAAGGGGTACAGACATGAGAGGGGTGCCGGGTAGTCAGCCAATGGAACATCAGAGGGTAGGAGGGCACAGAGTCCAAGGACAAATCAAATTTTTACAAGGGGGTGGAACATAGACATCAATCAAGCCTGAACCAACCACTCGACGCATTTGATGGAACTTTCTAGAAGAAGGGGCGGGGTTTATACTGTGGTGCCGCCCATGGAATCCCCCTCCCAGGAGGAGCTTTCATCCTCAGGGGCGGGGTCGGAGGCAGTGTCAGAGTGACAGACAGCTGCCACATTTGGAGCCTGCCCTTCCACATATAACCAGAGTTTTGACTGTAGGTTCTAATTAAGTGAGCTTATTATTTAATAATATACTAAGAAATCATATGTATGAGAGAAAAAATTATTATAAGCTTCCAGCATCACCCAAATTTTGGTATTTTTAAGCAATTTTTTATACGATTTACTTAATTCAGCTAAATATATTAATCCAAACATGCTCTCCTTTGAAATAAAAAAATCCCACCAGATTTTCAACATTTTTTAGAAAAAAAAATACCCTGCTTAGTAAAATCTTTACTTTCCCTTTCAATTTCTTCTTTTTTGTCGCACAAGGCTCAGAGGTGGGAAGGGGTGAAAATTGTGGCCCACAGATATGATTTGTTATTATCCAGGTTACAGTTCTTGTCTCTGACTCTCACACCTGTGGAAGAAGTGGTTATTACAAACTCCAACAGTTAAAGCCAAAGAAGCAAGAGTTTCATGCCTAAATATTTATCCAATACAGTCACTGTACAGGAGATGGCAAGAACATGGACACATGAAAGTATCGGGGGCTGTTGTTATGCAGCAGCCATGAAATGTTATAACACAACCATGAATCAAGAAAAGTTTTCTGCCTTCCTTCAGATTGAATTTGTAGTAGAATATTTCTGTATGGTTGTCCTCCATCAGTATCACCATGAGCATGAATGACAGATAATCAAGGTTATTCTATGATTTACTGCACCAATTTAGCTTTCATGTTTATTTCTATTTTGAGATTGGTTTCCTAGAGAAAGTAAGTTTATATGACCATGCTGACTGGGTATATGTTTGTGTTCTAGATAAATCTCTTAGTCAGTGGGAAAAAAAAGCAAAAAAAACCCCATTGATCTCAGATTAGTTCATTTCCTACAATTTCTGGGAAATGAGTAGCTGGGAAGAAGACAGAGACCTCCTGAGCACCACCTATAATGAAAAGGCTGCAGCATGACCAGGGAGCATGACTGACAGCTTAATCTGTCAACTCAATAACTAAAATGTCTTGATTCTGCATCTGTGCTGCAGCCTGGCTCTGGGTCTGTGGTTATCATGAATGGCAGCATGACGGAAAGGAGAACAAATTGTCCATCTCTAATGACACAGAACTCTTTTACAGCTCTGCAGTATCACAAATGTGTTTTGGTGAAGATTAGTGCAACAGGGATTTGCGATTGGACTAGGACATACCTCTGAATAACCAGCCTCTTGCCTGTCTTTTGAAGACATAAAATCATTTCTCAGAGAGGTTCCTGCTGGCCTCATATCCTACTGTGCTGCTTAATGGATTATCTGCTATATTACATAGGAGAGCAGTTATTTCCTGCTACTCAGTCTACAATAAATTAGGTTGTAATTTGCTTTATAAAGAACTTGACAAATGAGTGATGTGAGAAAATGCTACACATTACAATGGGTTTATCCATTGTTCCTAACTTAAACAACTTAAGCAACATTTCTCTGGTATCTTATCAAAATATTATGTCCTTTTAACTTTTAATTTTTTTTATCAGTGAATACAGCCATCCTGTTTCCCATCTCTGGTGGTAAAAAGTGGTTAAATGCAACTTCAACCCTCAGCCTGTCTCCATAGCAGAGGTGCTCCAACCGTCTGATCAGCTTTGTGGAAAATTTTCTAGAAGAAAGTGTATCATGATCTGAAATCTTGAGAATGCAATACTGAAATCTAAAGGCAAACAGAAAGTACCAGAAAGTTCTGAATGAGTTTCAGATATTAAATTAAATCTGGTCACAGATTATAAACATTCAAATTATAGAACATATTAACGCTATAAAGCATAGCTGAAAGAAGAATGAATTACTTCACTAGAGAAAATATATCAGGTCTTGAAGGAATGGAGAAACTAGTTACAGAAGAACTGCCCTCACTTGTGTAACAAGGTGAATATACAAATTAATTTCTTAGCATCATATTAGTACTTCTCCTCTATCAGTTAGATAAGGGATATAGAGTATGTTATGGGTAATGCTTACATTGTGCAACGGTGCTGTGAAACAAGGTAATATTTTACAGCGAGAATCAGTACACAGATTAAACTACTTATCTTAATGTAACAGAGTCAGTGATACAGATGAGAACAAACAAACAAAAAGATAATTCTTGACTCCAGCTCCCAGGCAGTAATCACTAGGCAAGATGAATTGCCAGCTTTGCAAAACTGTGATGAAACTATGTAGCAGCTCTGAAACCAAATAATTTTACAATCTGTATTTCCCTAATGAAATGAAAATCCAAGCGACTCCCCATTTTGTGAGCTTGATATGTGTCATCTTCTGTCACCTTTAGATGTACACACTAGAGTTTCATATTGGTTCCATGAGAAATATAGGAAAGACCCTTTCGTATGAAGGTGAGAAATCCCTAACTGTCAAAAGAGCTGCTATAGAAACAACAAAAAAATAATATAAAGTACATCAAATGGTGGAAAAATAATTGCATGAAAAAGTAAATACAACTACACAGGTTTTGTGTATTTCTGTATTCATTAGTCATGTCCTCCATATGTTCCATGATAAGAATTTCCAGTGCAAGTTCTGTAATGATTTTAATGAAAATTTAGTACAGCCATAGTGAGCATAATACAAAGCTACACACAAGCACCATAAAAGGCTATAGTGCAGGTTTTCTGTGATATGAGATGTAAAAAATCATTCAGGACCTCAAGATACAAGTAACCAACTGAAAATAATCAGTCATCTTGGTGATTCTTTGTATCTCCTTTTCAATTTCTAAATATTTTGGATTACTTACAGAGTAATTTTCTTTGGGAACAACAGAAAGAAATTTTTCTAATGACATCATTATGCTGCAATTTGCCTACAATAGTGCTGAGCATATTCTTACTCCACCTTAATTTTTTTCAGATTTTCAATTACAGGACTTTTTTTTTCACCCTAGGTAGGAATGAGAAGAATGCTGTAAATCTTTACATTGTTCAGAGAAACAAAAGGAGTTCCAGTAGTGTTTTTCCCTCCATCAAGACCCTGTACTGCTATCTCCACTTTAAAATAAGAGAAATTTAATGTGGTGCTGCAGTAATCTAACCTCTTATTTTCTTTCACATTTCAGATCTGTTTGTGGGGTACAATGCAAAGTGCAAGTAGCTAAAGAAGCTCTGAACAGCTCTCTCATTCTCACTTAGTTGTTCAGCGGATGGACATGCCAATACTCTTAATAAGGCTTAATCCAGTTCTGAGCACCAGCTGATATATTGGACCTAGCCTGTGTCAGGCTCTGCATTATTTAATTGCTACAAGAGAAATGTATTCTATCTTGATCTCCTCAAATATTGCTGCCAATCAAATGTAGTATAATAAAAATGCTTTTTTTTTCCGGTAGCTGTAGTTACAACAGGAAAAATATAGACTTAGCATGAAAGTCCCTGTGAGACTGTGTTTATGTTGTCAAATATCTTTAGCAGGATCAGGTACCCTTTCATCCATTTTGACAATCAACCACACTTATTTCATTATCTGCAAGTATTTATCTTTTTCCATTATTATAATTATGAGAGAACCATTCATAAATTTAATATCACCTTACTAATGATAATTTTTATAAATTCTTCTCCTTTAAGTTTTTCAAAGTAATTTCTTTCAAGTGTCTGATTGCTTTGAATAGATGAAAAATAAATGGCAAGTTACAGCAGAACTAATTTCTTAACCGTGACAGATATTTTAATTATTTAAACAGCTTCTCTCCAAGGACTTCCTTTCATTAGGGTAATGTTTTTGTAGGCAGGACTCTCTGCATGAGGATTTGTGAAAGATTGAACTCTGGGTATTGTATATCTCACAGAAATTTTATCCTCACACAGTCAATAAAAATAAATATATAAAAAAGCTAATAAAATCTACTCCAGACATTTCTATTGCTGAATCTCATCTTCCTTTCCTCAGTATTATGGTGATGATACCACTTTTAATACACATACTGAATTTGTTTTCTTTTATGCTTCCTGTGTTTCTGAATGGATTATGAGGACTTGTATTATGCTAGGCCTTGTGAAGGGGGCACAGAATCTCTCTGAATATGGATAGGGACAGTTTCTGTCTATTCTTCTGGGCTCAGTTAGAAATAAATCTTGGATTCAGCAATTGTAGAAACAAGACTCACCCATGAGAGAGTCCTATGTGGCCTTACCCCAACAATTCCACAGCCACACACAAGCACCAGCTTCCTCCCCTTGCGCCCCACAGCTGAGGGAGGCATTTCTTGCACAACCACCCTACCCATAAAGCCTGGGACAGATCAGATCTTCAGGCTGGGAGAAGCTCCACTGCACTGATCAACAATTCCCATTTCAGCCTTCCAAGGTGCAAACACACTCAGTTTCTCACAAATCAAAACTCAGTAGCTGCTCCTTGAGACATCATTTGCATCTGTTAACCCTGAAGAGGCTGTCAGAGACTTCCATTCTGTGGTAGAAGAAATTTTCAAAAATAACCTTTCAAAGTTTCCTTTTTTTGACACAGAGTATGGAGCATAGCAAAAAATTACCTTTTCTGAAGTTATTAATTATTTTAATCTTCATTGTCCTTTGCCCTGGAGAATAAAGAGAGCTTATTGTCCAGGTAAAGTCCGCATGAATTCCTGTAGCAGGTATCTTATTTCAACACAAGAACTACAGGATCCATGTTCAGAAATGATGACACCAATGATGACACTGAACTTCTGGAAAGAAATACTTTGGAGAAGCAGCTGAAAATAATAAAGCTTATGGGAAACTTGTAGCATTTTTCAAGGGAATCCTTGCAATTCAGAAGGTATTATTAAAGAAGCCCACTGAAATGCAGCACTATACCCCATAAATGGCCAGACTGCCAAACTTCCACACAAAACTTGTCACTAAGGACCCTGAAGCAGGGAAGAAGATGTATCTGACTGGAATCCTTGTAACTGCTTGGTTCAAGGACACAGATATGAATGTGAACCTGTCAGGAATATGTTCACTATTTGCCCATGATACATCTGGATACATCACTTTTTTCAGAAATGAGCCAAAGAAGCATCTGGGGATTGGGGTGCTGCTTGGCTGTGGTCATGTGTTGCAGCTTCACTTTCTGTTTCACAGGGCATAATAGACAGAAAGGAGAGGACACAGCAAGAATGGGCATCCAATTCATGTAAAGGCAGCCTTGCATCCCCTCTAGATGTTATACTAGTACATGAAAGCCTATGTATGCTTTTGTTTAGAACTCAGAGATTTGATCAATAACATTGATCATGCATCCATTGAGTCTGAAAATAAATATATTTCAGGCCACATGCAGGGACTGTAGTTAAACAGGGGCTTTTGACATGGAAAGGAGCAATTAATTTACCTTGCATTTGAGATATTCTGAAGTTTTCCATACAGATCACAGGAACCTTGAATTAAAAATGGTTTCTCTTGAATCTCAACTTTCAGGCATGGAAATCCAGCAGTATATCAGCTCTGAGAGATAAAGTAATAAAATCAGAGGATGAAAAACATAATTAATTCACTCTTTATATTTCTCTCAAAAAGATGAAAACCACTGTGAGTTATTGTGAGCATACACAGCCAACTTCAGGCATGACTTGCTTGCAAATTGGAAATTATCAACTCTGTATTTTTGAATTTTTTAACATTTTCTAAAGCTCTCAGTGTCTTTTTCACATTCATTGAGAAGTAAGTAAAGCCTCTTTTTGACACTGGTGTCATTACACTTGAGTAAGTGGAGGCGGATAATTTTTTTTGACAAGTTCATCCAGCAAGCTGGTAGGCTCCTGGACTCACTCTTAGGGCATTCTAAGTATAATTTAAAAAATATTACATTCTTATAAGTAATCTGTGACTTTTTCTCCCTGAGAAGGATCAAAATTTTCTTGGTTTTGCTTGCTTTGTGTAGTAACATCTATTTTTACTTGGTCAATATTCTAGGATAGCAAGTGCATTCTGCTATGGAGATACTCTGAGATTTTCTGTAGGGAAAACAGTAATCTCCAATTTCCATGTACAAATCTCAAACTGATTCTACCTGTCAGTACTTCATATTTAATGCAAACAAGCCCAGACTTCATTCAGAACTCTCTGGTCTCCTCCAGAATATTGAGGTAGGATTTATGGTTATTCAGCATTGAAACTTCAGTGGGGCCCTGTTTCAACACATTTAGTCCATCATAAGAAAGTGCAGCTGGACCACTGTGGTATAACATATAAATGTTTGTTAAGTATTAGTGTATTTTTGTTCATCTTTCTTGAAGAAACTTGTCCAGTTGGCACAGTATTGCAGAGAATTCTGTGTGCAAACTGGAATTCCTTGAGAAGCACTGAGTTCTCTGACCTCAAGAAGACAATGTTATTTTTGAAACACAGTGATAAAAATCTAAATGCAACAATGCAACCCAAATTAGTCACAATGCTTTGTGCATTTTTGCTTGCTTCATTTTGTCAAAATGTAGTGAAAACCTCTAACCCGCAGGTTCAACTTCTCTTGTCACAAATTGGACACCGATGGATGTGGAATACTGACAGAGATGTTCAGTTGTAGGAAATTTGTGCATCACTGACTGAACTCACTCACAAGCTATTGCTGCATGTGAGTAAAAGGCCGTTTCCCATGAGTTCTCAGATACTCTGCTAGTTTTTTACATACGCCGCATTTGACACTTCAGTTCTCAAAGCAATAGAAAGAGATTTGTTTGTTTTTAACAGCAAGGTTTTAATGAGCTTAAAAATTCAAAACTGAAAGGATGTTTTACTTCTTCTACCAGGACAGTGTTTCGCAATGCCTGATTTTTTGTTTGCATTTTAGTTAAGCTCCTTACATTTATTTCATTGTACTTGCCTAAATTTCAAAATGAGACAACATTGTATTAAGAATCCTATGTTTCATTTTACTTTCTTATAATTAGTTTCTTTCTGGCAAAATGAAGCTTGCTACATCCTGGCTGCTTCTCATGGGCATGTTCCTGCTCCATGACTGGAATATATATTTGGCAGACTCCAGACAGAAGCCCTTTCACAAACAGATGTATTCCTGAGGTGCATTGTCTGTGTAGGGGCCCGAGAGGAGAGAGCTTCAGTAATTAGTGGTGGATTTGATTTACAGCCCTGGAAGAAACTTGGTCTGGCATAATTAACAGAGATTTATAGTCGTTAAGTAAGAGAAATGTAAGCCTATGTTTCTATAGTTATAAGCAGAAATATATTGGGTGTTATGGTGGAGGGCTTAGAGTATAATAATATGATTTTGTAATTTAAGTTAAGGATTTAGATGTTAGAGTAGAAGTACATGGGGGTACGTGACATGACAGGTCATTGGCTGAGAGACCTCTGCATTTCAGTGGAGAAGAGTTATAGCTGATAGGTCATTAGGTCAAAACAAAGTTTCGTTTTAAGTGCCTATTGGATTAGAAAGTTATAAAAAGCTGTGAAACTTTAAATCGTGTGACTATTCGCCATTTTGGAGGTGTATTGCTTAGACCCTTATGTCTTACGACTAATGCTTGCTTGTTGTTTTTAGTAATAAACCTCCTTAAACGCTGATAGTACCATCTCTTTAATTAATAAGTCCGACGCGTGGAGCTGTGCCGGGGAACAGCACTTTAGAGCAAGAATTTACGGCTTCTGAGAGTTGCTCTGATAAGCCAGAGATTTATAGCCAGAGCGACTTAGGGAGGGGCTCCGTGCCCCTCTAAAGGGGGTCCTAAACACCAACTAGTCCAGCAGTCCCCAAAGACGGCAGGCAGGGAGTCAGAAAACATCGACAGTCTGGAGGCAGGCTTTGAAAATACACAACCATTTTAAATTACTGTTACAATGAAGGAATTTCTGGGCTAATATTTTGTGAGATGGATTCACTAAACAAATACTGAATGCATTGTGTGGCTTTTACAGTTGCGAATGATGCTTTGAAAAAGCAAAACATTCTATATGCATTTGCCTGTTTATCTGGACTAGATACCAATTAACCAAATATTTCAGGATGCTATGTGCATTAAAAAGATATATTTGAAATATATAGAAAATAAATAAAGTCCAGTATAATAAAGATTCAATAATGATGGTAAAAATGTCTGTTCTAAGGACAGTGTTGACTGAATATTTCTTTTTTCTGCTTGGAAAAGAGAAGGTTTTTGTCATTGTATCATCCATAAAATGAGGAAACTCTTCTTAATTACTAAGCACAGAAAGTTTAAATATCAACTATCACAATTTTCAAAAATACCATTAGATCTGACAGACTGAATTGACCAGATGGACTTTTCCAAAGATAAATAATATCTTCTTTAAGGAAAAAGGCATATCACATGCTTAGAATGTTAAAGTATAAATTGTACCTTATTTTTTACAACATTGTGTGTGTTGTGTTTATTTTTAGGGAGAGCTTTCAGTGAGTAGCAAACAGAACAATTATTTACTGTAACAACTCATTGGTCATGCAATTGAAATAAGTGTCATGGGATATGGCAGATTCTTCATCACTTGAAAGCTTTAAATCAAAATAATATTTTGTTTTAAGGTGTTTCTTGCTCAAATCATTTTTTCTATGACTGTGGTTATATTGAAGTTTCTCAAGATTATCAAAGTATTTCTGAGGAGTTTTTTTCTAGATTTCACGATAAATACTACATGAATAAACAAACATATCTTGGAATAAAGGCACACGTCATGAAGCGATAAGGTTTAACTTCCATATGAAAGTAGTTTTGGGTTGCAAACAAAATATATTGCACTCTTCTAACAAGTGTAAAATTAGCTGTCCCTAAATCAGAACTACTCTCTTTCCTCACTTAATATGAGCAGGTTTTGGGTTTAAGGCTAGTTTTATGAATAAATGTTCAATATAATGTGATTGAAGGATAAATTTGCATTCTAACTGGTAAAGTAAATTTGACAGTACACATGTAAACATGACAGGACCATAGTAATTAGACTGGTTTTGGTATAGCAGGCTTTTAAGATGCTTTTATTACTCTGGAATTAGAGAAATGGTCCCAAACTCAACACCTGGTAAATTTCTTATTTCAAGTATTTTCAAAATATCCATACTTTAAAAAAAAAAAATCTATTAACTACATTTTTTTACCCCCAGAGAATTATGAATTACCATCTGAATCTAGGAAAAAACCTCTCTTGTAGGACTATCTTCAAAATTATTTAGAATGTCAGATCTTGAATCTTGAACTTTATTGCATACCTTTCAATGAAGTGGCAGTAATTTGCATTCCTTCGTGGGTAAATCTGGTTCTAGTGTGATTTTTGTGATGTGTTTGATCAGTGACCTTGGACATGCCTGAGCCTATTGAACATATACTGGTTACCTTAGCACTTTAAAACAAATATTTCTACCAGCACAAATTCTCTTTTTTGTGGTACCTGACACTATATAAGCATGTGCTGATCTACAGGAGAAGATTTGCATCTTCTCTGACATGTTTCAAGTATTTCACCTCCATTCCTCACTTTAGTTTTCTGGATTAAATACTATGTGGAAAAGGTAAACTGATGCCACAGGAAAAAAAATTAAAAAGTAAGAGGGGAAAAACTTGTCTGAAGTTAACGTCTTTTAAAATATTGACAATGAGAATCTGAAGAGTAATTGATTTTACTTTTTGAGAGACAGTTTACCTTTGCATTGTCACAAATCCAAGAAGTCTCCCCTCAGACGGAAAGGAAATAGTTCAAAAGGGCCAGACACGCTGGTAACAGCACATGCATTCCCAAATGCTAGTTTCTATCCTCCCCTCAAAGACATCTGAGAGATTGAGTGTGCTCCTTTCTCTCTCCTTTAGGATTAATATCATCAATCACACCAACAGGGAAACAAACTTAGAAATTCAGGTGTTTGAGCTGTCTCCCAGAAAATACCCTATGTTTCTTTTAAGCTGACCAGAAATGAGTTGGCAGAAATTGCTGGTTAGCTCTAGGGCAGTGAAGGAGCAGGTTTGTCAAGTATTAATGAATTCCATGTCCTTTTGGAATGGCAGAGCATAAAAATCTACTCTAGATGAAGGTGAGAAATTGAAAAATATGCACTGCCAAAAGCCTGGAAAAATTATTGTACCTTCTATGCTACCATTCAAAGTATTTATTAATCAGTAGTAACAATCTTCACTTTTTAAGTTAAAAATTATGTTTTTATTAGGTTTCATGATAAATATGCCATAAACAGATTAACACATCATGAAGTTACATAATTAGTTTTCTCAAATATTTTATTTTTAATTGGTAGTCTAGTTGTCATTACTTCAAAAATTATACATGGTTTCTGTTTTATAAATGGAATATTAGGCAGTTCTTGGCTGGAGATGGTAAGAGGTACTGAGTGAGCTGTAATGAGCTGATTAGGAACTCCCAGTGGGGCTGGAAAATGAAAAGCTGAGTCATATTTTCTACAAACTGTTCCACTGTATGGAAGGGAATAATTTTGCTAAACTGTTGTTGCTCAAAATCTGTTGTTTAGGTCTGAATTAATTATCCCAAACTGCATTTTGAACTTAGTGGACAAAAAGAGGATTTTCTAAAATTTGTGCTGCTGACCTGTTTTGGATCCCCTTTTAACATGAGTTCCTTGTTTTTCTTCTCATGAGACAAATTTATTCAGATCAGTCAGTGACCTTCCAGATGAACCTTGATCCATGCGTTCCTGGCAATTTACTAAACCATCAAACAGTTCTCATGGCCAAAATTAGAATTAAAACTGAGATGTTTCAATATGTACTATATTCAACACTCTGCCAAAAATGGCAACAGGTATTTACCTGACATCACAGTATTTGTCTACATTACATTACATGCAATGACATCTGATTTTTTTATACCACTTGCCACTGAACCATCTTGTGCTCTTTTTTTTTTTTTTTAATAAAGTACCAAGGAAGCCTGAGAGTTTTAGTGGCTTTTTATTTAATGAAAAATACTGGAGAATTCCCATGTTCATGGAAGTCTGCCTTGAGAAAGCTCTGCTCTGGGCTCTAAGCCGTACCTGAGTCCCAAGGAGAAATGCAGCAAGGACACAGAGAGACATTCCTGTCACAAGTGATTACCAGGACGTATATGCAAATGGAAGCTAAAAAATAATAATCCTGTTAGTTGCTCTTGATGCTCAGGACTAGCAGTTCTAGATCAGCTAGGAAGTCCAAAGAATAGAGAAGAGAAACAGAGGTGTGACCAAGGCTTCATATGCTCCAAGTGGATGGAGAAGATTTTTTCAGCTCTATTCCTCATCCTGCTTTAATAAAGTGACTGATCAAGTGATCAAGGATCAGATACTTCTAAAAGAGAAATTTTGAAAGCAAAGGGGACAGATATTTCTCAAATTA
Source organism: Monarcha castaneiventris obscurior (assembly GCA_026261815.1). Classification (NCBI taxonomy): domain Eukaryota; kingdom Metazoa; phylum Chordata; class Aves; order Passeriformes; family Monarchidae; genus Monarcha; species Monarcha castaneiventris. Next base: position 26,463,080 of record JAMPIT010000624.1, on the reverse strand, counting down.
TAAAAGATAACAATTTGAAATTATTTTTTTAAAATCTTAGCAGCTGAGAAAAAATACTAATCAGGGAGAATTCAATCTCAGATCTTCTGTCATACAGAATTTTGAGTAATATTTGCATTTACTTCTTTGACATAATTGATAAGATTTGTAGGAACTAGCTGCTTTACTTCTATGCACAAATTGATTTTTGTCAGGAATCTCTCACAACGTAAATGAGAAAACTAATTCAGTTTTGTTTTTCAAAGCTTTTATTCCTCACAGGACTTGATTAATGTGTTGGTAGAGAGTTCATTTTGATCAACATTATAACACATTATGAGAGATAGCAAGTTGCAAATCTCTTAATGAGTTCTCTGTATTTCCTTTTTGTGAGGCAGAAAATAGCCCAGAAGTTAGGACTTCTTAAGTGGTATGTGGTATTTACTTATTTGTTCCCACTTACAACTAGCATAAATGGATTTAAAAAAGGCTCATGGAATTTATGTGCCCTTCTGTTTAAGGCTATGGGAGCATACATTACTAAGGTTTCTGATTCAAACCCATCGAAAATTGATTAAATCGTTTTGCTTCCAATAAACACGGAGAGGGCAGGACTGGTTGTTTAAATATTATATTAAATTATTATTTGTATATCAAGTAGGGGAACAGCAGCCATCACAAGTGCATTAACCAGGTAATCCCCACTCACTAGTTCTAAAGGAAGCCCACAGAGATAGAGGATGACTCACTATGAATTGCTGATATAAAGAGGCTGAAGACACAAAACCTGTTATCCTTTAATTAACATCCTAAGAAGCTGTGATGTCAGGTTTTAGCAGTGAGAGTGAAAAAGCTATTAGTTTCTATTAGCCATTAACTTTTGACAAAGAGAGAGAGCGAAAGAACGTGTGTACACCTACAGTGTCCCTAGAGTTAAAAAATTTTCTGGATTAGACATATTATTATTGTTTATGTATTTTAACTAACTATTTGAGATGCCCTCTGCAGAGTGCTCTTGATCTCATTAATAGATTCAAGATTAAATCAGTTCTTTTACCCACATCTTCTTTGTTTTCTGCTACACCTTTTTAACATTTATGTACCTACTTATTCTCCTGTAAGCAACACAAATAAAACCCGTGAAATGTATCTTTCTCTCATACAAAACAGTGTCTGAATTTTTATTGTACGTGCTAAATGTCAGAAAACTGGAAACCTCTTTATCCTTATGGAACAGCTATTTTTGAATGGCTTTGCAGACTTAAGTTTATAAAAAGAGTTTTGTCACAGGTTGGGAATGGGGTCTGGTACTAAACCAGCTTCCTTGGAAAGTGACAGCCAAGGTAGCATTCAAAAATCAATTCAGGCCTCTGTCTCCTGTGTTGTTCTTAAATCTTATTAATTCCTACAACATTTTGAGCCAAATGGACCTGCTCAAAACAGCAGGCTGCTTTATGGGTTGCTTGGAAACACTACAACAGTCTGCTCTGATACCTGCCTAACCTCAATCAACAATCTCCCTCTTCTGGGAGTTGCAAGTTAACCTTAAGAATCAGCCTTATCTCCTGCAGTGTTTACTCAGAATAAGCCTTGTCCCAGGGAGACAAAGCTCTTACAACCCTTTACCTAAAAAAAAAAAAAAATTAAAAAATTTAAAAAAAATATAGAAAGGGAAAATAGAGAATAATGCACTGGGAATGAGACTCAAGGAATACATGCATGTAATTCAGTTAGACATTAAAATACACATTTCTTCAAAGGGAAGTTTCCAGCCTCTCTTTGAATACATGACAGATGATCAAATCTACTGGGACATAGAACTTTCCTAACTTACAGATTAGCTCAGTTCAGCTGGCCTTGTATAGTGCTGATTTGGAGTGCTGTCCCTGGTGTCCTGTCACTCCTCAAAAATAACTCAACTGTTCAACAAGTCCCATTTTACAGCTGTTAGCATCTTGTGGATGCTTCTGTCTGTCTCAAATCATGTGGATGCCTGTATGTGGGCAGATGAATGTAGCTCTGCAAGTGGACTCGAGCTCTGAAGGAAGAAGTTTAAGGAAAGGTGGACAGTAGAGGCAGTGGAGATCTAGCAATTAGTCAGATCTAGGAAGCAATTAGCTGACCTGGTCTGCTAGAGGCTGAATCAGCTCCCTAAATTTAGGTGTCCCGTGCTGTTTTTCATACTCTTGTCTTTTCAAAATTTTGCACAAAGCTGAGAGATGTGACATAGGACCCACACAAAGCCAGTATTTTTCAGGAACAGTAGATGGAAACACAATGTGCTTACATGTTTCATAAAGCAGTAAACATCTGAGTTGAGCCTGCTGTTGTCTACAGTGCAGTGAATCCTCCACGAGCTTCAGTCAACTGTGTTGACTTAATTGCCTTAGCAACACAATTTAAAAAAATTTACACACTTAAATCACATGTAGAAACTCAAAACATATCCTAACATGTACCTACATCCCACTGTAGACATTCTGTCAAGGTCTGGCTTCTGAAAAGAGAAATTTGAACATAAATTTAATGGAAATAATATTTCCATTCTAAAAAATTCATTAATTTAGGTTTTATACCTGTTTGTTATAGTAAACAATCTATTTTCCAGACTTTGCTGCTGGGAAGTCTTAGTTCACTTCTTGTTTCTGATATCTAATTGTTGTATTGGTATTTTTTCTCTTATTTTCTTTCTTGCTAGCCTGATTTTGTCCACATAAAGAGAAAATCAAGCCTGTATTAATTAGAATTATATTATTTATATATTCTTTTGTAAAAAAAATTTAAATATCATCCTTAGGTCTGTTAGAATAGATTAAAATTTAAAAGGGCTTGGAACATAAAGGAAAAATTTTAAGACTAGCCTGAAACTTGTAAAATATATTTCTTCTGAAATAAAAAATAAGATGGGTTATTTCTGACAGCTCAAGGATGTCATGCCCTGGAGCATCCACTAAGAAGGCTTATAAAAAAAGATGACCTTTGGATACTTCAGACCATAAAGCTACTCATAGCTTAACACTGTATCACAATTTCTTCTAAACCTTGAAAAAAGATTGTGGAATTTGTGCACTGTAAAAGATGACAGAAGATGAAGAAATCATGGGTTTCCTAACTGACAATCGAGGATCATTTCCAATAAAACATCAAGATGACAATCCTTATCTTTCAAAACCTCAAGACAGGTTATCTTATCAAGTCCGTGGGCAGCAGTCTAGCACCCAAAACATTCTAATCTTAATGCCACTGGAGGAAAGATTTCATCTATATGAAAATACAGACTAAAACCTTCTCCTTGCATAAGTCTTGCTTTTATTAACAACCAAGTACAGACAATAAAATAGCTTCCCAGTATGTCTGTCCACAATAAATATTTGTTAGAATTATAACTGACATTTTACAGATACCTATTTCAAATTTTCCTCTTTTTTCTTTTAAATTGGCTGCAACAGTTCACTGTGGTACTGGTCGTGCTCTTGAATTACATTGGGAAAGGTAATTGATCTAGATTGCCAATATACTCCATTCTATACTCAATTATTCAAGTTGAAAAACTTAGTAATGACTTTAAACAAAGATAAGCAAACATAACAGAACACAGGTATTGTGTTCTCGTTGTTCTGTTTTTAAGTAGGGTTGAAACAGATAAGAAAACTATATCTAAGCACAGTATGAGTGTGTTTCATGGGGCAATTGTTGCAAAGTGATATCTCTTTCCCATCCTACTTGCTGTGCCTGCAAATCATTATCCTATATATGAAGAATCTTGTTGTAGAAGATGTAGAAACACTTCTTTTTCTGTTTGCCTTTGTCTTCTGTGAAAGAACAAGGGATACTGAACAGAAATGATAGTTGTATAGCGACAGATATGTACAGAAGGAGACAAGAGTAGAGACAAATATGCACTAATTTGAATTAATTTCTCTTTCTTCTAAAATATTTCCATTTAATCCTGTTAATAGTCTCCTTCTTCAATCACTAAGCAATAGCTTCTTTTATTCCTCTGTTGTTAATTACAGAGCAGCCTGTTATGCAATGTTATTAAAATATGTCACGGTAAGACAAACTTTACCAGTCAGTTCTGAGCTTTCTGGAGGAGATCCAGACTTGAGAAACTTCCTTTCTGTTATTATCAGTGCCAAAAAAAGAGAGGAAGAACAGGAAGAGTTAGAGAAATACAGTACTTGGCATAATGTGTTTTTTCTAGAGATAAGCACAAGATTTCTATCTGAGTCTCCTCAAAGGTATTCAGAGTAACCAGACACCAAAGTTGGCAATGAGGCAGTTTCCACTGCAAAAAGCAAAGGGCAAAAGAAAGATAAATACAGTAGAAAGTTTTCAAGAATATTCTCTGTGATAGAAGTAGTTCTTGTTGATAGGATGCTTATATCCTGTTTCCATTTTTAAGCATGAAAAATATTTTAAGGAGCTAAATTTATTAACTCTGTTTATTTCCTTACAAATACTGTGACTGTGTTGAATTTCTTCCTGGAAATCCTTTGGTTGACATTTCAGATTATGTTTTGCATTCATTGATTTCAGATTGATTTATTTTTGTACAAGCTGGCAGTTTGCATGCAAGCAGCAACTGTAAGAAAATGGTGGGACTAATATATCAAGTATGTGCTTAGGGAAATGAGGAATAAGGAAAGAAAATAGCTAGAAATTTATAAGAAAGGATTTTTAAGATATGTATCTTCTAATAAAGAATATGATTTAGTGTACCCCAAGAACAGTGAAAGGAAATTTTGGGCAATCTCCAAGGAATTTGGGGTCATTTGCAGTTCGATGCAGCTGTGTGCACTTGAAGAGCTGGTTTTGAAGTTTTTCCTTTTGATACCTATTAGTCTATTTTCTCAGATTACTGTGCAACATGTATTTCAGTTGTCTTCTTCCTGACAGCAATGAAACATTTTAAGAATACCAAAACCAACTGTGTTCTGAGCAACAAGGGGAATCAGGAGGGACAGGCTTGTTGCAAATTAGAAAAGATGCAAAAAGTCACAGGTGAACTTTATGCGCTGAAAAGAATAATTCTAAACAAAATATTAATTAGCAGGGGACGCAGTCAGGGCAGTTGCTGGATGAATGAATGGTTCACAGGATATCTCCCCTTTCCACTCTGAAAAGGTATGGAAAGTTTGGAACAGAAGTAAAGGTTACAAATGCTGAACTGGGAATGGTAATTATTGTCTTTCTATCTTGTTTTTTTATCATGAGAAAAATGAAGCTTGCACTATGACAGGATTAAAAGAATTTGTCTTGTTAGATCAATGACTGGAATACTGAAATGTGATATGCAAGCACAAGTTGTGAGTCTAAAGTTCCTTTTTCCCTTCTAACTTGAATTATTTACTGCAAAGACCAAATTGTCTTTATCAGTGGATTGAGACTTGGGGTTTTACTCCTGGATCTGGCCATGATATACTGAATGCTTCTGAGAAACTGAATTTTGGAATACCCATTCTGTAATCTGGGATTTTCAAAATGTACCCGTAGTGTCGACCATGTCTTTCATGAAACACTGCTACGATTAGCACATGAAATCCCACTATTTTGGAAATTTTAATACCAAGAAATGTTAGAAATTGGAATCAGTTAATATAATAACACTATCTAAAGCACAAGTATATCCTGACACAAACTATATTCAAATTCAGTTTAGAAGTATTGAATATGGAACAGCAAAGCCAAAGGGTCTCTCTGAACGTAATTTTAGGTAACAAGAAGCTTAAAAGAACATATTAACCTTTTAAATCACAGAAAATTGTTTTCCTTTAATCTTCATTTTAGTTATTACCTTTACTTTTTCTATTTTATTTTCTTCCCTTCTTCTTTTTCCGGATTTAATTTTCACTTTTAATAAGAACATAGAACCAGGAGTTTGGTCTTGGCTTGCAAATCTACGATATGAAGTAGGTTCAAAAATCAGGCACCTCATTCCTCCTTGAAGTGATGGTACTGCTCAAGTAAATTTAGTGGAGGATCATGAGGCAAGACTTGCAAAGACTGACTTCCCTCTTGCCCAGTATATGATAATCCAAATGAGACTTTGTAACTTGATGGAAAGAGCGTTCCAATCTTAGTGTTTCCCAGGCTTGTTTTGGTTTTAATTTACAAGTAATCTGAAAAGCTGTTCTGGAAACACCTTACTGATAATTGTAGCTTTCAGAAAGGAATAATTTTTGTTGTCATCAGATCTGATTAAGATCATTGCAAACTAGAAAAGTCAGAATTAAAAAACCCAACAAGTTAACACAGTGAGGCTTTAAGTTCTTGACTGTAAGGTAGGTAACTGATGTAAGAAAGGCACGTTAAAAAGGAGACTGTATATTTCAATGTCTGAATCAAATCTCGCCCACCATTTAGTTTCTTCATTGAGTAACTTCCCAGCGCTGATTTAGTTTTAGCTGCTATTACAGCGCTGATTTAGTTTTAGCTGCTATTACTCTAATCATTGTTCAGGGCTGATTGTCATTGTGTACTAATTAGTGCTTAAGGGGTTCCTGTTCCTTTCAGTATTTCTTTCTTCCCTACTAGATTAAATTAATAAAACTTGCAGGTTTAGTAGTTACTATTTACAATCCTGTAAAAAAAAAATCCAATGAAATGTAGTGTCTATGGGAGCAGAAATGTACACAAAGCATCTATGATAAGTTTTCTTACACCCAGGTCTTCTTCCTATCAGGGAAAGCTGTTGCTCTTGAAACCTTTCTGGCTGCTTTATTTCCAGAAGATTTGTCTTAATCTATAAAACTGTCTGGGGTTTCTTGTAATATTGCAAAAGAATTATTCTATATACAATTTTCATGCTTTCATGATACAAGATATTTTCATTTTTAGAGAGATCTCATGAAGTATAATGATACAAATGAGAACTTGACTGCCAGCTCAAGTGCTTTGCTTTTCTTCATTTATGATTTGGAGAGTTTAAGGCTGTCACACGTTCCCTCTGATGCCATGCAGCAGTTCTGCTGCACACTGCTCCGTTAGCCTTGATTTGCTTTCAAGTCCACTTGCCTGTAATCTGTTGACACTGCAGCCTTCTGTCACCCAAGACATCGACGACATATTCTGCACTTGCTAAACTCTGATTTAATAGATTTGAATTTGTGGTTTTATTTTTCTATAAACATTTCAGTAGAGATTATAGCTAAATAAGCAAAACTTCTATTGCTTGATCCTTACAATAGCATAATGTCCCCATTAGGTGACAAAACCTGCAGCTTGCTAAAGGTTAACATTTTTACTAAAAACAAAGAAAATAAAAAGAATGCAAAACCCTTATCCCATTTCTTTCTTTCCTTCCTCCCTTCCCTATTTGAATAATCCTTTCTAAACATGCTGCTTGGAGCACTGATGCAAAATTCAAATATGCTGTCAAAGTTGGATGAGCTTCTTTTACCTGTTCAGAATGTTGATTTCCTGGATGTTTGTTTAGGGAGGTTTTGTAATGCAGAAGTCTTTATAATGACAGTTAAAATGCTGCTGAAACCTGAGGAAATAGTTTGCCTATCCTGTTAATAAAATACTAGTCCTAGACACTGGCCAGTTAATTGTAGCATCACCTGTAGGAGAGCGTGTTGTGTTCTTTGGTCCTTCTCGAGTTGTACTCCTATGTGAACTGCTTCACCTGCTCCTCTTGGCCATTTGGATGCTTTAACTTTCAGACTCTCTCTCTCAATGTTTCTATAAGAAAATTTCCATGGGTCTTTAGAGATGCTGCTTAAAGTAGGTATATTGAATGTAGACAGGAGTCTACATTCATTTGATTGGTCTCTGGAAGATATTTCCTACATCAATTGGTATAAAATGGAAGAAGTTGAATCAGAAGAAGTCCTATATTTGTCCTAGATCCTCTCTGTCCTTCAGCATTGTGACCTCAGGAGATCTGGCAGTATCTCTTTCTCAAATCGAAGGTGTGAGATACGCAACACACAAGAGCACAAGACTTGTATTTGCATGACCTTGTGGGGTTTTCCAGGTGTTTTGTCTTCAGTTCTCTTCTCCTAGATTTAGGGCCATCACCTAAGTATAAGCAACGCTTTTGAATTAAATCTGTTTTATTTGCCACAGGCATCCATTCAGTCCCTATGGGATGCTCAGAAGATGAGACTTGCATTGTAGAGTTCAGTATTGCAAAAAGCTTTATCTGCACAGCCTTGATAGTTTTAGTATCCAAGATTTTCGGTTATATTTTTTATAAAACACCATGTTCTATGTACATCAATCGAAAGTCAGTTATTAGGAAAACACAGGTTTCTCCTCTTGCCTGTTATCACAGTGTCCTCTAATTAAACCCACACTGTTTGAACCTACTGAGCACTCTCCCGGATCATTTGATCACCTAAACACTTGTGCCTTTTCATTGGTTTTGTAGTCACCTGCTTTCCTGATCTGCTGCTTCTCTTAACCTTTTCCAGGCTAAAAGATGCAAGGATGGCTAATTTATATCCCAATTAAGTCTACCTTCCTTCAATTCCTGTGGAGTACTGATCCCTAATTAATCTCTCTTTCATCTTGGCCTTTATACCTCCCTAAGGTGTTGACCCAGAAAAGGGATCTTTGGGCAGAGATGCTCAGACCTGTGTAAATTCTGCAGTGAGAGGGTGCAAATATTGTTCATCTGGAGCTGTAGTGCTAGAACAGTATGGCATGCACAGGTACTTGCAGAAAAGGCTGAGACACTAAAATAATGATGGAGACAATGTTCTCTTAAGGAAAAGAATAGGTGTGAGGAAACTTCATCAGGCAGCATAGTAGGAAATATCCGTTACGGTGATTTTTTTCATCAGTGCCCATATGTTGTTTTAATGAGTCTTAGAAACTCCATGATTCTGTAATACATTATTAAGTTGTGTATTGTCTTATTTAGAAATCATTCTATATTATGCATATAGTACTTGATTAATGAGTCTTAGAAATTCCATGGTTCTGCAATACATTATTAAGTTGTGCATCGTCTCATTTAGAAATCATTCTATATCATATATATAGCACTTGATTTCTGTCTGAATAGCACAAAAACATGGAATTGTTTCTGCCATGAGATAAAGATTTATGAGTCAGCTTGGGTCAGAGCACTGTTGTGAAAATGTTCATCATCTTTGACTCAAAAATAGTGATATTGTGTGCCAAGGCTTGATTAGATTTAACATTGAAAGGACATGTTGAAAGCAGCATAACATATCTCTTTTAAAACCAGGTATGCTCCAGAAAACGCTAAACTTTCTGGATATGCCAAAATATCTCCTGATGCCTGATATCATTGCAATATAATCTGGCATCAGATTATTTCTCAAAAATGATGTAATTATTTTAGAACAGTCTTCCCAAAACTTTGCATGTTCATGTTTTGACAAAACACCAAAATAGCTGGAGAAACTAGACAGTTCCTCAAAGGAAAGGGACATTGTCTCAGAAAATTCAATTTGCACTCATACTCAGATTTTGACAAGCAATTGCTGGGTATAGAATATAAATTAAAACATATAATGAAAGTGCGATGGTTGTATATGCTGTTAACTCTGAACTATTTTTGATCTAAAATTCACATTCTATCCTTTAAATATTGGCCCTAATAACAGGGAGTAATTCTATCTGATAAAAAGCATGGGATGGTGTACAGGCAGTGCTATAGTTTAAATAAGTTTAATTATTTTAAAATTTAATTACTAATTTCAAAGGCAAGACACCTGAGCTAAGAAATTAATGTGTGGTTACACAGAGGAGTTTAAACTAATCTTATCACAGACATTTTATAAATTAATCAGTCCTGGAATTAAAAATCCTTATACAGTGGTTTTGGGGTGTTGCAGTATATACACATAATAGAGTTTACATTAATATTCAGAATATGATTAGTGACTCTAGTTGATGAACACCAAGGAACAATAAATATGACCAATTAATCAATACAGAGGACAGGTTGCAATGAATGTGATACATTTTTTCATCAGTCTCTCATTTCAAATTTAAATTGATTCCCCAAACTGTGTTTCAAATTACTTGTTTTACTCAAAGTCAAGGAATTAGCACCTCAGTTTCAGATGGCATCTTCTACTTTCAAGAAATCAAACAACTTTTAAAGTTTTCATTGTCTTAATAATTTTCTGACAGCTGTATTAAGGCTTGTGCCATCTGGCTTCACTATCTGAGTCGGGAGTTCAGATTACAAAACTGTATTTGTAGAAGCAGTAGAATCAAATTCTTTCCTAAAGCCTTTATTCATAAAGACTGGAAACATGATGCTATCCACTGCAGCAAAAAGCTGGCTGCATTTTCCTGGTTAGGTGAAACTGATCTTTGCAAAGAATGAAACAGTCTAGTCCACTCTGTTATCATACAAGATACCAGGCTAAGAAGACTTCTTCACTCCTACAAGGTACTGCACATAAAAATAAATCTTAAAATAAGCTAGACAGGTTCACAACACCCTGTTATAATCAGGGAAGGGAATAACAGGGAGTAGTAGCTGTTTATCTGTTTTAAATAACATCAATTACTATTTGGCCTATAATTTCATGCTCATGGAATCATTCAGCACATTTCAAGTGTAGGTGGGTAGACACAGGGTTCTAGAACAATTTCAATAAACTCATTGGGAAATGTTTAATTGCTATATAGACCTGAGAAAAAAAATGCATTATTAGATTAACAATGGATGGATTAATGGCTTAGTAGCAAACTGGAATTGGAGTGTTTGATCACTAATGTACACTTGTTGTAGCAACTTGAGGCCTGAGTTTTTGTTTAGCACTAACAAATATCCCCCTATACATCTGAAGGTTCTATGGCATGATTAAGAAAGATATTGTCCATCAGTTTTACCAGACAGTACAAAATTTCACAAGCAGTTCAACTGGTTTAAAAAAAAAAAAAAAAAAAATCTGTTTTGAATGTAAATCCAACTGCTTAAAAGTTTTAAGCAGACTGGAGTCTATATTGAGAATATTTTGTTGTGAAAAATTTTGTTTTTCAGAGACTTTAGAATCTTGAGATCTTCTTGAGAGATCCAGAATGTTCTGAAATGAATGCTTCTCTTTCTCTTATATTATTTTGTTACCTGAAAAATAAACTTCATGTTTAAACAATTAAAAATAGATGGGAGTTGGGGGAACCACCTCTTCTGGAGCCATATGGGATTCAAAGTCAGAAGTTAAAATATGAACATTTCAATCACTTTTATTAATTACTAGTTAGAGGTGCCTTCATTAAACAATAATCATTGTGGTTTGGTGTCTAATGAGACAAAAAGTTATTATAGAAATTACTAGAGGAATAGTCATCCAGAAAACAAAAATAACATTCCTTACTGATGTGGCTATAATTTAGCTTAAATATACCAACTTATTTTTTAATAGCTAACTGTGAAATACTTTAGGTCAGGATTGGATTTACTTTTCCTCTTTACCCTCAGTTTTTCATCTGTCATTCACAGATGGTTTCATCTCTCTCTGTTTGGTCATGGTACATGCTAAAATTTCTGATTTTTTGATTCTTCTTTCTTTTGATCTTCTTTCTGTAACATCATGCATCTGACGTAACCTTCCCCAACTACTTTGAGTACTATAGTTTTATATTATTATCAAGCTGTTAATTTGCCATTTTCTCAGAATCTTCTATATGCCTGTAGCATCATTGCAGAAGTGGTTTTCTTTTTCCTTGGGACTTGTGTGTCTTTGCTTAAGCTTGCAGATTGAGTTGTCTAGATTTATTTCATTGGCTGCTATTGGAATACTACTAGATGAATGAAATAAGGAGTTAAGATTTTCTTTGTTGGGCTGATATACCACAGATATTCCTACAACAATGTCAATAGGTTATTGACATTCTTTCTAGGAGCAGCTGATAGCCAGAACAGCTTAGATTTCTGATGTAACTTCTGATCTATTGACCTTGACTACAGTGCAAAGAATTTAGCTGTTTGGGTTTTGGTCTGCTGTCAAATCCCCTATATCGTTTCCATAAATATTTGTAAGAGTCTTCATTTTCTTACAAAAAATAGATATTTTTAGCTTTAATGGCAAAAATAGATTGATTCAGTAGTAATTTGGATACTCAATACATAGCCTAGAATTTCCAGGTTAATTTCAGATTCAGTATTTGTAATGACAGTCTCATGCAGATGGCTTATTTTCAGAGAAGGATTTCAGCTTCTTACTGAAGTTAGTCACAGAGCTCTGACTGTTTTAATACTTTCATTTCTGCTCTCTCCTGGTTTTATTTCTCACCTCATTAATACAATGCAACTTCTAAGACACTGAAAAAGTAAGCAATATTGGTTTAATTAGGCACTCAGAAGAGCTACTTCAGTTCTGGCTCTCATGCTTCCCAGTTAAAAGCTTTCTGAAGGTAGTAGTCAAGTAGACTGCAGATAAGATCCCAAATGCCCTGACCATTCTCATATTCCCTGCATTCCAACCCAAAGATGAGGTGCTGACTTGACTGGACTTACATAAACTTAATGGCTAAATTTGTCAAACAAGGACATTTCTGAGTGTAAAAGCAAGATATTTTCCATGTTCGCCCCACTGAAAATACAAATAATTTAGAAAATGTTAAACTCTGTAAAAATAGTTGTTCACTGGGTTTAGATTAGATTTTATGATCACTAAACATTGCACAGGTCTTGTGACCTAGTCAGCTACTCGTATTTTCCAGCCTTGTTCCCAGCACAGGAGAGTAATAGTTACAACGTCAACACAAGAGGTTGTCACCTTAGGCAGCTGAAAGAGACAGGAGGAAAAGTGAAGGAAGCAGAATGATGACTGCTGTTGAAGAGCATATGGGATAAAGAAAGCTTTGAGGAGAGATAATGCAGCTTTTAGGAAGACCTTTGAATTTATTCCTTTTAGCAGAAAACTTCCAATTTCTCAGTGAAGTGTGAACTTTTCAGACTGTATGGAAACATGTCCCCCCCACAAAAAAAACTCCAACCACACCAAACCAAAAAACCTGATCAGAACTGATTTTAAAAGCTCCATAAATTGATTTCAAAAGCTATTTTAAGAATAAGGGCATACCTTATCAAAAATAGAAACCTTGAAAGAAAAAACACAAGTGTATGACTACCATCTGAAGTCATGGAAAAATCTGAGGAGAGATAAAGAAGAAATTACCTGTCCATTTTGCTTTAGTACCTATCACATGCTGCTAGAGCTGTCTTTTTTTGGCTTCTACAAGCATTTTTAGACTTCTGATTACCAGAGTTTTGGAAAAAAACCCCACATTTTGGAAGGAAATATTTGGATTCTATTAGATCAACTGAGCTAAAAATGCAAATACTCATCCATGAAACTTTAATTGTTTGATTAATATTTTTAATTAAAGAAGTCGTGTGAGTGTGTCTACCAATGACAAGCACAATTAGGATGTCAAAGAAAAAGCATAAAAATTGCTTGTTTATACTGACTCAGATTTCTTCCTTGTCTTTATTGCAGAGATAATGAGAAGACAGGAAAAAAACATCCAGGACACTGTTTAAATACTTGGCTTCATTAAACTAAACAACCAGTAACATTATTATAGTGCTGACTGCACAGAGAAATGTATTACCTGCTCCCTACATCATATAAATACACTCCTTGTAAGATGTGATAATTGTAATTTGATGCATTATAGAATCCCAGAATGGTTTGAGTTAGAAGAAATCCTAAAGATCATCCAGTTCTATCACCTCTGCCATGGGCAGGGACACCTTCCACTAGACCAGCGGGTAGATTTTATTCTAGATTGACACAGTGTCTTCACAGCTCTTGTCAAACATAAATGAACCTATTTGGGTTTCATTCGCTCTTATTAAGCTTCTCTGCATGGTGCTCATTATTAATTACAATGCAGAATCTTTCAAATTGTTATGTCTTCGTCCTACATCATATTTTTTTTCTGTCAGAAATCTATGTGTGCAATGTGTCCATTTATTATAGCTACAGGCAGAAAATATATCATGCAAGAATGGAAAAATACTGAATAATGTGATCTGTTAGTTGATATGCCTAACCAGCCTTTCATGATCTATACATCTTTATTCAGGTTTTTACAGAACAATGTAGTTACAAACTGTCCCTTGCCCCTTGCTGGCAGGGGCCGACTGTCTCACTGTTGGGGGCCATGTATCCTCACTTCTAATGGACCAAAGTGATCTGCAGCAGTATTCCCTTAACTAGCAGCCTGAAAAGTGGCACACCTGCTCTTCTGGAGAGCTGCCAGTAAACAGATGCAGTGCTGTGCATTGCAGTGACTCAGAGCAGGGTCATACCACTACATATAGACTGTTCTCACAAGTCAGACAGGTGGTGTACACAGATTTAGCCACCATCATTAGTGAATGTGAACTTGCATTTTACTGGTATAAATGAAAAAAAATATTTATATTTATATTTATATTTATATTTATATTTATATTTATATTTATATTTATATTTATATTTATATTTATATTTATATTTATATTATACATATATTTATCTTTTATATAAACAACTTTTATTATCACTGATCAAAACAAGCCCTGTTCTTGATTTGTTATGATGGTTGAGGGCTTACCCAATGCCTGCTGGCAGTCAGCCCATCTGTGCAATTCTGAGAAAGATGGGGGTGTGCAAGAAATACAATATTAGTCCAGAAATAAGTAACTTAATTGCAAGTCTGAATTCTACAGGATTGGTTTTAAACACAATTCACATGAATCAGAAGTTATTTAACTAAAATAAACCATCATTTTACAATAAAAAAAAAAAAAAATTACATAAGAGGCCAAGACTCCTGTTTTGGGCTTCTCACTACAAGAAAGGCATTGAGATGCTGGAGCATGTCAAAAGAAGGGCAACGTAGCTGGGGAAGGGTCTGGAACACAAGTCTTATGAGGAATAGCTGAAGGAGCTGGGGGTGTTTATCCTGGAGAAGAGGAGGCTCAGGGGTGACTTTATCATGCTCTACAACTGCCTGAAAGTCGGGGGTCAGTCTCTTCTCCCAGGAAGCAAGAGAAAATGGACTAAAGTTGTGCCAGGGGAGGTTTAGATTGCATAATAGGAAAAAAAAAATATCTTCATTTAAAGGGTGCTCAGGTAATAAAACAGGCTACCCAAGAAAGTGGTTGTGTCACCATTGCTTGATGTCTTCAAAAGACATGTGGATGTGCCACCTGGGAACATGGTTTAATGGTGAATGCAGTGGTGCTGGGCTAATGGTTGACTTGATATTCTTGAGGTCTTTGTGTTTAAAAAAATACTGGATGTGGCACTTGGTGCCATGGTTCAGTTGATAAGATGGTGTTAGGTCATAGGTTGGACTTGATGATCTCAAAGGCATTTTCCAGCCTGGTGCAGTTATTCTGTGATCATGTAATGATTCTGTGATTCTAAGACCCTTGTTCTGACACCAAGTTTTCACCATGGTCCTCATACAGCCCACCAGATGTGCTCAGTAGGTACTGTGCTTTACATAATGTGTAGCTCCAGGAGAGCCAAGGGCAACTCAAAGTACTTGCTCTCCCAGGCTTCCAGACTCTGCTTCCCAAGACTTCAGGTCCTGGGAAAGAAAAAAGATGAAGCCTAGTCCATGTAGGCATTCAAGTGGCTGCCTATGTGGATGTTGTGACATAAACACCTCAGAGCATGGTCTGCATCTGTTTGCAGAGGCTGTGCAGCAGATGAGATTGGCTGCGCTCTGGGCACAGCACTGAATTTGTGATGGGTTGTGTTGGCTGGCATGAAAGACAGCACCAGGGAGAACTTTGCTCAATAAATATACCTTCTTTGGTGTGACTCAGTGAATTCCTCTCTGAAAGTGTCTATATGTGCCTTGTGGGCAAAGCCTCCTCCATCCCTTCCCTAGTCCTGGTGTACCAGCAGCTAATCTGTGTCGTGCCTAGGGATCTACAGGAGACAAGTACCTGGGCCTTCAAGAGGCCATGCATGGTGAAGACAGGTGGAGTGTGGCACCAGCTGCTAGAAGGAAATGGAAATTTGGAAAGGCAGTAAGTGTGGAGCTGAATGGAACCGGGGACCCTTAGAGATGCCTTTGAATGAAAAAGGGATGCTCCAGTATGGATAGTCCTCCCCTGCAGAGCAGGACAGAGGTGGTCATTCATATCATGTTCAAAGCAACTTGAACTATGCAAATGGAACAGAATAAAAACTAATTTCAATGTCTTTTTATCTTTTTACAGTGGTAAAAACCACAAACCACTTATTTCTCTGACAGAAAGACTATAATAGTGGAGGGTGGCAGCCTGACTTCAGAACACAACACCATGTTATCCTGATTATTCATGAGCAGGAAGAAAGAAATCTGGATTCAATCTACATTTCTTAAAAAAAAAAAAGGAGTTTACCAAGTGTACGGAATGCCCTCATTTACAATTCCTCACTCCTTAGAGATTCTCTAAGAACATTGAGTGCTTAGAATTTTCCATCTTACTGATGAAGCAGTGTTCATTAAAATCATTAAGAGCTGACTATAGATTAATTTTGAACATACAATTTTAAAGTTCCTGACCTGTATGATAAGTGATTATCAAGGCTTTAAATTTTTTTTATCAAATATGCGAAGGAATATCCAACTCAAAGTCATGACATTTTATTCAATGTATAAGGTTGAAAACTCTCTGAATTCAGGAAATATGATTCAAAACTAATTAGAACGAATGGAAAAATGAAGAGGGACACAAAGAGCTTCTCAACAGATGGAAGGCAAAATACCGTTTGAGAAGAATAATGTAACAGTCAGAAAGGAATTAATGAATAGGACAGGTACATACATGCCTAGAAATAGCTGTTAATACCACAGAATTATGCACTACTCAGTCATTAACATCACATTGCACCTGGCAGTTTAACAGTCAGATTTTAGTCCTTTGTGAAAAGAAATTAAGGGCTCAATTATAGATCTGAGCACGCTGAGAAGGGAAAAAGATAAATACTCTCTCATGGTGAGCTGGGAAGCCATATGCCTGTGGAAGGCACAGAATAGAGGCCTGTCATTACACCTGCACACATAAACCAAGCTGATGGGCCAGACATTCATGGAAAAATATTTTCTTCAGAAAAACTCATTAAACCTCATGGTAAGGAAAAAACCTTAGATGTAGGGGAAGTTGGGTTTGCCCCTCTTCTGACAACTTCAGGGAAAATATTTCTCTACAAGAAGTAATGGTGCTTCCAAACAAAGTTTCAGCATAAATTATGTAAGCTCAGGAGCTGAGGATTCAGGGGAGCATCCCTGGAGCCTTATAGGAGGCAGATCTATGTCTGGTTTTAGTCCACTGGTTTCTGAGCTGGACCTTTGAGGCATTGGTTTGCCTGAAAGAACTGTTTTCAAAACAGGCTGCTTTGGTGATTTTTTGGAACCACATGATTCTATTATCTTCAAATGAATCTTCTTAGGCTGGCCACACTGAAAATGAGTCCCTGATTCCAGTGACAAGAACACACTGCGTGCTCTGTACCTGAGCTTTGCACCAATACATCAAGCTATGATATTTTTAGCTCTGCCCTGTGATTTGCAAGCAGTTCCTGATGCACCTTTAACTTCCTTCCACCTCGTAGTATAGAACGTACTTGTCTGATACAATGAGGATTCACACTGCTCTTGTTCTTGGTATGGGCAAAACATTCCCTCTTATGGATCTTATCCCTTCTCAGTAAACGTGCATGACTATATTTTTACCTCTGTATCACTCATCCACATATCAACTTCCATTGTTAACAAACTAATTTTTTTATTTACTTCTTACTTCTTTGTACTGATACTTTCATCTCAGCTCTTAATAATTAGATTTTTTCATTGTTAACTAATTATAGATATTATCTATGCAATGAAACACTGTTTAAGAAATTTGACATTATCTTTATCATTTATTTTTTTCCTCCTACTTTCTTTTGCTCACATTTACAGCTTTGTGAAATTTTCCTTTGTGAAGTACTAAGAAAATACATAGATATTTTTGCACATAATAAAAGCAATTTCATCGTGGTCTTATACAATCACAGAATTATTATGACAATAAACTGTTGCTTTTATCTCTTAGAAATGCATCTGTAATAAGCAGAATGCTTCTAAGGCATCAAATCTTTATATGGCACTATCTGGTTTGTTCTTATTATTTCTTTTTAAACAAGTCAGGGACACTTTAGTAGTGATGACACAGGACTTCAAAATACATTTTTCATTTTGTGCTTGGGAAAGAGTTGATCCTGTTGCTATTTCCTTGTGCCTGATCCATATTAATCACCTGTGCTGAAACTGATCAGTCAGAAAACCAATCCCTAAATATTCCAAGCTTTCTGAAACGTCAATAACTAAGGAAAACAGCTACACCATTTTTTCATGAGGATCACATCCTCCCCATCTCCAATGTAGGGAATGTCCATGACACAGCAGTACAGTGAGAGAGACTGACAAATTATGACTGACATCTAAACCTAACTATTTCATTTCCTGATGCCTAAATGATATGGCAATCCCCAGGCTAATCTAAAACTTTCATATTTATTCCAGAATTATAAGCGTGCTACCATTTCTCTTCCTGGGTTACATTAGAAATCAAACTTCCTGATGTAAAAATCCTTTCCATTATCAAGCCCTCTAGAGTCTTGGTTCTAGCATCACACTGGTTTTCAGTTGTACCACGAAGTATAACTTCTGAATGAGTAGAAAACATGACGTACAATCTTTATCCTGGCAAACATTCAGACTCTCCCATGAGTTTATCAACCCCTCCCTGCAGGTGACAAAATCAGAATCCTCAAAGCCCCAGTTCAGTTGTCATATAATGCTGGATATCCTCTCTCAAAACAATAGCAAAAGTCTCTAAGCTGCCAGTATTTGCCTTTTGATGTGCTAAGGACTGCTCAGATCATGACAATATTGAGAAACAAGATGTGCAAATCATTCACTTGACTGACCTGATTCAGGTCTGACTAAGTCCTGGGGCACAGCCATGGGATCACCCCCTGTTACAAAGGACACGTGCATCCACACACCTTTAGTCCAGGAACTCCATGGTTTTGCACATTTCTCTAGGATATAATGACCCACATTTTTCTCCTGTTTTTAAGAAAAAACACAAGCTCCATCTCTGACTTCTCACATGGATATTATTTAATATAGGAACAACTGTTTTGGGGTTCTCCAAATTCTACATTGGCATTTAAGGTCTCCTAGAGTCATCAAGATTAGAAAATATCTCTAAGATCATCAAGTCCAATCATTAACATAACACTGTCAGGTCCACCACTAAACCATGTTCCTAAGAACCATATCTACATGATTTTTTGAACACTTCCAGGGACAGTGATTCCACTACTTCCCTGGACATCCTGTTCCAATGCTTGTCCACCCTTTTAGTGAAGAAATTTCTCCTAGTATCTAATCTAAACCTTCCCAGGCACTTGACTGACTTGCTTTTAACACTTCTCCCCTTTATGAAAAAGACTTGGATATTCTTGAGCCAGATGAAGAGGCAGGTGAATCTATACTGTATCTGGTATCACAATTAATCTGGAATATCCATATCCCCTTTCTGTTGTCAACAAAGATTTGCATGTGGAGCTCCTAAATTATGAGTGTGTCGTGTATTATGTGTAAAGAAAACTGTTATTCTTTCTGAGGAAAAGTTGTTTGGACATTTTGTTTCAGAGGAAGGTTCAGGATGATGACATTGGAAATATACTGCTTTGTTTTTATTCTTCTGAGAAAGACACTGGAGCCACATCAATGGCCACTTTTTATCTGAAGATTTGCTTCAGCAGTTTCTGTCAGTGTGCTTGTATAATCATTCTGGTGACTTTCTGGCCACGTACACTGCCTACAAATTGAAAAATGATGTGATTTTAGAAGTATTCAAGCCTTTCCATATGAGAAAGTCTGTCTGTACAAGATCTAAGAGAGGTGCAAGCTCAGGGTACCCTGTAGCAGTGTGCCCATTCCATATGGTGCTGTAGTCAGGCAAAATAACCATATTGACAGTGCCTTAAGGTTGGGAGCTTTAACAGCTTTGCACTGCAAGGGAAAACCTACCCTAAATCACCCCACATATCATTTGCAGAACACAGCCACCTAATGAGGCCTAAAGCTTGCATTGGGGAAAAAAAAATCTATCTAAAAATCTGCACAGCAATTTTGAGATATTAAGGTAACTTTGCTCTTCTATGGGTCATATTTCAAGCTGTCTTCAGAGTGGCAGTTGAAACGGTTGAAAATATAATTCACGTGGGTGGGAAAGTGGAATGTTTTTCCCTCAAAGAATTCAAGAAATAGCCCTTGACATCAGACTACACTGCAAGGACCACAATTTTTAAGCCCTTACTGAGGAGAAAAGCCTTTCCAAGGATCTGATTAGTACAATAGACGTACAATTTAAAAGCTTCATGGGAGTTGGCAAATTCTAACAAAAGATATCTAAGTCTTGCAAAAAGACTTTGGTTACTGAGAAATTCAGCCCTAGATAGGAATGATTCTGATAATGGTGATGATTTGGGGATATTTGGTAGATATTTTTAATGATTCATTACAAATATGATGCAAAAACTTTTGTACAAGTCAGTTACATGAAATTTATTCATAGTCTAGAGGACTAGTTTTAAATTCAGGTCTTAGAAAATATCTAAGAGGGTTAGACACAGTGACTTCAATTGACTGCATGACATTCACAATTAACAATTGCCATAAATGTAATTAACTTGTTGAGAGGATGTCCTATCTCTCAATGTCAAAAGAACACTTTGTGATGTACTCCTGTCCCCAGGCTTTTGTTATACAAGATATTGTTCTTTAAGACAAACTATGTTTTTCTTTTCTAGGGAATGGAGACAGAATCTTTGTTTCATGGGATGATTTATCTTTTCCCAAAATAATGCTCCTGTAGGTGCATCATCCCCTATAGGAGGTGGATTTTTCTTCTTTGACTATAAAAGGTGTCTAAAAGAAAGATTTTTGTCTTCAGTGGTTAAAGCAGCTGCATACAAAACACCTTTTTGTGCTTTGTGGAGGAAGACGAGGTGCCTATCGTAGACTTCTGCTGTGTTCTGTGTTGCACCATTCCCCTTTTGGTGTTCAAGCTGTTCAGTGAGTATAGGTTCAAGTAGTAAACATGATGTTCAAAAACCAGTACCTTACTGGATACAACAGTATTTGGTCTGCCTGGACATCCTTCTGTGAACATGAAATGATTTACCCCAAGTCACATTTGCCATGTGCTTAAAGGTAGCTGAATCCCTGCCATGAAAGCATAAGGCAATTATTAATAGTTGCAGCATCCCTAAGCTACTGAAGTATAAAAATGATTACAAACACACATGATCTAGTAGTTCCAACCCTAGCCAACATGTGGTGAATGGAAAAATCAGTAACAGTATGAATAAATCTTTCACTGACATGATCAGCAAACATATGACTGAGATAACAAAAGACCTTTAAAGAACTGTTTTGATTAGAGTACTTTCATATTCTGAGCTTCATTTGAGCCAAAATTGAGTGGACCTACACATGCTATTTTCAGCTGTCAGATGCACTAATTCATTTATTTGGCAAGTGATCTCATTCCTGGTTAAAAATGTTGTGTCCATGACAGCATTAAAGGAATACAATGTAGTACATCAGGCAGCCAGAAGCACAGGAGAGGCAGACAAGGAAGGCAATTTTTCAGCTGGTTTTGTTTCTGGTCTTCTCAGGTGCTACAAACAGGCATATCTCAACAGGGATGCATATACATGAAGAAATTTCCAATATTAGCTGAGTTGAGACCTCACTTTTGAGGTTGACTTAAAAAAAAAAAAAAAACAAACTATTAATTTTAAATATCCTTTTCATAGGGACTACCTAACTTTTTGTCCTATGGAACCTCCCATGTCTATCTGATTGTCATTTGCAGACTTTGAAAATGACTGATTATAGCTATTCTGTAGTATCTGCTACAGTCCACCAAATCAGTCTAACATTAAAATACCCCAAGATAGGATGACCACGTCCCAAGGCTGATATTGCTATTTATTTCTATACATTACCTAGTGTCAGCCCCAGAACACTGAAAAATGTAAGCTTTCCTATCTAACCAGATGCTTCATCTTTTATATTAACCTCTGCTTGAGAGCAAGCAGAGGTTAAGATAAAAGGAGAACAAGTTACTATTAAG
Organism: Monarcha castaneiventris obscurior; assembly: GCA_026261815.1. Classification (NCBI taxonomy): domain Eukaryota; kingdom Metazoa; phylum Chordata; class Aves; order Passeriformes; family Monarchidae; genus Monarcha; species Monarcha castaneiventris. Next base: position 26,440,969 of record JAMPIT010000624.1, on the reverse strand, counting down.
TGTGAATGAAGCTCAGATCCTTTCTATTACCCACCTAGGAATGTGCTCCAACCCTCGCTCAGTGCATGGGAACTCAATTCCTTGGTGAAAACAGACAAATAATTTCTGAGTTGCTGAGAAACGAGTGTTTGATCACTGGAAGTTACCAGGGGAACCAGCATACTGAAAGCCTTTCGTTGATTGTACATTAAGTTGTCTAACTCTTTCTAGAACAATAATAAAAATAATAGCACACTCTTCAGGTCACCTACTTCTGGAAAGTAACCCTTCATGTTTCTGCTTCACTCTTGCTGTTGTAAGAGCAGCACTATCTTGGTCTCTCCACCTTTGATCTTTTTGCCACTTCAGCAGGGTATACAATTCCAATTATTCATGCACACAAAAGGGAAAATTAGATTCAAACAGATATAAGGATATGCAGGGATTGTTATTTCTTTTTCCCCTCATAATCTGCTTACACAGGAACATCAAATAGAGATTGATAGAGTTTCTCTGTGGATGAGCCATTTAGCCAGCAGATGGAAGCCCCTGATTTCAATCCCAGAGGCAACTTTATCAACTAAATTTTACCCACAAAGTTAAAGTAAGGTGAGTTTTTCCCAATACTCCTCTTTCCTGGTAGTTTGTTAACAAAATAGCCATTTTTCCTCCAGCCTCCAGCTCACTTTTCTTGCTTTCAACCTGCTTTTATTTGATCTAGCTTAAATTAACACTTTCAAAATAGGCAAAGATCAGACCAATTCTTCCCAGTTGCTTCCAGCATTATGTTCATTCCTTCTCTAGGGAATGGAGACAAGGATAAAAAGCTGTGCTACTTCTCCATAAGCAATACACTATTCTAATAAACCAATGTCTTTTTACTTAATCTGTTTTCTAATGTCTCATTCTTAGTGAGGAAAATATCCATCGTAGGGTTGTATTCCTTATACAACCCTTTATATAGACTGTATTCCACATTACTTTATTTTTTCTTGAGTTTTCACATCTCCAAACAGTAATGAGTCACTATATCAAGGGAAGAAAATAAAAAGTCACTCTGAAATCTGTCTTTTTTATGCTTTGTTAGTCTTCACTATTCAAATCTTTTTCTTTATTCAAATATATTTCAGCTGCTGGCTTTTGTGTCCACCTCTGCTTCATCTCTTTTGCTTTTAACACTTGTATTCTACTTCAAGCTTTCATCCTAGGCACAGTGAATTGGAAAAGGCACCCTGCAAAATAACTCCACCCCCGGAGCTAGGAATAAATACCACTCTGAATACTAGCTAAGCAGCTGACAGGCCTTGACCATTGCTTTTTATGCTATTTACAAATTGTCCCTCATGTTTTGCCCCTCATCTGATATCTATTTTCTGCTTTTGTACACTGAGTGTCAGGCCCTGGGGTCAGGTACCATTTCTCATTATGTGCAGAAGAGGGTATGAGATTGTGTGCTGCCAGTAAGCTGCACCTTGATGGGAGTGTGGGAAGCAGAGCCTCAGCTCCTCCTGTTAGGAAAGCTGCTGCTGTGGCCCTGATTTACACACAGTCAGATCCCACGCTGCTGTCTTTGGAAGCAATCCACCCTCAAGTGTTTGTTTTGTTTAAAGATGAAATCTAGAGCTGCGCTCAGTGCAGCAAAAAACTATTTTATTACTCCATTTATTGCCTTTAAAAGACCAGGACAGAAGCATAAGTACCATTTCTGCGCTCTTTTCACAGTGAAAAAGAAAAGATCATTTGTTCTGAAAAATGGAGCTCTGATGTTTGTCTTTGTTTCTGGCAAGGTTTCAGCCTATCAGACTAGAATTCTGTCCACCAGGAGCTGCCCCTTCACAGGCTCTGGTAGGCTTCTCTCCTATGCTTATTGGCTGGGAGAGCTATGTGCAATATTTTCTGTAAAATATTTAAAAACCCTATTTTCTTGCACAAGTGTAGGAAGATGAATCCCAATCTAATATTCACACTTCTGTTGATCCTAAGATCCTGTGCAGCTATTCCATTAATGTACCCTTTTGACATCATATATTAGAGTGTTTAAATTCTTTCCTAGCAGAATTTGTCAAGTATGAACAATAATAAGGCTCATCTACATAATATAGATAATTATAACAGAATAATATAGACATTATAACAGGAAACTTATTCACTGCTGTGCTATAAAGTTAAACAGTTAGAATCTAGTATTTTTTTTCCAATAACTGATAATTTTTTTTCCAGTAGTAAGTTTAAAGGATCAATGATGTCTTAGTGTGTAATACAGCATTAAGTTTTTTATCACCTGCTCTTCCAAGGCTCATAAACGTAACAATGAACGTCAAGCAACGTTACAAATTCAGAAAAAAGAATTTATATGGTTATGGAGAAGAGAAATTTTTTTTTAATTATTTTCACATTTTTTATGCAAGTTTTAGAAAAAATATTATCTCATTAGGTTTGCAAGTATTTCTTCTACAATTTCCTGTCAAGAATACATGGAATATATCGACATCTCAAGACTGTTTTTTTCTCTTCAGAAAGAAGAAGAGAACGCATATCTGAGAGGGAAAAAAAACACTGAAGGAAGAGCTTGGGAGCATTTAGCATTCATTGTAAGATGTGGATGAATGTATTCCACATTACTGAATTCACCCTCTGACAGGAAGAATGTGGTGATAGCAAGGAGTGGCTCTGGAAGAAGATCCATGGATGCTTTGTAACAGAGCAGTCTCCTGTTAGTGCTCATATGTGCCTGCCATAAAGACCTCCAGGATGTGATCTGAGGAAAAAAATGTTTTCATGTCAAATTTAGAAGGGACTGTCATTGTTAGGAGTTCCTCCCCTATACGCTTCTGGCAAGAAAGCTGTACGTGATTAAGCTGGGTTAAAGTAATTTCTTCACTTGGCTCACACTAGGGATTTGAACCAGGGTTTCCAATGCTCCCAGGAACAGCCAAAAGACAAAGAAACAATTTTGTTAATACCAATCTTTACACTCCTACAAATACATTAAAATTAAAATTGCATTGAACCTTCAAAATTCAAATGCTCCATGTTCCTAATGCCAACTTTTTTTCTCCAATCCCACATATTTTTTTTCTCAGTTTTCTACTCACTTTCTTGCTGTATTTAATACTGTTTTAAATATCCCTTGTCTTGCCACTACTGCTCTGCAGAATCCTGCTGTGCAAATTGGCACTTTAAGTGGAGGCACTTCATATAAGCGACTAACAACCACTCCTGGGGAGATACTTAGAGGAACAATTGCACTAAACTGCACCTCTTGCTTTGAAGAAAAATTAGGTAGAAGAGAAAGAACTCAAGCTAACAGGAGATAATAATTCAAGCTTTATATAAAGTATGAAACTATGTAAAGCCTTTAAGACCTGTAAGACTGCAAGAGGCTTTTCACAGTTAAAGGAAAAGATTAAATCTCTACTTGGGAACCAGGGCTCAAAGTCAGTGAAGCCCCAAAGTGTCATTAAAATTTTGCAGCTCCTGAGATGTCTGCTTTGTCATTGTTAAAGCTGTTCTGTACTCACTGAATTACTACCCTGGTCTATTTTACTTGGGGTGGCCCTTAAAGTCAACTAATTTTTTATATTTTTATGCCTTAATCCCTCAGGATAGACAACAAAACTCTTATATAATTCAGGATTATTCATAGTTGCCTGTGATCTTTTTGACAAAACTATTTTTCACTGGCAAAGATCAGTTTGACACATTCAGACTGAAGGAAAGGTTTTAAATTTAATTTCCATTGAAACCAGATACTTGGGGAAAATTTATTTTTTAAGGTCAAAATGAGCAGGTATCTTGTAGATATCTTGTAGGTCATTAAATGGGATCATTGCCCCAAATATTAAGTGCTTAATGATCAAATCCATAATGTGAAACCAATTACCAGGTTAATTGTTTCTGATTTCTGATGAACCAATTTCTGATTTCTGATGAATCAATGCTTGGATTTTTTTTCTTTTTATTTTCTGAATAACCTTAAATTTTCCTTGCTGTGGAATTAGATGGTATTCTTTATATATGGCTTAGAAATAAGAGTATTTTGCTAAACTAATTCCATTATCTCATTTCAGCTAGTGATTCCTAAATGGAAAATGCACACACCATACCCATAGCAGAAGCACGTGTATGGACCAGCTGCCAGGGAAGACAATCAGTTATTGCTGGGATGGAGAAAAATCTCCTTTTTTTCCCAGGTGTTCCTAAGTGCTACATCTCCCTTTTTCCTTTTCTACTTGGCATTTTGGGCCCTTAGTAGAAGGAAGAACAGACTTTGCAGCTTCAGATATTTCCTTAAGATAAGCAGAGTATATTGTTTTCTTCAGTTTTTACGGATACCAGAATTGCTGTTTCTTCTTAACAACTTGAATTAATGAACATTAAGAGTCCAAGGGTGATGCTATTGAAATGTCAAGTTATTTTCCTTGAGATTAATTCACTTATCTAATTAAACCCATCCAGTCAGGATGAAAATGAAGTTTCCCTTCTCTGAAGTAAAATCCAGGTTCCACTGAAATCTGTGGAAAAAGCTTTTACAGACTTCAGCAGAGCTATGATTTCACATATAATTAGAAAGTGCTATTTTAAAACTATGTATTAGGGCTTGGGGGAGGGGGCCATAGAAATGTAGGAAATTCCTCTGACCAAAATTGCTATCCAGTAGCCTCATTTTCAAACTGGGAAAATGGTTCTTTTTTATTGAAAAAATTATATTTTCATATGAATTCTATGAATTATAAATAATATAATATGTAACATGAAAATAAATTTGTTTTACCCTCGATTTTTCAAAGCAGTGGAACAAATATTTTTCCCTACAGCTTTGTGTGCCAACAAATCACCAATTGACAATCTGTTTACAATGTTTTCTGAATATATAGTTCATATAATTTTTCTATTTCATTCCTAGCATAAAAAATAAGGAAAAATACAGCAATAAGAAAGCATATCAAGGGAGAAAAGAAGGATTCATACTAATTATGAGCAACTTGCTAGCAATATAGCAAAGAGACTGATTTATTTGGTTGAAGTTAAGGGACAATTTCAACATTTCTCCTAGTATTATGAGGATGATGAATGACCTGTTTTGCTGTTGCAATTTTAGTAAGTGCACAGAGCTGGGGTAAAATCTGTTCCTCTGACTCACTCTGGAGATAAAGGAAGGAATAGCTGTGGCCATTTCAACCTCATGGAAGAAATGGTGTTTCACCCTTTCCTTGTAAACAGGAGCTCAAACTCATTTTTGTTCAGACACCCATTTTCTGTCTAAATTAATCCAGGATTTGACACAACTTTCACAATTAACATCTGGGTAGTACATAGTAGGCAGACCACAGTCCCTAAGGAAAAGAGCTAGTTTTCATATTTTTACTTTTCTAGCAATATTTCATTATATCTCAGAGGTTGCCTTTGAAATGAGGGGAAGCAGGATTTATTTAAGCTGTATTTTTTTATGCTGAATTGCTTGCTTACTTTTAAGGTTTGTTGATCTGAAATTGAAAATTAGAATAAAAATATGCTCTCCATCCTTTATGATAAAAATGCATTTATTAAAGTAGAAATTTAAGAAAAAAATCCAATTATATTAAAAATTAAGCCATATTAAAATTTGCAAGTTGTTTTCTTGTATTTGGCTCACTTAAATGAAGCCTAGAGCAAAAAAAAATTGTGCAACTAGAGAAAAGCAACGAAAATAAGCATGCTACCAGTTATTTGGGATAGTGACATTAAAAAAATTGATAACAAAGAAACTTAGACAATATTTCTCGTTTTCTTTCCTTTTATGTCAAGGATAAAACCTTTGATTTCAGAAGAATTATAAAATAAATCATGTTCTAAAGATGATGGAAGTACAAATACTCACAAAAAGAACTCTTCTGAAATGTCATCTCAAAGATCAGTTTGACAAAAGTGAACAAATGAGACTGTTACTCCACTGAAAGTTCTAAAATATTTGTCTTAGATTGTTTCAAAGTTGCCATCAATCAAAAAAAAGAGGCTCAAAACTGAGAGTATCAGAACACAGGTGACCTTTCAAAGGTGGAAGGGGGAGCATTGAGGACCAAGACCCACTTAGCATTATTGATTGCAGGATGGGATGTGCTCCAAGCCAGTTCCATCAGCTGGGTGCTGCACAGTTAATGTGTGTGCAATCTTTTCAGCTTTTAAATATTTATTGCAGTTGGAGGATACTTGGCAAGTTGCTCACAGTCCATAATCTGTGAAAATATGGACATGTGATTTTCCTCTGAGGTGGGTGTTTCTACAACATCATTTCTAATTACAGGTATTTTTAAAGTTTTCCACCTCCTTAGCACATTCCGTAGTTTAGAAGCAGCCCATGTGAGCCAATTTCTTAGAATCAGTTCATATTTAACTGAGGATTTAAAAAGTCATAGGTATCCTTCCCTGGTGTAAAGGTTCGTTGACAAATGCCAAGATTGTTAAGAATTAAAGGGGAATTATTATGCATTAATCATGTCTAATCATTTCTTTAAAACTCTTGTGAATGTCAGGAGCCCTTGGTATCCTGTTAACCCACAGAGCTGTCATTGTGTCAAACTCTAGAAACCTGAATGACAGAGTAGGGTATTCCAAAGGGCAGGACCTCTGTTCCTCAACAGATGGAGAGCTGATTAACAAAGTCCTGGAGTCACTCTGCTGGTATTCAACCACTAGGGCTGGGACAAAGATCCAGACCTATGAACCTCTGACAGCCCCTCAATTCACTACAACTCCTGAAATGTGGGGTGAGGTGAGAGGAGAGGAAAGAGTCAAGACTGACATGGAATTCAGGCTGTGTGAATGTGACTGGTACTGACAAAGGCTTTTGGGAACCTGAGTTTTGATGAGTGTGAATAGTGCAATGCCTGAATAAGAGCAAGGGGCCCTGTTACCTGGTTTTGCTGCAGCACAGTTCTGGGATCAATGGCAGCCCAAGAAATGGTACCCAGGTGTGCTGCTGTGCTTGCTTGAGCGCGGCAAAGGGGCAGCCAGGTCAGGAGTCTGTGACTTGTGCTCCAGGGGCTCCTCACTGAAATAGGCTCCTCTTGTCTCTTAAGTCTTCTGAGGAGATTAAAACTTGTTTCAGGGGCCTGAGATCAGGCCCTAAACTTGAGGCAATCTGAAAGCACTGACTTGACAAATTGTTGACATCTAAACCAGACATTTTTTCACAGTAAAAATATGCCATAAGTCTTGGCATTGCTGCTGCAATGAGCTTGGATGACTGGATGTTCCAGGCACTTTCAAAATCAAGTATCTCAAAGAGATTTCAAGCTGTGTATTCTGTTTTCTATTTCTTTCCATCCTAAGTTTCAGCTTCTTATAAAACAAGTGCATCTGAAAGGTTCTATTAACCTAAATGCTATGAATATTTACTGGATAAATTGCAGATGAAGGCAGAATGAAAAGCAGTGAATATTAGGAGGAGCAAATATCAGCAGAGAAATAACATTATAGAACTTCCCAGTTAGATCAGAGAGAAAAGGAAGAATGGATGTAATTTTCTTCTACATCCAGGAAACAAATGTAATTGAGCTAAGTCGATCATGCAGCACTTTTTCATGCTCAAAAAAATCAGGTCTGTGTACTTTTTCATTTACTTCTAGTATCTATTTTCTTTTGCAGGTAGTGTGTGCCAGGTACTAAAACTGCAAATATGAGGACTGCAATTCCTTCACTAGAACTGCCTGATGAGCCCGGTTCTCCTGGTCAGACGGTGGGGAACCTTCTATTCTTCCTGCAGTCATGCAGGGATTTTGTCTAGCCTTGGGGAAAAAAAAATTAAAAGACAGATAGATAGATAGAAAGATAGATTGATAGATATGTACTATATATGTGTATATATACATATCTATTCCTATATATGTAAATAAATTAAGACCACTGGAGAGTTAAGTGTTGAAGGATTTCTTTTAGCTGTGGATTTTTCTGATATCTGAGGTCTAAAATCTCATAGATATTGAGTTTCCTTTTTAGATATTTAATTGAAAGGAAAATATACTTTCTCTAAAGAATATGTAATATATGCTACTGAGGAAAAATCCCTCTGAAGTAAATATGATTTTTTTTGTAGTTCAAATGCAAATAGAGAGGATCAAGTCCCAGTCGAGTTAAGTGCAAGTCAGTAAATTATAGCAGAGCGTGACTGATTTTTTTTCTATAGATGGAAATCAGTAGTTGGATAATAATAATTATGAATAGATTTGTGTTTAACAACTCTATTAAGGCACTATAAAACCACTCAATTTCTCTCCTATGTAGTGTGTAAGTACTGGTGGCAGACTGCAGTTCAGAAAAAAGCAGTTAATGACTAAAGCCATGGCAGCAGTGTTTGAGCACAAAGATTAAAACTGGATAGCTTTGGGTTCTTGGCGAATTCTGATTTCTTATTCACTGAGTTTGGAATTTGAACAGCATTTCCAGCCATTGCCAGCTAAAATACAAGAGGATACAAACGTCTCCAACAGAGACCTGAATGGGGATCTAAGTTCTCTGGAATATGAGTGGCAGGAGATAATCACCCAAAAATGTTACAACTGACAGCCAATACAATGGTTAATGACAGAAGTCTTCTAAGAGGCAGAAGCAATGGTAAAAGGTCGAAAACTATGTTCAAACAGACTTTTTCCTCTCTTTTAGGGATTGTGGCTCTGTGTATCAAACCCCTACACTCCCAGTTAGTGGAAGAGGACCTAGTGATGATTATCACTTTATTTACTGGCTCAGGAATTAAAAGCTGCACTGGGTTAAGGTACGTGTTCTGATAAGAATATAAAATTAATACCACAATATCTGGTGAGACATCTCAGGAATTGCAGATTTTCTGTGTGCTATTTCCAGCTCAAAAGCCATTGATCTCTCTCTGTTCAGCTGAGTTGTCTGTGTTTAAATAAGCAAGAGACTTTCAAAAGCCCATGCTTTTTGCTATAGATTACATAAGCATTTTAGGCATTTGCTTTAAGGAGATTTGTACGTTAGCAATCTAAAATTTACGCATATCCTGGTTTCACGGAAAGTTTACCTTCTCTAGAATAGGCAACAGCTGATCAGATATTACAAGACAAACAGTTTTAGCCCTAAACTCCTAAAGTGTGAGTGGAAAAAAAAAAGGCAGTTTTGCACTGTCTTGTATAGCTGGATAGAGCTGACATTTTTAGCACTTACTTCAAAGACCTCTCTAAATCTCTGCACTTCACAGCAGCTGCAGACATAACTGAGCAGAGCTGAACAGAGCTGGAAATTATTTCAGTGATGACAATTGCTTTACAATCACAGCAGTTTTTCCTTGAGTTACTTAAATGCCTGTTCCAATTTTAAATGTCTGTGGGAATTAGAGAAGATCTTAGGTTTACAATGTGATTCTAACCTGGAACCCTCCATTTGGCAGTTTCTCCTGCATGGTAAATACTAGCACTTTTACTTTTTTGCCTTCATGCCATATCTTTCTCCCAGACAGTCAGAAGCCTATACCTTACAGATGACCAGGACTGACTTTATCAGTGGGATTTATGTGAGTTCATTCCTGCACAAGTCCACATATAAACTGTAGGAAAAATATTCCCCAACCCACTGATTCTGCAGCATTCAACACCCCATGAATATGAGAAACCAACACAGTACTGACTCAAGGGATAAGCAAAACACTTGTTTTATTGTCTAAACTTTTCCTAAGTAAAAGTTTTCAAAAAGAAGAGATTTCAAAAATGTCTTGGAATAGGATCTCGGAGAAAAGATGTTACTTTTGCAGTCATGAGTTCCACACACTGTGTCACTCTGAAATGACTTGCACAGCATCTGCTGTCCTGGCAGAGGCTGTGAATCAGATGCTTTCAATCAAACATATGCTGATAGAAAAACCCACACCTGCAAGAAGACACTCATGGTTTCACTAGGTTAACCACAGGGACACTGAAAACGGTGCTGAACGCCACACAGGTGCTAACAAAATATAATTATCAACTGGAGCTAAGCTAATGCTCTTTATTCCTAAAAATGAAGCTTGACAAATTTGTCTTTATTTTAGCTAAATTCAGGATGGCAATGGGAATTCCTTATAGTCAGCTAAGAAACCAAAACAATAAAAAATCTCCATGTTGAAGAGCAAGGTGCTTTTAAATAATGAAGGCAAGTTCCCACTTCTATCTGAAGACCTCATCTAACTGGATTCAGAGTGTAAAAGAATGACAGATAATAAGACCTCTGAAAAAGGCCCTCTGTTTTCAGGAGCATGAAACAAATTACAGGAAATTGAAACAAAAGAAATCTTCCTGATGGAAAAATAATTACAGCAATATCCAAAAAAATTTGACATTCATAAATATGAGTAATTTGAAGAATTCAAGGATTTGAATCAGCATGTCCTAGAGAGATTCAGATTTTCATCTTTGATATATGTTAAGCATTTCACAGTTTCACTCTTGCTGACAGTTTTCTGAATGTATAATTTGCACAGTCACTTCCATGGTATATATATTTTATTGAAAAGGTACAGTCAAATAGCACTTTTTTGAAGAGAATCACCTAGGGTCATAACTTCTTATTTTAGTTTTAACTTCTTGCTTATATTGTTGCCTGAATAGTGGTGTATTTTGTAGGACTCCATTTTAGCAAGGCATGGTGGTATTAGCTATCAAAATTTAGAAAACTTCCTCTTGTTCTGGCAATAAAGAGAGTTTCAGATTCTGAAACCTTTACCTCATCTGTCACAGGGTTTTGCCAAAAATGGAAGTAATCTATATTTATCCCTTAATCTTTAGGACTTCAGGTGGGTTGAGAGTAGTCAAAAGGGGTCAGCGAGATGTGTAAAATGAGCAGTCTAATTTCCAGCAGTAAAATAACTTTACATTGTATTTTTTGTCTCAAAGTTAAGATAAAAACGCTATTGTGTGCTAAGGCTTCAACACTGTGCTGAATTTTTTGTCAGATTGACCAAGCAGCTCCCTCCTACATGTCAGCATGACATGACAAATTGTGCTAAGATGCTGTTTTTAGCCCAATGCTTCAAATTTATTTTCCATTCTTTTGTGTTACACCTCAAAATCTGGATTTTGTAGTTAAAGCCCTTGCTTTTTACTTGGAATTTTAGTTTTTAAATGTACTTTGGCTTCTACCAGTTCCCTCAAAGAAGTTCTCTTTACTCACTGAGAACCCAGCAATGGGCACGGCTGCACTGCAGTGCAGAAAAACACCCCAGGGGCTCGTGCCACTGACTCACAACAAAGTCCAGAACACTCCGACTCAGGTGTTGTTCACAATCCAAACAGCAAAGCATTGTGTGCTACAAGCACACGGTTTGCATTCTTTCCACTGTTGTCTCCTACTCAAAATTAACCTGACTAATAACAAGCTTGCCATAACTCCTCTTGCTTGTTCAGCTTGCAATGAAGAGCAAGGAACTTTAGCCAAAAACTCTTCAATCTAAGAAAAAAGAGCTTCTGACAGGACTCTTTTCACAAAGAGTTTCCCCTTGATTTAGCACTTGTTTCAAACTGTTCCCTGCAATAACTCTACTTTTCATGCTAATTGCAGCTTACAGCTCGTTATTTTCAGGGGTGTTTAAAAGAGGCTGCTGTCGTAGAGAAGGGTCATTTTGAAGGAGGTGCCATCTTCTACACTCTCTGCCTCACTCTTCCCAATTATTTCGTTGTCATTCTAATTGGCTACTACTCAGAGACAGAAAATTTGCTGCTGTTTGATCTTTTGCTTGAGGATATTCTAGTGTTATGGGTTTTCTAAAAATGGTTGAAAACATCTACAGATGAGGAGTGACATCCTGTTCTGTGTGTTGCTGCTCACAGCTGTGCAAAGCACAGGCAGTCACCTCCCAGGTTTGGAGACCCTTGTGCCTTCTCCACCACAGCAATAGTTGTCATCTCCCCTCAGTTCACTAAATCTGCTCAGGACTGGATTTTGATTCTCTCCAGCTTCAGAGATGAGGGTATGAGGAGAAAAATCTTTCTACTTTTTTCAGTTACCACCTAAACTCTGTGTGCAGGGTTTCAGGTGCTGTATCCTTCTGCATTCTCAGCTTTCTGCGAGTTGCATAACAGGGAAAAATGGGTGGGTATTTAGTGTCAACAAGGGGAATTAACCGAGCATAGAGAAGTTCCACAGCAAATCATCATCCTCTGGGGACACAGAGTAACTTTCCAGGAAAGGACTATGACCATGAGATAAGCTCTTTTGAGGAAATCTTCTTTCCTAAGGTATGCAGGAAAGACCAGTTTCTTCTTGTCACTCTTTTCCACTCCTCCTTACATTTGGTTTAAACTTCAGTGATGTGGACATGATGAAATACTTTCCCATGCAGCGACTCATAGCCAGTAATAACACTGTTCTACAACAACATTATGATCCTGAATTTCCTGACAGAGATAACTGCTTAAAACAGAACACCGAATTTCAAAATTGACTTAAGTGAGAAATGACTTACACTCATGGTTGGTTTTTCACATCATTAAAGTAGGAGAGACATGAGTGGTACAAAGCAGAAATGGGAAGAACTGCAGAGGTTGATAGGGAGGGATCTGCAAGGTACTGCTTACTGACAAGGCATTACAGGACTAGTTCTTGCAGCCCTCCCACAGGCATAAGTGGGCCTGGTTGGCAGCAGCCAATAATAAATGCACCTATTAAGACAGAGTGGTAGTGGACCACCTGCATGTCTTTTATGGTGGCACAGCGGTCACAGCAAAGTTAAGGCTTCAAATATAAATTGGCAACTCTATCTTTAAAATTAGCGATATTATTGTCCATTAAGAAAGAAAATTGGGGCTCCTGGGGTAGGTAAGACGACAGGAAGGTTTTTTTAAGAGGAAAATATTCTGGGTAATTTGTAAGAGAATCAGAAGAATCCTGGATCAGGCAAAATGATGGAAAAATCTGTGGTGGCTCCTCTTCTCTTCAAGGAAAAGAAATATTATGGAAGAAAGGAGGCAGTAGAAGTATTCAAGGCATTTTCTGAAAAAAACCATTCAACCACCCCTCCTCTCTGAGGGAAAAGGAACTAGGAAGTGAATATAAAATCTCAATCTTACTACCATAAAGGCACTTCAGGACTTCTGGCCTCTTTATAGAAACAAGGACAATGAATTTTGCAAATGTTGTCAGTCACCAAATGTTTAAGTCAAGTTCATGGTGTCAAGTGGTGCAGAATGCAATGGTAAATCAGAAAAACTGGGACTCATTCCCACCCTTGCAGGTGTATGTGAAACACTCATTTTCTCTATTTAAATGCCTGACAGCTTCCCAATGTCACCATATGTTTCCAAACACATTTTCTAAATTATTTCTCAGTAATATGTTGTGAACATGTATTGTAAATTAGAATGGAGAATTAAAAAAAAAAAACCAACTTAATGTACTCCTACTTTCAGAATTGCAGGAAAGGGCCATTTCATGCTGACCTTTTGGTGTGTTGCTTCTTAATCCTGGATCTTTCAGACGTCTCCTCTTTTTAGCACAAGACAGCACTCTTTTTCCTTTGGAAAGTCATGTTATACGGGCGCCAATGATTTCCTTTTTCCTGACTCAAATATCAGCACAAGATAATATCCTTAGAAATGGATAGTTACTCTTTAATGGATAGTTACTCTTTAAAAAGCATGAAACCTGCTGTTCGTGAAGAGCTAATCTGTGTTGCACATTAGAACACAAAATACACATTACCTGTATACATGTAAAATTATAATGTAAATGTATTGACAATTCTTTAACAACGAAACAGGAAATAAAATCTTCAGAGATAACAGTTTTTTTAAGAAGCAATGCATACTCTGCTAAAAGGGGGACTACAAACAAAAATACATTAGGGTTATGCTTTTACATGTATTAGAGGAGTCATACCGTTCACTTTTTTAAGGAATGATTGTATGCCTTTAGAAGAGGCAGTGTAACTCCTAGCTATCACTTACACTCAGGAAACCACTGCTGAGATTCACCTTCAGCCCAGTCTCTTGCTGGCTGGATCCGTTCCTTGCTCATCACTGAAATCTTCCTTCACATACACCCACTACCAGCCCCCTCTACCCTGGCAGTAACTCGTGTCAATCTCTGCTTCAGCCACTTCTGAGTCGCTCTCCCTCCTGTCTCATTTACATCAACTTAGGCCTCTTTGTAAGGTCCTGGTGATTTAAAATGCATATAATTAGCATCATTAAAAACAGTTCTCAGGAACAATATTGGATTGGTTTAGCATGGTGTACCTTTGACAATGCAACATTATATCTGATTTTAAAATTGATCTCAAAGTTTAGTTTAGATAGGTAAACTACCTGTGTGACAAGTTTTCTCTTTATTACATAGAGGTAGTTTCTATCCTTTAGCTAGCTTTTTTATTCAAAATATATAACTCTCATCTTAGAGCTTTCAATACTTAATGAAGGTTTATTTGTGTTATGCCTTTATGTAAGGAAAGTAAATAAATAAACCCACCAATTAATCTTCCTCCATTTAATGTGATGAATGTTTTTCAAATTTAGTTGATGTTATGTGTTTCTCATAAAAACATATCTTCACTTTTATAGTGCATGAAAGAAACCTCAAATTTTTGGAAAAAAAACCCCCTATTTTGATTAATACTAGGCTCATAGACCTATTGAGAGTCTTTAAATAGATGCTCCTGATTCTGTGTCTTCCCTTCCTCTGTCCTGAGAACTTTTGGTCAAATGTCTTAAAATTTGGTTTACTTCAGCATGGTGGAGAACCATTGATTCAACAGTCAACCCATCCAGAGCTGATTAAATGCTGGTAGAATTGATCAAGCTTTTAGAAGATTCGGGTCAGTGAGAGCTAACCTAGTTAGGTTATCTCAAACAGTGGGACTTGGCACATATATCAGTTGTTTGCAATAAACCCAACATGAGAGAAAAGGATTTGACTGTTATCATGTTAAAAATGTTGCACCTTTCCTCATATCCTTAACAAGTTTCTAGGTAGTAAAGAGTGATACCAACATTTTTCAAGCATCTGAAAAATTATTTGGTTTGGAACAGGGTACTTCCCATGAAAATGTAATAACAGCAATGGCACAAAAATACAGATTCAGCTGCCCTGAAATGGATATCACCTTTATGTGAAGATGATTTTGTGGCTGTATTTCTGAAAGTACAGAAAAAAGCAACAGTCCGCCTTTTGAATACCACTGCTTTTGAACACCTCTTCTATGACCTGCTTTGCTCCATCTGAAAAAATGTGAATTAACTTCTGACAGTTTTGATTCTGTATTAATTTATTTAATTAATTAATTAATTAAATTAATTATTTGAACTTTGTTTATGGGCAAAGATCTGAACTGGAGCCTCCCACCCATCTAGAGAATGCTCTAGTCAACACAGCATGGGATATGCTCAGGTTTCTGTACTTGTCTACCATTCCTTCACACTTGCTGAAAATGTTTCTCATTCCATGCATCTCTGTCTGAGCAGTTAAGACTCCAGCCTTGAAGCTTAAGTGCTTTATATCCCTGCTGTAAACAATGAGGGATCTTTAAGTAAACCAAAATGACACCAAGCAAAAGGTACTAGACATCAGGTGCATGGTAGGACACCTTGGTTCATTTTCCCCAGGCAGACAAAGAATTTTAGCCAGGGTTTCCAATAGAACCCCTTTATCCCCTAAGCTTTTTCAGCTCCTTTCTTGGTGAAACTGCCTCCTTCATTCCTGTCTTCTGTTTAACTATTAGTCTATTGACACTTTCTGCTCACAAAATGCTGTTTTGGAATTTAATTTCATTAAAAAAACCCAACTCTATTCTAGAAAAAATATATACTTTTTTCTTTGTTAACGTTTGATTTCACTTCTTGGCCAAGCATGTCCTGGGTTCCATCAGGCACAGCATCTCCAGCTGGGTGAGGGAGGGGATTGTCCCACTCTGCTCTGCACTGGGGCAGCCTCACCTCGAGTGCTGGGTGAAGTTTTAGGCACCACAATACAAAAAAATACACTAAGTCATTAGGGAGCATCACAAGAAGGGCAACAAAGATTGTGAAGGGCCTTGAAGGGAAGATACATGAGGAGTGGCTGAGGGCACTTGGTCTGTTCATCCTGGAGGAGACTGAGGGGAGACCTCATTGCAGTTACAGCTTCCTTGTGAGGGGAAGAGGAGGGGAAGGCATTGATCTCTTCTCTCTGGTGACCAGGGACAGGACTCGAGGAAATGCCATGAAGCTGAGTCAGGAGGAGTTTAGGCTGGATATCAGGAAAAGGTTCTTCATGAAGGGAGTGAAGTTGAGCACTCACTGGAACAGGCTTCTGAGGGAAGTGGTCACAGCCCCAAGTTTGTCTGAGTTTGAGAAATATTTGGACAATGTTCTCAGGCACATGGTGGGATTCTTGGGATGTCCCACACAGGTCCAGGAGTTACATTCAACAGTGCTGATGTTTCCCTTCCAACTCAGCACATTTTATTATTCTATGGTTCTATGATTCACTACCTGATCCCTCCTAATCAATCAATCCAACAAACAACTAACATTTGTCATGCAGTCTTTGCCATAACCATTTCTCCTAACACATTTTCTTAAAAGTGAGCCAGCTACTGTACTGAGTGATTAAGCAGCCCAGTAATTTAACATTATATTCAACTTAGAATTTAATGGTTTTGGGTTCAAAATCTACTTGAATTTTGCATCTCTTCTATACAAAACATCTCTTAGATGCTGTTTTTCATCTTTATCTATGCATACATCTAAGCATACTCTCACATTTTTTTAGAACAGCCTTCTCTCTGAACTTAGCAGATGCTATACTGTGGCTACAGGCATCCTCCTCACACCCAGCTCATTTGAGCTTTTTATCACTTTCCTTAAATTACTACTCTATATCTCCCTCACACTTCACATGCAATTTCAGAAACTGCCTTTTCAAGGCATCCCTGTCACACCCATCATCTTCTAATCATAATCAGAAAGCAGAATCTTGCCTCTGGTCATTCTGTGGTGTCAGGCTGCTCTGCCCATGTTTTACGTTTTCAGACAGGTGTTGTCAGACTTTTTATCACTTTCACAGCTGGGTGGATCTCTTTGTAAGCATCAGCAGAGCTGGCTACCTTCAGGGATATGGTTGGAAAAAACATCTGTGATGCCTACAAAAATATACAACAGTGAGAGGCTGCCGTGCCTACTGATATCATCTCATGGTTTCTTTGTGCTCCTCATGTGTCTGTGCTTGCTCATAAATATCACTTCTTTACAGCAGGCCCCAGCCCCTTGCATTCTGCAACTCAAGTCCAATGCTGCAGTAACCCTATGCTTATACTCTTATAGTATATATTATATATAGCATATATACTATATTATATATATATAGTATATATTATATATAGCATATATTTATAATACTCTGTATTATAAATAATACATGAGTCTGTGTTTCTTAGAGATATTCCAAACCTTGCTCTGTCCTCATGTTGAACGATACCAAATTGCAGTGTTTCCCTGCTGCCAGGTATCGATGGTGGTGCTGGAATATGAGTAAAATGCTGTTTAGAAATCTCTGTTGCATCCAGGGATCCAGCAGTGGAATGTTATCCAGGCAATTATTTTAATTGGAGATAATCACTTGGGAAATGGATGGATGAATTAATCAATTCCAGTTAATTGGGATAATGACATTATTTATGCTGTTCACCTTTTTTTACCACCATCTGTAGGAAGATTTCCAACAGCAAGGCCAAATCCTTCCATGATACAGATCCACTGAGGCTACTGCAATTAAAGCAGGAATGAATCTGGTGCATTGTAAGTATGGAATAAATCTCCTCACTTGCTTATTTTGGAGAAACCATGTGTGCAGCTGACCTGGGAATACTACAAACTACTCTCTTTATTCCACTGTTGCTATCCTGTCATTAGTAATGTTGCAACAGAAGGTGTTCTTGGCACTTGTTCTAACAGAAACATGTAACTTTTGTTTTGTTTACATACTTATGCAGCTCATTACTATGTGAAAAACAATCTGCAGCTTAGCATTTGTTAATGGGATATGGAACAAGGAAACAGCAGATGGAGTATTGGGCTACTGAATGTGTAATAAGTTTGATCCTGGAAGTCCTTGTGTAATTTTTCCGCTCAAGATGGTTGTTAAATTCCACTGCAAAGCTGAGCAGAAACCATGCTCGTGTTCCAGCCGTGAAGGCACAGATCCTCCACACTAAGCAGACACAAGGGTCAGGCACTCTCTGCACATGATCACCTCTTAAAGGGAAGCAAAAGGCACAAATTTGCTTGTGATTAATTCTTTGGTTTCTTTTACTGTTCAGAGGGAAGCTCTGAAAATAGGATGGTGTTGTGGTTTGACCTCAGCTAGCAACCAAGTCCCACAGAGACACTCGTTCCCTTCACGTGCATCAGGAGAGGGAAAATAATCAGAAGAGTAAAAATTGCAAAGTGAAGCAAAACAACAAAATCATTCACCACTTTTCATGGACAGGCAGTAGTTCAGCCCAGGAAAGCGGGGCTCCATCACACTTAACACTGAATGAGGACAACAAGTGCCATGACTGAACATGCTTCTGGTTTATATACTGAGCATGATCCAGCTGGCCTGGGATATCCCTTTGGTCAGTTCTGAAATATCCCTTTGCAGATGTCCCAGATGTCTCCTTCCAAATTCTTGTGACCCCTCAGCCTACTTGCCAGTGGAGTGGGTGAGAAGCTGAAAAGTCCTTGATTTAGATTTAAACACTGCTTACAAACAACTAACAGTGTGTTTTCATTATTCTCATCCCAAATCCAAAACAGCACAGTATCAGCTACTAGGAAGAAAAGTAATCCTATCTCAACCAAAGCCAGAACAGATATTTCAACCTCCTACAAGTGATTTTAGGTAACCTTTGATGTGATATTGTCCCACCTAATTCTGTCTTCATCTGAAGAGAAATATAGTTCTGACTGTCCTCCTCTGCTCAGCTGTATGTCTAATGCAGACTGGTGCCCACAAGGCTCACTAAACTGAGAACAAGTAGGCAGGGCTATAACCACTTCATACAAAGAGACATTGTCAATTAATGTGTTATAGTACCTTCACAAGTCTCAGAATGAGATCTTGGGTCAAAATGATTCCTGTAATGTTTGTCCATCTTCACCTTCATGTCAGACTGAGTGGCTCTTTAAGTCTGATGGAATAAACTCAGATTTGTCGTCTTGCAAAGATAAAAATCAAATTGTTCTGTGACACTTGGATCAGGATACACTGAGCCTGGGTACATCTCTGACTGCAGCATGGATTTGACATATCTGCCAGGTTGTGTCAAGCTAACTGATTTTAAGAGCTTTTTCTGCATCAGAATGACTCTCCAAATCAAAACACAACAAAACCCAACCAAACAACAAAAAACCACAAACCCACAAACACAACAACCAAACCAAACCACAAAACACACAACACAAAAAACCAACCAAAAACCCCACAAACAAAAAAAAAAAAACACACAAACCAACCACACCACCACCCACAAACCCAACAACAACAACAACAAAGGGGAAAGCATCACCTGCAAAAAGTCAGCTCCTTGGAGTTCCCCTATTTTTGCACCAAACTGAATTCAATTGCCCTGATTCCCGTGGAAATTTTCCAGCAAAGACAATATCTGTGACCCACAGCACGAGCAGCTCTGGATGGAGATAATGTTTTCAGTTAAATGGGACCCAACAGGCTGCTGTGTATGTGACTTCTGTTCTCATATTCACAGTGATCCTCCATCCAGCAGCACATAGTGACAGTGCTGCAAGAGCCACCGAGTCACTGCATGCTGGCCCTGGCTCTGTGCTAGCACACAAACAGCAGCTGGGGCTGGGGATCCCCTCACCATCACCCCACATACCTGCAAATGCCATGGGCCAGGAAATGCTCCCTGACATGCCAAAAAACAATGACATGCCACAGGAAGAAAAGAGGAGGAAGTGAGAGCATTATCTGCCTACCAGATTCTGGGACCTTTGTCAATAAAATTCCCAGATGATGATGATGATGATGATGATGATGATGGTCCAGGCTACAAAAAAAGTAAATTTTGCCTCTCCAGAAATTCTTCCTAATTAGGAGAAAAAATTCCTCTGGACTTCGTAACTGATAAATGGTTTAACACATTGAGTTGGATAAGCAGCTGAACACCTGCAATGTCACAGTAAAGGTTTTTAATGTCACTAAGTTTTAAGTAGCATTTTGTGCCACAAATGCTTGTAGTTTTAAAATTACTTAAAATTATTGATTTTTTTTTATAAAGAATCAATATACCTCATCTTTAACTTTGCTTCATCAAATTAAACCAACCATACTCATTCAGTACTATAGTATTTATCCAAAATCATTTTATCACTGTATTGTCATCAGTTTCAGTTCATTTCAGTGTTGGTGACTAGAAAAGACTGAACTATTGAAAACTAATTTTTATCAGTATTTTCTATAGCAGTACTAATATTTTCTTGGGTTTTTTTTCTAAAAAACACCTTATGAAAACCAAGCTATAGCTTTATCACTGATTTCAGTGAATCCTATGGTCACTATTTCTTTCCCACATTCACAAAAAATCACCTTTTATTTTGCCTACCTGTGGTATAGGAAGCACAGCCTAAGGTTTAATGCCAATGTCCCTTCTAGGAGCAGCTTGTTCCAGCAAGTGTTGTGGAATGAAACATGGTTCAAATACCATAACCAAACAGCAAACTGAATATCTGCATCTCAGTTGGTATTTCTATGGATCCAAGTCATCTCATGCTAAAGAAGACAGTATTTGTTTGACTTCAGATCTAGAATTAAATCTGAAACACAAATAAAGCACAAACAAAACAAAAATGATCTCAACTATACAGAGCTTTCAAGTTTCTGCAAGCTTCACGGGAATACTGTGAAATTTGTGTGAAATGTTTATACACTTGTTTGGTTGTTCCTCCTTTATGTAGCTTAGAGTGTTTAAAGGTTTCTTTGGGAAACAAGCATTTGACTCCTAGCAAAAAAATGTTATTTCTAAAGAAGAGAGGTGCTTTTGCTGCGCACTCCATCAGCTAAAAATGTAACCACAGACCCCATGGAAGGGCTATAAGGTGCATCTTCGCTGCTGTGCTCAGCTCTGCCTTGTCTCCATGGGAACATTTCAGCAGACGTGGTACCCGCTGGCAACCAAACAAAGATTTCCCTATTGCTCTGCAGAAGAGGCAAAATGTAAGCTGCAGTGAATACAGCATCTTTCCTTGACCCTGAATCTGTAAGCATTGGCAGGCCAAGACATCACATCTTTACTTCCTTTTTATTTTTCTCCCTGACAAAGAAGCAGTAAATGGGCAAGAAAATGAATGGGAAGTATTTTAACAATAAGAAATTTACAGCAAGATAAAAAATTTTGAAGTCAAAGACACAGCTCTTCTTTATAAATGAAGAAAAGCCTTCAAATCAAAGCCACTCATAGTTCAGAGAAAGGTGTTTTAAATTGCAGAGGTGTGCTTGCTGAAATTAAGATTGTAAGACAAAGAAATAAGAATAGTGAATATATCAGGAGATGAAAGAACAATAAGCTCCACTTTCATTTCAGCTACTTTGTGCTGATTTGTATAGCCAAGAGAAGGTCTTTTCCCAACATTGAAGTGACAGGATTGGTTAGTGCTTTTCAATAGAGTCTTCAGTTGGAGACAGTGTAGAGCTGCATTAGAAGAGTAGGAAAAACAATCTATATCAGATCAGAAAAAATATAGGGAGGAAGAAACTAACCCAAAGAATCTTCTGTTCAAGGTTAGAAAATAAAGAAATCAGAATTAAAGTATACTTACTTTAGCCTTTGGGGAAAATCCTTTAGGGACTTACAAGTCTGAATGAGATGAATCTAATTAATAACTGATTTTCCATGCATTCCTCTCAAAGCCCAGTGCTCATCAAATGGACTAGAACATTAATTCTCCTTTTCCCCCACAGCTTCTATTCATGTATGAAAAGCATAACCAATCAAAAAGGAATTTAAAATTTACACTGATAATTAAGATAGGGCCAAATTTCTCTACCTTCTTTTCAGTTTCTGAGTACCTTTTAAATAGGGAATGGTGACCAAATAAAAATTTTCCCACAGTCTCATCCTTCTGTGTAGGAAGGATAACAACACTATCAGTATTCTGAAAGAAATGCCAGTACTATGCTTACCTTATATTTTCTTTACACAAAATGAACCTTGCTAAATGGCAAGGACAAACCATTGGTTTGATTACTACTAAGAGTCTTCATCCCCTGCATGTAAAAACATCCCGCAATTAAATTTGTCAAGCATGACAGAACATGTTTTATTTATTTTTAAAAATAATTATCACACTGATATTGTTGACTTTGTTTACCACAACATTGATGATTACATTTTCTTCTAATTAGAATGGAGATTTTTATTTAAAGTTCCCTGCTCAAATGATTTGGAGTAAAAGCTCATGTAGATTTCAGGTGATATTAGATTGTTCTCATCCACAAACTTGAGGCTATAAAGCTGATACTCTTTCTGAAGAACCTGTGTTTTTTTCTTTTTCCTTAGGAGGCCAGAATAATTTCAGACTTCCAGAACTAAATGATTATAATGGCTATAGTGATAACTAAAGCTGGGTGTGCCTGTGCTACCTCCTGGGCCGGCAGGAGCTGACTCTGAGCTGCACTGGGGGTGGTGGTACAGCTTGTACTGCTGCAGGGCTCTCAGCTGCAAATTATTGCCACAGATGCTGTGACTTTGCATCAAACCTGTGCCCATTTGTGTCCTATGTCATTCCAGACATCAGGAATTTGTAAGCACCTTGCAGAGGAGCATGTGAATGGAGCTGGGTGCAAGAGCACGGTCAGCTGCTTCTCACACCCACACAGGAAAATGAAACCCTTTAAACCTCAAATGCAAAGCATATGTTCTTAGTATGCCCCACCTTAGCTGGGATCCTTTAGTGATTTGGCTAAGGCAGGAGCTTAGTGAGGATGTTCACATTCATCTGTAAAGAAAAATTAGTGATAATATTGCACTTTTTAATGTGAATGCAATTATTTCACAAAATAACTTCCAGGTGTGTTTAGCTGTATCTCTGTTAGGAAGATATTTCATTCAAGAATGACTTTGTTGTACTTCTTGACCTCATGGTGGATTTGTTGCTGCCTTCAAGACCTCAAAAATAAATTGCATCAACTCCCCTGACCAAATGAGATTGTCCCAAATTTCTAGTTCTACAGACATGAAAGGCAGAAATTAATTTAAAAACCTGCTGCTTAAAACAATCTTGCAAACTATGAGATGGCATAAAATACTTATTTCTAAGAGTAGGAGAACTGTGTTCAATAAGATTGCATTCCTTTTTGTGGCGATGCAACAACTACCAATTATTTGTTCCTTTGTAATCTCCCCCCAAATTTGGTATAATTCTTAAAAATATTATGCCTGTTGTTATCACTATATGAATAATTTTAAATCCTTATATTTTGTTGTTATCCAGTGGAGAGAAAGTGAGAAAAAAATGGAGTCTCCTGCCCCCACTTTTGGAAAGAACACCAAAATACTTGATTTTATTTCTCAATTGCAAAATTATCTTCAATGCATTTAAAACACTGTCAAAAGGGGAATATATGTGCAGAATACATATCAAAAGGAAGAAGAGAAAAAATTATTTTAATTTCTTTACTATTCCATGGTTAGTATTGAAATTTGAAAATCAATTTTTTACTTATATTCCAGATAGTTTTTCATAGACAGAAGGATACTTTTCTTTCCAAACCTGTATGTATATCAAAAATTGAGACTTTTAAAATTAATTTTGAAAAAAGATAGACAATTTTTCATTTCTTTATGAAAAACAAAAGCCCTTTTGCATTTCCCTTTTGATATTTTCTTCTTTTTTTCACAGTAGAATGGAAAAAAAAAAAGCAAGACAAAGTGGAGGAAAGACCAAAAAACTTGAAAGCAAAGTGGAATTAGAAATTAAAATTATGGAAAATTGATGTTCATTTGAAATTTCTACATGCTACAGATTTTTTTTTTTGCCAATTAAATTACTTTGAAAAAATTGTTTAATGCTTTTTTTACAAATAAGTTGATTTTGATAGCGATACCTCTTTATAGAAATGTTTTAAAATCAAAACTCTTTGTCAATTTTTAATTCTGATGGACTTTACGATAACCTGATATAAGGAGAAAATAATTTAAGTAAAATGAAAAACTATTGAGCAACCTTTTTTTTTATTCCATTTAAAAAAGGCTCATTCATATCCATTCAGACTGTTTTCCCCCCAAATGCAAGTTATTGAGAAATGTCCTTTCTATAGACCACACAATGTGTTCATTAGATAGAATTTACATGAAACTAGTTAACTCAATAAATTTTTGCTGAAAATATATTTTTTAAGTTGTCAGTATTTATTTGGCCTTAAAAAGTATGCATTTTCTTAAGAGTCACGTATTCATTTGGAGAACAGGAGACATTTTAAATGCTATTTTTCTAAACAAAAGCAATCACCAAAAGACATTAAGCTACTTAAATATTTAACTTCTGTTTCTTATTTAAACAAGCAAACAAACGAAACACAAACAACCCCCCAAAACTCTAAAATAAGAAGTAAACTTAAACATATATAAAGAGCATCTGGCATGTTACAGGTCGAACAGCAAGGAGAACAGCCTTGAACTTCCATCAAGTCACAATGACTTTTTACATCCATATTTTAACTTTCCAACACGAAGAAGAAAACTGTCTTCAGGTTCAGAAAGTAGCATGTGCACTCTTCCAAGCTTACTTAAATCCTTACAAATGTGAGAGAAGTGGAATATGACTTTTCTAAAATTTCTTAAAAATAAATCACAAAAAATTGCTAAAAGTTAGCAGCCTTTCCAAATTCTCTGTGCCATGGAAAGGTTGCTAGCTTTTCTTATTTCCCTTTTTTCTTACCTTGCTTTGACAATAGCTAGAACAACTAATATTTCTGTGATAATACATTGTAATTCACAGTTTTCATCTCTTCACCCTACCTGTGTCGTTTCCTTCCTTACCGAATTCTAAGGAGTCTTTCATAAGTGCAAGATAAGATTCTTATATTTGGGAGTCTATTCTCTAGGTTTTGAAAACCAGAAACCAAAAGGCCTTTCTTCACTCTATAAAATCCATTTTATTTAACTTAAATAACTACTCATATGACTGTAGCATTCATACTCTATTTCAACTCAAGGCAGAAAAATCTTTAAAGGCATTTTTTTTTCTAAAGGATGTCATACTGGAGTGATTCATCTTCTGGTGAAGTGTTGTGATATTTTCCCATTAATTTTATGCGACATTGATTTCAAAACTAAAATACCATTCAGTGCTCAATGTATTAAATACTGGATTCCAATGTATATGAATACATGAAGAAATAAATAGACAACATCTGATATTTATCAGAATGGAGATGACATCAAAGATTTGAAGGTCCTTGGAAGGGTACAGAAAGTTCTTTTCTGGCCCCTTGCTGTAGATGGAGCTATGATTTTGTTCTCCTGCTAATATGTTTACCATCTACAATGATCACTGCTATAATTTTTTTGATTTGTCTTGACTCCTGATGACAAACACTTCTCCATATGCAAGCACTCTGCACATACAAGTTTAACTGGTTGGTTAGAGTGTCATCATTAATTTATGACCAAACTCTAAGAAAGGTGACTTGGGAAAGATGTAAAGGACATTTCTTGCTAATGGGAAGTTAGAACAGATATAAATACTGCATATGATACTTTGAACAACGTTAAGTACTTAAAGCAGGTTTAAAGCCTTTTTCTGAAAATGTATCACAGAAAAGATTTGATTTATGCATTGTGTTTCAAAGGTGCTGTACCTGAGTTGTGAGACAAATGCTAGTTTAGATCCAAGTAACCCTGTAGAACTTCATAGATTTTCAGAACACCTTGACTACATTTCTTAGGCTTCTCTAGTGTTTTAAATGTTTTTCATCTGCAATAGAAAAATGTCATTTTTTCCATTATGCATCCATTGTCACTGAGCCATTAGAAAATAACAGAAAACCTCAGTTTTCAAAAATTATTTGCTAATATAGATGGAAGTTGCTATCTGCTAGTAACTTGGAATTTAACTTAACTAAAAATGTTATGCCACTACTCCTTTTTTTTTGTTTGTTTTGTTTTTGAATTCGCAGACAAATATAATCATATTCCCTGGGTTTCAAAGTTTTTGAAGCTATAGTTCTTCTAAAGTACACTGAAAGTTAATTTCCTCTTCCATTTTCTATTTCAGAATTTCTTTTGAAATGAAGCTTTGTACATTGTATCTTTTCATCTACATCCTCAGCTGAAGAAATTTGAGGCAGAATTGAGAACTATCCTAAAATAAACAAGTGTTCTGAACATGCTTTGTTCTCTGTTTCACTGGGGCTGGAAACAGCTATGTGTGAATGAGATACACTCAAATGAACCTGTATTTTTTAGTAGCCAGAATTAAAAAGAAAGGAAAATTGCTAGTTAAGACAGCCCTCAGTTCAGAATTGAGACTGAGATGTGCTGTAAGAAAGCAAAGACTGTTTTCTCTATTTTTTGTGCAGTATTTGCTCAGTTGATAAATTTCAAGAACACATTGGTTAATTCCCAGAAATATTTTATGGGAATTCTTTCATGAAATTATTCATATCTATTATCTGAACAATTAGTTCTGGTTTTTCCTCCTCTGGCCAATTACTCTGATAAGAATTTAGGGTTGATCTTATATTGGATTGCCTAATTTAACCTTTATCAAATGGAGCCACCTTCAGGAAAGCCTGCAGATCTGTGAATATTTGTCATTCCACATGTCCAGAGAAGAACCCTGACATCTTCAGCTGTGAGAAATATTCAGACACTTAAGACCAAAAACACAATGAGACAAAATTGCTAATTCATAACCCTATTTCATATGTCACAACTCTGTGTTTATCTACATTACAATAATTTTAAATTAAAATGCCACAAACTTTGTTATTCCTTATTATGTAGGCTTTGCTTTTGCAGCAATAAATATAATTTCTTGAAGAAAATGGAATATAATACTGGTTTTACACAATAGGAAATTAAAAAATGTAAATTTTCAAATTAGATGCCAGGATTGTTTTTACAGTAAGCGCTTTTATGTTTTTACAAGCAGAAAAAGTGAACTGGCATTCCACCACTGCATGACTAATATACAGAAAATATTATGTTGATGTAGACACAGTTATGAATTATTTAATAGATTAATTTCTTTATACAGTCCAGCTCCTCCTGCATTTCATAGAACAACTTCAATATTTAGATAAATGTCGCCTATAAGAACGATTTTTATTAGCTCCTCCTTAGCAGTTAGCTGTGAATGGCTTCTTGGGCCACTGAGTATCATCACTGGATAGTGACTGAGAGCTATTTATCAAGTAAAAAATTTCCCTGTTCACAGTTGATTTCCTTGGAACAAATTATTACTTCATGAAAACCTTTCATAGTTTTCTTTCTAAGTAAACATAACTAAAACTAAGCAAAATATTGCTCCACCACAAAGGAGTAGAGAGAGTACATGGGATAATTCATTGTACCTCTCCTTGGCTACAGGAATTTCTGTTTTTCTTTTTCTCTAGTTAAAGAAATTATTTTTTCATTTTTAGCCACTAAAGGACTGTGATTGCCTTACTGTAGCTCTAAATTTAAACAAGAAAAACATATGCCTTCCAATACCTTAATCCAGTATTTGATGCCTGTGTGCTTCAAATTGGCACAAGTTGGCATTAAGCAAGGAAGAGCTGAAAGAGACAGAAAGAACAAGAATGGGGAAAATGGGGATCTAACCTTAAATATGGAAAAGCAGTATCTTAGTCATTGCAAATGTGGCAAACAATAGGACTAGTGGGAGACTTACAACAATTCTCTAACTAGATGACAAAAACATAGATTGATTCCTTGTACCTGCAGGGAAATGGAGGACACAACTCAATCATTAGGAATGTCTCAGTTTTTTAAAACTGGTAGAATTAAAAATACAGGAAGGTGAGGAAGAATGTCTTGGTTTAGTAGAATGCAGACTAGGTAATACAGAGGCAGTTTTGACTGATTTCTGAGAAAAAAATGGCCAGAAAGAATATCTACATAATATATCTGCATAATCTCTGCTTTTCTTTTTCTGCTGTTCAATAGGGATGCTATAGAAAGAAAACAAAAAGTTTCATATCCCTCAGTGCTTACAAACAAACTGTAGCTGAAGAACAAAAAGTACAAGCAGAAAGAAAGATGAGTCCAGAGAAATACAGAAATAAAATTAATCGGAAATAGACAACATGGACAGTGACCAAGGCAGGATGAGCATTGCCCGTGTCTGTATGGCCTGGGCACACATTCTCTGCAGAGCTGCAGTACATGAGGGCTCATCCCAATGGAGGCAGTTAAACTCAAAGGAAAACCCATTAATGTCAACACTCTCTGCCTTCCATTTCAATTTAAAATAATTGAGGAGGGAGAAAAGAAGCTATCGAAATCTTTCTTTATTTGATCAAAGAACAGCAGGTCTAAAAGCAACAGTTCCTTCTAAATAAAAGAGGATATGAGGAAACAAATTGAACACAAATGGGAACAGTGCCATCAGTGGCAGAATCAGAGAATTATAACTGAAACACTTCATGAGCACTTTGCTATTAGACTGAAATGTTCATACAGTGCCAAGATACTGTATCTAAAGCAGCTACAAATATAAATGCAGATTTAACACCCAAGTAGTTCAGGATGTTATTATCTGTTTGTACAAGCACTGATCAGAATTTTTTTGTCATCTGCTTGTCGTGCAGTATGAAAAATATTCCAAAATATTATGGAACAAGGAGCAATAAAAGCATCTTCATTCTTTAGGAATCACAGAATCACACAATTGTTTGGTTTGGAAGGGATCTCTAGAACCATTTAGTTGCAACCTTCCTGCCATGGAGAGCTGTATTGCATGTTTCATAGATCTCTTGAAATGGTTATGAGCAATATTACTGGTTTTAATGACCCATTTCCACACCCGTTTTCCTAATCTGGGAAAATAAGTAATAGTAAATGTTCCCCATCAGATCCGTCAAATACTACAAACTTTCAGCAGAGGTCATGATGATAAACTGAGCATGGATGCAAACCAATCCAGAAAATAAGAAAAAATTCATGCAAAAAATGTCTCAAATATCAGTCTGAAATGGACAGTGAATTAGTTCTCCTGTGTATATGCTGTGCCTTGATAAGTGTTTAATTGTGTATTACAATGCTTTTTAGCGTTCTTCCTGAGATACACTATCAAATTACTTTATTCTGATTCAGAACATGATTTTCTCCTGTTGTTTGCACTTGAACTGGATTAGTACGTTAATTAACCTCTTGTTAAAAAAAGATGCTTTCCTTCCCTGATCAAGATTTATCTTCTACCAACAACAGAAAGAGGAAAATTCTGAACTTAAAAATTGATGATCTGATTACAGCTAGCAAACAGAAAAAGAAACTTTTTTTTAGTTCAAACTATTTTGTATGCCTCCTTAACATCTTCCAACATGCAACTGAATGATGGTCTCATGTCTGGTACAAATGACCAGAATTTCACACAACAATTATTTCATGATACAGATTGACACTATAGCTACTCTGATGTTTCCTTTTGAGCAAGTGTCTTGCCCATGAGTGGTGACTCACTGAAAAGAAAGCACAGCCAGATGAAAACAAAGGGATACCTAATGCTTGAATGACGAGTTAATTGAACAGGATTCATTCAAGAAAGACCTTCAGAGAAACTAGCACAAATAATGCCATAACTTATGTCACACACTGTGTTCCAAGAGAACACAGCACATGTTACTGTAGTCTCAATTGTTGCGTTCCTGCACCAACTCTTATCTTCCACGTAAAGTAACGCGTGGGAGAGTGGGGAGTAAGAGTGCATGCACCAAAGGTGACTAGAGATTCAAGCCTGGTTTATTGGAATTCTGTCCACTTGCTTCACCTGGTATGGGCCAATAGATTAAACTAATCTTCTGCAATGTGGTCGCAGATTTCTCTTCCATCCCACCAGACTCAGATCCCAGGACTGGATCCATTCATCACACAAGTGAACTAGAGATCTCTGAAGCTTTAGAGGTCCTTTAAAATAATGCAGTTCTTCCCTATCATCCTAACAAACATCTTTGCTGAGGTCTGAGTTCAAAAGTGTCATGAACAAGGGCAAAGCAAGTCATTTAGTACTGCTTACACTGTGCCTCAGTATAAGTAAATTTATTTGCCAAATTTTCTGCTTTTGTGATGGGTGGAAGTATTCCATGTTAAGGCACTTCATACTTCTCAACCTTCAGCTTTTTGCAGGCAAGATACAGATACATTTAGAGGATTGATCAGTGAATTTCCATTTGCCTCTTATAGTCTGCACCCCTTCTTCAAGCTCCAGAGCATTCAAGAGCAAGTGAACCTCAGCTGGCTTAAGTTAAATTCCGGAAGAGGATCTCATGGCTGCCTGATTTTGGTTTAGATACCTATATTTTGGCCACTATGCAGTTCAGCACAAAAATATTTTGTGAATCCAGCCCAGGTGTGCTTTTTGACAGTCCTGTCAGTACTTCAGCTGGAAGGCAACTGGAATTTTGAAATGACTGAAAATGTCATAAAATTAATTTTGCAGCTCACTAGCTTATAAATTCATCAATTTCCTGCAAAAACAGACCCATACAATTTTCTATGCATCATTTACAGTTAAATAGGAAATATAGAAATTATGAAAAATTGGCCTAATGAAAATTGTATAAACATTACTAAATGTGAGCCCTGCTGCTTTCAAAACAGAAGTAACTGCTTACTTTGACTTGGTAGCCTGTAATTATTAAAGAGCTAGTAAGGTAAAAAACAGTAGGCTCAAGACAAGTAAAGTAGCAACCTCCTTTATGGATGATGGAAATTTCTTTTACAACTGAGAGTACACAATACCTACCTTCTACTTCCACATCTTTCTGCCCTTGTTGCCCTTGTCGAGAGACTAAAAGTGAAATGTATATTAAATATCTGATTTATAAGGTGCCTAATTTGGACAGACTAAATCCATTCCATACTCATATCTGAAATTTTGATGTAAATTCTGAGGACAAATTAAATAGTAAATCTAAATAACTCATTTGTTTCTTAGTTAAGTTCTTAGGGAAAATGTCATAGAATTCCAGAGGTTTGTTTTTTTAGTGACAATAGCTTAGAAATAATGTGACATGCAGTTCTCACGGAAATGTGATTTAAAATGAGGCTTCTGCCTTGTTTACTTTAAGATACTGGTCATATTCCCTGAATTTTTTCATCTTAGTCCTTCATAAAATTTGACATTCTTTCCTGCACTCCTACATTTGCTGTTCCCCAGCCTTAGGCACACGATGTCCTTCGTCTCACTCTCTGCATGTATATTTACTCTACACCAATCAATCAAAGAATCAAGTAATACCATCTTTCATAAACTCCCAGAATATCAGTACAAAAGGCCATCAAAAAAATCTCACTACACAAAATGAATAAGTGTAATTTCTCTATCTGACAAACTATTTAACTGGCCTAACCTTTATTAGAAGTAAATGATCCTGACAGATAAATGCAACCTGAAAAAAAAAAAGTAATTAAACAATCAAATTGAGTATACAAGTAATAGGTGAATATCAACTCTGCTGAAGTCATCAGCACTTCCAGACACATTCTGGGTTTTTTTGTGAAATGTAGATGTACAGTAAAACACACTATTCAGCAGATAACAAAAGATTAAAACAGTCCCAAAAGTTCAATATTTTACAGTTTTATATGTTGTACTCTGGCAAGGAGACCCATCCTAAACCGTATTGTTAATACTTATCACCCAAAACCCTGAGTACAAAACCAATTATATTTCTTAAGATGAACTTCATATAGTTCTGGGGTGTGGGAGGATGCTGATGGAGATCCTGAAGAAGATTTTATATTACATAAACCTGATTTTTTTAATATAGTTCATTCAAAAATATACATGAAATAAAACTAAGACACACAAACATGAGATATTTTTCTAAATATTTTCATCCATACAAAAGGGAGTGGCTATCCATAGGCTTGCCATTTTTGACTTTTTTGTCATGGAATAAGGCTGGATTTCATTACATGAGCTAGGTTTCATTGTACTAGCTTTATTTCCTTTGCTGGTTTAGTTTGAGCTTTTTTGAGTGGAAAGTTGATAAAAGTAAACTTGCAATTTAAAGTATGACAATGCTCTGTGACAAGAGATTGTACAGGAGATCTCCAAAGAGAAAACTCATTAAAAATACATAAACTTTGAAGAAGTGGGAATTTTTCTGAAAAATGGGTAACAGTTAAACCTGCAGTTAATTTTTGAGTTAGGAGCAGATGAATATAATGATGTCTAATGAATAAATGAATGGCTGTTTTGAAATAAATTACTACATTAAACTAACTTTGTTGTATGTCTTTAGTAATCCATTCAGTATAAATACAAATTTTCTTTTAGCAAATGGACTAAATCCCTTTATTGAAGTCAAAGGCCATCTTGCTTTCAGTGAAGCATTTCTCTGAATATTTATTAACAGGTGAAAGGAATGAACAAATCAAATGCCAGACACAGCAAAGTAGGTACCACGTTACAAGTGGCTGGAAGTGAGGTCCTTCGCAATAGCTCTGAATCAGATAAAGTGCGTACTTCAAAAAGAATTCACTGGAGTTATCTAGTCATAATGTAGATGGAGTCAATCAAAAGTAGGTTTTCTCATTTATATTTATTCCTTTTCCTTTCCTTAGAGATGGATAGAAGATCCCATAAAGCTGATTGCTTTCTAAATACCAAAGACTATTGTTCTGTTAATTTTGAAATGAACAATTAGAAATAAGACAAACATATTTTGCTAGAATTATCACTAGTGGCTAATTTTATCCCAGTGGAAAAAAAAATTAAATTTCACAGGATGGAATTTTTATCAATAGAGGAACAAAAAATTAATTACAGATTTCTTTGTGGTTAACTGGAGACACAGTTTTTCTGGGTAGTGTGTATGAAAGCAGATCAAACTCTGCACAGCTGAGTCAGACACCATCACGTGCAAAAGTTCAGGCTAACATGCAGGGGATGGGAAAGAAAGGACAACACAAACTGAAGAAAGGTGATTTGCAGATATTTGCCCATGAAAATATGAAAGGGCTCACACTGTCAGAGTGGTATCTCCCAGGCAACCTCTACATAGACAGAGATGGCAACAAATACAAAATGCAGCTGCTATCTGTGATATAGTCATAATATTCTGATTCTTTATCAATTTGCTTGGCTAGAATATGTATTCCTGCTTGAAATATGGACATGGTATATAATTGCTCAATATTTAGTATGTGCATATTGAATGCAAATAAAACAAAACACAACCAACTGTATTGGATTTGCATCTTTTTATTATATTTCCCTTGGAAAACTGCTATGCAGTCCAAAATGTAAATGGGAGAAAAGAGTACCGTTCATATAGATAGACAAATACAATAGATAGACATGAACAATGAATATAATCTGAATCTATAAATATGTACCACTGTAAGCCAGTCATTACAATATAGATATGTCTGAGATGCAAATTGATATACACATATATATTTTCACTTAGGTATATATTCATTTATGTTAATCATGTCTGTGCATATATACACACATGTACACCCCCCCCCCCATATATATATATATATATATATTTACCGTGTAAAAACAAAAGATTTGAGTTGGAATGACAATAGTCCTTTACAGTCCTCTTCCTCGAGCAGGGCCTCCTAGAGCCAGTTGATCAGGATCATGTCCAGATGCCTTCTGAATACCTCCAAGGACGGAGATTCCACCACCTCTTGAGCAATTTGTGCCCCTGCTCAGTCACCCTCAGAGTGAAAGTCTTTCCTGATGTTCATACAGAACCGCCTCTGTTTCAGTTTGTGCCCATTGCCCCTGGTCCTGTCTCTGGGTACCACCACTCTTTGCACCCTCCCTTCTAAATCCATTCATGAGATCCCCCCAGAGCCCTCTCCAGGCTGAACAGCCCCACCTCTCTCAGCTTTTCCTCACAGGAGGGGTCCTCCAGCCCTTAGTCACCTCCTCATGTACTGAGGAGCCCAGAGCTGGACACAGCACACCACATGTCCTTCACCAGGGCTGGATAGTGGGGAAACATCAGCTCCTTCAATCTGCTGACAATGGTTTGCCTAGTGCAGCCCAGGTTTCCTTTTGCCTTCTTTACTCCAAGGACACACATCTGGCTCCTGCAAATATATACAAACTTACATACATATGTTCTGAGTTCTTGATAGAATGGACTAAAAGATGACTTAAAAAAAATAAATCTTCTGTGGAATAATGTGCAGTATCTTTCTCTTTATGAGATATAGGTTTGTTTAGTATGCCCCAATTTTTTTCAAATCACCTGTTCTTGTATAGAGATACATACACTCTTTTTATTTCACCATATTTTTTCTCACTGACAGTATGAAGTTAAATAACAGCTTTAATATTCCGTTTCCATCAAACAAGACAAAACATCCTTTGGAGAATGGAAATCTAAGGGAACAGTATATATCTATTAATTTTTCAACCTTGCTGGATCTTGGAACCCAGCCCAGATTTACAGTCATTAATTCTCTGAATCCAAAAGTGTCTAGGCTTCACTTTAAATAAAATTAAGGATTTAGATTCTCAATGGCATTCAGGAGCTTTCACCCAGTTTAAATTAAACCTAATGGAAGTTAGTGACTTTGTGGACCTGTGTGTAGGTACATGACATAGAGACCAAGCAGGTGAAATCCCTGCCTTCTGGCCTAAATGTCTCAGCATCAAAGATGTAACATTTCTATTAAGAGATTTCACAGACTGAAGTTCTATTACCCCTTATATTTTGATATATATCAGCACTTCAGTTTATTCAAGGTTTAAAAACCTGAATGTTTTCTATCAAAATTCCCCACTTATATTATCCCTGTGCATGCCATCAGTGAAATACCCCCGAATCTGGTGAGTGAAACATGAATGAAGGAGTAAAAGACCTAGATTTTAGACTCTTGGCAGGAGGACTTTGGAGGATCTTCTGCTTCCTGAGAAAGTTCACCAGGATTGTGAGGAGAGTGATTAGTAAGAAAAGAAAGCTTGATTCAAAATTGGTGTCAAAAGGGACAGTTCTTGGGTTTTTAGATGTTTGATTAGAGGAGCCTGTATTTTAAACTGCTTTTGTACACTTGGACCTTTCATCTCCACTGCCCCTAGGGACCAGGATGTCAAACTCATGTTGTATGGGGCCTCTGCAGCCCTGTTGGGACACTCATGCAGAAAGAAAGGAATTGTCTGGGGTCAGGGAGAGACTAGGCAGGGGTTACCAAGCTCTGCAGCAAAGGGTAGCAGTACATCTCATCCTGCTACTCTGGGTTACAATCTTTACAATCTCTCTTTAAAAAAGGGAACCTAAGACTTTCTCACCACCAATCCCTTAGTAAATGCTACTGGCCTTGACACCAGGCCTGGTCCCTTTTTAAGGAGCATAATCTCATAGTTTGTTGTAATTTTTAGCCTCTAAGGATCTGACAGGATCCTAGCTTTTTTGAAAGTCTGATAGTTGATGCTATGACAAATTCCCCAGGGGAAGTTACAGATTCACAAATCCCGGACTGAGGTGAATTTCTTCTGCTTTTTGCATGGGTATCCTAACTAGAGGCTTTTAATGTAAAAAATAGGGTCTGATGCTAAAAGTAGATAACTAACAGAGATAATTAAGGTGATTTATTTCTTTGATGTGTTTCACTGCATCTCAGGTAAACACA
The DNA here is from genome assembly GCA_026261815.1 of Monarcha castaneiventris obscurior. Classification (NCBI taxonomy): domain Eukaryota; kingdom Metazoa; phylum Chordata; class Aves; order Passeriformes; family Monarchidae; genus Monarcha; species Monarcha castaneiventris. The sequence continues at coordinate 26,405,220 of JAMPIT010000624.1, read as the reverse complement.
CAAATCTAAGCAAGTAGTGGATTTCCAGATACAACTTTCCCATCTATTTTTATTCCACACCTACCTACTTAGTATACACATCCTATATATCCTCTCCAATAAATATTTAACTTTCCCCACCTACAGAAGCATTGAAAATGCAACACGAACATTTTGATATCAGTTCTAAAGCCAGATGTGTGTTAATGCTCAATGGGTGAAAATCTGAACAGAAAAGCTTTTACTCTATGTGGAAACTTCCTTGTATGTGACAGATGATGAACTTAGCTCAGCTCCTGGAAAATAAACCTGCTCAAAAGTAAAATAGCATATGTTTTCCCTTTCTTCATTACTCAGTAAGAAAGGCCTATTCATTTTCCAAGTGTCAAAGAAAGATCATGGGTGAATTGGACTTACCAGTGGTGTTTCATTCAAAAATCCCCAGAAGCTAACGTTTTCAGGCTGGTACCATTCACAAATAGATTTCTTATTAACTCCTTTTGTAGTTCAGGTTTTTTGTTTAATTCAGCTGAGTAAAAGGTGAATATTCTTGTTTTTTTCCTTTGACCTTTATGTTTTTAATAAATGGAGATCCGTCAGGTGTTTTTTTCTAGCCAAACACAGCACCCACGGTGTAGTGGTGTGTAAGTTAGTTAGTTTTCATGGTTTAAAGTCAGGTGAACCTGAACATCTGCTTTATTTCTATTTGTCATTCTACAAAGCATTAATGAGTGACCAGCTGTATCTCATGCCAGGTTTTTCTTTCCAGCAGCCTCATGTAGTTTGTTCTGAGTGAGTGCATGATGAAGGAAGGACACAGAATCAGGGTGGTTGCAGTAGAGACAGAGACAATGCCCATGGTTGTCCAAATAAAACTGATAACTAAACAAATATACAAATTTTTGTCGTCCTTTTCGTCCCCCTGAAAACTCTCTAATATGAAGCTTTCCAACAGGATGGATATGCTGATTTTTATCTGTTTCAAGGCACAGCTCAAGTGAGATTCATGGCAGCAACTGAAGCTGAAGTAAACTAGGTAGTCAGAGGCAAAGTATCAATATAAAATTCCACTGGGCTGCACACAGCACAAGTGTGGAAGAAAATTAATTCCAGCATCACAGACCTAGACATGGCTGAGGCTCTGCATTCCCTAATGACCCTGTGTACCATATGTGTTTCACAGGACAGGTAACATGACAAAACTCTGGCTACTATCATTACTGTCTTCACACAGATATGGGCAAGAACAAAGCCTCTTGAATAAATGTTACCTTTTCAAGATGCAGGGTGAGAGGGAACATCAAAAACTCAATGGAATATCCCAGCCTAGTTTAGTTTAGAATATCCAGGCCTGGGTGTGCCAGTTCTTGTAGATAGAAACTGGAAGTGAATGCAGAGACCTCTAATACAGCCTTTTTAATCAGGTCTTAAACAAGGTGCAGGAGTTTCAGTATCTAAAATACCCTCAGTGAGTCACAGGATTAAATCTACTCACAGCCAGTAACTGAAGACACAACAGTGAAAAGGCAGCACACTGACAGAGGTGTACAGCACTGTGTTTCCCAGGATCTCTCATGCCAGTGCTGGCATCCTGGAAAGCAGGGTTCCTGCTGCTGGGGACAATATAAACCTGAGGCTATCTCTAAACTTGGCCCATAAAGATAATTCAGTCTCCATCCCTTCAGTTCTATAATGGCATTATTCCCTGGTCATTTCTTTTGCATTGACCCCTCCCTTTACTCCCTTTACCCTGTCTAGGCTCTTGCTCTTTAGAAGAACAGCAAAACTGTTGGTCTGCAGTGCTGAGAAGCTTAAACTGCTGGTGAGCATTTTTTTCACCCCATTGAGTCTGATAATACTTTTATTCACTGCACAACATTTTTCTCTCTCTTTTTTTATTTTTCCTCTTTTGGTCTTAAAGCCTAGCAGCTTTGACAGCTACATAATATCCCTAAGTGTTTAAAAGTGCTCATTATAGACTTGCTTTGGGAATTGCAAAGTTTTCTTCTTACTAGTCATTTACCACCTTTAAACATTCAATATCTTTTGATGAAAAGGGATTCTTTGAGGTAATGGAAGGAAAAATATTCTCTCCATCTTACTTTGCAACTTTCTTCAATTCTTCAAGACATCTTTATAACTTTTCACTTAAATTGTTTGAAATCAGTTCTTTCTGCCATCAGAAATGAAAAACATGAAATAGTAAATTTACTAATATGTTCAAGAGTTCCACAACAGGACCTTTATTTTTAAATGAAACTCTGGAGACTTAGAAGAACCAGCTCCTTATATGTCTAATGTTTCTTCCCCCAGTCATTTTTCTTGCCTTTTACTGGACTCTCCAGTTTCTCAACTTCTTTTTTGTACTCAGAGAGGAGAGCACCAACCTGGACTCTTCCAGGTGCAAACATTTGTGTGTAAAATAGAGGGGGAAAATCATGTCCTCCAGCCATCTGTCTGCCTATGCCATTGGTAATTCAGCTCACCACATATTTAGAATTTACTGCTGTCAGGGCACACTGCTGACTCCTATCCACCAAGTCCCCACAGACTTTTCTGCAGATTTGCCACTGAGCCAGTCAGCTCACAGCCTGGATCACAGCACGGGGTGGCCCCAGGGGCAGGACTTTACCTCTGATGCTGTTGAAATTTATGTGGCTCTTGCTAGCCACTCCTCCAGCTTTCTGAGGTTCCTCTGGTTAAGTCAATGTGACCCTAAAACACTTTCATAAAATATTTGGAAAGTCATTGTGACCTTTTTGATATTTTAAATACATGAAAATATAAGGTAGTTGAAGTTTAAGCAGACAAAAAAGAAGACAAATTGCTTTGCATGGCATGTGAACATGCACAAGCTGCATAAATGAATGTGCACAAGCTGCATAAATGAATGTATTAGAGGTCTTGTAATATTAATAGGAATTTTTGAGAAATGGTTCTTTAATATTTTTAGCAGATATATTTGGGAATATTTACATTTAACATTTTTTATTTTGCTGTCTTAAAGAAATTATAAGTGTAAACCAGAAAAAAAAAACAGGCAGTAAGGCTTTGCTTCTCAGGAGCAATAAAAATAATTATCTTTGCCACTGATTCAGTGAAAATAATCTTGCAGCTTGGATTCATGAATAATAGTTTCAGTAGCTAAAGAGAAGTGGTATTCATGAACTTTAATACAACTTAGAAAATGCTTTTACTTCATTATTTTTTTCCTGTTCATTTTGCTATTGGATTTTACTAGGGTTATCCAAGAAAAAACCCCTAGGTCTTTAGCAAAACACTTAAAAAAAAAAAAAAACCAAGCAGGAAACTGTTTAATTAAAACCATTAACAACTCAACACTATTCAGATAAATACCAAAGGGATTTCAGCACATGAAAATAATTTTAACATAGCATCTAAACACAACTCTAAAGAGTAATGCACACATTTTTACCTCATTCTTGCTCCTCAGGGACCGTGCAGCAGGGATCTCAATACCCAGAGAGGGAGCAGCCTTCACTGAGTTATGTTTTAGGAATTACAATCAAGAGTGAAATACAATCAACTCTTTTGACTATAGTGTCGCTTAATAAAATATAGGTTTATTTTAAACTCCATTTTCTAGAGTGGAGCTTGTCATTCATATTAGGTTATGGTACTCTGGAAAATGTCAAACAGAAATTTGAATGTGCCAGAGGCATGTCACATACTGAAATGTCTCCATTTCACAGTAGCTGGGGTAAGGGTTTTCTAGAACAAATTTTACTAATCCTCTAAGACTTCAAAATGCCCTTTATAATCCTGAAATTATAGACAGTCGGCTGTGCCACAGCTGCACATTCCTTCAACCTCTTATCAGAATTAAAATGAACATATATTGCATAATAATAATTACCTATTTCTATGAAAATACTGTGCATTTCTTAATGTGAAACTGGGTGAAAACATCAGTTTGTATTGTCACTTCAGATTATCTGACATTCATTGACTCATGTGGTATACGATATCCACCATCAGTGAAGCTATCATATTTATTTAAAATGCTGCCTCTCCATTTTCATCCAGGAAATATATTCCTCCTATTGTCAGTACATCTTGACAGTTGTACAAATAAGGCAGATGAGTTTTGGGACCTTTTTGTTCAACCACTTTGTTTTTGCAGGATCTTTGAAACCTCTTGGGTATCTAGGTTTTAGGAGCCAAACATCTTGGCTGTATTTAATATAGGAAAGCTCAGCTATTACTGCAGCCTGCTAGAATTTTCATGTTCTCACAAGCTCAGGACTAGACTGCAGGTGTTTAGATCCAGATTACTGGACTATGAGTGCTAGAAAAGTCTTCCAAGGTATCTGGTAAAATCACCTAACAATATGCTTGGCCTGATAGCACCGCCACTCCTAGAACTGTGTCACCAAGACTGTGCTCCTCCAAGAGCACCCATGGCCTCTCCATACCCACTCCTTCAGATGGGATTCATTGTTTTGCAGAGCAGCTCAGCAGTCACTCAACCAATGGGGCCAGGAAGGTCTTTCTTAGTGAGTAAATATCAGAGTAAGAGACAGAATTCACATGTTATAATTTCACACACTAATTAAGCGCGCATATAACTATCAGCATGTGATGGATCATGAGGGCTTCTGTGTAGATACCAAAATGGAAATATTGTCACTTAATTCCTTGGAGCTTTTCCTCCTTGTTTAAATTTTCTGGTTTTCTTATTGTTTTCTAGTAGCTGACAGATCTGAATTACAGTGAATTACAGTAAGTGCCTAAGAACCAGTTGGTGATCTGTCACTGTGAGGAGTAGCTGTTATCACTATCAAAGGTGTCATACACTAGCATTTTAAAGCCAAATCCTTCATCCAGCTTTTCCAGTCAAGGTGGTATCTGCTAATCTATTCACTGAAATTAAACTATTCCTAATTTTCATTCAAGGTCTCATTTTTCTTGTATTACCGAATGGCCTCAATTTTTTATTTCTTCTAGAGGAACATTGTACCTGCTTTCACCCTCTTTCCAAGTTTTATATTTCTGATACAAAAATTTATAAGGCAGAAAGAAACCAAACCAAAAAAACATTCCTGAGCATTTGACTAGTAAAAAGAAACTGGGTCCTTATGTATGCTCCTATTAAAGAAGTTCTTAGAATTCTTCAAACACTGTGTATTCTGTTACATCTTTCAGAAGGATATTATGACAAGAAAATTGCACTATTGACAATGTTTATTAACTTTCTTAACATCTTGCCTAAACTCCTACCCTGAGCAAAGAGAAAATAGCCAGTGAGTGCTCTGATGTACACATAAATCCAGCAACTGCTGACAAGGAGGGAAGAGGGTGTTTTGGATGCACTGAAATTGTGTGCACTGTCTCTTGGAACCTCGGGACTGTTCCCAAGTAAGTATGGGCAAAATGTTGTCTGAGCCTAGAAAGGCGTTTTTAATGACAGTCACTTTGTATGTCTTAATGAGAGTTAATAAGGTTTTTTAATCCTTTGGTTGTATTAAGATCTGTAATGGACCTCTACTCTGTAGAACAGCATTCCTTCTTTTCTTATCACAATACAAAAAGTAGCCTCTTTATCACAGTATTTCTATGTTATACATTCCTGTAGCTTTCTTTTCTTTCTTCTTTTTTCACAGCACTGAAAAGAACAAAAGCTAGTCCTTATTCTCATATATCCCAGCATGAAAAGTAGTCTTCATTTTCTTTATGTTTTTTAGTAAGAATGATCTTATTTTATTTTATTTTCTCGTGCTTTAGTCATGGAGGAAAACATCTGTATTAAAATTGAAGTAGGTCTTGGTCACAGTTCTGATGCTTAAACAAACAGCCTAAGAAAGAGACAGTCTTTTGGCAGGAAGGTTAAATTTGCAGAGTTGGCCTGAATGAAGGAATAGTATATTGTGTAATCCTTCAAGTGGTGAGAGAGTAGAACTCTGAAAATACCGCGGTTAGGGGTTTTCTGTAGTAATAAGAAGCTAAGATAGAGAGGGGTAAAATTTAGTTGGAGAGGCAAATACCCAGGGAGTCTCCAATCCAGAATTTAATCATGAGCATGAAAAGACAAGCTTCATTTTAAAAATAAAATAAATCAAGAGATTATATACCTCATTATAGCATTTGAAAATGTCACTGCAGGAAAAGAGACAAGAGAGCAAAAATTTACCCTTAATGTCCTGTATTTCAAAAATCTTTACCAAAAATATTTTTAAAAATATTTTTTAAAAAATTTAAGGCAAGACGTACCCCCCACACACACACGCACGCACACAAAGAAAGTCTTGATCCCAAGAAGAACTGGTTGATATTATGTAGCATGAGTTATTGGAAATTAATGAATTATTGGAAAATAATTTGGATTTAAGATGATTGTCTCATTTTGATAAAACAACCTAAGCTCAGTGTACATGCACATAAAAACATATATTGATGTTAAATTTTCCCTCATAGGAAAATGAAAAATTCACCACTTTCAACAGTTTCTATCTTTTAAGTTTTTAATATCTCAGCAAGACTTCTAAGCAAAGTGTTTTGATAGATCAAAATATTGATCAGTAAAGTAAAAGGTTTTATTTTAATTTTCATGTTTCTCAGACGATAACTTTATATTCACCTCTTAGAGCTTCCCCATAACTAATATTAAACACCATAAGAGAATGAATTTTTATTCTTCCCTCTGCACTTTTTAACAGAAAATAAAATTAAAGTCCGACAGATCCAGGAAGGAAGGAGCATAGTTTTCTCCTAAGGTTTTCAATGTATTTCATGCCTTATGACTGATACTTGAGCTCTTGCAGCTGAGGCTGATATCCTTGGACTCTGGAGGTTCTGCAATGTAGACATCAACATCCAGGGAAAGGACCACAGCCTCTTATCATACAATAAATAAACATTTTTAAAGTACCCTTCTTCAGAAATTGGAACTACATCTTAATTTTATATTTTTTATTAGTTTGTCAAACAAGTAATTTTAACATCTTGCTCCTATTTGCCTGCATTGACTGCAGAAAGGGCATAGATGACTTAAGGCAGAGGATTCTTTTTGGAGTTAAGGATCAAACCTATACAGTTTTATCTTTATCCAAGCAGCAAGATATCCAACTTCTAACCTGAAAACCACTTTCATCTACAAAACAGGTAGAGCAATGTGGGGTTTTAAAATACATAAGTTCCTATGATCAAAGGTACTCCAGAAGTGCAAAGCTGTTATCATCCTTGACTACACATCTGCAGCTGTTTATGACATATTTGCTATGTTATTATTTCTAATGTCATTGCTCTTTTAGTCTCAGATGACATCTTTGATGTTCACATGATTTACTGACAATGTTGTTTTATTTATTATGCATGTCTCTATCCTGCTTTTTTAAAACAAGTGATTGATTTCATGGTGTTCTTTTATAAGTGTTCTTTTGTCAATATTTAAACTATTAACTTCCATGAACCAATTAGTTTTACAATAGTTTTAAATTCTTTCTTCACGCCTGTCTCTTTTGTCCTATTAAAATGCTCTATATTATCATCAAAGTATATTTTGAAAAGCCTATCATGAGTTCAGGTTAGAAGGGACAGACATTACAGTGAACAGAAAAAATCATTCACTGTGTTGTCAACTAGATATTTCAACTTTTTTTGAAACTGAATTTATGCCAGATAAGAAAAAGGATTGGACGTCTTGAAATGCTTTCAGTGCACAAAGAATATTCTGAAAAGACGAAGTATTCACTTCTTTATTTTGGCCTGGCATTCATTTCTCATAACATTTATTGGGTTTTATGTAACTTTTTAAATATTCTCATAGTAACTAATATTTGAAAGTTAAAAGAGTGATGGTTTCATCCAAATATATCAGTAATTTTCAATATTTTTAATGTATGGGACCATAGCTACTTTCAGACAAGCAATAAGTATTTATAGAAGCTCCATGTACACAAGACTCAATACAGCACATATTCATTTTTTTTTCCTTTTGATCTTAGTTCTAAACTCCATAAAAATAATTCACAAAGTGCCAGGGATATAGAAAACCAAAACTGTAAATGAGGAAGTTCATCATAGTTGCCCAGTAGTGCATAGAATTTTTTAGACAACTATTTAAGATTTAAGTAAGGAAGGTTTTTATGTATTTACTTTACTGTTGATAAAGATGCTACAGTGTTGGTGTTTAATATATTGTTGTACATCAGCACAGCTTGCTAGTTTGCTGCAATATGAAATTTCTATTCTTCAGAATAAGTGGACTTTAATTTTTAATGACCTGTGCCTCCAAACTGGGTGAAAATGTCAAAGTAAATTTAAAAAAAACAAGCAAACAAACAAAAACACCAAACAAACTAAAAAACCACCCCACATACAAACAAACAAAAAAAAAAAAAAAAAGGAAAACTCAACCCAACCAAACCAAAAAATCTCAAGCCAACAAAACAAAACCAAACCAAACCAAAAAAAAACCCATACACACAATTTCAGTTCTGCCAATTTAATTTATTTTTTCTTTTGGCTTGAATTTGTCTGCCAGGGCACCAAATTTCAGATACTTGAAAAGTCAGGAAGCATGGGGACATGGATGTTTGAAGTGCCAGGAAACTCCTGAGGGAGTTCCTGCACACTGTTTCATTCCTAATGGTCTGGAAGCTGGGTAGTGCCTGCAGGGAGATGTTCCCATGACACCCAAGGAAAAGCAACAAAAGTCAAATCAACCCACTAACCTGCTTTCAAGCAAGCTTCAGCAATATACTGTGTCCTTGTAGGACCCTTAATTCTATCACATTATTATGCTATGGTGGGAAAGAATCAGTGAGAACTGAATTTTGATGTTTGAAAGCTGAAGAACTTTATGATTTCTGAAGCAAGAGGGACAGGTTCCATCCTTTTTCCATTATGAAAACTGTGAAATCTTCTGCCAGTCACAGAAACATGCAAATACTTACTACTCACATAGTACTATCTAATCTGTAAGTGGTTGCCAAATTTGACATCCAAACCTAACCCTCAAGATGCAATACTCACATTTCACACGTGGAAGGAACAAGATAAAGCAGTGAAATTCTGCTTATGCTTCCATTGCAGCATTTATTGCCCTTTCAGTTGAAATAGTTACAGATAAGCCATGACTGGAGGAGAATGCTGAGATGTTTTGGTGATATCTGAGCATCTGTTGAGCTCAAAAATTACTAAGTATTATTTATTGTAAAAAACATAGAAAAAAATGCTAAAAACCCTCACCACCCAATATGGAAAGATTGTATCCAGGAAAAACAACAAAGCAAAGTAAAAATGCAATATTGTGGGTACTGCTTGTGACTTAAAACGATACAGTACCAAAAATTTTGCCTTCAGTGAAGCAAGTTCAGAGTTAGATCACCCAACGAGCAATCTTTCATTTGGCTTTTATTCTCCAGATAGCTGACAACGTCAAGCATGCTCACTAGCCCGAATTTCCAAAAGTGGTGGGAGATATTTTTATGATGGAAACATTCATTGACACATTTTCAATGTGGAAAGAGGCAAATCCAGTTCTAATTACGAAACATTGCATCAGTCTGTAGAGACATTGGGACCTGGAGTCAAAGCAGGGAGCAGCAAGGAGGAAAAATGTCTTCAGAACATTTGCAACACTGTGTGGCAGTCATTTCACCTTGCTAATATTTTGAGAAAACATATAAGAAAATTATATTGCACAGTTTGGAAGTAGTGTAGTGCAGAAGCCAGTGGCTTAGGTCTTTAAATTAGAATCAATAATTAATTTCCTAGCATGAGGGTCTGATTCCACCCCATCTAACAGTACAGTTGTAAAATAGTGCCTATTAAGCATTTTAATTTCTTATAGATTACCCCTAGAAATGGAAAAAGAGGAAATATTTCAGCTACCATCTGGATATTACCACCCTGCTTCTATAAGCATTGGATCATCCTAATTTAGGATGCTAATTGAACTTTCTCATGACAGAGTGTAACGCTGGGTAGATTAATCCAGGTTTTTGTTTCCACTATGAATCTCACACCCATATATCACATAGCTACCTATGCTTCAATACAGCACACAGAAACACAGAATGTCTCAGAAGGAAGGGCTGTTCAAAAGCATCAGAGGTTACGTGAGGAGCTGGCAAACGACGAAGGAGAGAAAACCCACGCTGGAGGAGATGATGATGGTGCCACCATCACAAAAAGACGAGACCATATATGTGTTTCCAGCTTGAGAAGACTCAAGCCCAAGTCATCTGTTTCTTGGTAGAACGCTCCATCCTTCAGGGTGCAGAAAGGACTGGGGGACTGGGGAAAGGGGCCTTTGCCCAGATTATCGTGGTTTGGAGCCAACAGAAAGCTAAGCCAGGAATAGTTTATGCCAGGGAAGCAAAACCAAACCAGGGACTCTGTACCTTAGATACTGCACTGTAGCTCCTTCAGAGGGAAAGGGTTTCTCCTTCCTCCAGAATTTTGTATAATTCTATTAATTAATCCAGAGTCCAAAAGAGACCTGCAATGCAGAATTATGCTAATAGCATAGAGACACAGGGACCTCCTCCTACTTTTGGTATGCAATAGCCATTTTTCAGTACTCTCAAATGACAGGGTGCTGAGTTCTGAGAAACTAAGGACTGGCACGATTTACCAGCAGTGTGCCTTAATTTTGATTTACATTGCCTTCATTCCAGAAATAAAGGGAAAAGTTGCAATATATCAAGGTCTGATTTTATTTTCTGGAATTCTCTTTGTTCTGTAAAGTATTGTGAGAAAAATTCCAATTATGCAGGCTTTAAACCTTGCCTGCAGTGAACAGCCTTTTTGAATATTAATGAGAACACACACACAATATAAAATTTCGTGCAGAAGTTACAATTGGGCTAAAATGAAAGAAAGCAATTCTTTTGCTACCAACAATGAACAAGCTGACAATCTTCCATGGCTTATAATAAATAAATCAAATAAGCAAATTTAATAAATGACTGATTTTAGAAATAAGTAGAAAACGCAGATAAATAATATTATGTTATAAAAAGTGATTTATTACTCCTACGAACTATGAGAAAGAGTTTACTGAAAAAGAAACAGGTTCATGCAGTAAACATCATGATATTGAATCAGGACAGCAATGGCACGTTGCACAGAGCAGCAAACTTGCTTGTGGTAGTGTCACAGGTTAGGTCAGCTGATTTAGTCTCTTTGCTTTTCCTGCAGATATAGATATAGCCTGGGATTCCAAGTTGCTCTTTGGTGAAACTAAAAAGAATATCAATTTCATGGAGCAGCTGCAGAGAGCCCTGGGGTTACATTTCCTCCTCTGAAATTACTTTTTTTGTGAAATTCCATAAATTTTCATTTCAGTCTGATTTGAACTGGACAGGTAGTCCTGCTTTCTTGCCAGTTATAACCTGTGATGGCATTCTGGAATACATCCATGTTTTCTTTGCTTTTTACCATTACAGATATCATAGGGTTTTGAAGCATATGAAAGGTAATGCAGGTTCAACAGGATATTCCCATGCAATTTATTGAATTATTGTCCTGTAAAAATCTGATTTATCATAGAGATGCTGTGCAGTCTGATCCATTAATTTCATTAATTTTGTACCATTTTGCTAATCCTTGGCTACTGTGGATAAACACAAAGGGAGTTTGGGCATCCGTATTTTAATGCTGACATGATTACATGTGACTAGAGTGAGTGAAGTCAAGGGAAAAATGTGGTTGATATTAAACAAAAGAGAAAATCCTCTAGGAACATCTGGGATAAAGTGAAGATTGCATAACTTAGAGCTGTCCATGGTCACATTGAATTTTCATTCTGTCTGCTAAACACACTTCATCACCCCATAGTGAAGGTTATGAATCCAGCTCTGCAGTGTTGTTATGGAAATAGCTACACATTTGTCAGCATGCTTCATGAAGCCAAAGATCTAAATCCTACAGAGACCCCCCCACACCATGATTATCATGTTCCACAGTTCATTCTAATACAGACAACCAGGTATTTTTTATTATTTCATGTTGCTTTAATAATGCAGTTTCATATCCCTGAAGATGTCAATAGCTGCAGTGAAACTTGGCTTTCCAGAGCACACGCATTATATTTTGCGATGTCAAGAGATACTTCGCTGGCTTTGGGCCAGTAAGTTGTGTTTTTGTAGGGAAAATCTCATTTTCCTGTTTGTTTTCTTTTTCATTTCTGAACCATTTTTGTAAGTATGCAGTTTCTAGAAGCAGTACTGTACCACAAAATTAAAAGAAAGGGAAAAGTATCATGGAAGGAAAGATAAATACTGCATGTGATGAAAACATATTGCATTTTGAATCAAGACTCTTGGCTTTGAAAAAAGACCCTGAAAATAAATCTGAGAGAAGTATTTTTCAGTCTAAATCCAGGCACTTTATTCGTGTTATTAAAATAATTTTTTCATGGTTCTTGGTTGATGAGCTAATTTATTTCTTTCTAGGTAACAGCAAACAATGTAGTAGAAAGGAAGGATGGAGAGGGACAAAATTCAGTGATGCAAAGCATGGTGTGCATAATGCTTCATACTTTGATGGCTTGTGTACCTTGGCAATTCATGGCATGAGAGCAAAATTGAATCCCTTAGTTGACTGGAGAGAGGTTGCTCCTTTTACATATCATAGACTCATAAAACGGTTTGTGTTGGAAAGAACATTAAAGACCATGTAATTCCAAGCCCCCACCATGGGCAGGGACACCTTTCACTAGACTGGGTTGCTGAAAGCACCATCCCACCTGGCCTTGAACAATTCCAAGAATGAAGCATGCACAGCTTCTCTGGACAACCTCTTCCTGTGCCTCACCACTCTCACAATACAGAATTTCTTCCCAACATCTAATCTAAACCTTCCGTCTCTCAATTTAACAACACGATCCCTTGTCCTGTCATTGTCTGCCCATATAAAAGGTCTCTCTCCAGCCTTCTTGTAGGCTTCCTTTAGGTATTGGAAGAAATGAAGTGTCCCCAGAGCCTTCTCTTTTCCAGGCTGAACAACCCCAACTCTCTCAGCCTATCTTCATAGCAGATGCCCTCGGAAAAACCCCTTGGAAGAAAAACCCAGAGGTATTCCAAGTTAGTATTGAGAACTGAAGGAACAGCCAGTCTGCTACAGCCAATTTGCTCCAGACCAACTCTTAAACTTTTAGTGCCCACTGCATCCAGAAAAAACATATCTATCACACTTCTGCATGGGAGCTGACAACTATATGAAGGAGGAGCCTCACATTGTTATTCCTCTCCTTACATCAGTGAAGAGGAGATGGAGAGCCTTTGAGATGACTAAAGGTGCAAAGAGGCATCATATTTACACACTGAGGATGGACAGAAGCCCTAGAGTCTTACTTGCTGGGTGTTTTAACTTGGGGGATGGTCTTACTCTAACAGGAAAATGGAACAGGCAAAGCTGGAGGTGCTTCTGCAAAAAATACTTGTATTAAAAGAACAAGAAAAACTAGTAGCAGTTGTAGTCAGTGATGCAACATTTTCATAGTTTAGTTGTCTTTCCATTTCTCATAAAATGTGCTAAAATTTTTTTTTTTTTTTTTTTTTTTTTTTTTTTTTTTTTTTGTGGAAAACAATTAATCTGCTGCAGCCTAGTTATATATCCTAAGTCTGGAGCCGGGAAATATCCAACAACAAGTAGCTTAGGGGTAAGCTAACAAGAACACTTCTTAAAATAACCTATTGCTTGATTTCTTCAGCAGCTACTCATAATCCAGGAGCCAGGTTTGTGTGCAGTGTCTGATCAGCAATGCACAGACCTATTCCCATGTGTTACATGGAAAACATGGTCTTAAATGTACAGTGCTCTTAGGTATTCTTCTGGTGGCTAAAAGGAGGACTAGGAGCAGGAATAGTAAATCACACTACTCTTTTTAGGTAGAAGAAGGAAAAAATTAGAGTCAGGCTTGCTGAGGAGAGAGCTGGGCTTGCACACACTGTCACAGTAGCTCTGTGAAACATCCCTAAGTGCCTTTGTGCAGAACCAGGCTCCTTTACGGACACTTGCCACATTTACAAACACTAACATTTAGACACCCCTGTTTACCTGCCTAAAATTAAACTCCCTACTTTAATATAGTAGCTAATGTCATCATAAATATTTGACAGCATCTCTCCAGGCCTTCAGCAGCCTCCAGAAGGATTCAGGCCCTCCACACATCCAGCCCCACGCATGCATCTGTGTTGCAGCCCTTGAACTGAGCCTTTTGTCACTGATTGGCAGAAATACACACTGGCCTCATTAACTGTACTGATCATTGACTGGCAACTTGCGAATGCTGGCGTCTGTTTCTAGTTGTCCACGTACACATCTGTAAAGCCACGTGAAATGCTTTAGGACGTGAAACCTCTCTGGGTGGGACTCACATAAGTAACACAGGATTTGTGGGAAATCGTCTGGAAGCCAGGTGACCTTCCTAATACAGAGCAAGTGACACAACGTGACTGCATGGGCTGCCCAGTCATGCTTCCAGGTGGCTTCACAGGGAGCTAAACCCTACAAGACTTGGCAAGAAAAAAGCCAATGATATTATTATTCATATATTTTTTTGTGTCTTTTCATGATAATTGAAAAATTAGACTTTTGTCAGCAGTGTCTAAAAGCATCCTCATTTTAGATGCATAGTTTGCTACTAAAGACTGGGACTTCTGAGTAGCAAAGAATTTTTGTAAGGAACTACGTGATCTTCTATTTGAAATTTTTAGCCCATACTGATATTAATATTAATTCTGTCTAAATATATATTTGAAAGTTTCTAGTATGGCTTATTCAGAATTGCAAAAATGATGAGACCAGCAGTACATACTGTAGGATAGAAAATATTTAACTGAAACTAAGATCAGTATCTTTTGCTTGAGAAAATCTTTGACTAAATCCTTTTGTATATGTCAAGATCATCAGAAAGCAGAAAAACTTTTGGTCAAAAACTCTGGGTCAAGTCCCTCTCAGAGTGTTCTATAAAAAAGTAATACTCACTTATTCCCTCCTTCTTCTGTTGTTCACATACACTTTGCCTAGAGGTCTCATCTCAAATTATTTGGTTCTTTGCATTTTGAACAGATTAATCTATTATGATGGGGGGGGTGTTTATTTACTTTGAACTAACATGCATTGTTCAGATAAATTGAGTTGTTTTCCTATTTAACATTTTAGGATTTTTGTTTTAGTGTTCTCAGAGCCCTCTAGGCAATGGAACAAATTGATGGAAAGTAAATTATTAACGTACGTTCAGCCAGGCATATCTAATCAGCCCAATTTAAAGTCATTATGTCTCATATAAACAACTACTGTATATATTTAAATATTTATCATAAAAATTTATAGAGTGGCTAGGATGCAGAATACTCAAACTTTTTTAAAGAGTATTTGAAATGTTATGTACAGCTTCAGCAGCAGTAAGCACAAGACCTTTAGAAAGGGAACAGTGAATAGGTGGACAACCAATTTGTTTACGGTGAATTGGATTGTGGTGGCTGAAAAAGGACATAATGATCTGTTGTGATGATGAAACTCAAAACTTTATTCCTCTTCGGGCATTTAATTTCTAATTTGAACCTTATTAACCACTTTTTCCAAAATGTAGTTAATGAGTGGGGGAGAAGTTAGAGAGGATGTAGGGCTTACTCCTCATTTGGTAAAATTTACTTTTGGCTAACACTGGATCAAATAAATGGAAAGAAAGCAATTGAGTGAAAGAATTGTGAAAAGATGCCCACATTTTAAAATTTGGCAGAAATTTCTCATTTATATATTCCAGGGAAGCATATCAGTTCCAAAATTTAGTCCATAGAAAGATATCACGAGGAAACGTTAATGCAGTTGCATGACTGCTAAAACTCTCTTTGAGATCTTCTTCAGAAACCATATTTTTTCAGAAGAGGTTTAAACCTGTAGTAGAAAGGACTTTATGCCAACAATACCTTCCAAGGAAGGAAACCAAAGTTAATAGAAGATATAACAAGTCAATGCTGGAATCTCACAGAATCACATAATATTCTGATCTGGAAGGGAACCATCAGGATCATCAAAGTCCAAGTCCTGGCCCTGTGCAGGACACCCCAAGAAACAAATCGTGTGCCTTAGAGTGCTGTCCAAACACTTCTTAAACTCAGACAGGCTTGGTGCTGTGACCACTTCCCTGGGGAATCTGTTCAGTGCCCAAACACCCTCTGGATGAAAAATCTTTTTCTGATGTCTAACTTAAACTTCCCCAGATTAAGCTTCAGGCCATTCGCTCGAGTCCTGTCACTGGTCACAAGGGTGAAGGTGTCTGTGCCGGCCCCTTCTCTTCCCCTCATAAGGAAGCTGTAACTGCAGTGAGGTCTTTCCTCAGTCTTCTCCAGGCTGAACAGACCAAGTGACCTCAGCTGCCTTACCAAGTGACCTCATATGACTTACCCTCAAGGACATTCACAATCCTTGTGGCCTTCCTTTGGACACTCTCTAATAGTTTAATGCATTTTTTTACATTGTGGCACCCAAAACTGCCCCCAGCACTGGAGGTGAGGCTGCCCCAGTGCAGAGCAGAGCAGGACAATCCCCTCCCTTGCCCGGCTGGTGATGCTGTGCCTGATGCCCCCAGGACAGGGTTGGCCCTCCTGGCTGCCAGGGCACTGCTGACTCATGTTCAACTTGCCAGTGACCAGGACCCCCAGGTCCCTTTCCCCAGCACTGCTCTCCAGCCTCTCATTCCCCAGTCTGCATGCAGCCAGGGTTGCCTCATCCCAGGTACAGAATCCAGCACTTGCCCTTGTTAAACTCCATATGGCTGGCGAATGCTCATCTCTCTGATTTGTCCAGGTCTTTCTGAAAAAGCTCTCTGCCTCTTAGATTTCTCTCTGTGAAATTCACTAATTCAAAAATCTTTTTGAAAATGTTGCTTAAATTTTAATTTTTATATTTCAGCTTTAAAACCAAAATACAAATAACAAATATCTGTTTTGTGATTTGGGAGAATCTGTCTTTGATCCATCTTTTCCATACCATTTTGATTTCTCTTTTCTCTACCTGTATTTTCACCTAAACAAATGATGGAAAAGAAAAAAAGAAAAGGAAATTCATAGCAAACTTTGAAGTAATTTTAACACTTTTCAAACTCTCAAAAAGCTAAAAATTACTGAAGTAGAATACTTAGTTTATAAAATTTTTCTTCAATAAAAATATAGGGTTTAGGTTTTTTCTTTTTTTTTCTACAATCATTTGACTTTCTTGAAATACCTGAGAGCCTACTATTATTTAAATACTCTTAACAAAGTCTAACAGAGAAAAAGAATGAGAAATCATTATTCAATATAAATTTTTATACTCGTCTCAAAATGAAGACTTAAAAGCCTCTTTCCAGAATTTCTGTAAACCTCAGAAAGACAGATATTCATAGAATATTGCTAATAACTCTTCAACAATAAGTTTTACACATGGTGTAAAGCAAGATATCAAAAAGATTTTATGCTGAAGTATAAAATAGTAAAAAATGATGTGAACCTTCAGACTTGTGAGATATTGCTAACATGAAGAACTGAAAAGCTGGCAAAAGTTAACAGCTCTCCTTTGCCTTCCAAGTGTTATTAAAAAGATAGAGCAAATGAAATGATTAAATAAATCCAGTACACAACAGAAGGAAGACCTCTACAACTCAGGATATGATTATGTTTTGCCTTGGATGACTTTGTTCAGTCAATAACGATAAAGCTTTTAATGCTGAAATGTGGCATCAGCTAATCAAAATATTGTCAAGCTCTCAGACTGAAGTATCAACTTTATATGGAAATTGTAGGAAAGTAGAATTATTAAAAGATATTTTAGAAGATACTAGTTACAATAATATTCTTATATGTCTGTTCTTATTAGTGAAACATGACATACATTTATTTAACTGTCTTCACAGTTTAGTGGGGATTGTGTGATAGCACCTTCAAGTTGTAATTCTTGCACTTTCTCTTCCCTGTATATTCATATCCAGGTACTTTATTTTTACATTTAACTATTTGTATTGCAAGTAATTCTTAGTAACTAGTATCCAAATTTAAGAAAATATTTTTATAATCATTTAAGACAGCATCAGCAAATCATAGTTGAGTGTTTGAAATTCTAAATTCCTTCCCATGCTCATCTTTGTACCATTTTCCTGTTAAAAAAAAATAAAACTTTACTGTTTTGACACAATATGTGTGAACTCAGTTTATGTATTACAGGATATACAAAAAGTCATATTTTACTAAAGAAGAAAAGAAGCTGGCTTTGGCTTTACTGCAATAAGAAATAAAATACACATTCTTGAGATTTCAGAGTGGTTGTGAAGACTCCTCTCACCTGAAAAGTCTAAGAATTCTTTCTATAGGATAATAAAGTCTTTCCCATAGAACATGGGAAAACAGATGTAGCCCTGGAACAAGATTCATGACATTTGTTTTAGCTACGTAATTATTCTTCTAGAAATTCTCATTCTTCTATAGAAAGCTCCTGAATGATGTGGCTCAGACTTGGCTAGCTGAAATTACATATTGCTTTTCATTTTTATGGTGTTTTTCTGGACTTTTAGAGCAATACCTTGAAATACAAAGGTGACAGTGTTTTTTCCTTTTCAAAATAAATAATCAGCATTACTAAGGTTTGGCTCATATTGGGAACTAAATGGTTGTAGTGACTGGCAATTTATGGGATTGAAAGGGGATTCTAAATATCACATATATATATATGTAGTGTATGCCTTGATGATTTCTAAATCTGCATCTAAGCATATTTTAAATTAATGTTTCAGTGATGATAAAAATCGTGTTGTGATATTTATAGGAGAGTGTTTATAAAACCTAAAATTTCCTCATTAGCCTAGAAAGCTCGACTTGAGCAAGTAAACAAAAGCTGCCAAAGATGACCATATCTCTTGCCCAACAGTTAAAAGACTTTAAATAGTTCTCTCAGGAGGACTCTTTGACCAGGCACCAAAATTTGACATAAATATTATGAACTGTGGAAGGTGTCGAGGAGGTGACATTCGTAATTTTCTGTAAACTCACTAGTGTTCCAAACTATCCAGAAACCACAGTTCAGAAGCAGAATCAGTACCAGTTCTGTTTGTTCCCCAAATGAGAGATACACATTACACAAGCTTTAACACTAAATATTTCAGAGTGAGTAAGTAATTTCTGCTATACTTAGTAGACTGTGTGCCTGTGGAATAATAAAAGCTGCTGCAGTTTCTCTCTTCTTATTTCTGGTTCTTGTTTATTAACAAAACATGAGAAAGAATTAAATATTAGGTTGGCAAAACTGAGTTTCTAATTGCCTTGAGAGTTTGTGCATCAATATTTTACCAAGAGAATTTTAATCTTAGTTGATTCTTTCAGATTGTGTGGACAGGACATTCAAGGTCTTAAGCCACTTTGGCAAAATTTGTAAAATTAAACATGACGCAAAAATGAGAAACCCTGCTGAGGAGCAAAATGTAATTTCATAATTTCAAATTTAAAAGTACATTCCATTCCCTTGGAAAAACAGAGGTCTATGGGTTCTTAATGAGTAAAACAAATGACAACAAAAAATTCTTACATTGCAAATACTTTGGAAGGCTAAAGGCCAATTTAGAATAACCCCAAAAGCTTTATTGTTTCAGTAAGGTCCCAAGAAAATATGATCCATGAAAGTCTCATTTTAAAAACACATTCCTTGTCACATTTTCTCTCCTAAAACAAACAATTACACTTACCCTTAACCTAACTACTGGGAGCCCACCTGCTGAAAATATTTGAGCAAATCTGACAGGAGAGGTAAGAAAGGTAATTTATTTGCAGGTTGTCTTGAGTTTTTGTTTCCTCTGCAGTACTGAAAGGGGTGTTTGGAGGTTTCTGCCTTGGAAGATCAGAATGCTGACAGAGAAGGGTAGGCAGTGCATTCATTATCATATTTTGTGAGGTTGTTTGCTCTTGTATTCTTTCTGCAGTTCTTGAAGTGCACAGATGAAACACTGATACAATTCTCTGCTCATCCATAGCTTTTTGCAGTGTCAGCCCTAGAGGAATATGAAAACAAAATGAAACCTCGCCCAAAAAAATCAAACCTGAGACTGTTTCACAACCCTACTTTTTAGCTGAGATGCTATTTTATACCATTGACAAAAGCTGTGAGAATGGAAAAGGCATATTCCTTTTAATGCACACTGTAAACCTGCATAAAACCAGGGGAAAATTAGGTCTAAGAGTAGTAATTCTTCTACTTATAAGGAGAAAAAATAATCCAGTATCTGGACTGTGAAATGATTACTTGTAGGTTTCCTACATTTAACCTGAGAATTATTACATTTGTAGCTCCCTTTCCTAGGGCACCAGATCTGCATTCCAAAAACTAATTTTTGGGAATAGCTCACTGGGTCTCTGACAACCTTCCAGTGCAGGACACCAGATTGCAAGTAGCTCATTCAGAGCCTGGACTTTCTGGGCAGGGAAGGGAGATGGTTGCTAAAGGGTGAAACTAATAAATACCAAATGGTGATGGTTCAAAGAATATAAGCATCTCTAAACAATTTTGAGCTAATATCAGTGGCTTCTCCCTCCTCCTGCCCACCTGATATTTCCCCTATAAATGTCTTATATTGTTGCAGTCAAAATTTTTCTACATAAAAAAAGTGTTAATGAGTATCCAAAAGATTTTTTTTCCTATTTCCCTTATTTCCCTTTTATTTTCAGACAACCATTCTGTAACTGTGCTCCCTTCTCCAAATATCTGAATACCTGCATTTACAGCAGGACTTGTATGGTATTAGTTTAAGGAAAAAATAATCATTCAACCAGGCCTGCCTTGCTGGTTCTAATACAGCAGGATTTACCTCTCCTACCAACAAAGATGGCTATAACCTCCAAACCCATGAATTGAGACAAATTTCTCTCCACTTTTTCTATTGCAGCCACAAAACTTCCCAAATTTGCTATAACTGATTAATAGTTCTCTTTTAATTGAAAAGGGCTACTTAATATGTTTTTTACTTGCTGTGGAAGTTTTTCCATGATAACTTGCATTTGAGTGTGAGGAAACAATCAATCAAAAATTAATCCCTAGCAGCAACAGATTAGTGGAAATAAATTAAATGAAAATAAGTTGACTTTTGAGTGAAGAAAATTACTAAAAAGCAGCTTTTCAGGCAGAACAAGAAACATTGGTATTAGGCAAGCAGTATTCTCATTTTAAGATTATATATTTTGCAAAATATTTAAGACTAGCAATTATTTTTCCTGTATTAACAAAGCAACATATGCTGCAGGACGTAATGCAAGGGTAATGCCTAGGTAATCCACAATCACTGTTAGAATTTGGCATAAATGTGAATGCTACGGCATTGTGTCCTTTGTAGTTATTACTATGACAAAATTCCAATATAAAATTCTACATATAATTGGAAAAACATGTACTAATTCTACTTCCTAGATTTAATTATTTTCAAGGATTTTTTATCTTTCCTGAACACCTTGCAAGACAGTAATTCGTTCCCTGATGAGGCACAGAGGAGTTCAACATTTAAAACAAATGCTCATACTTTTAGACTTATTTTATAAATAGTTTATAATAAATACCTTCTTAGGACCAATAGACAAATAAATGACTTATAAATAGTAAGTCATGCTGAAAAAATGTAACATACGCCTGCACGGTGAGTAAAAAGGGGAAGTCGAGTCTCTTTTTTTATACTTTAACTTCTCTGTTGCCCCTCTTGGTTGACCTAGATGATGTTTAAGTTTAAGATAGATTTTTAGGCCCTTCTGAAGCACTGTATAGGGTCCTGTACCTCAGACTTTAATAATATGGATAAATTTGGGCTGCTCAGTCCTCCAAGGACTGCAACTGCAGGAACAGTGATTTTTCATTTGGGGTTGCTGAAATTGTAAGGGAAGAGTTGCATCAGCTAAAAGCCTGATGGAATTAATCCCAGAGTACTGAAGTAGTAAGCAGAGGTTACAGCAGAATCTCTGTCAATCACCTGCCAAAGGCCCTGGGTGTCTGGGGATTTCTACAACTGCAATCTGAGGTGCGTCAAACACAGCCTAAGCACCCGGTGAAAAGATCTTACCCCAAGCACTCTGCAGTTCTGGCAATTTAAGTAAAACATGAAGGTCCTTCTGTGCCTCCAGAGGAGGGCAACAAAGCTGGTGAGGGGCTGGAAAGAATGTCCTGTGTGGAGCAGCTGCAGGCTCTGGGCTTGTCCAGTCTGGAGAGATGGAAACCAAGGGGCAACCTCATTGCTCTGTGCAGCTTCCTGAGGAGGGGAGGCGGACAGGGAGGTGCTGAGCTCTTCTCCCTTGTACCCAGTGACAGGATGCATGGGAATGGCTCACTGCTGCACTAGGGCAGGTTTAGACTGGACAATAGGATACATTTCTTTACTGAGAGGGTGTGCAAACACTGGAGCAGGCTTCCCGGAGAGGTCAGTGTTACAGGTGTGTCAGTCTTTAAGTCCTTAAGGGCATGCTTTAACTTTTGGTCAGCCCTGCAGAGGTCAGGTAGTTGGACTGGATGATTGTCATAGGACATGTACAGCAGAAATAGACTACTCTTATCTATTCTCCTCTACTTTGTTCACTCACATTTGTCAATTAGTGTTTGACAGAAACAAGTTGATGGTAAAAATTCTTTCTTTGGAACATGGGAACTTCTAATTATACACTATTGCCAGAGAAGGAGGATCTTCTTTGGTGTTTGGGACAGAGTTGCCATTCTGCAGTTCTGATGCACGCTGAATTACATGTAATTTTAGGAAAAGACTGAGGTTTCCTGTCAGTCTCTTCTCATAAAATATTACATCATCATGGAAACTGTATTTTATTAATACATACAAACCATGCAGGTAGTAAAAATGATCTTGCTCTTGGTAATATCAAAATTACAAAGCTGCATAGGAAGCCAGGTAGATATCAGCAGTCTTTCTTTATTTTGCCTCACGGTCTGAAAAGAATGCATAGTATCCTATATAAGACCTCGATTCTCTACAGTATATCTAGATCCAGCCAAAACAAAACCCAGTATCTGCCATCAGACAGAGCGTGAAGGGTTGCCTTGGAGTTGACAGCAAAATACTCTGGGTTTAGAATCAGCTGCCTCAGGCAAATGTGACATCTGTTGCTACTAATGTTGATAGTGTTTGTCCATATACATCCATCTATAAGGTGTACATTGTTTAGTTTTTAAGTCAACAATACCAATTATTCTTGGAAAAGAAAAGCAGCCTTAAGTTAATTATTCATGCATACTAATAAGATTATAAATTGATAGAAAACTTTCTTGATGCAGTACTGGAAAACAATTTTTTCCAGAAATGCTTTACCTGTAGCAACTCCAAGACCCAAGAAACAGAACTTCAAACATAATTAGGTAATTAATCAACCAGTCAGCTGCCTAAGAGAGGCAAAAGGTCCTAAGATCTCTCACTGAAAGATAAGTGACTAAATGTTAGCATCCTGTTTAAGCAAGGCATGATAGATCTTTCCCTTGCCAATGGAGGTAATGAGGCACTGCTGGAGGGCTGTTCATCTTACTTGTTGGACAGACATTTCTCAGTATGGGAGAAATCTTCCTGTGCAGCGTTTTATTTGTTTTTTCCCTTCACTGACTCAAAAGGAAACCTTTTAGTAGATTAACTAATTGACTCAAGCCTTGAACCAGCATAATTAATGCCAGATCTCACCAAATTCAATGCTTTATCCAATTCTTAGAGTTCTTGGAGAAAAAAAAGTAAACTCCTTTACTTTCCTGATGATATGCAAGCAGTGGATGGAAACTATTAACTACAAAAGACGAATTTCCTCAGGGAGGGAGGCAGGTGTTCCCAACACAAACCAGGAATTAAATGAAGTGCAAAATGATACAACTTTAGTAAATGTGCAGCCAGTCAGGTCTGAAATACTACCCTTTCTTTTGACCTCCACCCACAGTGTTTTGCTTCTTGTCACGGGCCCAGTGAGGGCAAGATGTGTTCAATGCTCTGCTCTAAACAAGGAACAACAAATCCATTATCATGACTCTGTCCAGACAGCTGTAAAGGGCGTGTCCAGATCTGGCAAGACCTATGCACAGCTAGAAGATCCAGCGTTTCAAATTTTCAGAGGCAATTGATTCATTATCTTGGTTTTCATCACTATTTTCTAAAAAAAAAAAGTTTTTTAATACTTTCTTGGTTTTATGCATATGATCTCAGATTTTATAAGAGCAATCAATCAATCAAAAACCTATCTTTCAAAGCAGTAGATAAGAAAAAGCAAATAGGAAGCATGCCAAGTATATTAAAGATGTGAGAATCTTACTGAAACTGATTTTTTCTTGAACAGCAAGAGATTTTTTCATGAAAATATATTTTTCACATATATAGATATACAACATACATTAATTGTTCTGCATTATATTCAGAAAAAAAATGCATCTTATTGCATCTTTAATAAGATTCCTGCTGACTTTCAGTGTTGCTATTGCAAACATCACAGACAGAGTTTAGCTTATGCAATATTCAAAAATCATCAATATAAGATTGAACAAATGAATACGGCTATTTATAGAGAGATCTTACCCCCAGCTAGTGAAAATGAATAATGTCTGCAGATATTTGGATCCATGTGTCTTTACAAATGATTCATATAGTTAAGTGATCTTTTTATTGATAGTACTGATGGTTTGATATTATAAATATTTGTTATGGTTAACCCTGGGGGTCACCTGAGTTGCTTGCTCACTTCCCCCCCATCAGACCCAGTGGAGGAGAGGAAGAGGAAAGAACAAAAGCAATAAATCTTGGAAGTTCAAGAAGAAAAAAAACTAAAAGAAAAATTGTTTACTAAGTGAAGGATAAGTGGAATAAGAGGAAGGGAAACAAAACAAGTGATAAAAAGGCAATCATTCACCTATGGGTAGACCCTTGCACAGACAGTTCCTGAGCAAAAGATCATCCTAAACCTCTCTCTTTTCCCTGTTATTGCTCATTAGGATGTTATGTGGAATGGAATATGTCTTTGGTGAGTTCAGGCCATGTGCCCAGTTGTGCTTCCTCCCAACCAGTTGTGCACGTCCAGTCTAATCACGGCAGGGGCTGAGAGAGAAACAAAGGACTTGATGCTGCATGAGAACAACAAGACCTGTCTGTTGGTATTCCATGCCTAAATAAAACAGATATAAATATTTTTTCTTCTCTTTCAGTAACTTTTTTTTTTTTGAAAATGTGTAATGTTTTTATATTTGTATTAAAATCAAAAAGGTGACCCTGTGACTAAGTAAATTGAATAGCTAATATGACATAAATGTAATAACCTTCTTGTGGTTGTTATCAGGTTGGGAAAAGTACAATTTATAGTCTCAGTAAAGATAACAATGCAAGTAAGGTGTATCATTAATCTTCAGTAAAAATGTGGCAGAAATAACAGGGGCTATGATCAATGTACTAAAATAATAATTACTTTGTTATGTTAAAGACAACCCAATTGATCATATTATTTTATTTTACACATCTATTACTGGTAAGGCAAGTCATATGGCTGGAAGTGCAATTTCAGATCCAGCAATAAAATGACTGACAATTAAGAATGAAGTATATCAGCTCTGAATAACTGCATAGCACGTATTATGAAGATAGAATGAGAAAGAAAAGGACTAAACAACCAGTCTACATTTTTAGGTACTTCTCTGATCAAAGAGTGAAAAATTTGTCATGGAAATCTGAGGCTTTCAGAACTGAATGTGAGACATAAGATACCTTTATTTAAAGAGGAAAAACACCTGGCAATAGACAACTGGTGGGCCACTTTTTAATTGTTGCCTCGCATATCACAGCCTGGCAAAGTGGATGTCCTACTTTGTGTATTCATTTATTCAAAATCTCCCAGTCTAGACACATTTAACTAACTAGAGTATTGAATATTTATATCCTCTTTTGGGGAGCTGGGGTAGACTATCCCTAGAGGTCTCTTCCCACCCAGTCCATTCTGTGATTCAATTTTAGATTAACTTATTTACTTACTGCTTCTTAACATTCTGTTAGGGGTGTAACCTTGCAAGTGACCTTGTTTTACAAACCTAAAAGCATTTCTAGAAAAAGACTCAAACTTCCTAAATTACTTAATCTTTCTGTTCAAACCACCAAATTTTTCTCTAATGTAGGAATATGACTTCCAACATCTGCATAGACATATATTAATCTGCTTGTTGAAAAAAAAACCTTTTCTGCCTTCTTGTACAAAACTGAAGTGTCAAAAGCATCAACAATAGCAGATACATTCTAGGGCACCTTTGCATATTTTGCCAAAAGTAATTAAACTGTCCTGCTTCAGCCTGTACTTCCTAGTGACAAGGTTCCACTTGATTTTGCACAGAAAAATGTATCTGACAAGTGCCTTGGAGGAGACACTATTCCCTTAGGTGTAACACTCATCTCTGTCCCCATATACCTAGAGGAAAAACAGCAGAAACCATGAGGACCCTGGAGAGGCATCTGGATATTTGTTTTACAGATTACATATGCTGATGGCCAGAAAAACTCAAGTAATGCCATACTTTCTTAGTTACATATCTCCAGACTAAATCAGAAATCCTTCAGGTTTGCCCTTGAACTTGATAAAGGAGGCAGAAACATCTAAATTAAGAAAGCTCCTATTTTCTCTGTGTGTTTCTTTATTATCATTCATATCAAAATCAAGACAATCATTTGACTTCCTATCTTAGGCAATATCTTCTGATGTTGACATGTAGATATTCATCAGAAAAAAGCAAGTTACTGAATACGAAAAACTAAAAAATGAAAAAAACTCCAAACCTATGAAAGGGTAAATGAAGGTCTCATCCTGGAATTTTTAGCCTGACTAACTTTTCTTATCTCTATAATCCTTTTGAGATGTAGATATAGTTTTCTGGGCTTCAAATCTGATAAGTAATATTCGCAGTCTGCTGATGAAATGAAACTGCTGACAGTCATTAAAATGCAGGAGAGGCAAAGATTTCTGATTCAATTAGATTGTTTTGCACACTCAAATTTGAATACAGGGGTGCATGCTGATTTGTAATACTTACACACTGATTAAAGTTGAAAACACCTAAACTTTCTATATATTTGGATACAAACGCATGGTATCTTTTTACATACATGGGTGAAAACTATAAATATACATATAATACAAAATTCTAAGTGGAATAAGAGGCTCTTATGAAATGCTGGCCCTTCTTCTGACAGCTAATGATTCTTTTTGAATGATCCAAGAATTAAATTAATTGTTTGAGTGCTTTGGGTATCACAGATGTTTTTATTAGCCACATGGCTGTCAGACATTAAATAAAAATTGAAAATGTGTTGATAATTTGACATACACTCAAAGGTTTTGCTTTGCTCCTTTTTATCTTGCTTTGAGACTGACTGCTCTGAATGTGTACTGTGTTGGGGTTTCTCCACCAATAAACTGTTTCCTAGTATTCCTTCGATGGATGCTGTCATTTCCACTGAGACAGTGTTAATTACCTGTGTTAAATGAAATGTGCTGTCATCCCAGAAGTTGCAACTACAGCAGCAGAAGGACAGCAAATACTTTGGAAGACCTCCACAATTAAGATCTTGGCTACTTTAAGCCCTGCATGTCCCATGACATTTTCCAAAGCACAGAGAGGCCTCAGCTTGGTTGCCCAGCTGAACTGTAAACAGGCAATGAGATTTGGCCTCATTTCAATTCTTCTGTAGCCAGAGTCTGCTCTGTACAACGTTATCTTTGTCTGCAGTGAATAAAAATAACAAAAATGTTCAGCTCTAAATCTGGTATTTTGCAGAAAACTTCAGGATATGGAAGGTGGGTTGTTTTTTTTTTTAATAAGGGAATCACTGTTAATTCTATGGCAATTTTTCATTTTATAGCATAGCCCCTCGTTCAACGTATTTCCCCTTTCAGAAAAATAGCTATGTGGCCAGGTACAACCAACTTAAGCATAGCTAAAGGCATTTAAGCACTGTTGAGAGATAATACTCGCATTGAAGCTGGAAACAAGAACAACAGGGAATAACACACATTGTGGTAAATTTTTGCATCCAAAGTAAGTGCAGAAAATACATACTGTTCTGAATTTAAACCAAAAAAAAATCTCTGGAAAAAACATGCATATACTATTAAATATTTGAAGGAGGCAGACTACTCAGCAATAAGGAATTAACACTTGATTTGAATTACAGCTATTTGAGTCTTACTTTGAACACTTCACCTTCCCCTCTCCCAGGATATATAAAAAGAGTATTTGAATTTTGCTCATCATTAATTTGATTTTTGGAAAGAATGTGATTACCTTGGAGCTTTTTTGGTTAGTGTCTAATGAAACAGGAATTTTGCACTCATGTTTGTAAAAGGCAGAGTGCCAGATGAGAACAAAACAAATTCACATTTGTCAATGGTTCTAAATATAGTTTATTGACAATATGTTCTCTGCATGATCCTCCAACAACACCAGAGGCCAACGGAAGCTGTTGTTAGTAAAACTGAAATGCGTTTATGCAGAGTGAGGTCAGATGCTGCTGGCAGCATATTTCTCCTCAGGTAATGTTGCCAGAAAGCTAGAAAAGGTTGGAAACCCCTAACTGAAATAAAAAAACTTTTCTTAATGTAAGTTCTTCTGCTTCTGTACCCATCTCAGTATCCTTTCCAGTTACTGGGCAACCAAAACAAAGAAAGTCAAAGTTTACGGTCTCAAAGCCCAGTCATCTGCTGATTAAATAGGATCCAGTTTTGTCATCATAACCCAGACCAATATTTTCTATCTGGTAGTTCAGAAGCACAGTCAGAACATTACAGAATTAATAACTGAAGGATGCTTGGTGAAATTCAAGATAATGGTACACAGCTGGTGTTTGGCAGAGACAGCTGTTTTTGTTCTGGCTGATCATGTGTAATATAACACACTGCATATGGAGGGAAAAAATCCACAACTTTACATTTTAAGCCATTATACTGATACTTGGTATACTAGGAATTAGTATTTGTGCTTGTGCTAAACAATTTCACTCAAAACTAAAATGAAGTCTTTACTTTTTCTCCTTCATATCATAACCATATATTTGCCCTTTGACACACAAATTAAGAAAAATATCTCATTTACATGCTTTAGCAAAGGTAAGTAAGCCTTTGGGCTCTCTCAGAATAACAGGAAAGGGAAACGTGACTGCTGTGATCACAACATAAAAACACAGATTTACATCTGGTCTACTGTCATAGTCCCCATAAATATTAAACTCCATAGCATTTAGATACCTGTGCTGCTGTAGTTATATTAGAGCCTTTTCATTACTGCTGGCTGCATTCAGCAAATTTCCAAGCCTCCATAGATCACCTCATTAAAATGCAGACAAGGACTACAGACCTTTGTGAGACGGATAAAAGGGAGCCACAGGTTTAAAAAAAAAAGTAAAGTTTTGGCTGACATGGGTTACATCAGTTTTATAATAGCAACTGAATAGAACAAGACCTCATTTGAAATAAAAATACGGTAATGTTTTCAGTATTGTGAAGGACTATACAAAACAGCAAAAATGCTTTTTTTCTTTTTTTCTTAATAACCTAGAGCCCAGATTTCTTTTTTCCTCCCATCCTAATAAAGAATATTATCTACAGAGGTACTTCTAAAGATGGATTTAAGTACAACTTTGAGAAGGCTTCTGTCTTGGTGCACATATAAGTAATCCATGCTAGGATTTTACATGGGATGAACAACTGTTCATATAAATATTAAGGCAATCTAAGCCCTCACTAAGATATTAGCACTTTAATGAAATAGTCATCTGTTTAGCTTCCTGCCCTGTTTGCCATTTGTATGCAATGTTGTAGAGACCTCTCTGCCCTGCCCTTTTGCTCCAAAGTCTGCTCTGAGCCATTGCATGAACTTCTGTGCAAGTGTGCTGTGCTTGTCACTTTATTCTAACAGGACAAGTCAAATGAAGGGGAGAGAGAAAGCTACTATTCTTCTGCACAGGAGGCAAAATGAAGAAATATTAAGTAGCTAATGTGAGGTTTCACAAGAAAACTTTGGCTGGCAGAAACTAAATATAGATCACATAACCTTAATACCCTTCTCCCTCACATGGCTCTTGTCTCCAGTGGTACCCGTAAGTTCTAAGATGCTTTGATGTTCTGTTCTTGCTAAGGAAAATAACAAAATAACTCTAAAATACATTGAACAAATGTATTCTAGATTTGGTGTGGTTCAGGCATGAAATCAACTTCTACAGGAGTTTAGATCTGGATCCAATAAAGCTTTTATTCGTTGCTATAAGGACCAACAAGAAAAAAAAATGGCACTTGATACTAAAATAACTGTCCTGTTCAAATCTGATGCTTTTTTTTCCCTATTTGCATGGCTTTCCAGCAGACGTATAATAAAGTCTTTGTTCAAAGTAATTAAAGTTTCTATTTAATAGGGGGAAATCATATTTACATATGGTATCATTCCAAATTTCAATTAATTGCTCTAGACAAGAATTCATTCCAAATTCTCTTCCTGACAAGCTGCAAAAGTCATTACTAATTAGTCTTGTTTTTTCAAACATGATATCCTGACAGAAAAGTAGAATTGTCATTATTATAGCACCAGATTACAATAAAAATTTAAATGAAATAATGAGTATATGACAAATCTTTCATACCTAGGAGTGAATTTAGTTAGCAGTAACAGTTCTGGTATTTTTCAGATAACTCTTGAATGGAGAATCTGGATCCACTACTGGAAATCACAATACTGTTCTTTGAGAGTTGAAACAAATAATTAATTATTTGTATTTATACAGTTACTCCTATCATGACATTTATTTACTTACTATGAGGTCCCTGGAAACATTCTAAACCCATTTCCCAATAAAACAGGATCAGCTCTCTGCACCTGTGGACAAGTTGCCTTTACAGGAAATTGTTTGTAAATAAGACATGCTCAGATATTATAGGATCATTATTCCAGCTTAATAAAATGAACATGTGACATATGAAGATGAATTTGTCATTGGTTTTGTTTGGGTTTTTCAGTCAAGAAAACCGAAATTAATCCCCTGTCAATTTTAGCCCCCTCTACATTTTCAGAAAATCCTTACTCATTGAAGGAATTTGAGGCAGACCAACGCAAATAACATTTTCTGTCACTGCCTATCCAAGTCTAACAGACTCATTCACATAACTTAGTTTCTGGCCCTGCAATTAATTGAATTTGATTGAAGACACATTATTTTCTAGCTGTGCAGTTTCTGGATAAACGTTGATTAATGGTGATCCATGATATGTTTTTATTTCTGATTCATGTTCAGCCCAGGATACGATTCACTAGAAGCTGTTTCTAAGTAATGATTGAAGGAGACTGGGTAGATGTGAAGGATCTGTCTGCTCTTAAACTCTCACAAACCATCTATCACATCTCTGACACCTGAATATTCTTTGACAATCTGCTCCTAAGCATGTGACTCTTCCCTGATTAACAGACTACAACTAGTTTTCTGATCTAAGATAATCACTCTAAATCACCCTAAATTGCACCACAGTCTTTAGTGAGAACAGGATATCACCTAAAATAAGATTAATCTACCACTGTCCCTTTTAGGTTAAGAGAGATTCTTGTGGTCAATTTAGGCTTTGGCCTTGAAATTACATAAGATAATTTATTTGGTACTACATCTGTTCCACTGCTGTATCCATAAAGTAAATAGTGCCAACCATCTGGACTGTTTAATTATTACAACAGTCCCTGGCACAGCATTGTCTGTGGGCAAATTGCACTGTCCCAAATGGTTTCTGGAAAGGTTATGGGCTATGATGGGCAAGGAACCATTCTTAAGATAAATCCTGCATACAGCATATCTTTTTCAGGAGGTTAAAAGAATTTAGCAGCATGGCTGTGGCCTGCCTATGCCAGCTAGCCCAGGGAATGTGTCCCAGCTCTGCTCAGCTCACTAAGATAGATGCAGCCTCAGCAGGCCAGTTCTAAAGAAGGACTTAAATAACACCCCAGGCTGAGTGCCACAGCAATAACCTCTCTTGGGCAGTTCATGACACTCTTCCTCAGGCAGCCAAAGATGCTGTTGACCATCTTTGCCATGAGATCACACTGCTGGCCCTTGGTCCCCATTTTGACTATCACAATCCTCAAGAACTTTTCTGAAAATCTTTTCCAACAGGTTGGTCTCCAGCTTGCCCTGGTGCCTGGGGTTATTCCTTTTAATTATTTAATGAGATTCCTATTTGTCAAGTCCTCCAGCTTGTCAAGGTCCCTCTAAAGAGCAGCAAAATCCTCCTGTGTATCATCAAATCCTCAGAGTTTTGTATCATTTGCAAAACTGCTGAGGTTCGTGATCAAACTATTAATGAAAGTTTTAAATAGTACAGGCTCCACTGTTGACCCCTCAGGTGCACCTCTAGTGACTAGATTCCAGCTGGATTTGATGCTGTTGGTCACAACACTTTAAGCCCAGCAGCTGAGTCCACCTCACTGCTCACTTCCCTAACCTGCGTTTGAAATGCTTCTCTGCACAGATGTTGTGGGAAACAGTGTCAAAAGCCTTAATAGAGTGGAGACAAAACATCCATTTCTCTCCCATCCTCCACCAACACAAACATATCAACACAGAGAGCTATCAGTTTGGTTAAGCATTATTTCCCTTTCATGTATCCATACTGACTACTACAAAACACCTCTGCCAATGTCTTTGTTTAAAGAATTGCTACTGAGGCAGGCAGAACCTGACCCATCAGTGAGGACCTTGTGATTCCACAGTAGCTATGGTATATGGCAAATAACATCAGGCAACAAGCCGAAGAAGGTAAGCAGCAGATAAGGGGGAGATGGGTAAATTATGAGCAAAAATTGTAGGGAGGAATTTGTCATTAGAATTGCAGCATTAGATTACAGCAGTGAGGAATAGTGAGTACACAGGAGACGCCTCCTGTGCATATATAGGCTGTCAGGCACCACTAGTTCTGCTTCTCATAGAACAAATTGTGCTGATAGAAGTGGATGACACTGAAGTTTTTGTGCTGCAGTGAATGTCAGTGCTTATTCAATACAGACTCTTCAGCAGGCGAAGGTGTCACACTGCTTAATTTCTGATTCTCTGTTTGCTGACT
The DNA here is from genome assembly GCA_026261815.1 of Monarcha castaneiventris obscurior. Classification (NCBI taxonomy): domain Eukaryota; kingdom Metazoa; phylum Chordata; class Aves; order Passeriformes; family Monarchidae; genus Monarcha; species Monarcha castaneiventris. Next base: position 26,372,176 of record JAMPIT010000624.1, on the reverse strand, counting down.
TACTGCGGAGCTACTTTGAGTGTAGCTAGATGTAAAACTACAAATGAAAAGTGGTCTTTCAATGTACTCAGTGGGATACTTTGAGAGTTCACATATAGTCAAGTCTAGGAATTCCCATTACAAAAACGTTATGGAATACAACTTTGGGTATGGAAATGTAACAGTCATGTAAATTTTATCATATATGTCTATTTTTTATCTTCTCTCTGTTTTTTTACTATCACCTCGGTATCTTCACTCACATAAGTTTGATATTTTGACTTAAAATATCCATTAAATAGATTTGGAAGTGCACTTCCTAAACCTCATGACACAGACATCCAGTTTTATAGGGATGTCAGAGCTGCATAGTGCCACACCACAAACCATTTGGGGGGCAGGTGGTCAGGTGGTTCTAGGGACTGTGTTGTATCTTCCTTTCTGCTCTGTTAAGCATCTACTTTCTCCCCAGCTTGTACAGTTCCATTTCTGCGCTGGAAATTTTCAACATGGAAAATTGCTGCTGCAGTCCAAGAAATTTCTGCTTATAAAAAGCCTGATCACGCCCTGCACACAAGGATAATAAACACAACATAATATGCTTCATACATAACAGTGTGTAGGCATAACATCACACTAAGAGTAAGTCAGACCATATTTAAAACAGACTCAGAAACAAGGATTAAAGTGCAATTTTGATAGTGATCAAGTTCTTGGCATGCAGCTCCATGGTACTTAGTAACTTTCATGCTCACATACAACAAATAATTTTAAAATTCTGGCACTTTCTTTCTCTGATGTCCAGAATTTTCAGAAAAAGAGGAGGAACAACCTTTACTTTTCTCTTCAGCAATTTTCTCTATCTTGTTCAGTTCTCTGTTTCCTTTGATACATTCTTGATGGCCTTTTAGACCTGGTCTACTGTACCTGACAATATTTCTCAGGAAAATGCTGTCAGGATGATGCTGTCAGCTAGGCAAGGAAAAAAAAAAAAAGAGAGGCTAGGAGGTGAATGCAAACAAATCATATTTGATTGCATGGCTTGTAAAATGTGCATGACCTTTTCCTTGTCTTACTTGTATGGCTTGGAATACAAAAGCAAAGATATGTGTTGAAGTGGGAAGGAGAAAAAATATCAAAGAGAGGTGTAACTCATCCAAGAGCCTGTGTGTTTGTGTATTATGTTTGCTCCAGCTCCCAGGAAGTGCAGAAATATTGTTTAAAGCACAAAAGATTCTGAAATAATTATGCAGGTGTGCAAGTTAGTTCTTAGCAGTTGCAGAACATTTGTGACACATAACAAGAATTCGTACCTAACCAATGGTGTGACAACTAACAGATGTCGGGAGACAAACTGACCCTGGAGAGGGTATGAAAATGTCTCTATATATGGATGCAGTTTTGAGACCAGAGGCAAATAACAGCCTGTTATCAGAGGATACAGAACAGTTTATCTTAAACCCCAGAATTTTTTAATCAATTATAATAGAACATCTGTCCTAGGATTTATTTATTCCCAGACTGAGGATGTGTTTTGTCCAGCAACAGGAAGCACCATCTCTTACATTTGTTTTACAATGTTTAACTAAAGTAATTGGAAAATATTAACCACCATATGCTACTTCATGTCAGTGAATTATAAAATGTTCAGAAGCACAGGCATAGAAATGATTAATAGTTAGCCCTGTTTCAGTGAATACAGACCCTGGCATGCTAAAATAGAATGATATCAATGCTGCCTGGCTAGGATTCCTTACAGCATTAGTACCAGGGGAGGAGTAGGATGTTGTTAACACCTCAGAGGAGGAACTGATTTCTCTTTTGGTAGTAGAGGCAATCCTTAAATAACAGCTCCTTATTTACTGGCATATGTAAAACTAGCTCTTTTTCTTATGTTATACCTTTGGCCCTTGTTTCACACTGTTCAATAATTATCTACCATGCCCTCTGCACTGCAGTTTTGTAACCTGCTCCTTTATTTCAGCATGACTGTTCTGAGGGTTTTGGCTTCAGCTGGCCTCCAACTGATAAAATCTGCCTTTATATCTTCTGGTCTTCACATCATGACTCAGTGGCCCGAGTCCTGTCTTTGTTAGGCATTGTACTACATTCCCTTTCAATTCATTTGTAAAAAGAGGCTTTGGGCAGCACATGATGTGGATGCAGAGTTTCATTCCCATTATATTTTGACCTCTACTAATTAGCCTGTAATTTTTCAGTTTAAGATTTATATATCTGCTTTCACATGGAGCTAACCTAATTTGAATGTTGTGGGAGTGTCTAGCAGAAGTGCAGGCCTGTGTCACAATCTCCACTCCTAATCCCATGTGCTCTGTGGGTACGCTGTTCCTGGGAGACTGGTTTTGTTAATGAAGTCAACAAAAACAAATACTTATTTAAGAAGGATATGAATCAGTGCTTACATTTAAACACAATTGCAAAGTATAGATTAAAATTAAAAAAAAAAAAATCTGTTCATCTGCAGAAAAATAATAGTAGTCCATCATTTGCCCAGCCATAGCTGGAAGCTGGAGCATCTGGCACCTCTTTGTAATGTAATAGAAATTAAATTAGATTATAAATTGGAAGTGAAGGAATGCAGCATAATGCAATTGTATTGTCAAATATCTATTTTGGTACTTGATATAAATAATTGTAGGTATTTTTATATTTATATATATTGCATATAATTTTAAAAACCTGCATTTGTGTCCTTTTCAAAAGATCTACAATGATCTGTAATGTTGTCTGTAGAAACACACAACTACTGCATCAGCAGTTTTGACAACATTTTTATTTTTCTTCCACAGATTCATCTGATGAAAAGAACAGAACAGCTCTTTCTGGTGCTTTGCTCCTGCTATCCGTTTCAAGCCAGATACATTATTTACCCTTTACCTAAGAAGCTTTTACAACCTTGTCTCCCCTAATAAAGTGAAACAAAAGACATTACCAGAGCTAACTGCAAAGACTGAGCAGTGGGGATGACATCTGGTCACTGTCTAATTTTCATGCAGCTGTACCAGCAGTTCTTTCTGTTGCAGCTGACGTTCTTTGTGTTGGGTTGCAGTGAAAAGCTAGCAGAAGGAAGGTGGGAGACAAAAGGTGATAAATAGCTAGACAAAGATAGAGGAAAAACAGATCCATTCTTCAGGATCCAAACAAGTAAAATGCTTCTATCTAGATTTAAACACACACACAAAAATGAAACAGAAACTTTGCTTGTTCCTCTTTTATAGAACTACAAATCAATATGCTCTTTGTAATTGCCTTAAAAAATTCTTTCATTTTGTTAGCTTGAGAGAATAAATTGCCTCAGAGTTCTCTGCCCTCTTACTTTTGTAGTTTGTTCTTCTATTTTTTTCACCTATGACTGCAAACTTCAATTGATGTGAAATACGTGACTCTGAAAGTGGCAGGGGATTAATTTCTTTAGTGATTGGCTTAAAGAGAAAAAACCAGGAGCACTGAGAGCCAAAGCTAGCTCCCTGTTTGAGGGGACTACTTTTCCCTGTAGTACAAGAAGTATCTACATGAGCTTTATTTCCTTTCCAAGAGAGTACAAAGGGGTCAGCAGAAATCAGTAGCTAATATTAAATTGCATTTCAAAACCTTAAGCTTCCTGTGCTAAAGATTCATCATTTCTATGGAAAATTTGGTTCTTTCTGGCAACATTATACATCACTCTGAATATTGCTGCAGCAAACTGCCGAAGGTACGGAATAAATGAAGCATTAAGGGTGCTGTATATTCACATCTTTTGCCATGGGGAAAATCAACGCTAACAATTCTTCTTTCAGAGGCCAGAAATTCCTCTGAAAATGCTTTCTTTGCAGGTCTCCTAAGACCATGGGATTGCATATATCTTTGATAGATTAGGGAGTGATGCCTGCTTGTGCTAGTGGGGAGGAGAGGAAGCAATCCTGAATTTTCTAGGGTAAGTGCCATCTTCATAGCCATGTGCCGATTGCTTCTGACGGCATGAGGAGAGAGAAGAGCTGGCCTGTGATACTATTTAGCAACAAACAGAAAGATATGACTATATATTGTTGGAAAAGGAAAGGCTTTAACTCTCCCCACACACAAGCCCACTCATCTCCCATACTGCATCACTGGGATAAAGGGATGGTGAAGATGAGAACAGGTGTGGGGAGAGATAAGATAGAATTGGGTTGTAGGCTGTGGGATGCACCTGCAGAGGCACATGGCAGCACAAAGGAGCACATGGCAGCACAAATGAGCACATGGCAGCACAAATGAGCACATGGCAGCACAAAGGAGCACATGGTGGCACAGAGGAGCACATGGCGGCACAGAGGAGCACATGGCAGCACAAATGAGCACATGGCAGCACAGAGGAGCACATGGCAGCACAGAGGAGCACATGGAAGCACAGGGCAGCACAAACGACCACATGGCAGCACAGAGGAGCACATGGCAGCACATGGAAGCACAGGGCAGCACATGGCAGCACAAAGGAGCACATGGCAGCACAGAGGAGCACATGGCAGCACATGGCAGTACATGGCAGCACATAGAAGCACATGGCAGCACAGAGGAGCACATGGCAGCACAGGGCAGTACAAACACACACACACAACAAAACACACACACAAACACACACACAAGGAGCACATGGCAGCACAGAGGAGCACATGGCAGCACAAAGGAGCACATGGCAGCACAGGGCAGCACAAATGAGCACATGGCAGCACAGAGGAGCACATGGCAGCACAATGGAGCACATGGCAGCACATGGCAGCACAGAGGAGCACATGGCAGCACAGAGGAGCACATGGCAGCACAGAGAGGTTTGTCCCCACCAGACCCTGGCAGGAGGAGGTGTCACAGGGCAGACCCCTTCGGAGAGGAGCCTGCCGGGAGCTGACGGACGGTGAACAGCGAGTGACCACCCCATAGAAGGACATTTGGAAAGTGTGTTGCTGATGTGGCAGCACGGGATAGGTCACGTGGTGAGAATTACCATGCAAGGAAATACTGTGCCTTGGAAAGGTGTATAAAACCAGCTCATGTCTTTGAATAAATGATTCTGTTTCCCTGCCGGTCTGGGTCTGTGCCTCAATCGGTACAAAGAGGAGGCAGGAGCTGATCCTGACAGGTTTCTATGGTTGTATGTTTCAGCTGGTCATTTGCTCTCTTGTGATTTCTAGGTAACATTAAGTAACATTTATCTTCATATCCCTTGGGTGATCACAGAATGGGTAAATCCTGTTCTTTCTATCCAGTGTGATTTTACGTGGGTTTGTACAGGCATACGGTCTTCTACATTGGATCTTCGATGGTTAATCATGCCTTCATTTTCATTTTACTTGTATTAGGATGATGTGTGAATTTCTACTCTGTCCAAATAAGATTATGAAATTGTGCAGGACCAGAGAGACCATGTAGTTATATTAATGGCATGAGTGTGCTGGGAGTGGGGAGGGTATTAATTCTCACTGTGGAAAAGAGATCATAATTTTGAAGCCTCTTTTTGATCTCTGGTTGTTGTTTTGTCTTCTTGTCTCCCTTTGTTAGACTAGAGGTGGTAGAATCAGAAACATGAAACATTTATTACTCTCTCGAAGTTTCTGGTGGAAATGGGCAAATTTACAAGTGATAAATCACCTCATTTTGGTATTCCACTGGAGACTTAGAGTACTCAGCAGGCCTTTTACTGTGCTGAGAGAACTTCAGACCATTCTGAATGAGGAAAAATTGGAGGAAACCATACAGGGAATAAATGCATATTACATGGTATATGTAATTTTTATATATTTTGAGAAAAACCTAAAAAAAATCTGAGTTGTGTCTCTGATCCTGGCCTTTCTGTTTTAGTTAGCTGGTCAGGGAGATGGTGACGGTTCTGCATATTATGACTATAGACTTTATTGGAAAGCAGCCTGGTTTAAGTTGATACTGCTGTTTTCTAAGAGTACAAACATCTATTAATTCATGAATATATGCTACTTCTCAGGTCATTATTACCATCTCTTCCTAATTACTGAGACTTGGTTCAGTCATACTGATTGCCCATGTGCATGATCTTCATAAAAGGCAAATCCAGTCTTGTCAAATGCCCTCAGGATTTTGCCAACTTTCTGTTCTGTTCTCATTCAGTCACACTCAGCTATGAAGGATGAAGATGATCTAGAAGATACAAGTGCCTTCTCAGTGGTATCTGTTATTGAGCTGTTGTGCTCCCTGGAGCTGCATTTTCTTTTTTCCTGACTGACAAAAAGAGTTTTGGCCTGCTCCCGCCTCTCAATTCCTTGATCATAAATATGAGAAATCATCATGGGCCTGTACCTTGTTATTAGGGACAAGCGATACTGACACCTGTGAGAACATATATTCACCTAAGAAGGCTGAGCACATGCAGAATTGCAAAACAGATGCAAGGAATAATCTGAAAAGTTTATTTCTTTCTTCTGATTATTCTGTAACTTGTTATAGTTGTGTTATTTTTTCTCTCCTCCCACTCTTCAGCTTGTAACATAAGTTTATCCATATTCCAGCAAATAACAAACACAGTGAAAATAATTTAAGTGGAAGAGACCACTTTTTTTTTTTTTTTTTTTTTTTTTTTTAAGTAAAAAGTGTTACTAAGCTTCTTTTGCCTGGCAGTCACTTGCAATGTTGCTATGTGTGCAATTATTTATGGCACATTTTTTTCAAGAAAATTTTATGTTGCCCAACAAGTGTATCCTAAGACATTGAGTGCTATTTGTCACAAATGTGTGCTGTCAAGAAAGGCATCCCAACACAAAGGAACAGGAGCAGCTGTGCTGAATCTTTTGTGGTACATGTACATCCTGTCATTTTTTGTGGAAAAGTGATAAGGGCACAGAAGTGCAGCTCTGGGAGAGAGCGATGAACAGTCAGGGCTGGAGATGCCATGAATGAATGGATGAGCTGCTTGTTTTCTGGAGTTACTCATGTGTGTGCTGCTATAGTGGCTCAGCTGAACAAGGCTGACATTAAGATTGGTATAACTTTCTGGCTGTGGAGCTTCTCTGAGAGTTGTTCCCAGCTTCTTTCAGGAGGAAGGTGGCAGTGAATTTCCCCATGTATTTGGTGAGGTGGGACATACACTTTAATGGGGTCTGATGTGCATCTGCATGTTTGTCCACATTCATTCCATCAATGCCTTATTTCAAGATGCCATCGTTTTACCTGCTGCTCAAAGTCCTAGAGAAGATTAAAGCAGTGTAAGGCTGGTTCTTCAAGCATATACATGTTTTAAGAATGAGAATAATTTCCTCTGCCTTCAATGTTGCTTCCATGTATCTAACATTAAATGTACACTTGCTCATCTAGATTTTAGTGAGTATTCCTCAATTTTCACAAGTTAGTGTAAACTTTTACATTACATTTGATAAAGCTTTGGATAAAGCCTTACATATACATATATGGGAAATTAATGTCTACTAATTGCAGAGCTTTCTCCGTACCATAAAGGCTCACAGTGCTCTTACAGCTGATCTACTTTGAGTTAATTATCAGTCTCGTTAAATTTATGTTAAAAGCTTGGTACAAATAACGTGTCAGACAATAGAAATTTTGCAATATGGAATTAAGTCCAAATTTATATTCCCCATCTCAGGCAGAAAGATAAATATATGTCTCAAACTGCCTGAAAACTGGTGAAATTTAAACTGGGTCCCATTTGTCAAATCTGAGAAGAGATGAAATCTTATTAAATTTGATTTACATTACACTATTCAGTTCATCTTAGATTAGTTTGTCTGAGATAGAAAACTCACACTTTGCAACTTGATTTTGTTATTGGTGCAACATCACAGGGCAGTCATTTTCTATACTGATATTATTACAAAAATGGATGTGATAAAATATGTACTGAACACTACAACTAGGAATTTTTAAAAAAGAAAGTGAATAAATGGGGTTTTTTATTGTTTTATTAATTAAATCAACCACAACTTAGATATCTGCATGCAATGAAAGTATTTTTTTAACTTAAGGGAAATAACTATACTAATTAACTCAATATTAGAGATTTTTAGACCAAATTTTGGTTAAAGATAAATCAGAAAGCATTACTTTCGGATTGTAGTTTTTCAGCCTAAACAGAAGTTCTCTTACAAATAAAAAATTTATTTGATTTGTTGAACATTTATTTTACTTATAAAGGATTCAGATGAGAACTTTTCTGTATATCACCTGGGAAAAATAATTTTATCTTTATGTAAAATTAACCTTTCAAGTTTCAAGATAATAAAAACCATATTTTTCTCATAAAAGAAAATTTGATAAATAACATAGACAAAGTAATAGAATTCTTTTTCTTTTAAAGCATCTATAGTACTGTTTTTGTCCAGTTTGACTTCTTAGTTTATAACATCTTGGAAAAATCTGATTTGTCTAAGCTGTACAGCACTCTTGAAATCCCTTAAACTCTCAGCTTGTAGTCTTGTGTTTCTGCATTCAGTCTGAGCACCTCATGAGGAAGCTGGAACTAGGTATAAGATAACAGTGTAAAAAAGGCTGCAACAATTTTGTTACAGTTCTTCTATTTTAAAAAAAGTATTTATTAATATATTTTCCTTATATTTATAATTAAAACATTACTAAAAATTCCTTAATCACTTATTTTACTCCTTGAATCTTCAAATATTTTTAATCAAGATAATGGTTTTTTTAAAATATTACAGTTGTGAAATTATAATATTTACAAATATTATTAGTATATTTTGGATTTATGTGAAGAATTTTGAAGTAATGAGAATTTGTAATTACTTTTATTTATTTGAATCCATTTATTTGTACCTACCTAGCTACTTGGGGAATTCTTTATCAGTCAGGTACATGAACACAGAAATATACAGAAAATATTGAGATAAGCAACTGATAAAATTATGAACAAAAAGAAATCTGAAAAGGAGACTTGACAAAGACATATATTGCAGCAGTTTAGAGTTGCTTATACCTTGGAAAAGGCCATGTATAATGGACAAGAATTCTGTTTGCTTGAAGAGATATAAGAGAAACCCAGTACTTTATGAAAACATGCTACAAGTACAATTATTTCTTGATATTATATTAAATAGATGACAAGGAGACAATTAACTGGTTGAAATAAGCAAGTCAGCTCTATGTAAGGGGAGACAGCAAAGAACTCCTTAGAAAAAAGCAAATTATGTCAGACATTGCATAGCAGGAAAATGCTGTAGAGTGATCAGTGATACCAAGTAAGACCCTGTTATTCTGGCTTCACACCACACTTGGAAACAGAACTACTACGAGGCAAAAGCTCTTTTAATAAGTTTAACCCATTTTATCAACACGTTTGCTGAATCTACAAATGTCTTCAATCAAGAAGGACCCATATTATGATATTGTTGTTGTGAAATTTTACTGTTTAGGCAGTAACGCTGGAATGCAGACATTTGCAATTATAGGCACTTAATGTTTTGTCTCAAAAGTTTTAGATCTATGCATGCTGTTCCTTCTTCAAATTAGCAGTGAAGAATGAAAAATAGTGTTTATGTGGATGGGAAATCTGTAAGGTTTTTATAAATTGTCACAGTTTTTTTCACACAATCAAAAAAAAAAGTAGATTTTTAGCAACATTTCTCCATTGCTCTATGCAACAAAAATGGAGACAAACGAGTACAAGCACCAGACACAGCAATATTAAACAGTCTGTATGTGAATCATTTCCCATCAAATGCTGCATCACCTGATCAATATTTTTGTCCTTTTTTTCTGACAGTTTGAATCTTCTGGCATCATGGACTTAGCTTTTAGCAACTGGTCTTTCTATTGAGATTTAGGTAAATATGTTCCACAGTGTGCCTGCCACCATTGTGGCACACGCATTGATCAGTCAGGTTTTTTTTAATTCTAAAAGGAATAATTACAGCTTAAATATTGTAAAACATAGCTCAAATCTTCCTGGGGTTAAGTTAGACACTTACCTAGTGCATGAACTGGGTGTCCCACGAGAGTCACACAGTGTCACTTTCACCTGTCATACGCCAGTCTTTCTTTACATCTGTGTATAAATACACATGTAAGAACTTGTGTATGTGAAGAAACATGCAAATGTCAGGAAAAAAAAGGCTAATTTTTCCCAGAGAACATTAGTGTAACACAGAGGTAAGGATTTTACAATCCATGTTTTACCCCTCAGAGTAAGAAGAGAGGCCATAAAACTCCTTTGTCGCTAGCTTGTTCTTCAGTCAGTGTTTATTGTTGAAAAGAGCATGGACTGAAATGCCTTTGTATTTCTTGACACATTTCCTGAATGCTACATCTCATATAGATAATATATATAGATATAGATATATATATATATATACTCAGAGTAGAAGGACTTGGGAAAGGATAATGGTTTCAATTTGAAATGTGACTTTCAATAAGCTATTTAAGATGGTAAGGCATACAGTCAACAGAAAAAATTGGACGTTTCATACACTACCAAGTATTTGGAATACTACGGTGATGGAACAGAATAAATAAAACTTAGAAACTTATTTTTGCTTTATTTCAGTAATATAAATGGCTATAATATCAAAATGCCACCATGCTAAAATAAATTTGATATGTTTATAAGCTCTACTGTGAAGTAGGTGCTTATAGGGAGGGTTTAAATATTTTGGCTCTGCAAAGTGGCTCAAAAAAGCCACATATGTCAGGTAAGTTATAATAAATTTCCACCTTGACCACACAAGTCCATATGCATTGTTTTAGGTTTACAAACTCTTGGTGGATTGTCTTAATGAGTGAAGTACAGAGTTGCATAATTGCTTTGATCTTTTTTTAGTCTTCTACAATTTGGAGTCAGCTCCAAACTAACATCTAGTTTTCCATCTGATATTCAGTCCTAATGACACATTTAGTTGTTTCTGTATGAATTGTGTGAGCTCTTATTACACAAACATTGAACTATTATCATAGTGTAGAAAACTTGGAATAAAGCAATGCATAGCTTCAAATTTTTCATTCAAGTGTTAAAGAAAAAGCCAGCTTCTAGATAGTAAGTTAAATTAGACTGTTGCTGTAAAAAGCATTTAATATGCTTTGTTTGTTTCAATATACCAGAAAAATGGCTGAGACATTGTATGTGACTTCTTACAAACCTAATGCATAAGCTCTGAATAATACGTAGAACCCATAAAATACAATAATTAACTTCTTTACACATGACAGTTTTATAAAATGCTTATTTATATTATAAAAATTGGATAACCATTCTAGCAGGGACTGTCATAAATGTGCTCACCAAAATGTAAAATAGGCAATCCAAGAGAAAGGCAGTAAAAAATGAAAGGCAGTAAAGAATGAACCTACTGAGACTGGAGAAGATGGATTTGACATCCAAAAGATGCATAGTTAAATGAAGTGAGTGACATACAGTTGCTATTTTTGATAGCAGACTTCATAATTAGATCATATGCCTCAGGAAGAAAAATAAAAAACATTAAAAGCATAATATTAGCAAGAAAAGAGGTAGTGTAAGATTACCAATTCATTAGAAAAATATTAAACAGAGGGAAGAAGTCTGAAAACCTACAAAGTAAATACAAGAATTCTGGAAAACATAACTCAGGCATATGAAAAATTAAGGAGACAAAAAACTGATAAAATGCAATCTCTTAGTGGACAAAGAGCAGATATGATAGTGAGGGGAAATGAAGTCACCAAATTAATGAAGCAAATGATGCAGCCTAAAAAGTTAATATTAAAAGTAACAGAAACATCAAAATCTTCATAGATGGCAAAGCAAATGATCATTGTCATCAAAAGGAATATGACAATATGCTTACACTAGTGATTAATGCATAAAATAGATATTTTTTCCAAGAGATTCTGAAAAGATCAGGATAATCTTCCCACTGCTTCCCAAATCTATCTATCTGCAAAGAATGATGCATTACAAAGGGAACTGGAAATTCTACTCAGAAGTTGAATTAACTTCCTATCAATAATGCAACAAACTTTTAAAGGTGACGAAAATATGACTGTCTACACCATTTCTGCAACAAATTTTGAAAGGAAGAGAAAGTGGGAATTACAGTGGTTTTAATGGCCTAACTGCTGAAGCAAAATACTTGCCAAACTGCAATTGATGTCACAGCAGAGCTTTGCTGACAGATTGTCTACAGTGGAAGAACCCAAGGATAAGAAATGAAAATTAAAAGTATCAAGTTTAAGAATGGGAAAATTATATATTTTGAATCATATAGAAAGCTTGGGAGTAAATTGCTAGTCTTCATTTACTGTACTTTGATGCTTTGATGCTTTGGTGCTACTCACCAGAACATATTATGGCAGGATAACGGGCAACTAAAGAAGGCAGTACAGATTTTTTTTTTATTAATATAAACAACAGCTGAGTGCTCACATGTTTTATTTGTTATTCCATGAATAGCGTACAAGAGTTTTCCAAATAAATTTTACCCTGGCTTGAAACAGCAATACAAGATGAGTAGTAATGACAAGTGCACATTTGCTGCTGAGACCAGTGTTAGACTGACTCATAGAAGCAGAGAGTCTATGGGATTTGGAGTGACAATAAAAGGCCAAAGATTTGTGGACAGTGTACCTCCTCCCTTAGTTGCTCTGTGCAGTATATATGTACAAAATCCTAAAAAGAAAGAAGACTGGCTATCTCCAGTGACCAAGCATGAAAGGTTTCAAATTAAAAACAAAAATAAACAAACACACAAAACCCAAATAAGTCTACTAGAAAAGCTAAACCAAAACAGATGCTGAAGCTAAGTTTGCAGGAAGAAGTATTAGATGGTATGAATGACAATTACTGATAAACCTGAAATAAAGTTAACAAGCTATTTGCAAATAAATCTTTGTTCAGGTCAGTTTAATTATACATATTATCTCTACCTGGAGAAAAGGAGTCTCAGGGGAGACCTTATCACTGTCTTCTACTACCTGGTTGAAGGTTGTTTGAAGTGAAGGAGGTTGTAGTGAGGTTATGTGGGGTCATTCTCCTACATAACAAGCGACAGGATGAGAGGAAATGGTCTCAAGTTGCACTGGAGGAGGTTTCAATTAAATATTAGGAAATATTTCTTCACCACAATGGTGATCAAGTACTGGAACAGCTTGCCCAGAGGTGGTTGAGTCTTGGTCCCTGGAGGGGTTCAAAAAATGTGTTGGTGAACATGGTGGTGATGTTGGACTGACAGTTGGACTTGATGACCTTAAAGATGTTTTCCAACCTTAACAATTCTATGGCTCTGTGTGGCACTTGGGAACATGGTTTAGTGGTAGATGTGGCACTGATAGGTAAACTGTTGAACTCACTGATCTTATAGGCCTTTGCCAAACAAAATTATTCTATGATGTCTTTATTTCATAAAATTAACTAGTTTATTTTAATGTCATCTATAGCTTATTTTAATGTCATCTATAGCTTTTCTATATTAGTTTTTCATTAACAAAGCCAAACCCAGCTCTAATTAAGACCCAATATATACTAGGCATCCAGACATATTTCAGTGGAAGCTGAATCAAGCTCTCTATTGAATTTCCTGTGATACCAGTCCAGCCCTTCAGACTGAATTTGTACGGATTTAAAGGGGCTGTCTTCTTCAGAGTGTTTCAACTCTCATAACTCAAGTGTTAAGCTTATAAGAGGAATCTTTTTAATCTCCGTGTGCTTTAACAAATACATCTGTATTTGCAATATATATTCATGACAAGTCAGGAGCCATGTGGAACTCTCAATTCTCTTTCTATATACATTTGTGACAAGGAACAGTCAAAGACATTATTCACTTCCTTTCTGAATTTTAAGGACTTTTATGGGAGTGCTGACTGTATAAAACAGATAACCATTTCCCCTCCCTCCCATCAGCCAACATGCTCTTTTCCAGAATGAGTTTTACCAGCCATTGAATATGTTTTCTCAAATGGAGCATTTTGTCTATTTATCTCATGCTGATTAAAGAAAATTAGAAACATTTTACAAGCAACACTAATAATCCCCTTCAGATTTGTTTCAGATGTATTTGAGTAATTTAGTCTTAGTTTAATAACTATGCAACCATTAGTATGTTGCAAAGGTCACCAATGTGTCATTCATGCACTGAGTGATTTAAACACTTTCTCTCTCTTTTACGACATAGATGTAAACTTCTTTTTGACTTGAGAAACTGCTTCTTAATACAGCAGTTGCTCATTCATAATTTTTTTCATTTTCATTCTACCATGCTTTGTGTTGCAAGAGGGAAAAATAGCTAAAAAGGATTACAGGCTAAACTCAGGCTATATAAATAACTGATCTACATAGAATTTAAACTAGTTTCATTTGGAAAAATGTTCCTTTTTATCCTTTGTATAAAACCACAGGCATACTTCCAAGATAAGCAAAGAAATCTATGTAGTTCATTAGAAGTTTTTTTCCTTAGCTTGTTGCAGTGCTTGGTTTGGTTTAGCAGGCCACAGCCTTGTTGGAAAACGCTGTGGGTCTGCTTAGGACAAAGCAGCAGTTCCACTCTTCCTTAGTCCTTCCGCACGGCCCTGCGTGTCCGCTCCTGCTGGCTGTCGGCCCCGCAACACTGTGACAGTAAAGGAGGCGAGAAGGGACTCTCCATGTGGGCCTCAGAGCACTTTTATTGTTACATGTTATGTTACATGTCCAGCTGACCCCCAGAGGCAGAGAGCCCTCCTGGTCAGGGAGCAGAGGGGTCTCAGGTTGCAGGAGTGGTACACGGCCAGAGTTGGGGTACAGGAAACTACAAGGAGAGCCCGAGGGAGTGGCCAGGGCTAGGGGCAGGGGAAAGGGGGCGAATACAGCACTGCATTAGCTAGCATCAGAATTTAAATTAGTAACGTTATTTGGTTTTAATCCTTCAGTTCTAGATATGTAAATACTATTTGGAATATTTTTCAGGAAAGGATGGTGAGGCATATTGGAATGAATCAATTTTACAAGTATAACAAAAGAACATATAGCTTATAGCTGGAAATATACTGTGAAAAACTCAATAGGGAATAATGTTGCACTGCTCTGGAGAGGCAATGGGATGTTTAATGTCTTTTTCAGTGTTTCATTTCTTGGACATAAGAATACTAAAACAAACTGAGCTATTTAATTTCTCTATCTACAAAACAAAACTGTGGGCAGATATATTTAAGAAGATATATTTAAGTTGTGCATTAGTGACTACTGCAAAACCTCACTAATTCACAGAAACTCTAAGGGGAGGGTCATCTAAGAACAGAGACACTCTCCAGCACTGAAAATAAGGAATGATTTCAACAGGATTCAAAAGGTTTAGCAACTGCAGTACTAGGATTTCGGCACCTTCTCTAACGTTGCAAGAGGAAACAGGGATCCATTTTCTTTCAGAAACATGAGGTGGAGGTTTCAGTCCCAGTAGACTCAAGACAGGAATGAAGCAGGACCTTTGACATTCTTTTAATCATTGAGTATATTGAACAAAATACATCACCTTCATTCCAGTCATTTGTAGAGACTGTTAGGTATGGAAGCTCTAAGAACCTTCCTTCATTGAGTCTCTCAGCAGATTTGGGCAGAAAATATACCAATGTTTGAAATTTGAAGAGGTGGGCATGAAGCTGATGCACACCATCAAGAGCAAAGTGTTTATATAACTTCTGTGTGATATTCTGGAAACTGGAGACCTTCTGCTGCCCCGGAACTAAATGGTAGCCGGAAATGATTTTGTGAATCTAAGTTATGGATACAGGGGTATAAAATGGCAGCTGACAAATTCAAGATAACATTGTAAATCTAGTTTCTAAAATACTAATTTGATGGTGAGCCCTAACTTTAATGCATTCCATTATTTTTATGCAGTTCAAGATACCAAAACCAAATGGATGCAGTCTGACCAGAAAACATTCTATAAAGTCCTGTCAGAAGAGCTAACTGATTTAAACTAAATTTAGATATTTCAGTTTTGAACCGAATTCTGCCAATTAAGTCTAACACCGAACTTAAGTGTAAAGGGCAGTATTCATATCTCGCCTTGCAGATGAAATATTTTCTTTTTAAGAATAATGTTGCTATAACCCTTTGGGTTTTTTTCCCTAGGCCTCTGAAGACTGTACTTATCCAGTGGAAGCCACAACAGATGTATCAGACATAAATATTAAGCATGAAATTCAAAAAATACGTCTATGAAAAGAAGAAAATCACATTTTAAATGCCTGTGTTCATTTATACCTGATGTAAGAATAAAAAGGAATACCAAATGACATGATGATTCAGCTAAATTTAGTTAATATTTTTTACACCAGCATAAATTCTAAAAAGCATTCATTGACCTAAATGCATGTGAGCATATCAACTATTCACTGGAGATTGCACTGCAGTCTTTTTCTGTCTCTGAATCCTGAAGCACTGCATAAATTAAAAAAAGAAGTGCTGAAGGATTTTTGAATTAAGACCCTCTTAAAAACAAGTTGATTGATTTTCCAGGCTTGCAAGATAAAATAAGACTGCCTTTCCATTGTAACCAAAGTTTGTTGTTATTGCATAATTAGTGTGTAAGGAAAAGAGAGCTTCAGGAGGATGTATAGCAGTCATGAGAAGACTGTTTTGATATATGGCAGTCATTTGTGCTGCTATCTTCTGCTTGACTGTCTAAATTCATACATTATTCCACCCTTTCATGTTAAAATTATGCAGTCACAGTCTTACATTTTTATTGTACTTCATCAGATGTAGGAAAAATTTTAGAAGGGGCATGGAAATTTTTTTTTTTTTTAAGTTTTTGAAGCAATTCATTTTTATTCTATCATTCATTCTTGATACAAAGGAGATATAAGAATTTTACATACATAGATGCATTTAATGCTCATTTTAATTATAAAATAAGTTACTCATATAGGAGATTGTATTGATAAATGAAAGTAACATGGATTAAACTCGAAATTGAAAATGCATGAGTTTTAAAATTGCTATTTCTGAAGATTTTGAAGAAACCATGAATGAAAGTAGTGATTATCAGAATACCTTCCTACACTGACAAACACTTTCATAAGGACAAGATTCTCAAAATGTCTTCAACATTGAAAGACGTAGCGTTCTTGGAAAATTGGGCATGAAAATGGTAAATAAATGCTCCTCATGTGAATAACAGCTTGTTTTTCCCTCTGATAAAACTTATATATTGTATACGTAATATATTTGTGTGATGACAGATGAGACCACCTCCACTTACTAAGTTATGTTTAAAAAGATAAACACAGTGGAAAAAAAACTCAGCAAGCATCCAAGGAACTATGGAAGGTCAAGGCACTCAGCAAGTAACCTGATCGGTGAATATGGAGCACACCAAATCAGATATTTTAAGATTATCAAAGAAGAACAATTAGACCATTATCCCTTTTCCCACCTGCCAAGACAACTCAAGGAAAGTTTGAAGTTTTCTTTGTGGAATACCATACAAACCAAGGGGAATTTTCCAAAGGGGTACGGTACTTATTTTGAGATGCAGGCAGAAGAGGGTTTTGAGCGGGAGCAGAGAGAATTTGAAGATGTTATAAAACTATGGGGTGTCTTCAAGGGGAAGAACATGTGAAATATTTAGAGGAAGGAACAAAGGCAGGGGAAGAGAGTGATCAAGCTGGGTCAGCAAGAAAAAATGGAATAAAAAGGAAAAGTAGGCAAAAGCCTGGCAAATCAGATGATTGATTACCACGGCCTATCATAACTTCTTATTAAATACATTCTAATTATTTTCTCTTTGGGTCACTCCCTAAGCCTCAGAGTGAAAATTGCTCATGAACTTCAGATTAGACCAGTGTTAGGAAGAGATCCATATGGGGATATACCCAAGGTTGCAGTCTGTGTGTGGGAACGGGCCAAGGATGGATTTAAAATGTGTGTTAGGATTCAAGAAACCCACAGATGTGTGTTTGTGAATCTAGAGTGAGGGTGTGTATATACCCTGACTCCAATCCCAGACATCCTGGAATGAGGAACAGGATGAGGCCATCTCTGATCTTCATGTCAGTGTGAGTGCTGTGGGTGTTTATGTGGGTGCTGAAACCTCTCTCTGTGCTGCTCTGTGTATTTGGCCACGTGTGCCAAACACTCACTGTGTGTGAGTGTGTGCAGATGCACCAGATGGGAATGCATGCTCAGCCCCACTGTGGCAGAGAGAACACAGACCCACAGCAGCTTCCTTTCTCTCTCACTGGGATTAGAGGGACCATGGAAGGATTCATATAACCATATAATTACAAAGTATGACTAAAATCCATATATTGCTAGTCTTCTTCCCCAAAGTGCTGTGCAGATGCAGCTCCACAAGCTCATTCTTAAGTACAACATTTAAATCCTCCCAGTAAGGAAATGAAAGCATTAGCTGAAAGCCAGCTTGCTTAAAAATGAAGGCATTATTCCTTTCCATTTCTGAGAAGAGTATGATAAAAAACTTGGTTTATCGGTACGTTTCATTGTCAAAAGTGTTGGCAATTAACAGGAATTGAAGCAATGAGAAGTTGTTCATGTGGGTCTCATAATCACCCAGGGTGCCATTGTGTGTTGGTTACTCAGATGAGTAGCACAATCTGCTGCAGAGAAAAGGACCTGAGAGGTAGCTTGTGTAATAGAATGTGTTCCCCTGCAAATATTTCTAGTGATGGCTCTCCATTTTATTTTTTAAACATGGTCCTTTTTCATGCTGCAAAGAGGTTGGGGATTAAAATAATGAGGGTGTTTCCATCATTGCATCTCTGAAACAAGATTGCAGGGGGATATTTTATGCACAGATTGACCAGGCAGAATAAACCCTGCTATTTCATTGCACATCTGTTACTGCCTCCAAAAAAAGAATATCTAAGCAGCTCACACCACTGAGTTGAAGGCTCTAAATTCTTTATAAAAAGTCTGTCATTAAAGCACTGTCTTATACCATCCCTGCTTAACTGGGGGGACCAGATGGGATGATGATATGTTTCAGATATTCCCAGCACGTGCAGTGCTGCCAGAATTGACAAGTGTGTGTCATTCCTGCAGTTACTCTGTTGACAGAACACTGACACTCTTGCTAGTGACATAGCAGAAAGTGCTCTTGGAATTAACTTATTGACAGAAATCTATCAATTAAAAACAGTAACAGCAATATGTTAGAAAGTGATGTGATGCTAACAGTCTGCTATTTGAGCTTTAATTGAGAGAAGAACTCTATAAAGCTCTGTAGTGTACATATTTAGCATGTTAGAAGGAGCCATGGAAAGCAATCCTATTCCTTTGATCTATTAATCTACTTGTGTGCCTTTCTGTTGTCTGGGAGGAGCTGCTGAGTTTAGTGTGAATTTCTTCTACTTCATCCCTCAAAAGTAAAGACCACATGTTATTTATTTTCTCTCCTCGGAATTCATCTTCTCTACCTGGCTTTTAATATACCTCCTGCAAACCTGGAAATAAACTGTTGGTCGTTCTGAGTTAATAGATTTTAGGATGGGCAATTAAACATCTGCCAGGTTTTTTTTCTCTCAGACTTCAACACTCCATCAGATTCTTTTACCTCTGTTTCCCAATTAATGAAATTATGATTTTGAAACTCTTCAAAATTGTGTTACCAGGCCTCTAATAGTTCACCCTGATTTGCCCATTTATCTGCTTTCTTTCCTAATTTATCTTGATTTGCAAGAATGGTTTCAATACCAGTGCAGCTATTGCTGTAGCAAAATTATGGAGCCTAATTGTAAGGACACAGTTATATATTCTCTAGGATCACATTAGCATCAGGAAAACTTCAGTAGTTCACATGACCCTTAGGGTAATGCTTTAGGACAGGACTGAGCAAGGTGGGAGAAAAATCATATGTGTGTTATAGATAATCAGGGATTTTGTTCACCTGCAGAAAATACCAGTGGTAGACTACAGGTTTTTTTTCTGAATACATTCAATGAATAGAAAGGCCATAAAAGCTGAGGAAGTGAGTAAAGGCACAGTTCCTTCAGGATCCTAATCCCTGTTCATGGAGCACAAAACAGTTGCAAGACTGTGCTGGAAATATAAAGCAGGTCCATCACTATATTAAGAACCAAGACAGGATTTCTTTTTCTGTCATTCCCATGCATCCCTTGGCTATTTGGGTCACTAAGACAAGTATCTGTGAGCCCAGTTTCAGATATCCATGAAGTCCTATGAAATGCAGTTGCTGAATGAAAGCTTCTGTAAGCAAGACAGAAGTCATTACTGAGAATACCACACAGCACCAGAACAGAAAAATGAGGAACAGAAAGGAAAAATACCAAAGAATGCTCACTTACATTCAAGACACTTTGAAATAAATTAAGATTAAAAGCTATGCAGTAATTCACCACACACAGATGAAAGATTTACATTTAAAAATAAAGTTGGTAATGCTCTCTGCAATAATAATCCATGCCTCAGCATTTAATCTTGGAAATATGCTCACTCTCCCAGATAACAGCAAAGTAAATAATATCCTACAGTTGGTAGCAGCAAAGTGACTCTTTATTCTCTCAGGTCAGTGGGAGTTTCAATACTTTTGCATAAACCTAAATCAGAACTTGAAAGTTCTGGGACAAATTTGGTGCATCAGCAGGACCATTTATTAGTTTTTATTAAGAAAAAGATTTGAACAAAATAAAAGAAATTAAGTTAAACAAAAATAACTCTTTCTGTTGCTAAAAACATGAATCCTGGTAGAATTTTGCATTATCATGAATAGCAAATTGCCAGGTTTAGGTGAAAAGCCCTATTCACCAGGAGTATAAAAGGTAGAATATTAGACTTAATGTAACTGCAAAACATATGCTCTTAATTCCTTACTATTACAAAAACTTTTCAAGTGTCTGACTTTGAAGATAGACATAGAATATCACTCCATCAAATATCCTTTACCTTCCTAATGCCTCCCACATGAAAATGAGTGATATCAGGGTAACATTTATCTATCATTAATACATGCACGAGAAACTTAAATTTAGAATCTGAGATACGCTGTGGATACACTGGATGTTGAAAAACTACATCACATTCTGTAAAAATATTCTTTGTATTCCACTTCCCAAGTTTTACTGACATGATGGTGAGCTTGACTTATCTAGACCAGATTGAACTCATCAGGGTATTTAGGTGTGTGCATGTATATCTCAAATTAGTTTTTGATCAAGGAGGTGGATGGGGAACAATCAAGTATCAATAGCTCTTAAAAGACTCCACCCACAGAACAAGTAGTCAAGGAGTTTGGTGAATCACTGTGTTGATATGCAAGAGTCTCAGTAACCAAATCATGACTCGCACAGTCCTTCTCATCTCCCACATAGATCTGGGTTTCCAAGCAATTTTCACTACAATAAGAGACAGTCAGAGAAAAAGTAAAAAAAGTCAGAGAAAAGTAAGTCAGATCTCTCTAGAGAGAAGAAAATACTGAAACAGATCAAGAAAAATGTAACATTTTTCCCCCAATCTCACTCTGAGGATATGGAAGACAGCTAAAACCTTTATCAACCTGCATTGACATTGCCAACTCCACAGCAGGATTTATAGCAGGTAATAATCCTGAAAGCTACAATGTGCATCCAAATTAAGCACCCAGCACAGGGAAGAATGTCATCCTCCTCTGATGAAAAGTTCAATTTTCTAGAATAAAGCACACTTTCATACACATTTCCTTGGCCTAGGGAGAGTAAGTGAGAAAAATAGATGGCAAACAGTAGTTAGGCTTCTTAAAAAATGACTGGCAGGAACTTAGATGCTGGTAGTGAGAGCAGAACTAGAGGCAATACAGACATGGCAACAAAACTAATCCTCAGTACATGGCCTATCCGTGATAGGAAAGGGGAAAAAGGGTACTGTGAAAATTAATTTCATGATTAATGGGATTCAGTATCCATTTTGCTTTTGTTCTATTTGCGTTGATTAACGCTATCAAATCTTTCTCTTCAAACACTGTGGCTGGATTCTCCCTGTGCACAGTTAAATCATCGAAGGGCCCATGCTCACTTTAGTTCTGTATCTTGCAGCGTGGGACAAACAACAGTGAAAATGGTGCTATAGGTTGCTCCATTGGTCTTTTAATTGCAGTAATATACTTCTGCTGTCATAAAATTTTAGATACAATTTAAATTCAGTGGAGCCGTGAGACATAAACTAGATAAAGGGGGAGATTTATAAGTAAATTCAGCACTGAGCTGGAGGATTAATGAAAAATGAAGCATTCTGGTTGCAACATTAGTCTCTGGAATGGCATTAATAATGTTATAGAGGAAAAAATTGTATTTTATATTATAATCAAAATTTCATTAGCATTTCAATAAACTGAAAGTCAGTGCTTAGAACACCAGCAAAACTAATCATTTTTAAAGTCCACAGTAGGTCTGCAGGCAACTTGGTTCATTTATTCTAAATGTGTATTTTAATGGTCCATTTTGCCTTTGGAAAGACAAAAACTTTGACAATTTCAAGATTAATCTTTGCAATTGAGGGTGCTGTAAATATGGAAGAAAATGAAACAGCATAAAATGTCCATCTCCCTCTTCTCCTTCTCCCTCCCCAATCCCCCTGCCATGAACTACACTTGAAAACAGGACCCCACTTTATTTCTAAGGTAAAGTGCCTGTACATATTTGAGAAAAAAGAGTAAAGGAGAGAGTCCTGATTGATAAATCACTCAAACAAGTGGTCCAGCATTACTGGGTTACTTTTATTGTGTGTGATGGACTGATCCTGGTTGGATGGCAGCTGCCCACCAAAGCTGCTCTGTCACTGCCCTCCTCAGCTGGGCAGGGGAGAAAAAATATAACCAAAGGCTCATGGTTCGAGATAAGGGCAGGGAGAGATCACTCTGTCATGGGCAAAACAGACTTGACTTTACAATGTTTAAAAACCAAATGGCATGTTTAACTCAGTTTTAGTTACACTTTTCATTCTTCAAATCACCAGCCAACCCATAAATCAATCAAGGTCTTATCAACAAAAAATCATCTGCTATTGAATATCGAAGCCCAAACAGATTTACCTTTAAATTCAGTAGAGAGAAACAGACATTTCTGTTCATGACTCATCTGGTCTAACAGATGTCTCAAATGAGAAAAACCACATTCCTGGACTCATACCATGTAATTTGAGACATGACAGTATTGATGACCACATGGAGAAAGTCCTGTTTAAAAGGTGATTCCTGACCCTGAGGAAATCTTCTTTCCTCTCTCACCTGGCTGAAGATATCCACACTAAGAGCATTCATTAGATATTTGCCCTCCCCCATGACTCCCTACAAATCCTCTTGCATAAACATCCCTGTGAGTTTCCATGTGCTTCCCTTCCATCCCTCGTTAATGCAGGGGATCCTTAGGCAGACATGAGAGATTTCCAACAGCTGAACAGCCCAACGGAATGTACTGATGGGGAAAAGGGGGTGAAAAAGGTAAAAAATTGGGGAAAATTTGTGCAAAAAAGGCTGCATGCTTGACTGAGAAAAAATTAGGCTCACCAAGACTCATTCAGGTAATATCCCCAATCAGGAAACTGTTGAAGGATGTGATTTGAGTCAGAGGCCTGATTACATACTGAGGTTCATCAAATTAAGGCCAGCATGTTTCAGATTGTTTTTTTCCTAGATTAAGCATTCTTTATAGAAAAATATGAAAGTGGTGTGGATTGGGAAATTAGAACAGAATGCATTTAGGATACCTCTGGTCTCCAGCATGATCAGAGTGAGAGGATTACACTGAAAGACACCTCTATCAATCAGCTGTGTAAAAAATCCTCCTCTCCCCACTGCTTTCTTCCAAATTTTTCTTGTCACTCCAATGTCTCATAACACATATTACTAAATTAAAAATAAAATGAAGGGCATTTTTATTCTATCTGGTTTGTTATGCTTCTCCCTTTTCCTGTAGTACATAAATTCTGCTAATCTGATTTATGTTTCTCCTCTTTTTCCTATATTTTAATCATTTGTAGTTTCCCCCAAGCCAGAGAAGCTAGAAGGTGGTAGGGATTAAATGAGTCCTGGTTTATTTATGTGCAATAAGTAAAAAATGCACTTCCTTAACTGTAATTTTTCTCTTGCAGCTCTATGAACCCCTGAAGAGTCACATCACTCAAGTTACTAGTTTTCAATAAACAAGCAGCTGGATTTTGTTGTACTTATTCCTTCCTGATAATTCAGTCTCATCTACTATAATGATGTAGAAGAAAAATAAAATCTTGTGTAGTATATTTTTAAAAGAAAATCTCATTTAAGAGACCTCTGAGACCATGCTTAGTGTCAACCTTTTAGTATTTTCTAGGATTTAGTTATGGAAACATCCACATTATCTATAGAAAATGATCCTGCTTTACAAAAGCAGAGCTGCTGGACGTTGAATGTTTTCATACAGGTAATTTGCAATGAACAAATATTTTTTTCTGGAAAGTTCTAGGACAAACCCAAGCTATTTCTTAACTTTCTTACCCCTGTTAAAAAAAAAAAAAAAGAAAAGAAAAAAAAAGAAAAAAGCAATTTAAAAAAAGGGCGAAGGGAAATAAAAGCTGCCTTGTGCTTGCATGTCTGAACCTTGCTTCAGACAGGAGACTTCAGCCTTTAAGGAGTGAGTCCAAGTGACTGCCTTCTAGGGGAAGACCCCAGTTGGTCCCAGCAGCTTGACAAGTTACTGCCTTCACCCAGACCCGGTGGAAATCACCTCCCTATCCTGTGAATGGTTCCTCCACTGCTGCAGCCAAAATATGCTGAGCTAGCAAAGACCTGTTTATTTTTCCAGCCTCTTCAAATAGCAGCACTTGCTCAGGTCAGCAGAGGTGGCACCGAGGGCACTGAGGAGGAGCAGAGGGCAACAGCAATTAGCAAGGGAAGCCTACAGGTTGCAGCCTCTGATGGTGACATATTTGCAACCTGAGGAGTTTTCTCTTTAGAGGAGTAGGCACCTCTAAACCCCTGCCCCCTGTATAATCAGTAGTCTTGCACTATGCAGTTTCCTGCAGCTGAGTAAAGCTGTGTGAATTAATCAGTTACCATCTATTTTCTACTCAAGAGGCATATAAAGCTAGTTTCTCTTCATTAAATTAAAGCCCAAACAATGTCCTCTGCCTCTAGATGTGTAAAACTCCTTTCTTCCCTCCAAACTAAATGTGGCAACTAAAAATACCTTTAATTATCTCTCCCACTGACCTCTGATTGCTGTCTCCATGAATTTATGATCAAGCAAACATTTAATTTAATTTAATGGAGACATGCACACTTACTTCAGAAATCTGAATATATTATAGGTTAGTAGATTATAAATTTGATAAGTCAGCTGCTGTGTTCTACTCAAACGAGAGAAGAAAACCACCATGAGGGTTTTCACTTACTGATTTCTCCTGGTATCAGATAGCTTTGTGGAAACAATTTTCATTTCAGTCCCACAAAGAGTTTATTTGAACTGGGTTATTATTAAAAATTGACAGTTTTTCTTATTATTTCTGGGTTTAGTCAGGCTTCATTTCGCTCTATTGGCAGATTTAAATTTTCTGTAATCTTTGTTTTCCAATAGTCCATGGTATTCCTAAAACTTTTAATCTACTGTGCTTTCCAGATTTTTCTGTTTTACACTTGGAAAGTGTCTGAAGAGATCCATTTTATCTTAAAACTGGGTATAGGTTCACAAAGAAGCAACACAGCCTGTGGGATGACACTTCAAGTTGTTAAGAGGCTTTTCCTAAAACTGTATCTTATATTTAGAAGGGATTGGCTTTCAGCTACTTTCTCCACGTTTTACACCAACCTCTGACTCTTGCAAACCCTTGTAAGGCCTTTTCACAGCTCCCCACAGGAGCTTACCACTCCAGGTGACGAGGCACGGGATTGCAGCATTTCTCACTCTTTGGAACAGGCTTCCATGTGCGGACCCGGCTGGGACAGGGTGATGTGATCACACTCAGGAGCTCAGTCGGTGTTAAAAAAGAGCAGCATGCCAAGAGCAGACTGAACGTATGTCAACAAGGCAGCACCGGTGCCACGCGCCTCGCAGCAATCCTTCAGAGGGTGACAGGCAGCAGAAATGGGGGGAGGGATAGAAAAGTGTTTGTTTGCTACTGCAACACTTCAGTAAAGCCACCACATCCCCGTGGCTACGCTGTGCGTGGTAGAGATGACACAAAGCCAGAGCCTGGGGCTGGGAGCCAGGGCCCAGCCAGCCCAGAGGGAGAGCAGCGCTGGTGGCAGCCCCAGCCCTGGGCCCAGGCACCCTCTCCCTGGGCACGGACCCATGGCCAGGCAGGGCTGGGCTGCAGGCATCTGGAAACCAGCCCTGCTGGGGCATTGCTGGGGCAGGGGCTGACATGGGGTCCTGGACAAGGTCCAGGGCAGCTGATTCTAATAAATTGCTACTTCAGTGACAACTCCTGCATAAGCTGGTATTTTTCCAGTTTTGAGTTAAAACTTCTGAAAATTCTTTGGTTTTGGGTAGGTTTGCATTTCTTTAATTAGAGTAAAACAGAACTTAATTGTCAGGGAGTGCAGATTGTACTGAAGTCACAACAGAATTGCTTCTTACCATTATGAAATTATTTTGGGGTAATTTAGGGTAAATTTTACTTGGTTCAGAGACTGTAGATCTACTTCTGATCAATTTTCTTTCTCTGTTTTTTCTTGACTGGAGCTCTAACTTTCTCTGATGTTTAAAATACATCTCTTTTTAGCGATAGTTTCTGCAAGGGTTGCGTCTTGGAGACAATTGCTCACATGCTAATGAAAAAGTCTGTCTGGAAAGAATGTGACATGAAATTTAGAGCTTCTAAACTAAATACACAGGCTATAATTTTTTTCCTGAGTTTTGTGTAAATATCCCAGTTTCTGAGAACTCAGCCTAAGCAGTCTGAGAACCCTTTTATCGTTTCAGTACACATATTCTATGTCAATATAATACATGGGACGCAAAGACTTCTTTGGAAACTCTGAATACAGATAAAGCTGGTGTGCTGTCTTTAATTGCACCTTGAGCTCAAAATACCTCCTCCAAGAATCACAGGTAACTGTTTTCAGTCCCTCAGCTCTTAATTTGGTATTAAACTCAATTTTTATTACTTCTACTGCCAAATTGCTTAGGTACTTGTAATGAAACTCCAGTTCCATAGGAAACAATGGAGGCTTTTATTCCCTGAAAGGCCTCAAATGTAATATTTTTTAGTAATATTATGTAAAATGTCTAATATCAAGGATTTTGGTACCTGGGAAAGAAAGAGACTTTACTATAAATTGAAGAACTGTAAAACCCCCATAATCTTTATTGTGAACCCCTAGTTTTTTGGCTATAACAATTACTTTTTCTAGTGCCTCCTCTTAACCTGAACACATGATTCTGGAGTTTCTTCCTAAGCTCCTTTAAGATGAGACAATGGTAGTTCTGGACAAACATACTCAGAGCATAGAAAATCAAAGTTTTGACAAATTTTTACAACTTTCTTTTTTAATCTTTCTTCTTTCTACTTTTCTTTCTCATCTACTGCAAATTAAAGTACATTGTTAATGATAAGTACTGTTACTGTTCTAATCAGCACAGCAGTCCCCAAAATGAGGACAGACTGGTGTCCTGAGGAAAGTTACTGGATTGAATAACTCTGATATTGTTGTTTCTCTGAACAATTTCTCTGCCTGGTCCAGGTGTTCGCACATCACAACTGGGAGGGAGAAGGGGATTACTGAAGCTGTTACAGAATCATAGGGTTTCAGACTTGTGAGTGTGAGTTTTGTCCTGAAGTACAGTTATGTAACAGTGTAAAAATAATTGGCAATCATGAAGAAAGTTGAAAGGATATGTAGCAGCACTGTTCAGTACCATGTTCTGTTTATTTTTTGTTTAACGGCATTAAAGATGAAAATATTTTCTGTAGAAACTGTTCACATCTAAGCAGCATTAAAACATTATTGTTCACACTTATGAGAAAATCTCAGGGGTTAAAAAATTGGCCCTTGTTTCTCCTGAGCTACAGAACTTATTCAAATGTTCATCTAGAGATACCTCTGGGGAACTGGCTAAACAATATGACTCTGCAAGGGCTTTGACCTTGATGAGACAGACCTCTAGATGAAAAATAATAATAAACGCTGTAAATTGCTAGTAATTGGAGAAGAGCTGGCTTTGCAGAACTCTAATGAATGCAAACATAATTAAACCTCTTAAGATAGCATCACTGGCTGCAAATTTCTAATAAGTATAAATATAATAAAGTCTCTTTAGATAGTGTCATTCCTGAGTGTTAGCCACTGTCTCATGTGAATGGCATGGAGATGAGGAACATTTGTGCAGATGAGATGGTTCACATAGCCTCTCACAGACTGCTAGGATCCCAAAACATAGTTGGGGTAATGGTCTATTTATCAAAACTGAACAGGAACTTGAAGCTTATTAAATGAGAACTCGTGTGTGATTTAAACCTGGAAATCACAAACTCTGAATTTTGTTAGGCAGCCCAATAATAAGTCCTCCATATATTATTTTATTAATATTTGGGGGGGTGGGGTGGTAATACTATTGTATCCTGTGCATCCTAGAGCACTACAAAATTAGAATGTATGGATCCGTGTTAATTGAATTTCTTAAAAACCTTAATGGAAGAAACTGAGGTCACTATAGGGACAATGCTCAAGATTATTTTTATTTTATGAATAGGAACTTACATACATTCTCAGAGGAGAACAGCAAGTTAGGATCCAGGCTCACAAAAAATTTTATTTTTGTATTATATTATCACATGAAAGGTTAAAATGAAGAAAACCTCTGTTTACTAGAATTTTGAAACATAATTCAATAAAGTTCAGAGGGAGGAGAATATTATCATTGTGTTTGTTGCTGTGCATCTGCCATGTGAAAGAAGTGCTCCTGTTAACCATAAGCTTTGAGCTGGCAACTCTCCCTTTATTTTATTTTTCCAAAATGAAATAATACATCCTTCCTGATCTTTAAGAGGTATAAAATAGAAAAGATTAAGAAAAATCCCCTTCCTATAAACTTTCAACTCTTAATGGGACATGGGGAATTATTTTTACTTTATGATTGAATGAAGATGGACAGTTTATACTACTAGAATTTTGACTAGATTTGAGCTAGATTCAGAATAGATCTGAGCATTTAAATGAGCTAGATGCTGGCATCTAAATGATCATTCTTTTAGTGCAGTATTTCTTTAACCTAAGTAGAGTCCTTCCAGATTTCAAATGGGAATGTGTTTTGATGGAAATGTTTATTTCAACATTTGACAAGAAAAATAAAAAATTTCCATCTCTTGTTTAGCTTTGACACTCATTTGTGTGTGTGTGGGGGGGGGGGGTTAGATGAAAAATTATACATTTTTAATTATGTATATATACCAGTAATGTAAATTTTTATTCAAAATTATAAACTCAAAATACATCATCCAAATTACACATTTTAAATCAGTGGGAGCAGAATTCCTTTTCTAAAGGAGATCTTGGTCTTCCTTTACTGTGTGGTCCACCTCATCTGTTGGGTTTGCCAGGTGCAGGACGCAGCTGCCCACTCCATATCTAGCACAGGAATATGTAGCCAGGCCTTCTAGCATCTCGGTGTGGAAGCACTTGGTGGCTGGCAGAATAGCTACAAATTGTGCTCTGCCTATTCTAGAGCTTCAGAGACTGTCAATCGTATGTAGTTTGTCTAGGAGATAAAATGCATATCGTGTTTTTCACATCAAAGCAAGTCTTAATTGTTCCCTTTAATTTCCAAACTATTTGTTTATACACGTATTTGCATATTGCATATTTTTCATTAAAAATAAACCACTATCATCAAGTTAGTCTCAGTTTTGACCTCTCTGATGTTAAAAATAATATATATTCCTTAGAAAGTATTTGTATGCATGTTTTATGAAAGCATTGTGTCCTTATGGCATTGATAAATTGAGTATACACAAACTGCTTTGAAATAAATTTAGTAAGGAGCTATCTGTTTATTACTGCATAGATTACTTGCTGACAGTAAGCAAGTTTTTAGATAAAAGAACTTCCATTGAGGGTTAAAACTAATTGATTTTTGTTTGTTTGTTTTTTCATTGTAAATCCTTAGGAAGCTTGAAAAGATTGCTTTAGTCAATTTGCTGAAGCAGGCTTTCATTAGAGATATACTGAGCAGTGCTTTAATCAGTACATAAATCCACCACTTTCAGATAATTGGTGCTAATCATCATTTCTCAACATAAAAGGACTTGAGCAAGGACTTTTGTCAACAGCAAAGTTGAATGATACACAAAGGCACAAGACCTTTCAGTCACCTTTCAAGATCATCCTCACTCATAGAACAGAGCTGTTCACTGTGTGAGCTGAACTTGTGCTAGACGTACTGAAGGCCACAGACTAATAAAAATTACATTCCTGGAATGATGAATCTTGACCACCTTGCAAGAAATCAGCTGTCCAGTGTAGACACCCGCCTGTATTTCCATAACAAGAAAAGAGGACAAGCAGCAACTCTATCCATCTAAGGCACTGAGTGGCAACTATGCTTACTCCCTCCTTACCAAAGCAGGGTAATTGCATCCAGTCTGCTTTCTTTTGGATGCTCCTGGGTCCCTCCTCGCCCTTGAGCAGTGACCAAACATTGTTTGGAAAGCACATGAGTTTAGACTGCCCATAGTTTTGCCATGGACTCCACCAGCAATTCAGCAGATGTGGCCCCTTTTCAGGAAGGCTGAGGTGCCTGACAAATACTGTCCAGGATACTCCAACCATTCAAAAAAAACATGGGAACTGGGGAGAAACTGGAATCTGTTCTCTTCTCTCATGTAGTAATGAGGCATAAGGATGAGAAAGTCCTTGCTTTTTTTAAGAAGTGTTGGTTACCATGTTTAAGATATACTAGTCATTTCATAGATCATTTGCTTGCAAAGAAAACTGGTGAGTCCAATATCTTTTTTAGCCCTGAAAAACTCAAAAGCCTAACTCGCTGTCTGTTAAAGACTAGACTTCCCTCAGGTCATTCTGGAATGCAAAAAAAAAAAAAAAAACCAGAGAGGATTATCTTGCCTTGCTCTCACTAAAAACGGTCAGCTGTACAGCAAAAAGAATTACTCATATGTGACAGAGGAGAAAAAATTGTGTTACTGCACAGTGGGACATCAGATTGCAATAGGACAGCTGTGAAGTAACCAACTGTTCTGGAATGCAGCCTCGCTGCCCACTCACACTGAGAGCCAGAACAGGAGGCTCCAAGCTCACCTTGTACCTTGTTGCAGACCTTGCTCATAGGATTTGGGCTGTAATTGTCTAAATGGTTCTCCTCACCTGACCCAAACAATAGGCTTTTGGTTAGGATTGTTACCAGCTATGGAACTGTTCTGTGTTTGAATCCTTTCAAGGTTGAAAAGGGAATTCAATTGGTCTCTTTTCTTCAGGATAAGTATTTTATTTAAATCATAGTTTATGATATAAAAGTTGGAAGCAGTATATTTGTGTTGTTTTAAAGGTAGATCCCTGCAGTGAATTTTTCAGCCAACTAAATCAAATGTGAGTTTTCTAGGACAGGTAGAAGAGGTCTCAGCAGACTTGGGTAAATGATTGCCACATTACTAGAGATGTCTAGTACGTGAATTTGGGTTGTTGAAGCATGTTTTTGAAAACAAATATGTTAGATTGAAAAATGCAAGTAATTTTTTACATATTTGGGATTTAAATTATTTATCTCTGGCTTTATACCTTTCAGATGGCTTCTATGAGAAACAGGTGGCATAAGTCTAACAATAATGTCCAGGACGTGGTCTCACTTGTAAAGTAATTTTAAAAAATTCAGTCACAGAATTCAAAGATTGGCAAATGTTGCACCAACATGTTTCTAGAAATTGTTCCACAGGAAAGGAAGTATTCTTCATCCAAATGTCTGATTTTAAGACATTTCTTAATGTTAAGAACGTAAAAACCACTATCTTGGAACAGATCAGTCTTCCATGCTGTCTGCCAGGGACCAGTGTTAAAGGCATAATGTCATAGTGTTGCATCTGACAAACCAATGCATAATCATTACCAATGCAAAATCTTGCAGATTTTGGCTATACGGTAATCTGTTTAAAATCATATTCCTCTTATGTATCATCTTACACAGGCTTCATTTTTAATTATCCACTTTGTAAAATATAAATCAAGTTTCTGAGCAAAATACCATCTTCCCCAGAATCAGCTTTTCTTCTGCAAGATGAATTAATCATCTCTCGACTGCAAATATATCTGAAACGTTGTGGTCAGGAAAAATATAAGTCAGAATAGATGGCCATTGTGGTGTTTTCTGGCGTAAAATCTTTGCTGCATAATACTGTAATCATGCATTGTATGATCTTAAACTACCTGAAATCCATGTGGGCTTAGCTAAATTAATGCACAGGTTTACAGCCCATGTTGTCTTCCATTTTGCAAAGTTCAGCTGGCAAAATATAACAGGATGAATTTAGGGCTTTGTTAGGCATTTCTGAATGGAGAGAACATAATGTTTTTGAAGTAGAAGGTAGAGCTTTAGCCGCCTGTCTCCAGTTATACTCAAAGTGACTGCAAGATTAAAATGCCATCTAGCTCGCTGTGAAAATATGTCCCACAGCATCTCCTTTTAGCTCAGGAGCATTAATGCTAATAACAGACCAACAGAGAACCAATTTTATTTTTATAAACTCAGTGATTAAATATTTTATACAGAGCTCTGACAACACTTTCAAAAACTCGCAAACACAAAATTGGAGTTGAAAACATGCACTGGCACTGAGAAAAACTGCACTTGAAACAGTTTTTGCTAATTGAATGACTACCACAAATGGTAGCCAGGAGAAGTACATTCACTTGAAATATTCATATGAAGCAGAATATGAAATCAAAAAGGCTGTGAAATAACTATGCTGACAAATAATGATTTCAAGTTAAATTATCAGACTGGAATGTTATTAATATTGTTGTTGTTTTTGTTGTTGTTATCATTATTATCATTATTATTATTATTGAGTGCATGGATATTTTGCCCTTTAAAAAATCTATGCAAAACTGGCCAGTACTTTGGTTGCTACTATACATAAAATTCCATAACTGGTATTGATGCCAAATTTACTTTCTAGACTTCCTCTATTCTTATTCTGAGTTACAAGGCTCCAAGGCTGTAACACCCTTAAGAAATCAAGTGCAAGCCATAACCTGTCATGCACAGTCTTTCCAGTTGATAGTTAAATATTATTTCTGCCAAACTCACATCTTGAAGGTAAAAAGATTAGCAGATCTGGGCCATCTGGACAGAAATGTTAACTATGAAGATACTGCTGAAGGTATCATTATTATATTTAGAGTCTTTAAATATAAATTTCCTTTTTAAGTTTTGGGTGTTGCATTTCAATGTACAAACAGGTCCATTTGCATTAATGATAGCCAAGATTTTGTGTGCTGCTTAACAAGTGCTCCTGTTTAAATTCATTTCTAGAAAAAAAGGCTGAAATAGACTCTGAAAGAGAGCAGCCATTGAATCAGACCCAGCCATTTCTACCTCACATTTTTCATGCAAGATTCTGAGCCTAAACAGAACAGTTAGGACTGTCTTTACTACCTCATACAGTAATCTACTTTAGAGATGAGAATTCTGGAGAAGGTGAACAAGCCAAGTACTAGACTTTTTCACAGCATGGGTCTTTGAATTATCTTTACATCCATGCATATTTTTTTCACATAACAATAATTCATAATCATTACATGGGAGAAATCTAACAGTCTGCATTTGGCATACTAAGCACTAGAGATGCTAATTTTATAGAAGCATTTATATTAGAAAAAAAATTGTTTCCCTTTCTGCTCCTTAGTGCTGAAGCATTTAATCTCTTATTGCCTTTGGAAAAGTAACACCTCCCATTTTCAAATGGAGCAGATCAAACATGCAGAACTGAATTCCTGAGTGTCTATAAAGTACAAATTCAGATTCAGATCTTGTGATGCCCTGCTCCAGCTCTGGAAACAGCAAAGACTATAAATTACATTACCATGTTGAGAGTTATAATATATAAACTCCCTGGGTGGTGCAAAAACACTGTGGCAGAGATAGAAACAGACTTCACGTCTTTTCTATAACTTTATATCATGCTTGTTCCTTCAGCACTGCACTCTACATAAAAGAATAAATTTCAAAAGGAAAGGACATAAATGGTCTATTTGTATTACCATTATTTTGAACAACATAACTCCAAAGCTATTCCCTGTTAAAAAGAAAGTCTATCATATAAGCCAGGAGAGTATTCGAACAAATGGATCCAAATGAAATATGTGTATGAAGTATATGAATATGTTCCAAGTGTATGAAATATAATTCAATGTAGCACAATTTAAGTCATTGAAAACACCAAAATATAGAGGACCCTGTACAGATGACTAGCACAACTGTGTTTCAACCCTGATGAATAAAGGAGATTTCCATATCTTCTAAATGCTAGTGGGGCTGTAGAATTTCTCTTAGTGCACTCCTTGGCTTTTCCTTTCAATATGCCTTTGTGTTTGTTGGACTTGTCATGCCAGCCCACTGCTATCTCCTCTGCTCACTCAGGCAGCTTTACTCTTATCACTCATTACCTGAATTTTGTGTAAAATCATCAGTACTGGAGAGTTTCTGATACTGCCATTGAGGGACAGCAGAAGAACTTTTTATTCTTGTGCACCTGCTGCACATTTATTTGCCTTTCTTTATAGAAGATTTATACTAACTCTGGAGAATGCCAACACACTCCAATTAAACTTCATACAGTCATAAAATATCCTGAGTTGGAAAGGACACAGAAGGATCACTGAAGTTTGACTTACTAGAATCATGAAGTCCAAACTATGGTCCTGCACAAGACACCCCAAGAGTCACATCAGGTGCCTGAGAGCACTGTCTGAACACTTCCTTATCTTTTTCAGTTTGGTGCTGTGAGCACTTCCCTGAGGAGCCCGTTGCAGTGCCCAACCACCCTCTGGGTGAGCAACTTCTTCCTGATATCCAACCTAAACCTCCACTGACTCAGCTTCATGCTGTTTCTCTTGGTCCTGTCCCTGGTGACCACAGAGCAGAGATCAGTCCCTGCCCCTTCTCTTCCCCTCACAAGGAAGCTGTAACTGCAATGAGGTGTCCCCTCAGTCTCCTCTTCTCCAGGCTGAATGGCTCATATGGCTTCCTCTCCAGATGCTTCCCCACCCTCACTGCCCTCCTTTGTATGCTCTCTTTTAGTTTAATATTCTTAATATTTAATAATATTACTGTGGCCATTTGCCTGGCGCTGACAAGGTTTGCCTTGTGCTTTACCTCACTGTCATTGGCAAGTTTGCATCCAACATCTTTGGACATCCAGATGTTTAGGAAGTAGCTGGCTCGCATACTTCTGGAAAAATGTGTCCTTTGCAATGATATGCCACCAAAGCCAGGCAGAAGAGCTGTACAAATTCCTTCATTGAATGGCCTTCAAAAGGAAGAATGGGCTCTGTAGACAGGCTGAACAAGAACATCCTGCAAGGGCAATGACTGGGTGTACAAACTCATGTCTGGCAGCACTGACCTGTCAGAGAAGAACACATGGTAATTTTTCAGTTTGAGGTTCTTTTAGTAGGATATCTAAATGTGAGGTATAATACATGTGTTTAGCTTGACAAAAAATAGTTACAAAGCAGAAATATTTATTTAACATTTTGCCTTTCACTTTCTTCTGGACTTTTGCTTCAAATTTAAATCAGTTTTTGCACTTACCTGGAAATACCTTGGAAAACACTCATATTTAATATTTTTGATGTTCCAGTTTTTAAAGGGGGAACCAACCAACCAATCCTAAAACCCGTGTGTCAGGCTTTTACTGTTATCTTCAAACTTCAGCAGTCTCTGCTCATGGAATCTCAGCTGCAGACATGGCAGAAATATGTGCAGTCCAGAAGCTTCAAGAGAGTTACAGCACAGCTGGTTCTGG
This sequence comes from Monarcha castaneiventris obscurior, assembly GCA_026261815.1. Classification (NCBI taxonomy): domain Eukaryota; kingdom Metazoa; phylum Chordata; class Aves; order Passeriformes; family Monarchidae; genus Monarcha; species Monarcha castaneiventris. The sequence goes on along the minus strand of JAMPIT010000624.1, from coordinate 26,336,316 downwards.
GAGAAGGAAACAAAGATTTGTAATATCATGGTGGTACATCCAAGGAAAATTTGTAAAAACTATTTCCAGCACCATGGCACCATGTGGATGTCGGAGTGTGGTTGCTTTGATATTGTTGGAGCAACACTCCTTTGTGCACTATAGACGTTTCATTCTAAAAGAGCAGTCTGACCATTTTTTTACCTTAAATTAGAGGAAATTACAATAACATAGAGAAAAAGTTGATATTTTAACTTCTTCAATATTATACACTTTCATAGCCCTCCTATTATGAATAAAAGTATTTCCTCGTTGCTGTCCAGCAGTTACCACCAGTCATTCTGTGTATTTTCACACAAGGAAAACAGGTAAAAAAATAGCCCCTTTTTCGGTAACAGAGATGGCACTCTGGCACAGGTTCCTTTTGGTAATGCCATAACCCTAATAGATTTGTGTCATTTAGAGATAAATACAAAACCAAATAGAAGATAGTTTAATGTCTGGAAAACGTATCTACTGCCAAATGGATATTTATAAAATAGGCAGGCAATGACAATTTTGGGGGTTTTTTTCTGACTTTCTGGGCTTTTAGCCGTTTGCTTCTTTCTGCTTTCCTTGCATCTTGCTGTGAAGTTATATGTGCCTCAAAGTCAGGAAGGACTGGAAGATGCACTTAAAAGAGCTATGTCTGCTGGTTTTGAACCTGAAGGTAAAATAACAATTTTCTCTTCCTCAGCAAGTGAAAGGCTAGTAATGATACAGTTGTTTTCTCAAATCTAAAAGCAAGAAGGAAAAATGGCAAAGCCTACTGTTGTAGGTTTTGGTGACAATAAACCCCCATCCAGTTAAAGAGGAGACCTCACTGCTGCAGGGGTCAGCATTTTTAGATGTCAGGTAAATTCACATATGCAAAGAAACTGTCAGGTCAGAATTGGCCACTGTGTGGAGAACCACTAGGCATGCTGGCAATAGAATGGGAACAGTTCCTTTTTTTATCCTTAATTCAACCTGATGTACATCAAATGTACTGTTCAGTTGTATTGTACTGTTAAGGCTGAGTGTCCCATTGCTTCAAAATGAAATAAATGTTGTGCTTCATGAAAGATCTCTGTATAATATTATATTTAGGGATTTACTTTTTTCCTACGCTCAGCCACTGACCCAGGATAGACTTGCAAAATGGATTATATCATCTGTATGTCAAGGGATCAAGAACAACAAAACCCAGTTTTATTGTCATTTATTTTTCTCTGAAGCTGAGAGATACAAAACATACAAAATTTATAGAAAAAACAAATGAAAATACCCCCTGTAAGCAAATATATATCATAAAACATACAAAGCAAGATGAGTTAAATAACAGAGGTAGATTACTTGAATCCCTCATAACTGGAGAGCCACTCCATTCCCTGCTTGAATTGGTTCCTGGTATGACCCTCACATCAGAATAAAGAATCAACAACTCCTTTAATTTTAGCTAGACATTTTCCGATTTTCAATTAAACTTTTCTTCTGTTGTTAGTGGGTGATCTGCACTGGTACCTTGGCAAGTAAATTCTTGCTATTTTCCTACTTTTTATATTATTTTATCAAGAATAATTTATTATTTGTAAGATATTTTTGAAAATAAAATGGAATTGAGTAATTAAGGAGTTTTGGCCTCTTCAAAAAAAAAATAGCTTTTGCTACATTGCATTTTCAAGTTCTATAGTTTGTAAATATGAAGGGGACCTTTATATAAGGAATTGAAAATTAATGCTATTGAATGAACTGGATGACATGGCATCTCAACAAAGGGAGATTTATAATAATGGCTAATACTCCAATGGAAAAAGCTATAATGGAATCTAATGTTTGAAAAATGAAGCTGCAGGGATTCAGATTAATATTGAAACATAAAAGTTTAATCAAAGAAAATTAATTGCACAAACTAGCCCTAAACCATTTGTTGTAGTTTTAAATCAAAACTGAACATCTTTCAGAAGTCTACGATGTAGATACAATATTGCAATTATGTGCTTGAGACAGATATTCATCAATTCTTCTGTCTTCAGAAATCTGAGAAACAACCACTAGTACTTACAGTGTTTTTCAATTTAAGTAATTAAAACTGATATTTTGATTGATGACAATTTAAAAATTCCATTAATGAAATAGCATTGTTAAATGTTTGAGTACTCAAAGTTACAAAATATCGAAACCCAGTTTGGCAGCATAGAGATTCATAAGTTGGGCAAATCCAGCTATATTTTTGTGTCAGCAGTCAATGACATACCTAAGGCAAACCAACACAATGGAATATTAATCAGCTTTTCCTAAAGAAGGCAAAAAGATTTATAAATTCATCTTAACTGACATATATGTGTATAAGTATATATATGAAGAATGGAATATAATTTTGTAAATTTAATTTTAGACATGTAAATCGCTTATTGGTTGAAATTTCAAAAATATTAATGGGAAATTACAGCTTACATCATTAAGGTGGACTAAGAAGCAGGTGAAAATGCTTTCTTACAGAGAAAAATCTTGATCTGTCTTATCTTTAGATAAACTCAGCTGCAAGTTTTTGCTACCTATTGACAGAAATTTGTCTTAATTTATACTGAAAAAGATTGTGTATTTTAGCCCTCCATGTTTGCTTCTTAACAAGCCATTCATAAGGAATATTTGGCAGATCACAGCCCAGTCCTCCAGCATATGTTTATGTGAATACATTCTAATTCATGCAAATGCTGCTGTACATGAGCGTTTGCAATGGAACTGTTCCTTGCATAGTGGAATGACAGTGGTGGGTGGCAGCTCCAGGACTGCAGCACCAGCCAGTCCTTGCCTATCTTCTCAGACCCAGCAGCAAGTCCTCTGACAGAGATCAGTGTCTTATATAAAAACTTCAGATTTTATGTTTATTCTTCTCTATGAACTAAAGTGGTGATACAGCACTGGGCCTATTTTATAGCAAATCCAACAAGAATGACCAGCATCAGTTTCACAGTGGATTGTTGGTTTGCTGGTAGCCTATTGAGCCAGATGCCCTTCTAAAGCCAAAGTAATTAATCTACAGTGTTTTCAATCTACCCGTGTTTCTTTGATTTATCCTGCAATTTTGCTGATAAAATAAATATTTGTGTTCTCTAATGCGATTGGAAAAATAATTAATGGAGTCCTTCATTATTGTACTAGCTGCTGCATATACAAATGTGCATTTGTGGAAGTTGTCCTCCAAACTCTTTATGGCACTAATAGAATCTAATTGTCATCTAAATTCCCCACTGACAGCCGCTTTATAGTGCCAATTTACCTATTGGTATTCTCAATTATGCATGAACAGAATAACAGGTGGAACACTGCAAATGTTAATTTAGGAAATAACTAAAATGCTTTGTAAATGGAAAATACTGCTATGATTGAAGCCATTCACTGATTAGATTATGAAAGAGAGGCATGTTAACCTTGGTACCTCAAAAGTATTATTTCCCTTACTGAAGGTGAGTCCAAAATATCCATAAAATCCTATCCCTGCTGAAAGCAATGGTAAACATGTCATATTCTAAAGGGGAAAGGAATTCACTTTGTTTGTATCAAATACCTCTCAGTAAATGAACTAAAAAATATAATTCAGATCAATCAGCAAGGTACAAAAAAATAAAGGAGTAAGGTGCAATTTTTGCAATAAGTTTCAATCAGGAATTATCACACTGAAAGTCAGCCAACTACAAATTTAAGATTTTAGTCATTTAGAATTTCTTTGTAATCAATGTATGGAAATAGGCATTTACAAAGAACAAGTCAGCTACCCTAATAGTAGGGAAGAGAAACTTGTCTTCCTGTGTTGACTTAGAAGAGTGTAACAAACTGAATACCTGACTTTGAGATGGCTGCTTCATTTCCTCAGCACCAGGAGATATTTCTGCTGATGAGACAGGATCTTTGGACCATGTATAACACACATTCTGAACTTCTCATCACCCTCTTGTTTTTAAATCTTGCCATTAGTACCAGAGTTTCGTGTGCCTTAAGGGATATGTCTAACTCCTGGTCAGGGTCACTGCTCTGCAGCTGCATTCAGCCCAGCCTGATGTGCAGAGGGGTGTTTGCCATGGGTAACCAACTGGAAATTTGGCAATGATAGGCAGTCTTGGGGCTTGCAACACCACACTAAACAACAGAGTAAGACAATTACAGCTCCTTCCCTCCAAACTGGTTTTTCTCCATGTTAAACGTCAGATAAGCTTGAGATATCTCAGGAAGCAATGGGAATAACTGGGGGGATTTGCTTTGATTTCCTGGTCAGTATTCAATACAGTATCTACTGATATTCTTAGAAGCTCTGAAAATGAAGTATGGCTACTTTTTCTCTCCTCTGCTAGCATATTTTTGGTAGCTACTAAATTAGCCTTTCTTTTTTTTCTTAATTCTTATCTTTAAAGTTTAATTTTACTCTGTATTTTTCTGTCATAAATCTCAGAAGTCTGAGAATCCACCCACCTCAGACAGTTACCCAGAAGGTGATAAAACCTCAAAGTATGTGATGCCCTATAACATCAGCTGAAAATAAAAACTATTGTCCACGATCATTCCTGGGCCCTGGTCAAAAGTGTCTGCTTCACTCCTTTGATGTTCCCTGGGGGAACATCAAAGAATATGTTATTCCCTTTCATTCATGTTAAGCTTAGTGAAGAGCATTTATACTTCAAATGCATCTGCAATTCCTGTAGGTATACACAATATGTCTGTACCCAAACACTTTTTTTCCTGAAGATAATTATTGACATTTCTTTTCTAAAAAAAAATATTTCCCCTGCATGAAATGAGGGGATATGATGCATGAGTGATCACACAGAGGGAGATACTGAAATGTAAATAGCAAGTATGTATTTGGCAACAAAAATAATCCAGAATTAAAAAATATTTACTTTATCCTGTGTTGTTGTGAGTGAGGGGCTCACAGAAACCGTTTCAGGGATGGAAAAGTAAGGAAATGAGTCATTTATATTTATTTAGGGGGGATGATAAAGGGATGATGTGCATTACTTTGGTGAACTGGCAGTCGCCTTAACAAATTTGTTGAGTCATCTGTGTGGTACCGTGTTGAGTCATAATGTATTGTTAGCTGCCACTGCAATCACAGAAAGACTTACTGAGCAGAAGTAGATCATGTAAGAAAAGTAACTAAATCCCCATTAGAATTCTGCCTGAGACAGAGTAAATTCAGCTTATATGGTCACTGTTTGGAAGGGTTTTGAGTGACTGACAGCCTCAGTGTGTAATGCAATATTTGGGGTGCCTCAGGGCTCCCCTGTTGGGGTAACACCATTGCAGGGAGCTCAGCTGCTCTGTGTCACACAGCCTGAAGTGTGAGCTGGCTGGAGCAGTGAAAGCTGCCCTCCTGGAAACCCCTCTGCTCCACACACGGCACAGCAGAGACAGAAGCAGGAGCAATGTTCACTTGTGAGTGAGCAAAATGCAGCAACAGGACAATTTATGGTATGTGTTTTAATCCAGTTTAATGCACTACTACATTGTCTTCAGGAGAAAAAAAAGCACAGTTTTTCTTTTATTTATTATTAAATGTGGGTGATGGGTTAACTGAGACAATGGCATGAAGGCCAGTGGCTGAATTTGGACTAATTTTTAGTGGGAATGGAAGCACAGAAGAAAGCAAGCTATATGAAAACTGTAGGCATATCTGCAGCTTTTTATCCCAGGAAGTCAATGATTCCTATTGAATTCAAATGTTTTTATTCTCCTTTGAGCAAAGATTTTGTAGATGATTGAGTAGATGTGTAGGCACTGCCTCAACTTCTTTGATGGTAAATTTGAATTCTGACAGTACAATTAGTATAGTCAAGATAATTTATCTGGTCTAAGGACAAGACCCCCAGCCAATACTAAATACAAGACCTTTTGTCTGGATAACGTAATAAATTATTTCAGTGGAGGCAGCACCTGATTCTTTAACAAAACAGGCCAACAGTATCAGGCTATTTTGTTCTTTGGTTCCAAAATAACTTTGCACAGAATAAAATCTTTAAAATCTTATCCTTCATTCAGTGAGATCACAAATCAAAAAGAGTTTTGTCTCAATTAGATTTCAGGCTTTAGCATATAAGTTTATTCCCTGTACTATGTTACTTTCATTCTTTTTTAGGTTGGGATTCACTGCTACTTGACTGCTGAACAAAACTACCCTAAAGGTTTTGCACATTGAGAAAAAAATAATTAGCTTTTTCTGGTTTCTCTATTGACTGAGCTCAGTTGCTATGACAACCAAAAATTTTACCACTTTCTTAACATCAGTCCTTTTGATTTCTGCAGTTTAAAAATAAAGCAAAACAAAACAAACATTTGAACTGTGTAAAAAATTCTATAATTTCAAATGTTTAGAACAACATAATTCACCTTCATTAATAGTGGCAATGCTTAATAACTTTCTTAGTGTCTTGTAGGAGTCAAAGAGGTCTTCTAAATTTCAAAGAGGTCTTCCAAGGGCTGCTGGTGGCTCAGTGAAACAAGTATTTGTAACTCACCTCTGATCTCTACAAGCTCTCTTTTCAAGGGATAATACTGACATTACAGTTGAAATAAATAACTGATGGAGTTCTGATGTCAGAAGATGGCATGCAGCACATCCCAGTTTGACAAACAGGGAGCTTTTATTATTATTATTTTGATTGCACTTGGGAAATTCAGGTAATGAGGCATTTTTGTGATGGGGTGATGTGATACTCATTTTTTTAGATACAGCTTTTCCTAGCTGGAAAACTTTCAATTTGCTTCCAGCTGTTCTTCACATTATTGTAAAAACAAGTTTTATTTCCTATTTGAAAAAAACCTTCTTTTAGAAATAATATACCATATGATCTTTCATTGAAAGAGGATAAAACATTTATGTGCCAAAAGGCTAGAAAACAGAGGACTGTATTGCTCATCATTGGAGATTTGTGTAAGATCTTGTAGATTTGTGAGGTAAAGATAAAGAAAAAAGTTTAGAATGGGCATCAATCTACTCTGCTCTATTAGTCACATGGAGAGTAAACCAAAGGTTGATGACTCCACACCTGCGTTCCCTGAACGTGGTCTGGACAAAATTAGATACTTCAAAGTACAGCTGAGTTGAAGCACATAGAATCATAAAATAATTTAAGTTGGAAAAGATCTTTAAGGTCATCAAGTCCAAGTGTTAACCCAGGAGGGCCAAGTTCTCTGCTGCACCATGTCACTAAGTGCCACATCTACCCATTTCCCTGGGCAGGCAGTTCCAGTGCTTGAGGACATCTTCCATGAAAATTTTTGTTCCTAATATCCAATCTAGCTCACCCTGGCACAACTGGAGGCCATCTGCTTTCATCCTGTCATCAGGCCAGCCCCCACTTCACTACAACCTCCTTTCAGGGAGTTGTAAAGAGTAATGAGGTACCCCCCCTGTGATGCCATGATGATTTTTTGCCTTTTCTTTTATACCCCTGTTATGGCTTTTTACAACTTCTGTATTCTTAGTGCTTTTTTGCCTACATTCTTGGACATGTTTGTTAAGCTAAGAGACTAAACATTTTAGAAGCTTTGTAGTTAGGGATTAGTCTCCCCAGGCCCCAAGGTCCTCTCCAGAACACATTTTGTAAACTAAGATAGAACCATCCAGGGGAAGGTTCCATGGGGAGGGGGGGCTCATTTGAGCCTCTCATTGGGGAATATTTGATAGATATGCTAATTAGTAAAACCTATAATGTTATACCAGATCTTTTGCAGGTGCACTGCGGTGGGCATGGAGGTGCCTTTGACCTGGATGTAGTGCACCCGAGGATCCTTAAAATAAATACCAAGGTAAAATCCCTTTTCCCCTTCTAACCATGTTTGCCTCTTGATTGTAAGACCAGGAAAAGGCATCACCTGGACTAAACCCCCCCAGCTCCCACAGCTGTTCCTTTCATACTTGTGCTCCGGACCCTTCACCAGTTCTGTTGCTCTTCTCTGGACACGCTCCAGCCCCTCAATATGTTTCTTGTCATGAGGGGCCCAAAATTGAACACAGGATTCAAGGTGCAACCTCACCAGTGCCAAGTACATGGGCACTGGCAATCACTGGTCAGCCCTGGTCCTGCTGACCACACTATTCCTGACACATGGAATGAGATTATAAAAGTGATAAACAAAAAGGTAGTGCTGCAAATCAATTACCTATGTACTTTTTATACATAAAAAGAATGGGAAACTAAGGAAGTTATCTGCCCACAGGGGTTGAAATCCCTCAGCTAGGTAAATATCTATGAGATACATCATTTAAAAAACAAATTAGTTTGATTCTTATTTTGAAATATGGTAACCCAAAAAAGGTGGAGATTTGGCAGAGCTGGTAATGTTGCTCTATCACTTACAGTTCCCTTTCTGGAGGAGATGGAACCATTTCAGAAGGCATTTCAGGCAAAGCAGGTCTTTGTAACTTTTTAACTGTGTTGCACTAAATTGGGTTCAAATCTAGAGCTACACTACATAAAGCAAACACAAACATGATTTTCCACATTGCTTAATTTGCACCCAGTTCCTGTCACAGTTTTGGCCTTTGAATAGCTTCCTCTATTGTGTTTTAATCACAGCACTAACAGAGAACAGTTGCTTCTCTTCACTCATCTTTCCTGTTACCTTCTTTCTGCCTCCTGTACATGGTTTCTCAAGCTGAAGGCTGTGATATTTAGAGTAGAGACTCATTGCTTTGCTGACAGAGAGATCAGACTCACTGCAACCTTTCCAAATGCACTGCTTCTTCATTTGTATGCACCGCAGCCACCTCTTTCCCTGCAGACTAGATCAATCTCAGTATTAGGGAGATTATTTTGCTGTCAGTAAGCCCTCAGCTTTTGCCTCACATTGCTCTAGCATGAGGCTACACATTGAAGACTAGATGGGCTTGTCATTTCATTTCACCCCTTCAATACACCAAAAAGGAGTTTTGCTTGAGGAAAAAGTGATTCCAATAGAACATTATGTAGTTTGTAGGAAACAGTTCCCCTTCTTTGTGATTTAGTTAAAGACAAAGGTCCTCCTTAAGTACAGGTGACCAAGAATTCATTTAGTGTTTAGCCAAAAACAACCTGGAAATGTCATAAAGTCCTGTAGGCAACATTTGGTAGAGCAATAATAAAAATGGGGAAATACAGTCAAGATTTCTGAGTTCTGATCCTATCTCTGATTCAGTCTGTGATGTGGTTTAATCTGTAACAAAATAATTCTTTCTCTTTCCTTCTAAAACTTTTGAGAAACTTGAAAGACTTTTATTGATTTTTGGTGAAAACTTGTCAAATATTTTGATATCAATGATGTTTTAAAAAATACAAAATTACATAAACTTGCCAAATTTTTCTCCCCAGAAAAGCTGCATTAACACTTCCAGCTTTGACATTTCTGGTGCCTATGGTTTGGAATGGATGATACAAATAGCAAATTTCAAAAGAAACTTCAGATTTGAATTTTTTTTCAAAATAAATCACACATTTATTCAAGAACTGCATACTAGATAATATAGGTCTGTTTTAATAATGGCTTCATTGTTGCTTGATTTTTTTGTTTTGTTTTGTTTTTTGTTGTTGTTGTTTTTCTAATGTAAATCTTTCACTCCTGAGGGAAAAAAAAATCTAAACATTAATAATCTCAGCTATGTATTCGGGGCAGGGGGGGAAAGTAAAAAAATAGAGAGCAATGAGAAGATTTGCCCAAGGTAATAAATGGACTGGATCATTTCCAATGCGATTAAAAGAGAATTTAGGATGTAATCAGAAGGGAAAACAACACTTAATTTAGAGATATTTATTCTGTAAGGCAAGATTCTTCTATCTTTCAGTCTCACAGCATTCCTAATGCCTTAATTTTCCCACTTAGCTTTATCATTTTGTTCTTTTCGTTTGAAAAGTAGAAGTTAGAAAGAAAAAGTGGCACATTTGCAGCTTCTCAGAGGATTTTTTGGCTGCATCTCCTGAAATCATGTGTTGATGTCATGATGATTTTTTGTCCTTTTTTTTTATATACCTTTTATATATACCTTTTATATATTTTTTATGTATCCTCAGTGCTCTTAGCATGCATACTTGTAATTCCTTAAGTCCGATAACTTAGCATAGCCCTAGTATTCTGTTAAGGCAGGAGACCAAACATCCTGGAGGCCTCGCAGTCGGAGGCTGGAAAGCCCTATGCTCTCCTGAGAAACCAAGGTCCTCTCTAGAACACATCCTGTAAACTCAGACTAGGCCCATCCAGGGGACAACTGCTCAGGATGGGGGGATATCACGCTATCCATTCAAGCCTGTCATTGGGGAATCTTTGTAGATATGCTAATTTGCAAGGTCTCTAAATCGTACACGTGATCTCTTGTGTGTGCGCATTTCAGCCCATTCCACCTTGGCAAAGTGGTTCACCAAAAGGATCCCTATTAAATACCAAGGTAAAAACTCTTCTTCCCTTAACCGTGTCTGGCTCTTAATTTTTAAGACCATGTCGCAGTGTCGGACACGAACACGCAGATTCAAACAGCAGGTAGCAGCAGGTCGAGCACCGAGCAGAGCGAAAAGGGCTCTGCCCACCTTTATTATCACACTTTTATACCTCTTCTGAAACAGTCATACATTGGTAGATGAGGTTAACACCTCTAGCATTTTACAGGATAGGAACACAGTCTGTCACCTTTCTCCACCTTGGAGAAAGGAATGATCAACTATCTAAAGGTTCAGTAAACATTCTTAGCCGGTTAGAAAAACAAGAGCTATGTTTACAGAAAGAGCATGAGAACTTCTACTACCAAAGTAAAAACATGGAACACTGTGAAAACCAGGGCAACAAGACCAGGAAAAGGCATCAGTGTAATCTTTGTCTATATGAGTGGCTCAATTGCTGTTTTTAATGTGTCCATTTGGATGTGTAAGAACTGCAAAAGTGGATTGTAGTTACCAGTCCTGGCAATAAATTTTGCATTCTCAGTTATTTTGGGTGACTGCATGGATGTGAAATAAACCCAGAAATCCAGGGCAAGTCAGGGTGGCCTGTGGACTGAGGAACACAAATGTACACTTAAAATTGTTCTAGAGTCAGAGGATGCCAACAGGATGTTCAGGAAATGTTGTGATGGGCAGTGTTTATGTAACTGATGGTGCTGTTAGACAAGTTGTTTTATTATATTGAGATTAATATTATTAAGTGTCTTTATATTTCTTACCAGAAGGGTTACTAGAAAGAGGGAGCATATATATACAGTCAGATTTATGGTGAGAAGTATTGTCTTTTGTTTTATTGTCTTTTGTGGGGTGGGATGTTTTTTTCCCCCTTCTTCCTTTTATGTTTTCTGTTTCACAGCTTCTGTTAGTCCTGTCTCGCCCCAGCACTTCCTTCTCTAGAACAATTTTTCAGCCTTTTAGATGTTCCTTCTGCTTCTTGTTGGTTTGTGTAAGGGCAGCATTTTAGTAATGGTTGTTAACAAAATTCATTGTTAAAGACTAAATGAGGCCACAGAAATATGTTGGTCAGATGTCTGACCTCCAGAGCACCTATCATATGAAGGGGTTTGGGATTTATTTCTTTGTTTTGCAGGCATTAGAAAGGTTTTCATTTGTGAGGAAAGCACTGAATGAAATGGGAAAATTTAATCTTATCTTCTCCAGTGTTATTTCTGCCAAATATAGATGGGAGCAGGGCCCTGTGATAACAAGGAAATTACCATTTCTGTCACTTTGTCCAGATCTGAGAATGAAATAAGCAATGGAGCAGAGCAGCAAGACCACAGAGGTTCAGACACAGCCCTGGAAGGTGGTTTAGCACACAAAATGTGGGCTGTTCTTTTGTCACAGACCAAAGTGGGCACAGCTGAAACCCAAGCCCTGTGTACAAATACAGAGCAAGAAGCACGTTTAGGTGGAGACTGGGTTGAGTTGCCAGAGGGGTGAACTCTCTTCCCATACACTTGGTCTTACCTGCAAGGCACGTCACTTCTTTGTCCTTGCCTTTCTGTTGACTGCATGTGGTGCATTTATTTTTAGTTTTATTTAGAAATATCTGCAGAATTATGTGGTTTTCAATTATCGAATGCTGCACATGCGTTATCAGTTATGAAATGACATGGAAATAACTGTTCATTTCTCCAAAATTTTTTCCTAAGTGTTTATGAAATATAAAGAGATTAAATACTCCTGTGAGCTAATGAAAGAGCAAGAAAATGCAAAACTGAAACTTTAGACATTCGGAAATACAGTTTGTCAGCAAATTTTGGAATAGTTTGGTTTCTGTGCCGACCTGTGCTTTTTTCCTGCTTTTATAGATTAGAATTTGATCTAAGAACAAATGACTGGGCACTGGATATTTATTTTTTAATTATACACACCTATTGCCTTGAAAAAAGAACTGCTCATTGAACAGCTTACACTTGCCTTTTCTCCTTTCTACCTGCAAGATATTCTACCTGCAAGCATTTAACACAGTCATATTTTTTCCAAATGTGCAGCACTTTGCAGAAGCCTGGCTTCATCATCAGGACTTTCAGAGGAATTCACAATTCACATCCCTGAACTGGAATGTCAGAAGTTCTAAACTAGGATTTGCTCTTTAGATTGATTACATGAGGCAGGAGGAAGCTGGGGAAATCTGACCAGTCATTGTCTGAATCGAATTACTTCCATGTGGACTGAACTCTGTCAGTTAAGAGATGTTTTATATTGCAGGCTTTTTTTATATTGACACTTTGACCCATGATAATAAAGTTACTGATAACAAACAGAAAAAGATGTCAGAATGAAAGCAAAAAAAGATATTTAAAGAAATAGTATCAAGTTAAGAAGACCTCTGAGTTAAATGTGTTGCACAGGTCTGACTTACAGAAAAATGGGAGAGCATTGGCTGTTTTCCACAGTGCACAGCAGCAACAGTGATGTGAAATTAGAGAACAGTCAGTCTGTTGAACTCTTACTCATGTTGGTGGCTTCTTATTTGTATGAGAGTTCTCACCCAAATGAACAGAACACATCTGAATTTACCTGTTACCAGTATTTAATAATAGTACTTGAGATTTGACCTGAGCTTTGGTTTTCGTTCTTTCTACAAGCATTCAGCTCTTACCCAGATTTCATTCAGAGCATGATCCTTTGAAAGTAGTGATGCCAAACACCTTCTCCTGTTCCCCTCTTGAACCATGGCTTCTGAGTACGTGAGCATTTGCATAAGCTATTACACAAATACAACCAGGACATTTTCAATTTAAGTGTACATAATACATTTGGCTTATATGAGCCATTTCAATAAACCAGAAGAATTGATGGAGTTGCAGCTGTCAATAAAGCCATTAGCTTCAGGGGAATTACTCACTGAAGCAGGATGTGTTTTGGATTCCACAGAGGAAGGGAAGATATGAGCAGCTTGTTTTTCACTGAAACAGCCCTCCTGATACTCACTACTCCCTGAGCTGCTCATATTAAACTTGTGTTTTTAAGCACGTCAAAGCTGCAGGGCTACTTTGAGAAAAGGACATGCTGGGGATCAATAAGTTATACTACAGTTAATAATGTGGTTTAAGTTTTGAAACACATACCAGAGATATGAAACCATACAAAGTATTTTTTTTTCTAATGGCAGACTCTGCTCCCACAACTATGCAGTAACATTCTTGCCTATAGTCCAAGCACATTTCTTTTCCTTAATTTCTTTAGCATAATTAGGTGCTAGTGAGTATAAGAAAAAGTCATAGATTTGAGTCTGCTGGTTTTGGAGAGGAGCACAAAATTGCTTGTTTTACTTGAAAATGAAAGAATATTTATATCCAGAGGCCCATCCTATTCCCTTCTCAGCATCGATTAATTTATTTATATATTAACTTACAGGTTAATATAAAAATATAGAGACCTGAGTGGATCTCTAATGTCAGTAGCTGTTGCCAATACTAATCCTCTACTGCACTCTACCCTGTGCCGATGGATCTGACTGCCACACACCACATTGTGACCTGAATTCTTTCCATAAAGTTCTGGGCATAGGATGTGGCTCCCCTCAGACCTCCATGTGGAACAGGATTGATGCTGGGCATCCCTATGCTGTGCAGGAGCCCCACTGAGGGCACTGCTGTCACATTTTGAGTTTATCAGGTAGCATTTTGGAGATAACTGTAAAGCTGCACAGTCTCATTAAACTTCTTCCTGTGATACAACATGGGACAACAATGCTCCTTCCTTACCAGAGGGGGAAAAGGAAACTGGAACATTAATTAATGCCTGGGAGTATGTTTGCACTGTGGGAGATTCATAAGCAGCAAACTTTACCATGTCACTGCATAAGATCATTACAATACACTGACAAACTATATCTATGAATACTAAAACAATATTTATTGTAACACAGCTCCTCCTAGGCAGAAGTAGAGCAATTGTATGTTTGGAGATAGATACATTACTATTTCCAGAAATTTCCAGTACTGTGAAGGGAATAAGGAGTTTTGTAAAGATGAAATAAAAAAAATTAATAAAACCACCCCAACTTATTACTGTTGTTGCTATGGAAACTGAACAAAGAACAATAACTACTTGCCAATTTCTTCTGGCTCCTACAGTGAATAAGCCTAAAATACTGAGATTTCAAGGACAAGAATTGCTGTCAATAACTAAATACCTTGCTATTCTGGGATTTGGACATGTTTACTTTCTAAACCTTTGTGAAATTCTTTCTGAAGTACAAGACATGATAAATACACAAAGCATGTTGTTATGGAAAGACAAATACTTTTTACATGGAGAAATCAATTAAAGAGTCAATCTGGTCCTGAAATTAGGAATGTTTTCACCGCCTTTTATTTATATTTATAAAGGACAATGCTTTTATAAAAAGAAGATTAAATTTACAGGTGTGCCTAGCCCTGCACAGTACCTGGGAGCTTATAAGGAATGAAACATCCTTGTTTAGATGTTTATTGCCACTCAGTTATAATATGCTCAGTGCAGCTGTATCTGTATAGGAGGCTACTGCTGAGATTCCCTTCTTCTGACTCACAGGTGGTTTTTCTTTGTGTGGGAGAAGCAGCCAAAGCATTTCTGCCCAATAATAACTTAAGGTTTACAATATATTTTTAATAGCCTGTACTTTGGACTTCATCTGGAAATGAAGGTATAGTTATTTTGGGGCACGGAATAAGACTTCCAGTATGCTTTCATCATGTTTTCCCACTTTGAAATAACAATAACTGAATCCTAAACTTACTGGAATGAAATGGCAGCATTCATAGCTTGGCATGGCAAAAATTTTTACTTGTTAAAATTTAGAATAGCATACTCAAAATTAACCCTGGGAAAGTTTGTATCTGTGGGGGAAAAGGTATCTAGACTCTAAAAGGTATCTAGACTCTTCTGGCAAGTAAAAGGTGAGAGAACTCACTTCTGTTCTCCTTTGCCTAGATTTACAGTGGGTGTTCCTGTTGAAAAATGTCTCTTCAGTAAGAGATGGACATTCTCTTATTCAAGTTCCTCAAAATATTCTCCATCTTCATCTTTCTCAGCCTGTGTTTAAGGCACAAGGTATTCTTCCATGTAATTCTCTCTGCCAGATGTTAATCTGAGTATCCTCCTATGTGCAACACAAAGATATAATTGAAATATCTCTCAACTGTAATTTATCCTACAACATCTCAGTGACATGAATATTTTTGATGTGGGTTGGAGAGGAAAAGTGATGGGACAGAATGGGTGCTGAAGGTCTTTCAAACCTGAAGGATCCCTTAATTATGAACTCTAAGAAATGTTAAACAATTGTCCAATAATATTTTTTAAGGATCTTTACAAGCAGAACAGATTAAAAAAAAAGAAAGTCTGAATCCTGAACAAATTAAATAAAAAGTAGTCATGGAAATCACAGTTGATAAAGAAGGCCACTTACCATCAGCAACATTCTCTAGAAAGAGTCTGTGATTTTCCTACAGTATAATTTCTAAATGGTTTTGCAAGTGCACTTCAGTCATAATGGGTGTCATAATGTGGAGGAGATGCTATCTTTCAGAATACTAGCAGCTATAAATACCAAAACCCTCAAAGTTAACACCTAAATTCCCAAGCATTTCCAATTAAATTAGGCTCTTTCCTACAGAAGAGTTTCATAAATTCATTTCAGCCATTTACAGGAGCATCTGGAATTTCTAATATGTCTTTTAATGCAAAGCTTTCCTGAATATAATATAAGCACAATACAGCATTGCCAGTTGTTACTTTGTGCTTTTATTGCATACTTCCTTCTAAGATAGACAACTTTAAAGTATTTTCCTGTCAAGAGTGCATAATTCTGAAAATCCCTTGCTGTTACAGCACATAGCATCAGAAGATTCTGCCTTGAATTAGAAGGAGTTTCCAGCTGTATTTTTCTTCATCATTTTCCCAGTATAGCAGTGAATGCAAATGACTTTTCTGCCTGGGGCTTTTCAGCGTGCAATCCACTTATGACACAAACCTACCTCTCGTTTGTCACTCTATGTCCATAGACAGTAGTCACCCCACCAAATGTGGAAATTTAAATTATCTATAAAATCTTAGAATTCTAGCATTGAAGAACCACTACAGTAGGTGGGGAAAACATTTAATTTAAAATTAAACTACAGAATAATTATCTTATTGTTTCAATATAACTGCAAAGTATCTATCATACATAAAGTTATAAATTTAAACAAATTTGCTTGTATAGCTTGTCTTTGTCTTGTGAACTTACTTGCACTTTGTCTTAGCAAATTTAATTCAATTATTTTGACAGGATGCAAGTAATAGTGGATATAGTACACTAAATAAAGATTCTTTCTTGGCTCTGCTCCAATAAATAGGGCTACATTTAAAATTCCTGATAATTTATTTACAAGTTAAATAGAGAGAGAGTTAAGAGATATTTGCATCTCAAATCACCTGACTTTTGCCACCCCATGAGTGGAGGGGAATATATAAACTCTGCAATTCTAAATATAGGTCCATTAAATTTGTCTACTATTATATCGAGACTAATCAGAATTTTGTCTACTACAAAACTTATTCATCCCATGGTAGCAGCTCACTCCAACACTCACAAAATAAGAGGTGGATTTTTGGCTGTAAGAAGCTGAAGGGTAAAATGCTTGTTATTTATAGAGAAGCCAAGATTACACACTGCATTTTTAGATGTTTGCAGAATAAAGGCATCAGGAATGTTCATCTGCAGGAAGTGATTTTCCTTAGAACAGATTTCCTTTAAAAACATGCCATAGCTTGAAGTGAAGTCACAGCTTGCACTGGTAAAATCATGTTATTGAAGGAATCCCTAGTACCAGTCTTCCTGGTCTGTAAAATGGGTTCAGGACTATGTCAATGTATTTCACAAGATGGTGTCAGCAATTTTGAATACATTTGAAATTTGATGCACATCCTACACACACCAGAAAAAGGATTCATACACTATAATATCCTAGAATGGTCATTCCTTGCCCCCAAACAAGAAGTAATATGAAATGAAGCTGTAATGACACTTTCAGTTAGAAGTGTTCAATATTTGAAATGTCACTCCCATTTTCTGGATGACCCCTACTTCCCTCTGGAGCAAATATAGTGGAACCATGGAAGAAACACTGAAATAGAGGTCTTAAAAGGGTTAATGAAAACTTACCAAATAACTTTACAGTTAAAAACTGGGATCTTTTGCATAAATGTTTCTATTTATTCACACAGAAAATGGGCAATACAGATAATTCTAGGATTTTTTCTGACTAAAAACATAGTTGATCTCATTGCTTCTGCACTAGTAAACTAAGCAGGGAATGGACCTGAGCTCTGTGACTCTGTCATGTGATCATTCCAGCTGTTAAATCAGTAGGATCCATGGCAAGGGTCTGGCTCCAGCTCACTAATGCTCCCTCAGACAATGCCTGGATGTGCTGCAAGGTCAGCACCTGCCAGGACCAGGAGCAACAGAAAGTTTGGGTTTGAACCCTCTGTTTTGTGGGAATAAGGAAGACCAGCTGTAAGGACACAGACTGCATCATGATCATGAATGTGCCTGATCTATTTTATTTGCACAGATATAGCAAATGAGAAGAGATAGAAAACCTACTCCTGGAAATGTTTTTGTAGAAGAATAATATTCACTAGGTGAAAATTATACTTCTGCAAGAAGACTTGCAAACATTTCATTAACAGCAATCAGGTTTTGTATAAGATTAAACTGAATATCACTAGAGCAGCTTCTGCTTTCATGCTACATTCCCTCGCTGGGGCCTGAAAGGAATTAGGAATATTTGAGCTACTTGCTAGTGGGATCAGAAAAAGGCACTTGGTCATCTGTTTGTATGTGAAGCCATAAAAGCAGAAAGGCAGTATGGGTATGTGTGCTGCTAGAGGATTGATTTGTCACATCAAATAGGTAAGAAAAAAAGGGGGCTCAAGTACAAAAGAACATTGTTGTGTTTTAAGTGATTATCTATTTATGTCTTGTGTTTTGTTTTGCTTGGTTGGTTTTTATTAGTTCTTTCTATGTACTAATCTTTCAGCTCTACTTATTTTTATCTTTTTTTTTCTCCTACCTGTTGATTTCGCCTTTATCTTTTGGAGCTATGAAGCTGTTCATTTCTTATTGGCAAGCATGAAACCTTGGTATTTTATCATCAGTATTCACTGCACTATTCAGATAAGAATTCACTCTGAATATAACCCTGTGTGAGGAGATTTACTGCAAATTACTGCTCTCTGTCCAAGGTTACATATGCCAGTAAGATACTGGTGGCTCAGAGATAATGCTCAGCCAACATGTAAGGGTCAGCTAGATAAGTAAAAGGCAGATTGCTTTCCATCACACTGATAATTTCTATTTCATTTGGCATTTTGTCCCTGCTTAATTATATACTTTATCTAAACCAAGGAGAATCCTAGCAACTTTTTCATTAAGATTTTTGCATCTAAATAAAAAATAATTAAAATCATTTCTATGCAAAACAGTGGAAAATTTTGAGTTTTATTGAACAGATCATGCTAATGTAAGCAACCACATGAAAAGATCTCTCTAAATTGTCTTTTCTTTCTCTCAAAGTGCAAGAAGTCACAGTGTCAGCACATTTCACTTGCAGATTCCTCACTCAGATCTTAGTGCTTTTCAATAGTATTCAGCTCCAAAAAGGATCAAAGTGAGGCATAACCATCCATTTCCTTTCTCTAAGCTCCTAAATATTGCTGTTGTATTAGATCTGCTTCCAGCAACTCCCATTTTCCCAAGTTGTTATGATCCAGTTTTAAGGTTCTTAGAAATTCCTCTGCCCGAATTAAGGTGCAAACGAGACCATATGCCAGTGACAATAGTAAGGGTTTTATTTGATGGTAAGTATGAGAGAGAGAGAGGCAGAGGGAGAAAAAGAAAGAAGGAAAGAAAGGAAGGAAAGGAAGGAAGGAAGGAAGGAAGGAAGGAAGGAAGGAAGGAAGGAAGGAAGGAAGGAAGGAAGGAAGGAAGGAAGGAAGGAAGGAAGGAAGGAAGGAAGGAAGGAAGGAAGGAAGGAAGGAAGGAAGGAAGGAAGAAAGAAAGAAAGAAAGAAAGAAAGAAAGAAAGAAAGAAAGAAAGAAAGAAAGAAAGAAAGAAAGAAAGAAAGAAAGAAAGAAAGAAAGAAAGAAAGAAAGAAAGAAAGAAAGAAAGAAAGAAAGAAAGAAAGAAAGAAAGAAAGAAAGAAAGAAAGAAAGAAGAAAGAAAGAAGTAGAAAATAGGTGGGGGGACAGAAAGAGTGTCAGGGACAGAATAAGGAAAATATCACCACTCCGTGGATCCCAACGATGTTCCAGTGATCCTCTGCAGCTGGTCTTCTTGGTGGTGAAAGTCCCCCCAAAGAAGCAAGAACTTGGTGGGTTTATATGCTCAGGCCAGGCAGCAATGTCCAGGCATGTCCCCCTGGAGGAGGGGGATGCAGTCTCTCACAGCAGCCTCTGGATCTGTTGCATCACCTGCAGTCCTGTGGGGCCAAGCCCCTCACGTGAAAGTCCCGTGGATGTGGCCTGTGGGGTTGGGGGTTCCACAGCTGGGCCAGTTTGTGTAATGGAGGATAGGCATTCAGTGCCTCTCACCAGAGGTTACACCATGCACCCAACACCTCCTCCTGCCCCCTCAGCTGGGGGGAGTCTGTGTAAACCTGGCTTCTGTGAGCTGTGCTTTCCCCCACCCCAAACACGGGCAGGGATAGCTGCAGCTGGTGGCATCCTCCTGTGGATGCAAACCTTTCCCTCAGCCTGAGATGACTGAACAATGGGTTTCCCTTTATCTAATCAGCAGTTTGACTTTCAGTCCAAAGTCCCAGTCTTCAGAGAGGCTCCTTTGGTTGTAGCTTCTTTATAATGAGCAAAACTTTATATCAGTGTTTGAGGCATGAACGGTTTTCAGTCTCTGATACAAGTATATCAAACCCTGCATATGTCAAACATCAACACAAATAACAATGTGGAGAGTAAATATAATGCTACAGCACTTGAATCACAGATATTTGCAATTTTCTTAATGACATGCCTTCACTGGGCTGTGGTGGAGATGGTGCAGTGGGGAAGAGAAGCCAGTTGGGTTAACATAGATACACAACCTCTTTGTTCCACGCAAGAGATGTGGTCCTGCTGGGAGGCTTGGTGAGAACAGGTTCCTGCTGGGAGGGTTTCATGGGTTCTTCCCTGCTCCATGAGTCCCCCAGATGGAGAGATGATGCCCACTCCTGGAGCACGGCTGGGGGATTTTCCTCCCTAGAGTTGTTTTTCAGCCACTTTAGGTTATCTCAATAGTCCAGACACTTGAGTGTCCTTATCTTTAGTACTGGCTAAAGAACACCTTGCTGATGATCAGATCATTTCAGTTTTGATTTGCTTTTGGTTTCTGATTTGCTTCACTATGCTGGTGCTCATGACTTGCTTGTTATGGACACCATGTGTGGGTTTGTGGACTATGTGTCTTTGGTCACAGCAGAACTATCCTGCTGCCTGAGACAGGGGGATGATCATGTTTTCATCAGGGTTCTATGATCATAGAATCATAGAATGCTTTGTGTTGGAAGGGACATTAAAGACTATCCAGTTCCAGCCCCCCCTGCCACGGAAAGGGACACCTTCCACTAAACCACATTGCTTGGAGCCCCATAAAACCTGGCCTTGAACACTTCCAGGGATGAGGCATCCACAACTCCCCTGGTCAACCTCACAGTAAAGAATTTCTCCCTAATATCTAATCTAAATCTACCTTCCTTCTGCTTAAAGCCATTATGTTTTCAGCTTCTTCTGCTACAACAAAAAGTTGATTAAAGTGCACATTGGAAAAACTGTATTACAAGTGGGACCCATTGGGAACAGTGGTGAATCCTAGAGCCCAAGGACAAAATATCTGAAAAACAGACAAATAATCCAACAAGGCAGAAAGCTTTGGCAGCTTCATTTCTATATTCTTGACCCTAATCTCAAGTATTAGACCCCTGATTTGTGAGGAATCTGACTGGGATTCAGCACATAAATATATTTTATCCTGTTCTAGAAGGAGATCCAGAAATTCAGTCTGGACTGAATAACATGTATTCTTTGACTCTGCACTTGACCTTCAAATTCTAATGCCTTAAGTAGAGAAATTTGTAACCAAGGAAACATGAGTTATTTTCCTTATTATTCAGTAAATTTGACACAAACTACAGAAAGCATCCATCCATTAGCAATCTAAAGCTAGAATGTTGTTCTACATCCTTTCCTATAATTTCTTTCTGTCTTTGATAAACGACTTATAGCTTCAATGTCAAATATCATGGATATACAGACCACGGTAGAAGAAATAAAAAAAAAAAAAAGCAATTATTCTCCTTGACATATATGAAGAAAGATTTATGATTTCTCTTTCCTCTGTAGATGAAATGTTTCTTGCAGAACTATAGTACATTACCCAGCAGTTCCCTCTGAAAAGGGTTTTAATGGGAGGGGGGCAGTTGTGTCAAAGATTCCAGATTGTTATGATTATCTCTGGTTTTAATTAACAGTTTTGACACCTTTCAGACAGAGTTAATGCTGAGAAAGTGCTGATAAGAATAGTGATAATGTTATGATTAATCATAATCAGGACTAAAAAGACCAAAATTAATCCTGTAGGTTGGCTACACAATTCTCTGCTCTGTTTAAAACAATGTTCAAGATTTCCTAAGCTTAGTTAGACCTCAGCCAGGCTGAGTATTGGAGAAAATATGAATAGAGTGTTTTAGTGAAAGAGAGAAGGTGATTAGAAATAATCAGTTAAAGACAAATGAACTCCTTGGCTTGCACTGCAGAAGTAAAGGTAACATCCCACATGACTTTTAAAAATGATACTGAATTTTCCATTCTTTGGAGTTATATTTTCTGTGTTTCTTCTTTCTCTGTCTTCAGCCATCTGAAGTGTAAACAAATATGTGCACAAGCCAGAAGAGTTTCCCATGTTGCTGTGTATGAAGATCTGTTGCAAGCAGGAGTCATCCCACTGAAAACTTGCAAGGAAACCTTCCTTTGAAATTTCTTACCAATTTGAGTTGAAAATCAAGGTGTCAGATTGTGAAGGTGCAAACAGCAATCAAATTGTTCAGAGCCTTTTACTATAAGTACATGATTTATTATTACCTGTCATAGTACCAAAACAATTGGTGATTGGGGAAAGAGAAAGAAACTTGACTTGGTGTGCATAGAAATTGAGATTAGTTCAAAGCCTTCCAGTGTAACTATATCAGATTGTCAAAATTATATGATTTATGGACTGTTAATTAAATCTCCCTTCTCTGTGTCATTATAAACATCTTTATCTAGAGAACCAAGCCATAACTCATCTGATGACTGTACATGGCATGCTGATGAAAAACTAGATTCAAACAACTCAAAACTTGGCAAATATGACAATAAAAGACAACCACAAGCAGGATACTTGCCAACTATCCACAAATAAAATTGAATATACTATCAATAAATAGTCCTTGCATTTTCTGTAATCATGTAATGAAAATACTTTTATAAATATATTGAGGGCAAGTGTGTTGATGACACCAGGATGTGTGGTGTGATCAACACACTGGAGGGAAGGGACGCCATCCAGAGGGACCCTGACATGCTTGAGAACTGGGCCTGTGCAAACCTCATGAAGTTGAATCAACAAGGCCAAGTGCAAGGTCCTGCACTTGGTTTGGGGCAATCCCAAGCACAAGTACAGCCAGCCTGGGTGGAGAATGGATTGAGAGCAGCCCTGAGGAAAAGGACTTGGGAGTGTTTATGGATGAAAACCTGGACACGTGCACCTGTGTCCTAGAAAGCCAACCATTTCCTGGGCTGTATCAAAAGATTATATGGTTCAGATTAGACAATGGAAAAAAAAAACACTACGAGAGGGATTAGACACTGGAATAAATTGCCCAGGGAGATGATGGAGTCACCATGTCTGGAAGTGTTCAAGAGCTGTCTGGATGTGACATTTGGGGATTTGGTTAGGGGTGATTATGGTGGTACTGGGTTGGCAGTGGGACGAGATTACCTTGAATACCTCTTCCAGCCTTGATGAGTCTATCATGGGCAGTGTGACCAGTGGGTCAAGGCTCTCATGAGACCTCACCTGGAGTACTGTATCCTGCTCTGGAATCCTCAGCATAACAAGGACCTGGATCTGTTGGAGCAAGTCCAGAGGATGTTGCAAACATGCCCAGAGGGCTGGAGCACATCTCCTGTGAAGACAGACTGAGAGAGTTGGGGTTTTTCAGACTGGAGAAGAGAAGGCTTCTGGAAGATCTTTTGGTGCCTATTAGTACCTAAAGGGGCTTATAAAGAGCTGGAGAGGGACTTGTAAAAGGACATGTAGTGATAGGATAAGGGGGAATGGCTTCAAACTGAAAGAGGGCAGGTTTACATCAGATATAAGGAAGAAATTCTTGGTTATGGGGTTGATCAGACACTGGAACTGATTGCCCAGAGAAGGTGTGAATTCCCCATCCCTGGCAGTGTTCAAGGCCAGGTTGGATGGGGCTTTGAGCAACCTGGTCTGGTGAAAGGTGTCCCTGCCCATGGCAGGGGATGGAACTAGATGGTCTTTACTGTCCCTTTCAAGCAAATCTATTCTACCATTTTATGATTCTACATTCAAAGTACTTTATTAGGGTAGAACCACCTATGATAGCTGCTATAATAATATGAATTCCTTGATTCTATATGGCTGAGAAAGTTAACAACTCTATCAAGTAGGGTTTTTAATCTGAGAACAATTATAAAACTAAAAAATAGCTAATTATTGTTATTATATTATGATTGATCTAATGACAATTATATGGGAATTAGCTTTGCCCAGCAAATAAAAGCTATATCTGTGGCATTCAATTCTATATATTATAATGTGAGCAATCTCTTCCATAAAATGAGTTGTTCAAGGATGCATTTCTCATCACTTGATTCATAAAATAAAAAAACCTTTCATTAAATAGCTTTGAGCTCTAGCAGCTCCAGGTAAGAATTCAGTATTTTTACAGCAAAGTAGGGTTTTTTTCTATCTGGTCTTATCATCAGGTCCACAACTTCTAGTATACATAACATTATGGGACTCATTATAAGAAGCATTAAAATGGAGCAATAGAATATTTTAACAGTTAACATGCAGAAGAATATTATAAAAAGTTAGATTTTCATGCCTCTTTAAATGTTCACTAAATCTTGATTTTATTTGCTTGAATAATTAAATTTTAATTGTTATGAGAGTTCAGACATCTTATTGCTGCAGTATTCTGTATTTGCATGACACCTCTCCTCTAAAAGGGTGACTACATGTGGCAGGTAAGTATTGTTTATATTTCTGTCTGTCCTTTACACTTCAGCCACACCATCTTGGCCTCTATTTCTTGTTGTCTATTATATTACACCCTATTCAGTATCATGGAAGGCCTAATGTTGATGGCATGGAAGGCCTAATGTTGATGGCATTGCAATTGTACTGTTTGTCAACAGAGAATAATAGAGAAATGGGAAAGGATAATCACTGAATGTCAGAAAAGGGGGGACAGGTGAAAGCATTATATAGTTCTGATATTACTGACATTACATTTCTGTGAAAAAAAAATGGAGAAAACGCAAATTATTACTCTTCACAATATTTGCTGGTTCCAGTGCTATCACAATTTCTTTTGTAATAAAAGACAAGTAATCACCTTATAGTAATCAGATAATTAATTCTGGAAAAATTATATGGGATAGAAGGGAGAGTTTTTGCCTATGGTAAAAAACTTTTATCACATCTGCACAACACTGCCATCCATCACACCAATTCCACTTGGTTCTGTGTGCGTTTAATTGGATTTATTTTTCCTGACTTGTATCTCTTGCTGTGGCAGTTTGGATGCCCACCAAAGCCACTCTGCCACTGCCCTCCTCAGCTGGGCAGGGGAGAGAAAAGATAACAAGGCTCGTGGTTGAGATAAGGACAGGGAAGGAGAGACCACTCCCCAGTGACTGTCATGGGCAAAACACAGAGCTTGGGGAAATTAGTTTAACTTATTAACAATCAGAAGTAGAGCAGGATAATAAGAAGTAAAACAAATCTTATAAACACCCTCCCCTTACCTCTCCCTCCTTCCCTGGCTTAATTTTATTCACAATTCTTTTCCTCCTCCCATCCCAGTGGCTCAGGGAATGTGGAATGGGGGTTATGGTCAGTTCATCACATGTTGTTTCTCCTGCTGCTTCCTCCTCAGGGAGAGGAGTCCTTCCTCTGCTCCA